>JALMGA010000020.1:6137500-6737500 GCA_023333525.1 Aspidoscelis tigris stejnegeri
CAGACACCCTGTGAGGTAGGTGGGGCTGAGAGAGCTGTGACTAGCCCAACACTACCCAGCTGGCTTCATGAGGGAGGGCAGAATCAAGCCCAGTATTCCCAGATAAGAGTCCGGCTACTTAACCACTAGACCAAACTAGCTCATAGGTACAATCACTAGGCACGCATGGAGGCCGACCCATGTGTCCACACATATACAGAGGTGCTGACACACATGTCCAGATGCATGAGTCGGTAAAATGTGCAAAGACAGTGGCAGCTGCAGTGCTGTCTAACTTGGAGGCTAGATGCTGGACTAGATGGGCCATGGCCTGATCCAGCAGGGCTCCTCTTAGGTTCTCACGTTCTGAGACGTTGGAACACCTCTTCGCTGTTGTCAGATCACCTGATGTTTGTTGGTTGCCTGGTATTCCAGAAGCTATAGGGGAGGGGAAAGTGCTGCAAGGCGTGACCTTTCATGAGAAAAAAGTAGACCCAAAGGAAACTTGATGGACCATCTCTTGATTAAACCGCTGCCCTGAATGTTTGGATCAAAAACTGCTGTGTTGCTTCTGCGCTGTTAGATTCAGAACTTGGTGCTCGAGGAGCAAAAGAAGTGGGAATCCGATGCCAGAGATGCCCTCCGGCTGCAGCGAGCCGTCTTGGAGGAGCAGAAGCGGGTGGATCTCCAGAAAGCCCTGGAGAAAGAACGGAAGGTCAACCTTGAGCTGCTGGTTGAAAACACCAACCTCTGCAAGGTGAGGGCCGTGGCTGTAGGAGTTCTGGTGGAAGGAAGCAAGGGTCCACTCAGAGCAGACCTTGCTAAATTGGAGGTCTCCAGATGTTTTAGACTACAGCTTCCATCAGGGCCCACCAGCGTGGTTGTCCTAGTTGGGGCTGATGGGAACTGTGGTCCAGAACATCTAGAGGAAGTCAGGTTGAAGGACCCATGGTAGTTCCAGAGAACAGAAAGTAAACCTTGTGTAGCCCAACAGAGGAACGTTTCAAGATGCTGACCTTTCTCCTGCCTCTTTCAAGGAGATGGGTGGTGTGACGTGAGACTCTGGAAGTTGATGTTTCTATATTTCCATGCTTCTTGTTCACATGGGGAGAAAGGAGAGCAGGGTGTGTGCTCCTGCTCTGCTGATGGGCTTCCGTATGCAGCTGGTTGACCATTGCAAGAGCAGCTAGCTAGAGAGGATGGGTCGTGGGTGCAATCCAGTGAGGTTGCTCTTATGATCTTACATTCATGGACCTCAGGGTTGCCAATGGCTATGAACCCTGATGGGAGTAGGAGACTGTCAATGTCTGAAGGCCAAGCAGAGTAAGCTGGGTGCTCAAGTCCTGCTGGTGGAATCCTTGGGAAACTGATCTAATCCAGTGGGTCCCTTCTTATGTTCTGATAGCCACGGAAGGTGGGGCTGTCAATGGCTGTTAGTCTTGATGGTAATAGGAGGCATTATGCCCCCAAGGGCCAACTGCTGGGAGACTGCAAGCTGAACAGGCTAGGTGTTCATGTCCTCCTGGTGGACTTCCTTGTGTGTCCGGTTGGCCATCGGGAGAACAGGCTGCTGGACTAGACGGGCCACAGGTCAAATCTAGTGGGGTATATTTCTTACGTTCTCATGTTCTTCTGGCACAATGCCTTGTAGAGGATCCAGGAGTTGGAGAACAAAGCCAAGTCATTTCAGCGTGAGAAGAAGGCAGCCATGGAAGAACTCCAAGTTCAGCTGGAGAAGGAAAAGTCCGAAGCCCTGAGGAGGCTGCAGGAGAAGCTGAGAGAGGTAAAAAGGTGGAGGCACCGCATTCTTAGAGCTGGTCTTTCGGGAGGCGGTGGCAAACATTATCCTGCTCCCATCTATTTCTCCTGCCAGCACCCCTGTGAGTGAGGTTTCGCTGAGAGCTAATAACTTGCCCCAGCTCACCCAGAGAGCTTCCACAGCTTGGGAGGTGGTGTTCAGACCTGCAGGCTCCCAGGTCCAGCCCAAACAGTGTGCATTGCACATTGACTTCACACTGAACTTTCAGTTGCAGATTCCTCAGCACAGCACAGGTCCGCCGGTTCATCTGGCTCACTGTGGTGATCCACTGCCCAATGCCTTTCTGCCACTTAGTATTTGTCCCAGAATCTTCCCGATTCTAATACCTTGCCCCAGAATTGGCAGGGATCTCCTGCATACTTCCCCTTCTTGTTCCTTGAATACAAACAAGAAGCCTCTCCTCCAGCCATCTGCTGGAACTTCGCAAATATGTTTCTTTCCCTCTTAAAGACACAGTGCTCCACAACTAGATACTTCATTAATACTTCGAGACAAAGCAAGCTCTCAGGCACTCTTTAAGGAGAACAGGATACGAATTGCTTTATTATTACAACACTCATGAATAAACAACAGTCTAGCACTTCAATATTGATAAACAGAATATGATTATCATGCCTTTAAGAATCTCAGAACACAGCACATTAATTATTGTTGCGTGGAAATAACGTTTCTAATGAATAAAGTCTTGCAATGAGACGCCTTCTCAGGACTCCTTAACTGAACTTCCCTCAGGTAAGTAGTTTACATGAGCCAGTTTCTCCCTGCCCTCCCTCAGTGGGTTAACCCAGGAAAGAACCACAAACCCCTGCTGGACAGCCTTATATAGTCTCCCCTCAGGATGCTGGCATGCCCTGATTGGCTCTCCCTAAGGGCAAACTTTCCCCCTCCCTCAGAGCTACAGCCAGCCATGCCCACTAGCCACCTTCCAGCATATTTACTGGGACTAAACTGCTTAATATAATCTTACCTTATTAACTCGGTCGTCACACTCACTGTTACCTATACGGAGGGGGCAGGGCAGCCCAAGATGCTGCAGCCCAAGATGCTGATACCAGGGACTGAAGATTTGGGGCTTTCTCTATCTTGGTACTGTGGCACATTGGGCAGCTGCTACCCCTCTCAAGCTGCCTGGGTCCCCCTCCAAGAAAGATCCCACAGTGGGTTGGTTCCACTGCGTGGGAACAGGAAGCAAGCATGCAACAGACAGAGGGAAGATGTGAAGGTGGCGGCCAGTGGAGCTGAAGTGCTTGTAGTGAGCACACCGTAGGTGAGAGTGGACACTGATGGCCGGCCTATAGGAAGCATAAATGGACTAGGCAGGCTGGAACGGAGCTGGAAGGGAGGTTGCTCTTGGTGGGCCTGCAGAATGCTGGTACACTCAACTTCTTCCAGTGGAACAGATGATCTCACAGAGTATTTGCTGCTGCTGCTGCTGCTGTGATCATTTCTCTCCCTGCCTAGGGAAGGAAGGAAGAAAGGGACCATTGGAAAATCAAGCTGGGACAGGTGGAAGAAGACCAGCAGCATCTGGGCGCCAGGCAGAATAAGGTGACCTTTTGGGTGAAGGAATCTGAGCAGACCATGGACTGGACGCACCAGCCCCTGGCCAGGGAGCTCATCTCAGCTTGCCAGCAGCTCCAAGATCTCCTTCCGAAGAAGACCGATGTGCCTGCCCCCACCTGGTTGCACAGGTACACATTGGCCCCGCACAGATCTGCTTGCCCCGTGTGGCGTTCTGATGGAAACGAGCTCGTTTGTTTTAAACTCTGTTTATTTGTTTGGACTGATCGAGAAATGAGAAATGTCTCAGGGCAAGTAACAACATTTAAAATCAGACATATATTAAAACAGTATAAATATATTCACTGCCTTCCTAAGCATATACAGTGAAGGAGCCTGACACACCTCAAGTGCAGACTATTCCATGGCCTGGGGGCCATCACTGAGAAGGCCCTCTCCCAGGTGCCGACCCCTTCTACTGCTGAGGGACAACCAGGAGGGCCTCCCCTCCAGGTCTTAAGGCACGGGAAGGTTGATATGGAAGAAGGTGTTGATGTGGAAGAAGCCTCATTCTCTGCTCTTTCTGCATGTCAGGATGGAGCACATCATTCTAGAGTTGGTTGTTTGATGGTGATGGGTCCTGAAAGGACCATGCAAACTCCATTCCCATCTTAGATACCTTTTCCTAATTGCTTCCCAAGGGACCCAGCCCTTGGATCCACCACTCACATACTCCAGGCCTTGCAAAACGTGAGCAAAGACCTTCGATGTTACCTCCAGGAGTTAAAGCAGGAGGCAGAACGGCAGAGGCAGAAGGTCCTTCAACTCCAGAAGGACAAGGTGAGAGGAATCATGGAATCTGCCAACTGACCAGAAGGAAATTGGGTGGGAGGTGCTTTAGGAAGGCAACCATGTCTGGGCTTTGTCCATCCTGGGCCCAATAGAAGGATTCTGCTCTTACAGAGACAGGAGAAAGTACCAGCTGCTGAGACTCCTTACAAGGAAAAGCTGAGATCCAATCAAGCAGCTTTTCTCCAGCCATCCACATGTGTTTATGTGTCTGTGTACGTCGTTCCCACCAGATCCTAGGTGCCTTTCCACCGGAAGGGCAGCCAGCTCCCTGAGAAAGCACATACAGAAGAACATAAGAGGAGCCCGGTGGGATTGGCCCACAGCTGACCTAGTCTAGCATACTGTCCACATAGTGGCGCGTCGATTGCTTCTGGCCATTCTGTCTAGCCCAGTTTGTTGTAAACTTCCTGTTGTTTCTGCTAGACGGGCAGTATCGTCTCAAGCAGAAGACAAAGGCAAAATCTTCACCTACTCTCAGTTCCTTGCAAATGGCCTTTAGAAGCATCCTGCTTGCCTCTTCAACCTGGAGGCGATACCTGGGCATCCATTCTGGTAGCCATTGATACACCTGTCCTCCATGAATTTGCCTAACCCTTTCTCATAGCTATCCGGGGTGCTTGCTGGCTGGTTGCACATTTCTGCACTGTAATTACTGTGACCCTGGAAGTCACAGGTGGCCACTTTGGCTAAGGATCATGGGAATTGTAGTACTAAAAGGGGGGTGAAGTCCCAGTGCCAGCTGCATTCCACAGCTAAATCATGTTAAATTGTTTTCTTCCTCCAGTATCATGGACAGTTGCCTTGTTTTGCATCTATTCCCTGCACAGCAATTTAAATGGATAAACTAGGGATGTGCATTAATGTTTTTTGGGCATTCAATTCGTTATGAACCAAATGTTTGAAGATCCGCATTTATATGTACAGATCACATTTGGATGTGGTTAAATTCTATTCGATACAAATCTATTTGTACGTATTCATACGGACATTCGATACATATCTGATATAAATAGATACAAATCAGATACAAATAGATACTTATCTAAAATGAAAAGATACGAATCGGATACAAATAGACACAAATCTGATCCGAATAGATAACGTACCTGATTCGTTTCCCCAGCTTAACGAATGTCCAAACTATTCATACAAATGTCTGGAAACATTACTATTCATTCAAATGTTAGCATACAAATATCATAATATTCTGTTCGGGTTGGAGTGTCCGAATCTGGCCGAATTTCAAACGTTGCAAATATTTCTGCACATCCCTGGGCTAAATGTGTTTCTTCTGTCTCTGCAGGAGAGGGAACTGATGGAGCAGGAAGAACGGCTCCGCTCGGAGAGGCGGGCGGCTCTTGAGGCTCTGAAAGAGCGTCTGGTACAGGTGGGTCCCTTCCAAGCTCCAGTTTGGGGGCTCTGAGAATCAGCGGAGATAAAGTCAGCTTTAGATATGATGCTCTCCCCTTCTTTTGTGATGGCGTCCATGCACAGCTGCGTATCTAATACAAAAACAAAAAAAATCTTCCAGGATACATTTCTTATTTTGGGGGGGTAAATAAAACATGCATCGAGTTCCTACATGGATACATTTACAAAAAACAGCCACTGATTCTATAAAGAACTGTGAGCCAGTTTGGTCTTGTGGGTAGAGTGTAGGGCCATGTCCCCATGCGAGCCAATTGGCGCCGTTTGGGCTCGCATAGGACCGGGTGAGGACCGTGATCAAGTCTCGGGCATCCTCATGCCATTTCCCGTAACGGGGGCTGGGGGCAGATTCAGCCGGCCCCATGCAAACCACACCAGGATCGGGATTTTACTTCCTTTCCCAGGCAAGAGGCCCATGAGGCCACATCTCTGGTCGAAGGATACAACTGTTAATTCCAACCTGTGCTTAATCTTCAGGACCTTCTCCCCAAGCAATAGATCTCCACAACTCCCAGCTCAGCTGTGAGGTTCCGTCATTAGGAGGTTGCCTCTTTTCATCCACTCCCGTTAATGGACCCTCCGCTCTCCTCCATGGTCTATTAGCCAGGGCAGGACTGGTGCTGAAAGCATCTGGCCCTCTTTCCATCATGCATGCCATGATCCAGTGGGTTCCCCTTTCAGGAGCACATGCAAGACATTGCCAGCCTACAGCGCACCTGGGTGAAGGAAACCAAAGTCTTCTGCCCACACCATCAGGGTAAGGGTGCTGGCACGCAGCCGCGCCAAATCAGTATCATCCAACAGAGTGAAAAGACAGCCGGCGAGACGGTTGATGAGTTTACGGAAGATCCGGATGGAGAGCTGGAGAAGTGAGTGTTTCCAGGACACAAATACTTGTGGGGGTCTCCGCGCAGCTATGATTCAGAGCTTTGACCCTCTCGTTGCACGCTCTTGTCTGCTTTCCACACCCAAGGGTTTGGGGACCCAGCCCAGGGGTCTCAAGCACCAGAAGGGCTCCCATTTGTGGTGAGAGCCCAGAATTGTCCTGCCCCAGAGTCAGAGGCTGGGGGAAGGTGGGGGCTGTTAATCCGAGAGCAGTTGTAAATGTAAGTACGCATGCATGCACAAAATGGAAAACAAAGGGACACTTTGCTGATGGGTTCTCTCAGCCTGAAAGTGGCCTGAAAATGGATTAAAACTTAAATATGGATGCAACCAGTTTATCCAGGCACCAGGGAACAAAATTAGCAGCCAGGTAGAAGGCTAATGCCTTGAGTCAAGGAATATAAATAGTTCTGTCTCCGGTCTGTGACCGTATAAATAGTTTGCTCTGAGTCAAGAGGAAATTAGTAAGAGGGCTCATTGCCACAAAGGTAGAAAAATTCCAGTGCCCTTTAGATAACATTTTCGTTAGACAGGCAGCTGATGGAAAATGGTCAAAACCTTATTCTGAGTGTACTTTGCTCTTTCCCTCTACAGGCACTTGACTAGGAACAGACTGATGGACGTCCACATGACGTTCAACACCCCAGAGGCAGAAATCAGACATTTCTCTGTGGTAAAGAATTTATGATTTTGTGGTTGATCTATAACACACCAAACATCTTGGTGATCTGAAGGGCTTACTTCTCCCATCTCCTGCCTCTCATTAGCACAGGTGGGGTAGTTCCGTACCCCAGACAAATGGAAGTATACATGCACTTTGTGTTTGCAGTTCAGAAGCAAGATTATGTAGAACTATTATATCCATGAGCCAGTTTGTGGACAGTCTTATCTGGGAATACCAGATTTGATTCTGTACTCCTCCACGAAGCCAGCTGGGTGACCTTGGGCTAGACACAGCTCTCTTCTGAGCTCTCACCTACCCCACAGGTGATGGGGGAGAAGAACAGAAGGTTTGTCGGTAGCTTTGAGTCCCCTTAAGGGTGAGAAAAGCAGAGCAGAAGAGCCAACTGAATAAATCAAATCCAGGATCTGATATATTGCAGACTGTCGTTTGTGTAGGTGACGCACATTTCTTAGGGTTTTTTCCCTCTCTGTCCTCTAGGGCCGGAGTGAATATTTCCTGCCTTGGTCTAGCCACTCTTCACCCAACAGCACCGGTTTCTCCAGCCCCTCAAAGGCGGTCTCCAGCCTGCAGAACCGAATCCAGGCATTACAGGCAGAGAATGCCACGTTCTACAGGATCCCCTTAGATAGTGGCGCCAACTCACAAGATGATTTAGCCGACAGGTGCAAAAATGAAGTAAGGAACTTGTTTCGTTTCTTCCCAGCAGGTAATTTTGTCCAAATGTAGCAAGGGATTCCTGTTTTTAAAAAGGTTTCTAACTTCAACAGCTGTAAAGAGCAATTTGGAAGGTGACAGTCTAGCGGGTGGGAGGTCAGAGCTGTCTGCACTGGACCTTATTCTGGATTATATCCCAGAATAGGAAACTGCCACCCACATACTGGTGCAGACAGAATGGAAACAACCTGGAAAATATAATCTGGAAAAATTGTATAATCTGGGATATAATCTGGAAAAAGGCCCAGTGCAGAAAGGATTTAGGACCCTGAGAGAACAAGATTTGGCCCCCAGTTGGCTAAGGAATCCCACCTGAGCTTATGACTACTTTTAGCCAAGCCCTACTCTACAGGTTGGTTGGAGAGGTGTACATGAATGCAATTTTTGGGATTCGTTTCGAATCGCCGATCCAAAAATTCTATTCAAACTTTAAAATTCGAATTTAACCAAATTCAATTTGAATTAAGCAAATTCAAATCTATTCGTTCGAATTTCCAATTCGAATTTGCACTTACGAATGTCGACAACATTCGTATGTGCCCGTACTTATCGTTACACATCCATACACGTCCGTAGGCATCCCGTAGGCATCCCGTATGCAACCCGTTTTCGTCTCATACGGATCCGTACAAACAGGTACGGATGTGGGAAAGGTGCCTATCTGCAAGTATGCATCATGTACAGACACACATATGAATGTCCGGATAATTGAAATGAATAGATCTGAAATTTGTTCGCAACTTTAAATGTGAATTTATGGACATTCAATTCGAATTTCGAAAAATTCAATCGCATTTTGAATACCTCTGAATATTCACGGGCACCCCTAGTTGGTTGTAGATAAGCACTGGGGTCCACCGAAGCCACATGTGCCTCAACAGACAGCAATGAATCCGGGTTTGATTCTGCACTCCTCCACAAAGCCAGTTGGGTGTCCTTGGGCTAGTCACAGCTCTCTTCTGAGCTCTCACAGCCCCACCTACCTCACAGGGTGTTCTGTTGTGAGGAGAAGAGAAGGTTTGTCAGCCACTTTGAGTCCCCTTTGATGGGTGAGAAAAGTGGGGTAGATAAGCCAACTCTTCTTCTTACTTTCCCAGACGTGAGACCCCATAACAGGCAGAACCTCTGAGTTGTCCGGAATCAACTTTAGTTTTTCAGTCCATATCCAGCCCATCATTGCCTTCAGGCCATGGCCAAGCACCTGAAGTTCCTCACCCTAACTCAGGAATTGTCCAGGATTGCTTGTTTTATGCCCAGCATGTCACAGCTTCCATGTGTACAAAGTGGTTTCCTGCAGACTTTATGGCGGTGATGGCCAACCTATGACACGTGTGTCACAGGTGACACGCCAAGCTCTTTTGGGTGACACACATGGTCACCCTCGCACCTAGGCATGTAGTGTTTTCTTGTTCTTGAAGTGTATGAAATACCAACTTTCAATTGAAGATGTAGTAACAAAAGTCACTAATGTTAAGAATTATTTGTTTTTGCTTTTAATAAAATACATATACTGTATATTCTGGCATATAAGACTACTTTTTAACCCGGGAAAATCTTCTCAAAAGTCGGGGGCCGTCTTATACGCCGGGTGTCGTCTTCTTATATGGAGAGTATATCCCAAACTCTGTATTTTAACTGGAAAGTTGGGGGTCGTCTTATACGCCGGAATATACGGTATCAAAAATATAACTTTTTTACTAGAGCTACAAATATCACAAAATTATGGATATTTCTATATGTGACACAGCACCCGAGTTAAGCTAGGTTTTCTTGTGAATTTTGACACACCGAGCTCAAAAGGTTAGCCATCACTGCTTTATGGGATGCTCCAGTATAGCTGTGTTTTGCTGGTGGGATCCCGGGGGGGGGGGGGGGGGATCAGCAAATATCAACCAAGCCTAGGATGCAACTGTGATTTTTCTGATTCAGAGCCAGGAGTTCTTTAACCTTGCAGAGAAAGTGCAGTTTGCTGCAGAAATCTGTAGAAGCATTCATTCTTTTCCCTTTTCAGGGGTCCTTGAGTTCAGAGTTCTCCTTTCCGCATCTCCCTGGGGAAACCACCTGAGCATCGAACTGCCAGAAAGGAGAATCCGCCATGGATCAGAACAGAGACCTCTGCCCAGGAATGGTGCAGCGTGTGGACGGCGATCCCAGGGAAAAGATGGCCACGCATTTTCCAGCCTGATGCAGAGAATACTACACAGATCCAAGCCCACGGTCACACCCTACATTTAGTCTGTTTTCAGGCTGTCCTTTGTTTTCAGGGTTCACACGCCAAACTGCGTTTCTGTTTCTTCTCTGGACTATCCCCTCCCCCAATTCAAACTGTCCTGTAGTCAGATTATCCCAGCACTGAGTCCGTTAGAAGGTAGAAGGAGTGCCTACCTACCTACCTCCAAAGCTGGGTTCCTCCTGGGCATCCGGTCAGGGAAGGGGCTGGAGAGAAGCCGGACAGTGCTTGGCACATGCTCAGGGGTCTGTGGGCTTTGCTTGGAGCACAAGACACAAGCAGGTGTGAGACAAAGCCAGACTAGTCGAGGTGAAGAGCTGCTAGTCTGTATCCCCACTTGGCCGCAAATGGAGGGCAGCCCGTGGGCTCTGACACCCAGAACCAGAAGGGGGGGGGGCTGAGCTGGCCTGTCTGGTGCACCCTCATCCACCACTGCCAGCTGTGATTGGCTGCACCGCACTCAGAGCTGCCTTGCCTTCGTTGGTGGAATCACGGAAAAGAATTCAGTCAATGTGAACTGAGCCGTGTGAACTGCATTGGGAAAGGGCGTCTTGGTGTGAACAAGATGACTCCATGGCCATCTCTGTGCTGTTTGTCGTTGCTTATTTCTGGGAACAAGCTGAGATCGGACCGGCAACCCTTTGCATTCCGGGCAGTTTGCTCTAACCCTGCGCTACGGCCCCTTCACCTTTAGCCCTTGCTTTCCCTAAAACGACCTCTTTCTCCAAGGCTGCCTCCAGATGGAGCTGCAAAAAAATCCAAACACCATCCTAGGGTGCATCAAAAGGAGCTAGAGAGTTTAGATCATGTAATGATGCCTCCTTAATCCACCTTGATCAGACCTCATCTAGAGTCCGGTGTCCAGTTCTGGGCTCCCCAGTGCAAAAAGACATTGACGAACTAGAGCAAGTCCAAAGGAGGGCTACCAAAATGGTGAGTGGTCTGGGTACCATGTCCTATGGGGAAAGGCTGAAGGATCTAGGAATGTCTAGCCTACAGAAGAGAAGACTGAGAGGAGACATGATCGTGGTCTTCAAGTATCTGAAGTGCAGAGGGATTGTCCCTATTCCCACCTGCACAAGATGGGAGGACTAGAAACAACCGGATGAAGCTCCAAGGTCAGGAGTCAATACAGGTTAGATACTAGAGCAAACATCTTGCCTGAAGTTTAGATACATGGGAGAAAACAGTATTAATTCTAAAAGCAAAAATGCTCATGGGTGCCAAACAACACGTCACTTTGGCCCTTTAGCTACGATCAAGTGTAATATAAGTACTCTGCAAAGGTGTCTGTAGATTGTTTAGCTCCATAGCAGTAGAAAAGGTTGAATTTTGAGTTTAATTTTTTCGCTTCGCCAGCTGCAACATGATGCTAATAACAATAGTCTCTCTATATTTATTTTTGCAGGGTTTTTTTTCTACCTTATTATAAATCAAACAGCAACACATAATTCAGATAAAACGTACATGCGTGTAGACTATGGCCACAGTTGGACCTAATGACAGCCAAAGTAATTTCTGCATTCTTCTGTTCAGTTGTTAGTAATCAGGGCTCTGTCCACATGGGGAACACACAGCACAGGTATGTCCCTGCAGTGGTAGGATTGCCACACGTATCTGCTGTAACCCTACCACAGTCCTGCTAATCCTGCTATAACCTAATTCAGGGAAACCACAACCCATCTAGTCCAGCATCCTGTCTCACCCAGTGGCCCACCAATTGCTTCTGGGCATCTCAAGCAGATGAAGGCAAAACCTTCACTTGCTCTCAAACCCCTGCAAATGGCCTTGAGAGATATCCTGAGAACCTAAGAGGAGCCCTGCTGGACCAGCCACAGCCCATCTAGTTCAGCATCCTGTCTCACCCAGTGGCCCACCAATTGCTACTGGGCACTTCAAGCAGAAGACAAAGCCACAAACATCACCTTGTCTCAACTCCCTGCAAATGGCCTTGAGAGACAGCCTGCTTGTCTCCTCAGCCTAGGCGTGGCTTCTAAGAAGGAGCCCTACTGGATCAGGCCACAGCCCATCTGGTCCAGCATCCTGTCTCACCCAGTGGCCCACCAGTTGCTTCTGGGCATATCAAGGAGATGAAGGCAAAACCTTCACTTGCTCTCAAACCCCTGCAAATGGCCTTGAGAGATATCCTGAGAACCTAAGAGGAGCCCTGCTGGACCAGCCACAGCCCATCTAGTCCAGCATCCTGTCTCACCCAGTGGCCCACCAATTGCTTCTGGGCATCTCAAGCAGAAGTTGAAGGCAAAACCTTCACTTGCTCTCAAACCCCTGCAAATGGCCTTGAGAGACAGCCTGCTTGTCTCCTCAGCTTAGGCGTGGCTTCTAAGAAGGAGCCCTGCTGGATCAGGCCACAGCCCATCTGGTCCAGCATCCCATCTCACCCAGTGGCCCACAGATTGCTTCTGGGAATTTCCAAGCAGAACCTTCACCAGCTCTCAACTCCCTGCAAATAGCCTGTAAAATGAACAGTAGAACAGACATAAAATTATGTTAAAATTCGTCTGCCCAGGAGGGAAGAACTTCACAAAAGCTGTGGCTCCTTTCCCACCTGGCCACTTTACCTGTGCGCTAAGTCAGACCCAGCAGCCGTGCCAGGCCCAAGGCTACTCAGAGAGCTGCTTTGCCCTGGAACACAAGTTCCTAGGTTAGATCTGGCCAAAGTGCAGTCCTCCAAATATGGCTGAATGAATATCTCCCATCAGCCTTTGCTATTGGCCACACAGGCAGGGACTCTTGGAGGAGGGAGTTCACACACATCTGGAAGGCTTTCTATGGTGCTTGGGCCTCAGTATTTGCACACATACATGACCTTGCCCTAGAGCTCCCCAGGGAGGGGGGCTTAACTCT
Source organism: Aspidoscelis tigris stejnegeri (assembly GCA_023333525.1). Taxonomy (NCBI): domain Eukaryota; kingdom Metazoa; phylum Chordata; class Lepidosauria; order Squamata; family Teiidae; genus Aspidoscelis; species Aspidoscelis tigris. The sequence continues at coordinate 6,150,458 of JALMGA010000020.1, forward strand.
GAATAAGCAGCTCTTCTTCACCCCCACTTCTCTGCAAGCACCCCACTTGTGTCTCCAGGGAGGGAGGGAGGATTACCACCTGCAAAATCCGACAGGGCTTCTGTACCTTCAATGATCTGCGTGGAAGCGCACCTTTCTGCAGGTGTGACTGTAGCGACTGGTCTTCCATCCAATGCTCAAATCCCTTCGTCTGCAAAGCCAAGAGATCCAATGCAGGAGTCCGGGTTCTAGTGGACTCACATGAGTTTGTACCCCCAGATGGATGGCCGGCACACCACGCAAAGCCTCCACGCTCCAGATCGAGTTACATAAGAACCTACGAGGAGCCCTGCATCTAGACCAGCCTCCTGCCTCACACAGTGGCCACCAATTGCCCATGGGCATCTCAAGCAGAGACAAAGGCAAAACCTTCACTTGTTCTCAACTCTCTGCAAATGGTCTTTAGAAGCATCCTGCCTGTTTCTCCAACCTGGAGACCGTACCTGGGCATCCATTCTAATAGCCATTGATACACCTGTCCACGAATTAAAGGAGCCCTGCTGGATCAGGCCACAGCCCATCTAGTCCTTAAGAACCTAAGAGGAGCCCTGCTGGATTAGGCCACAGCCCATCAAGGCTAGCATCTTGTCTCACACAGTGGCCACCAATTGCCCTTGGGCATCTCAAGCAGAGACAAGGGCAAACCTTCTCCTGCTCTCAAACCCCAGCAAATGGCCTGAGAAGCAACCTGCTTGCCCCCCGCCCCGCCCCCCCCGCCTGAAAGATGTACTTAGGCATCCATTCTAGCAGCCATTGATCCATCTGTAGTCCATGGATTTGTCTAACCCTTCCTTAAAGGCATCTGATGCTGAAATCCCTTCGTCTGCGAAGATCCAATGGGGGAGTCGGGGTCCTAGTGGCCCCACATGTGCTTCTGCCCACCCCCTCCCAATGGATGGCCGACCTGCTGCGCAAAGCCCCCCCAAATCCAGTTGTTCGTTCCTTCCACTCCTTGGCTCTGTAAGCCGCTTCTCCCATGCCGGACGGACGGCGCCAGCCAGAGGGTGGCGTTGTGTGAATTCCCTTCCTTTCGGATTGCAGCAGCTGGCGAGGAACGGGTTAACCCCCGGCTGCGTTTCGCCCATAACCCTCCATAGCCTTTTCACTCTGAACTGCTGCACAGGAGCCGAGCCGAGCCGAGCCGAGCCGGGACAGGAGCTATCCAGGCTCTGCTCGGGTTGGAGGTTCGCTGGTTCTTCCCGATCCGGATCTGCATCTGGATCCAGATCGAGCAGGTAGTCGAGCAAAGCCGACCCTCACCTTGCTTCTCCGATCGGACCATGACCACTAGGCAGCAAGAGGAGGAGGGAGCCTTTTCTCGCCCTCGCTAGCCACGGTGGCCCCCATCTCTGCCAGACCCCTCTGGCGTGGCTTGCCCTATGCAATGGGAATACTCATGGGTAAGTGACCTTTGCACCTAGGGGCGGTGTGTTCTCCTCGCAAGCCACCTTTAGGCGCCCTTCTCACAAAGGTATGGTGGTGTGCTGAAGCTCTGTGGGTTGTGCTCCCTCCTGGACCGATGATGCGGAGGTTTAAGGTGTATGTATTGAGAGAGGTGGACCTGTGCTTTGGAGAACTTCCTAGGTTGTGCACTGTGGGGAAGGCGGCGGCAGCCAGAGATCCAGCTCAGGGATGCTATTGCTGCTGGGCATCACTGAGTGGTGACCAATCCCTGGTTGATTTCATGGGCTCCTCTAGGCAGTTTTCTTGGCAGAGATGCCGAAGGGGTTTGCCCTTCCCTACTTCTGGAGAGAAGGTGGGTATCAAACAGGCAAACTCTGCTTTCCAGGTAGTTGGCTCTGCCACTGAGCTACAGTCACTCCCAGACTCCGTGGGCACCTCTGCCCAGTTTTCTTGGCAGACATACAAGAGTGGTTTGCCATTGCCTACTTCCAGGGAGAAGCTGGAGATCGAACCAACAACCCTCTGCTTTCCAGACATTGCTCTACTGCTGAGCTACAGCCATTCCCAGACTCCATGGTCCCCAGTAGGCAGATGCAGAAGTGGTTTGCCACTGCCTGCTTTTGAGGAGAAGTCAAGGATCGAACTTTGCTTTCTAGGCAGTTTCCTCATCAATTTAGATACAGCCACCCCCAGGAAAGCCAGTAAAATTAACCCTAACAAATAAGGATTTGCTGGACCTTGGTCAGATAAGTCAGTTTGGTCTAGTGGTTAGGGAGCCAGACTCTTACCTGGGAATACCCGGGTTTGAGTCTGCCCTCTCCCATGAAGCCAGCTGGGTGACCTTGGGCTAGTCACAGCTCTCTTCTGAGCTATCACAGCCCCACATACCTCACAGGGTGTCTTTGGTGGGGAGAAGAACAAATGGTTTGTCAGCTGCTTTGAGTACCCTTAAATGGGTGAGAAAAGTGTGGTGGAAAAAACAACTCTTCTTTTTCTTCCTCCATGAAGCCAGCTGGGTGACCTTGGGCTAGTCACAGCTCTCTCCTGAGCTATCACAGCCCCACCCACCTCACAGAGTGTCTGTTGTGGGGAGAAGAACGGAAGGTTTGTCAGCTGTTTTGAGTCCCCTGAAATGGGTGAGAAAAATAGGATAGAAAAGCCAACTCTTCTTCTCATCAGTAGCTTTTTCTTCTTTCGGCTGCCCATTTAAAAGTCAATCAGATCCAGCAGTTACTATTCCTACTTCTTGAAGATAATCGATGAAGGGTCTCCAGTCTTTTACATACTTATCATCCTATTTTTTTGTAAAGTTTGTTAATTTGTCCTTCTCTGCTAATTCAGTCAGTTTAATTAGCCAGTTCTCTACAGAGAGAATTCCATCTTTTTTTCCCCATTTTTGTGCGTTCATGTTTTCAAAGTTTTCATCTATTATCCCAGCCTGTCCCCAGAGTTAGGCAATGGCAAACCACTTCTGTATCTCTGCCAATAAAACTGCACAGCGGTGCCCATGGAGATGGCCAGGCACTCAACTTTACCCCAAAACAATGTTGAGTTGTTGAAGGTTTATTATACCCGTGACACAGAATGTGTGGCAAGATTCTGGAATATTCCGTGGAAGCTGAAGGTTACTATACATGCCCTTCCCTTCTCCTTAGGCAAGGCTGGTCCCTTCCAGAGAAATCTAGGTCCTCCCTATATTTCACAGTCCCAGCTGACCACCTGTCTCATCCTCCCCATCTTCTCCCAGCTGAATGCGGCCGCCTTTTGAAGCTCCGAACATCACACGGCAGCGAGCATTGGCCAGCTTGCTTTGCACCAAGGGCCGCCATGGAAACGCTTCGGGAGACAGAGGGCTGCGGCTTATTTGCATGTTTAATTTTCACTTTGCTCGTGCTCTTTGCATAAAATTTGCATGAATAATCTGGACATCCAGCCCTGGTAGTGGTGGTGGAGGTAGAAATGAGATGCTTGCCGCCGCCGCCACCACCACCACATCAAACCAGTTGGAGCAGTTTTTCCAGGTTGGAGGATGTATCTTGAAAAGGACAATAATTGTAAAATGCTTTAGGCCTCCCTACATCCACCTTTCAGGTGAATACTGCCTCCCTCTATATATATAAGTGCAAAGCAACACCCAAAAAGGCCCACAGTTTAGCACTGCCATCCTCACAGCTCATCTTGCCTTGAAGAGCAGCTGGATGTGATAGGTCACCTTACCTGCCGTGTCCTGATCTTCAGCCGGAGAAAAGGGCTCACCTGTTGATTTCTGCAACCCCAGGTGTTCTTTAATATATATATATATACACATATTAGAGAACTATTGGTATCACCACCCCAATATAATATATCACTATCCCAATTGCTATATGTATGTGTGTGTTTATGAAGCTTGGTCCAATGGTGGCTCCTGAGTTTTCTGCAGGTAAGGTCACACCTGGATGGGAGGTAAACCCTGTCACCCTCAAGGTGTTGGGCTGGGATGGATGGATGGATGGATGGATGGATGGATGGATGGATGGATAGATAGATAGATAGATAGATAGATAGATAGATAGATAGATAGATAGATAGATAGATAGATAGATAGATAGATACTTTTATTTCTATCCCACCTTTTCCCAAAGGGACTCAAAGCGGCGCACAAGAGATCACAATCAAATACAATAAAACACACCATTCAAAAGGCCACATTGTTATAAAAACTTCAAATATCAAATAACAACAGGACCTATAAAACATATAAAAGCCATATAAAGCAAACTTTGATGAATATAGATAATTTCATTTAAACTGCAAGGAGGCCAGCCTGTGGTAATTCCCAGTTCCTGGTTGCAAAGCCAAGAGCCGTTCTGCAAAGATCCTGAATCCAGATTAAGGGTCCATGTAGAACACTTCTAGGCCACATAGACTAGGGATGTGCATGAATTTATTATTATTATTATTATTATTATTATTTGGCATTCAAATTCAAGTCAAATCAAATGTAAGAACATTTGAGTCAAAACATTCCATTCGATGTGAATGTTTAAAACCAAATGCACCCAAACCCGATTCAGATCCAATACATTTGAATCTATTTGTTCGAATGTTAGATACAAATTTGAAGATACATGACGACAACATTCACACGCATCCCGTTTTCATCCCGTACTATCAGCGCAAATGCGTACAGACACATACGATATTCGTACAGATTTGATTTGAATGTTTAAAGTTTGAATTTAACCAAATTCGATTCAAATTAAGCAAATTCAAATCTATTCATTTGATATTTTTTTTCATTACAATTCGCACTTACAAACGTCGACAACATTCGTAGATGCCCATATGCGTCTTCCCTGGGTGCGTACATGTCCATATGCATCCCATAGTTATCCCATATGCAACCTGTTTTCATCCCATGAGGATCTGTACAAATGCGTACAGATGTGGGAAACGCGCGGATCTTCAAGCACGCATGGTGAACAAACCTGTCCAAATAATTCAAACAAACAGATCCGAAATTTGACATTTTAACCGAATCTTTAAATTTAAAGGCATTCAATTCGAATTTGAATACTGGAATTTGGTCGATTCGATCAAATTTCAAATGCCTACGGATATTCAGGCACATCCGCAAGGGCCATCTCCATCCTGGAGCCAGTCCAGGCTGGTCCAGGAGTCTACATCCACCTGGCCCATTGGGTGAGCCTCCCTGGTCTCTTATCTTTGTGCCCTTGGTGTAGATTCATTCTGATGCCCCTGGGAAACATCAAGATTGCCCAGGGTGCCCCAAGTGGGGGATCTAGATGCCAGGAAAAGTTATCTGGCCTGTTGGCTTCCTCCCTAGCTGCTGCAACACTTGGCGGGGGGGGGGGGGGGAAACAAAGCAGCAGCAGAGATGGCAGGCGGGTGGGCAGTGGCACAAATTTGCAAATTCTCTCTATGCAAATAGAGCTGGTGTTTCTTCCCTGCCAAGGAGCAATTTGCATAAGCTTCATGCAAATTTATTCAAAGCCATCAACTCCTTTGAGTTCTTCTGAAACTTGGCACAGCAGCAGGGCTCGGTTTAAAGCGACACTTCTCCTCTTTCCACCCATGCCACCCCCCGGCTCAAACCTTCCTGCAGGCGAGGAAACAGCAGCGGGACGCCCCCTCCTTTTGCGGCTTCTCTCGGCCGCAGAAGCGTGGCCTGGGAAAGGTGAGCCGCGTAGCCAGAGACAGCTACACCACTGACCGTCCCCACTCCATTACCTCTGGAAGGAAAGGCAGCTGACGGAGGCTTCACCGGGCCTGTTCGGGTCACCTTGAGAAATGGCCGGAGTTCCCAAGTCTACTCTTGAGGTAAGAGGCTTGGGCATTTGGGTGGGGTGGGGGGTGCAGAAGAAGAACCTGTTTGTCAGCACTTCTTCTGAGCATCATTTTGCTGTCTGTAATTTCCAGAGCAGGGCAGCAAACGGAAGCAGGGGCCTGCCCCAAGGAGCTTACAAACACCCAAGCAGAACGTGACCGAGGGATCAGTTCTTGGATTTGTTGTCAGTTCCAAGGCTCAGCTGTGGAGCATAACACAGTTTGGTCTAGTGGTTAGGGAGTTCGACTCTTATCAGGGAATCACTGGGTTTGATCCCGCCTTCCCCCATGAAGCCAGCTGGGTAACCTTGGGCTAGTCACAGAAGGTTTGTCAGCCGCCTTGAGCCCCCTTAAATGGGTGAGAAAAGCGCAGTAGAAAAGCCAACTCCTCTTCTTCTGTTTTGTTTCCATGGGGCTGGTGGATTCTGTACCAACTCGGTCACTTTGGCTTTCAGAATGATGCCCCATGGAATTAGACCGTCAAGCCTCCACAGGAGGAAACCTCCCTTCCCAAAGCTTGTCCTCAAATTGTTGACCAGCTGTGGAATCCAGTAATCCCTACAGCTTCGCCCCAAATGCTGTAGTTTTCAAACTTTGGTGTAACTTGCACCTTACTGGGCTTTTTCACCCTTACCTGTCTGGGCACAGATCGGAACGCTCTGGGATGCTCTGTCCACACGCCATGGCTACACCTCGTTCCCAGAGCTTCCCTAAACGCTCCGATCCCCCACAGATCTGGAGCGGCTTGTACCACCCCCTTAAATTGAGGGTTGGGGACCTGGGATAGGGCCTTCTTAGTGATGTCCCCCAAACTGTGGAATAACGTCTCCCCTGAGATGTGCCTGGCACCTTGAACACATTCAGAAAATTGTCAAAAAGCACACTTATTTACCCTTGCATGTGACTGAAACTGGAAAATGTCTCCTCCTACCAAAATGCAGTTATTATTTTAGTATCTTATTATTTTGATCTGTATGTTTTATTTTTATTTTTTTCTGTTGGTGTTATCACCCCATGGAGTCCTTCAGGTATAGGGCAGGATAAAAATGCAGGGGAACAATCAAACAAACATACTACTCTAGGACCTTTGGGTGAAGCATAGTATTGAAACAGAAATAAGAAATAAAAGAAATGGGTTTACAAAAAATCATAAATTCCCATGGCTTTGTCAAAAATAGGGACGTACCCAGTCCCTCCCCCCCAGTTCACTTTGCATCAAAGCAAATGGGATGCAAATTGGCATTCGTCTGAATGCAGCCCCTTCATATGAATCCACATCGAATGTTCATCAAATGTTCGTCGAGAACGCCAGTGCCACGCGATCCCTGCCAACATCAATTGTGCTCCGGATCCACTCTGGGGGTGACTGGGCAATGCCAAAGGGTACCGCTGCCTGGACTCCGCCAGCAGGTAGACTCCACCTCACCTTTGTGAAGGTAACGAAGCTTCGAACAAAGGCGCAAAAGCTTTCGCTTTGCATGCGAAAGTCATTCTCCGCATTTAGACAATATTCAATGCAAATGCAAAAAATTTTTTAACCTTCCCAATTTGCAAAGGTGGCGAACATTTTTCACCCATCCCTAGTCAAAAGGGCTCGTTGAGGACCCTCTCATAAGTTCTTCAGAAGATGTGGAGACGGAAAATGCTTTCACGTCATTCCTCTTCCAGGATCCAGTGACGTTCGATGAGGTGGCCCTGTACTTCTCCCCAGAGGAGTGGGAATTGCTCGCAGAGTGGCAGAAGTCTCTCTATAAGGAAGTCATGAGAGACAATTACGACACGTTGGTTTCCTTAGGTAGGTGTTTGCCAGGTGGGTTTGGGGGGCTTTGCCTGTCCAGGGCATCGTTGTCCACTGCCCCGCTGTCTCCTGTTTCTTCCATCACTAGGACTCGCTACGCACAAGCCGGACGTCATCGTAAGGATAGAAGAAGGCAAGAGGGAGCCCTGTACTGGTCAGGTTCGGTATTCGAAGGCAGAAGTTCCAAACCCTAAGTTCGTGGGTGAGTTTCAGTGTACAGGTTGATCTTCCTGCTGGTGGTTGAGTCATTGGTTACAGAAGTCATGGGGTTAGGAGGCCAGACTCATATCTCGTAGTCACCGGGTAAGATTCCGCACTCCTCCACAAGCTGGGTGACCTTGGGCTAGTCACAGGCCCCTTTCTGAGCTCTCAGAGCCCCACCTACCTCACAGGGTGTCTGTTATGGGGAGAAGATCAGAAGGTTTGTCAGTCGCTTTGAGTCCCCTTAAATGGGTGAGAAAAGTGGGGTAGAAAAGCCATCTCTTCTTTTAGTCCCAGATCCCTTTCTGAGCTCTCACAGCCCCACCTACTTCACAGGGTGTCTGCTGTGGGGAGAAGAACAACAGATTTCTGAGCAGCTTTGAGTCCCCTTAAATGAGCCAGGAAAGTGCGGTAGAAAAGCCAGCTTCCCTCCTCCTCCTCCTCCTCCTTCTTCCAGGAAGAAACCTGGCCCATCGCTTGGCAGTGTCCGAGCCTCTTGGTCTGTACAAGGATTTGCAGAGTGGGTTCCTCGCAGATGGTTTGGTCTACCCCGACATCAGTTCCAGGCTGCATGGCCCAAAGTTGTGGATAAGGGTGGGTGATGCAGCTCTTGATGGTCCAGGAGTCTCTCTTGAGAGTTTGAGAACAGAGATAAGCTAGAGCCATTTCTTACTATCCAAGCTTCATTCCTTCTCCTGGAAACTGAGCTACATCTAAACTAAACCACTGCTTCTACAGTCATGGTCAGACGGCTTTGCTCCAACGGCAGGCACATGTCCTCATGTCCTGTGGGTCAAGCGGGCACATATGCCTGTCATCTGTGCTCCATTGTGGAGATATGGGAAGGTATGGGAAAGGAAGGTGTGTGTGATCCCACTCTCTCCAAAGACTTCAGCAGCGCCCTCTCCTTCTGGTATCAAATCAGGCGTCCACCTGATACTCTCCATTGCCACTGTATCAGAGTGATTGGCCATTTGGGGGCTATACGGTGCCACACGATTTGCTCAAGTGATGCAGTTACAAAGAGGAGCCCTGCTGGATCAGGCCCAGCCCATCTAGCCCAGCATCCCATATCACACAATGGTCCACCAGTTTCTTCTGGGCCTCTCAAGAAGAAGACACCTGCTCTTCACTCTCTGCAGATGGTCTTTAGAGGCCTCCTGCCTGTCTCTCCCACCTGGAGGCAGGATCTAGGCATCCATTCTAGAAAAGAATGTAAGAAGAGCCCTGCTGGATCAGGCCACAGCACATCTAGTCCAGCATCCCATCTCACACAATGGCCCACCAATTGTTTCTGGACATCTCCAGAAGACAGACAAAAACTTCACCTGCTCTCAACAACCTGCAAATAGCCCTTAGAGACACCTTCCTTGTCTCTCCAACCTGGAGGCAGTACCTAGGCATCCATTCTAGTAGCCACTTATATACCTGTCTTCTACGGATTTATCTAATCCTTTCTTGAAGCTATCTAGGGGACATCTGATTCAAGTCCCTCACTTATATGCCTGATTACCTTCACAATCCACACATTTTTTCCAAATGCATTCATTAAGGACACGTAGAAGTCCTGGATTCTCTGCTGCTATTAGTCTAATCAGGTTCTCTTCACCTCATAAACATCCTGGGACTCCAAGGCAAATCAGATCACATTTAGATCACATTAATGCTCTGTTCACACCTCTGTTTTAATTCAGTTTCAGTCCACTTTGAGCGAATGCATCAGCAAAGTATCGCGCTGTTCTCTTTCAGCATTAATTAACTCAGCAAATTCACCCTTGGGTTAGATGAAGTGGAAGGCAAATGCCTAGGCATTTTGCTGATGGGTTCTCTGACTCTGAAAGTGGACTGAGATTGAATTAAAACATATGTGTGAACGCAGGTGTGCAGATCCATCCTAAAGCATTTGCAGGCTTTTTAGTCATCATTGAGGCCCTCAGCAGTCATCATTGAGGCCCTCAGCATTGAGGCCCTCAGCAGTGAAGATCTGCTGTGGTTTAGCAGATCCCTATACTGAGCAAAGGGTTGGACTGAACGACCACTGGGACACCCCTTTGATTCCATGATCTGTTGAGACTGAGCTGCCTATCTTTTGCTTGTGTATGAAATGCCCAGATCTTGATTTAGTTCATTTTTTTTCTTTGCAGCGGATGGTCAGATTCTGATTAAGGAGGAGTTTGGTCCTGAGAAACGCTCTGAGGGGTTTCCCTGCCATTCAGTACAGCCAGAGACAGTGAAGAGCCCAGTTTTCCAAAGTGGCTACTTGAACACCAGCTCAACTGTGAACGGGCCGGGCCTCTGTGGCACCCTACCTCCGTGGCACCCTGAACTTAAGTGGCAAAGCCAGACCGTGATGGGCAAAGAGGCCGCCCGTGTGGAATTTCACACAGGGCCCCCGGAGGTCTCCGGAGGCACCTTCTGGCCTGTGGGCGCCCTGGTTCCTCAGCCTGGGACCCAGGAAGAGACGCTCCTCATCTGCACGCAGTGCCAGAAATGCTTCCCTGCCTGTTCTGCCCAGAGGGCACGCATGGGACAGGCGACGCAGGTCTGCCCCGAGTGTGAGAACGGCGGCACGAAGCGGACCCCCTCTGTGGCAGAACGGCAAGGCCACACCGCGGCTGTGCCCTGCTCTTGCGCGCACTGTGCGGGCCCTCAGGTTCGCCAGAGGGCCCCGAGAGAGGAGAGGCCCCACAAGTGCGGGAAATGCGAGAAGAGCTTCCGGTACGTCCACGAATACACCTGGCACCAGAAAGTGCATGCCGGGGAGAAGACCTTCAAGTGTGGCACGTGCGAGAAAGTCTTCCGGCACAAGCAGGAGCTGATGTGGCACCAGCGGGCACACACGGCCGAGTGGCCCCACAAGTGCGGGGTTTGCGGGAAGAACTTCCGCTTCAAGCAGGAGCTGATGTGGCACCAGAAGACCCACTCGGTGGAGCGCCCCTACAAGTGCGCCGAATGCGACAAAAGCTTCCGGTTCAAGCAGGAGTTCATGTGGCACCACCGGGCGCACGTCGGGGACCGGCCGTACAAGTGCAACGAGTGTGAGAAAAGCTTCCGGTTCAAGCAGGAGTACAGCTGGCACCAGCGGAGCCACGCCGGAGAAAAGACGTACAAGTGCCCGGGGTGTGACAAGAGCTTCCGGTACAAGCAGGAATTCTATTGGCACCAGAGAATCCACACCGGCGAGCAGCCTTACCCGTGCGCTTCGTGCGACTCCACCTTCACCTGCAGGCAGGAGTACATGCGCCACCAACGGCTGCACGACGGGGAGAAACCCTACCAGTGCCCGCACTGTGAGAAAACCTTCCGCCGCGGCTCCACCCTCATCCGGCATCGGCGGATCCACCTGGGTGAGGGACCCTTCAGGTGTCCTTCCTGTGGCAGAGCCTTCGACCAGAGCGCCAACCTCATTAAGCACCAGAGGATACATACTGTGAAGGACGAACGTGGGGTGAACCCCTCAGAATGGGGCCCCTGCTTGCAGAATCCGGGATCCCCCGCCCAGACGGCGGCGGCTAACTTGCTGGGCCTGAAAACGGTTTCCGTGGGGGGGCTCCTTTTTCTGAACCTTCCGGAGCCCAAAAAGGAAAAAGGACCCTCTGGCATGGCAAACGCTTGGGAACCCCAAATATGACCCAGGTTTTCCCATACCCCACCGGAAAGAGAGATCACTTCCGCTGGAATTCTTCATCTTTTTTTAAAATCGAGGTATTTCAAAATGGCGGACTTGGACCGCTCAGGGACTTCCCAGAGCAAAAGGGCAGATCACCCAGCAATAGGTACCAGCAAACACATAAATATAAACTTCTAGAGTTACTCTCCTGGATCCAGACATCCAAGCACTAGTCCTTAAACACTTGTATTGACTTCCTTTTCTTCCCAGCAGCAGTGACCTTGGAGTATATAACTAACCCAGTTCATTCTGTCCACCATTCCTCTGGTCACTACAGCAAAGGGGAAGCTGGGTCTGTGAAATACGCACGCAGGCCTGGCCTGGTTTTGAGCAGGTTTACGATGGCTACACGGGGCCAAGCTTACACTCTGTTCTTGCCATGAAAACTGCAGTGAAGTGTCTGTGTGGTTCTTTCTGAGGGTGTGGTTCTTTATGCAGGGATTTGAGTTCTGCACAGTCTGAGCTCAGGAATAGAAGGCCCAAGGGTGGGAAGAAGAACAATATTTTGAGCTCATGGTGCAAGTTGTTTATGACTGCATTTGACACTTGCAAGATGGAGTTTTGAAGGAAGGAAGCGTTCAAAGGAGGTTCTTCTGGGTCTTCATTCAGAGGGGGTCCTATATCATCTGGTGCATTAAATAGGTGCATGGAAGTGCAGCTTTAAAATTTCAATGCCTTTCAAATTGCAAATGCTTTTGGTCTGAATGGTGCATTAAGTAGCAGCAAGTCATTCATCACATTTGACACTTAAGTTTACTTTGAGCCAGAGACCTATGGTAAAAATGTTTACAAATTCAATAAAAGCAACGGAATTGATATGAGATAAAATAAAAAAAAGACCGTGTTTGCTTACCTGGATTGCTGTGGATAGGAATCTGGCTTCCGTTTGTGTTGCTTTAGCATTTTTGTCTGGAAAAAAAAGTAACTTGAGAATTTCGGCCTCACAAATTTCTCCAGATGTGATTAGAAAACCCCCTTGAGGTCAAGTTACCCCTGCAACCCAATTTCCTGGTCACTACAGAGGCAGAGTCTATGGCCCAGAGGACTTATGAGAAACTGCCTTCAGTTTAGATGGAAACACATACCACCAGACTTTTGAAAAGGTGATGTGATACTCACTAAGTGTGCGATCACAAAGGGCTTATTTTGGGTGCCCATTTGCAAAGGATCACCCCATCTGCAGATGCAACACACACACAGAAAACCTTGCATCTGACAGTTTTATAAATAAGTGGCTAAAAAACTACCTTTGTAATCACACCTCTTTCTCATCCTTGCCTTCAATGCTCACCATGCTCATGACTGGCTGCTACCGGCCGGGAACTTCATATCTGTTTCCTGTGCTTTATTCATTTTTATTTACCTAAGAGTTTGTATCTGGCCCTTCACCAAGAGGCCCCAGTGCAGATCACAATAGTAAAAAATATATATTTGAAACATTGATATATATTTGAAATATAACTCACCCTCATCCATCCATCCACTGTCCCTAGCAGGATATCGCCTAGAGAGGGGAGCTAAACGTCAAACGCCTGGGTAGAGATGAATGTTTTAACTGGGTGCCAAAACTCATGTATTGTAGGCACCTGGCAAATCTCAAGAAGGAGGCTGTTCCAGTGCTTGGGGGCCACCACTGAAAAGGCTTACCTCCATGTCCCTCGTCGCATCCCCATGTACTATATAGTCTCAATCAAATCCGAATTCGGTAAGGACCATCCCCATGCAAAGCCTCTATCTAGACTTTATGCGGACCAAATCCACGCTAAATTTAGTCCTATAGACAACTGTTCTCAGCACGGTTTGGGAGCCGAGTCGGCATCATTTTTGGAGCTGGGTCCACACATAGGGACGGTCCCGGGCTATTAGGGGAGGAGATTGACATCCTGTTCCTGTCCTGTGCGTTGTTGATCTCAACCTGTTTGGGCATTTTTGGCAGTAAATGGTGACTGAACAGAAACGAGTCTCTTTCCATGACCATTATTCCGCCCCTCTTCCCTGATCGCCAAGCCAGGAAAATGTGCAAGACAAAATAGCAGCTTCATAGTCTTCACCTGTTGTACCTTCAGGCAGCTCTTTCTATGCAAGACACTCGGACCTTTTTTGGAGTAGTTTTCCACCTGGCACTCGCTGCAGATATGTCTTTAGATGGGCGTGAATTGAGCACATACTAAACACACAGTTTAAGGCATTCCACAGCCAACACGATTTAGACTTTATGAGAAATTCACTCGCCCTGATCTTAGTTTCTCCTTTGTTTCTAGTCTACAAATTCAGAATTATCAAGCATTGCTAATTGTGTTGCAATTATATGCTCGTGCAGACCATGTTTTATCTGCAGATTTTGAAGTGCCTGGTACATTCCTGAATATTTATGGATATCATAAATAAAACCTGGACTGGGAATGCTGTGTTCTGTCTGCAATTTCCATTGCAAATGACTTGACATTATGAATGGCTACAGTTGCTTGATTTTGTAACAGGGATGAATTTTGTTAAAAAAAAAAAAAGGATGCATTAAAACTTCACTTGGCCCACAAGTAATACTCTTCTGGGTTCCAGAAAGCAGATGTGCTGGGACCAGGGAGGGTTGGAGCTAGTTATTCAGAGGTGCAAATACGCTCAGACATCTCCTTCCTTCTTTAGACAGCTAATACGTTCAAGTACCAAGTGACCTCCTTATTTGCAGATCTAGCCTTTCTGGGTTTGGGGACTCATCAGAAAGTATGAGAAGGCTTTGCGTTGGGTTGTTCATCAGTCACCAAACAGCTACCATGGAATATGCAAATAAATATAATAATACAATTTAAAGATATATCCTTTCTCCTTAGCTTTAGATGGAACTGAGAAGGCAGGGGCGTCCAGAGAAAGGATTAAGGTAGCCAGATGGCAAATAGACCAAGGCTCACACACCTTTAATGGTTGTCTAGAAGGGGAAATTTCATCTGTGACCAACACATTCTGACTGTAAAAATTCCTTCTTCTGCACTATTGTTACAGGTGATCTGGTCTCCCAGCTATGCTAGCAGGGGAGATGTTTTAAATTTCGGGCAGAAGGTAAATTTTGTGGAAGAACTTGTTCTGAAGATGGAAGGAAGACCATAAACCCTCTAGCAGCTCATTCTATGTTGGATTATTCAAGTACAGATTTCCAAGTCAGACAAAAGCCTGGGGCCTATTCACACTACAGCCAGTAGTGCATGATTATTTTATTTATTTTATTAATTTATATTTACATTTCTATCCCACCCCTATACCCTAATGTCTCAGGGCGGGTAACAGCATTCAAAAACATATTTAAAATAGAACCATATATATAAAACAGTATAAAACAATAAGTCTGCGGTGGCGGGGAGGAACTGTGCCACATTTAGCCAAAGGGCAGAGCAAAGAGATGCATCTTCTTCCCCTTCCTGAACTTATACAGTGAAGGAGCCTGACACACCTCGAGGGGGTGACTATTCCAGAGCCTAGGGGCCATCACTGAGAAGGCCCTCTCCCAGGTGCCCACCCATTTTGCTGCTAAGGGTGGTGGGACAATGAGAAGGACATCCCCTCCAGATCTTAGGGCACGGGCAGGTGGGACCCACGTCATTTAGGGCCTTATATGTTAAAGTGAACTTAGATTAGTGAACTAATCTGCACTTCAAGAAGGCTGCTACAGCCTCCAAAACATGCCCTGCCTCGCCAGAAGTTCATTAACTGTTGATTAACCAACTTTATCCAAAAGCTTACCTGGAGCGTCTGGGGCAATGACCATCCACAACTCTTCTGGTGCTCTGTGGTGATCTGAGGTGCTGCGCGAGCATGCTGCCACCTCAGACAATCTTAGATGCAACCGCGACTGTGCAGAGCATCAGTGTCATCATGGCGCTGACGCATGCGCATTCGCGGATGGCGCCACAATCAAAATGGCAGTATCCATTGGCGAACTAGCCCAAGGACTGGATCAGGTAACTGTTTGATCGTGGGGGTGAGGGTGGCCAAAGTTGACTAACGCTCCAAGTGTGAGCACTAGTCACTGTTGGTTAATCACATGCCTTTCCCATCCAGTGAACAGGAACAAAAGTGCTAAAAAAAACCCTAGTTTCCTGTACCTGACCAGGCACCAAAGGCCAAGAGCGCTGAATTGCCGTTCACTGACACAGGCGCTCTCCATGGTCCTAACAAAGGATCTCTTGGGTGTCACTGAATATTGGACTGATGTGATTTAAGGAGTTTCCAGATGTGTACTAGAGCCAGCAACCTGCCAGCTTCATGGCAGGACCAGTCAATAAGCCTGATCCCATGTGAGTGGGTTCCTGGTTTATGACTCTCAAAATATGAACGAAAGATAGTGCAGGAAATTAACGTGCCGGCAGGCGGCCAGTGACTGGGCATCAGGTAGGACTCCTCTGGCACAGTGTTGGAACGAACATCTGGAACTTGCAATATGTGACCAAAAAAAAAAAAAAAAAGGGAGAAGTATCAGGACTTCATTGCACTTCAGTCCATCCCCGCACCAAAGAATCCTGTGCCTGTCTGCAGCTTTTAAGCAAGTGCCCAGCTCTGCCAGGAGATGGTGTTAAAACCTCTTTTCATGAGCAGGGGACCACTTTCCTATGATGGATGGGGTAGAGTGATCCAGCGCAACCTTCCCTTGGCTGTTTGTTTGTTTGTTTACATTTTTATCCCACCCTATACCCTATAACAGTGTTGGTGAACCTTTTGAGCTCAGTGTGTCAAAATTCGCAAGAAAACCTAGCTTAACTCAGGCGCTGTGTCACATCTAGAAATATCCATAATTTTGTGATATTTGTAGCTCTAGTAAAAAAGTTATATTTTTGATATATGTATTTTATTAAAAGCAAAACCAAATAATTCTTTACATTAGTGACTTTTGTTGCTAAATCTTCAATTGAAAGTTGGTATTTCATACACTTCAAGAACAAGCAAGCACTACATGCCCAGGTGCCAGGATGACCATGTGTGTCACCCAAAAGGACTTGGTGTGTCACCTGTGACACGCGTGTCATAGGTTGGCCATCACCGCCCTATAAGTAACAAGGGCAACTTTATTTGACTCGTTTTATATTAGAAAAAACCAGAGGTAGTCAAACAGTACAGATGGTTCTGAGCACATTGCAAAGAGCCATCGTGAAGAACTTGAACGAGAGGACTACGAAATGCTTTGGAAAAAACAAAGACGTTCTATCCTCTAATTTGGTTCTGGGTCCTTTTAAAAAGGGCAAAGGGAAAATGCAAGATGTGATGGAGAGGCACCCTGGCTTAATTCCATTCCATGTAGTACTTATCATTCATTTCCTCCTGATCTAGGGATGCGCAAACCAGTTCAAAGTAGAAACAAAATGGCACTTAGGGTGCGTTCCCACACAAGACTAAATGCAAATCCAGTCTGTTATCAGGATCGTCTGACCCCATTTAAATTTTTATTCCTGAACTTTACAAGGACTATATTGCGTAAATCTGCAGGAAAAAAGTCCTTGGAAAAACTTCTCGGTCCAGTTTTGGTGGCTAGTCTGCTTTCCCCCCCCCCCCCCAAAGGGGAGGAGATCTGCCTTTTGCCCCCCCCATTCTACCAGCCAATGCTACCTTATCTTTCCGCAAATGTTCAGAGGTGTTTCATGTTCACTACAGCTGAAGGCCCAAAAGACAAGGATGGAGAAAAGGAAGTGATACCCAAGACCAGAGTAGGTAGAGGCAATGGTACATGAGCCCTTATGAAGCTGTGAGTCATATAAAATTGACCCTGGATCAAAATTGATCCTGAACTGAAATGGACCAAAATTGAAGCTGAATTTAAATTGAGCCTAGAATAAAAACTGACCTTGAATCGAAATTGTCTCTGAACCAAAACTGACCCTGAAACAAAATGGGTCCTGGACCAAAATCGATCCTGAATTGAAATTGACCCTTAAATGGAAATTGACCCTGGACCAGAACTGATCCTGAATTGAAACTGACCCTGAGCTGAAATTGACTCTGAACTCAATTATACATGAAGGGGGAAGGAAGAATAGACTCAGGTCTGGAGGGATGAACCCCCTTTACCCTTGAGGAGCAGCTGCCCCTGGACGAATGATAAAAGTAAGACTACATGAACTATTTTTACCGTGGGCATCCTGAATTTCTCCCCAGCCAGCTTTTCCCATCTGTTTTAGCAGGCGTGATCTTCAAACAGCCCCCACCCACCCACCCCGGCCATCCTCTCACCTGGGTGTCTTTTCTAACTGGGATTTGACACCTGCAGTTTGAAAATAGTTTGTCTTTTTTCTTTTTTCCTGCAGGCCTTCCTGGTAGCTTCCACGGGAGCCATCTCAGGAAGTGACAATCAGCATGAGCTTCCCCCCCCCCCCCGCGTTAGCAACAAAATGACTTTTCCTGATGAATTAAACTGCTGCGTCTTGTAAACCTGCAAACACCATTCCACTCGGGTTCTGAAAACTGATTCCTGGGTTCAGGATTCTTCATGGCATTTGTGCTGGATGGGGCTTGAAGAAGAAGAAGAATTGGTTTTTTTCTACCCCATTTAAGGGGACTCAAAGCGGCTGACAAACCTTCTGTTCTTCTCCCCACAACAGAACACCCTGTGAGGGAGGTGGGGCTGTGAGAGCTCAGAAGACTCAGAAGCCAGCTGGGTGACCTTGGGCAAGTCACAGTTCTCCTTCTGAGCTTTCACAGCCCCACCCACCTCACAGAGTGTTCTGTTGTGGGGAGAAGAACAGAAGGTTTGTCAGCTGCTTTGAGTCCCATTAAATGTGTGAGGAAAGCAGGATAGAAAAGCCAACTCCTTCTTCTTCTGTTGTTCAGGGGAACTCAGGAGCGGTGCGGGTCCTCCGTTTATAAAGAAAACACAGCCTTCCTAAGATTGTGTACCCAAACCATTAGCTTTCATTAGTGCTATTTCCAACCCAGGGTGGGACCATTGACCTATTTCCTATTTAGTTTTCTTACTTAACCTTCAAGCTCCTTCCCACCCTACGCCTCCTGTTTGTTGACAGCGGGGTTTCTGTCTGCCTTGATAGCCTCCCTGGGCCAAGAGACATCTGCCAAAAGAAAGCAATCAGGGTAGTTTTCCCAGCAGCCTTGCTATAAATAATCAAGAAAGGGCGACTGGCAAGGAAGCAAAACAAAACCTAGGCCTTTTACGCATTTGCAGTTGCCAGTCCTCTGCAATGAGGGTTTCGCATGAGCCAGGATTTGAGTGTGTTCTGGTTGCCGTGACAGTCTCAAGCGGAAAGAAAGGTTGCCTCTGAGGATGTGCAGAGTACGTTTCTCTGTGGGTATCCCCAGCTTGCTTCTTCCTTCACTGCAAAGGACTACTGTGATGCCCTCTGCATGAGGCTGCCCTTAAAGACTGTCTGGAAGATGGAACTCGGTAGACGATGGGAGCTTCCGACCAGATGCCCAATCATGTTGGTTCTGAATCTGCACTGGTTACATATTGGGAGCTGGTTTCGTCTTGTGGTTATAGTCTCGGGCTCTTATCTGCTGGTCTCCTGGTTCGATTCCATGCTTCTACATGAAGCCAGCTGGGTATCCCTGGGCTAGTCACAGCCTTCTTTCTGACCTCTCACAGCCACACCTACCAGCCTGTCTGCTGTGAGAAGAACAGAAGGTTTGTCAGCCGCTTTAATGTCCTAATATCTTCCAATTCCACCGGTCCTCAGAAAAGAAAAAGAGTCCGTCGAAACCAGCTGCTGTTAGTCCTTCTTCCTGTAAAAATTCTATGTAGGGTCTCCAGTCTTTCAAATACTTCTCTCTTGTTCTCTCTTTTAAAAAATTCGTCAGTTTGTCCATCTCAGCAAATTCGGACAGGTTAACCAACCAGTTGTCCACTGAAGGTATTTCTGGACCTTTCCATCTTTTTGCATAGATTATTCTGGCAGCTGTAACCATATACATAATTAAGGTGTTCAGATGATCTAAATTGCTATCTATTATTCCCAATAGAAAAAAAATTCCGGTTTAAATGGTATAACTATTTTTAATATATTTCCCATTACCTGGTGGATTTGTATCCAATATTTTTTTGCTTTTTTACAAGTCCACCACATGTGGTAAAATGTTCCTTCATTAGTCTTGCATTTCCAACATTTATTGGACATATTTTTGTAAATCTTCAACAGTTTATAGGGAGTTAGATACCACCTATACATCATCTTAAATATGTTTTCTTTTAACATAGTGCACATAGTGAATTTCATATCCTTGTTCCATAATTTCTTCCACTGGTCCATATTAATACTGTACCCACATTTCCAGGAATTCCACAGCAGATGAAGGTTTTGGCTTCATCTTCTGCTTGAGATGCCCATGAGCCACTGTGGGCCACTGTGTGAGAAGGGATGCTGGACTAGATGGGTTGTGGTCCGATCCAGCAGGGCTCCTCTTAGGTTCTCCGCCCCTTGCTGAAAACTGGTTTGTTAGCTTCTCTAGTGTGGATTCGTAAAGAAGCTCACAGACTTGAGCTTTCAGTAGAGGAAGGCGCTTCCAGCCGCCACGACCTGGTTTGCGGCCATCCACAGTGGCCCAAAAGCACTAATTAAGTCTCTGTCTCCCCCAGCCCTCAGGTTCCCTATCGTTGAGCTCAGTGTTTTCAAAGGAGGGAGATAACCTTGGATCCTGAATCAGAGACAGCTGTTTCCTGAGATGTCCTGCCGTGTTACAGACTTGTGTCTCCAGAGAACTCTTCATCAGTGAAAAGGGCCCTGTGTTCCTGTGGGGCAAGGGAAGCCACAAATGAGGAGGGCTTCTTGTTTTGCTCAAGGAGGCAAGGAAAGAATAACAGATCGAGAGTTGTCAGATTACAAATACTTCAGTAAGGTCCAAGCGCGGACAATGGTGGACTGAAAACAGGCGGAAATGGAATATAAATATCAATATGATGGGCAGTGAGTTGCGTGCAGGGCTAGAGCAGAAAAGAACACACGGCCCTACCTCACAGGGTGTTGTGTTGAGGTGAGAAGAACAGAAGGTTTGTCAGCCACTTTGAGTCCCCTTAAATGGGTGAGATCTGAAGGCAAAGGTCTTCAGATTTTGGAAACGGCAGGGCCTGCCTTACACACACGCGTATACGACTGGCCACTTTGGTCTTGTGGTTAGAGTGCTGGGCTCTTATCTGGGAGTCTTCCAGTTTGATCCCACATTCCTTCATGAAGCCAGCTGGGTGATCTTGGGCTAGTCCCAGCTCTCTTTCTGAGCTCTCACAGCCCCACCCACCTCACAGGATGTCTGTTGTGGGGAGAAGAACAGAAGGTTTGTCAGCCTCCTTGAGTTCCCTTGAATGGGTGAGACAAGAAAACCAACTTTCTTCTTCTTTGTCATCATCTTCATCTTCTTCTTCTTTGCCATTGTCATGTTTTTCTTCTTCTCTGGCTGCGTCCCCATGCAGATTTTGGTCCAAATTGAAATCTGCCTCTGTGTATCTCCACATGAAGAGAAAGAAGAAGAAGAAGAAGAAGCGTAGGCTTTTCTATCCCGCTATTCTCACCCATTTAAGGGGACTCCAAGCAGCTGACAAAACTTTCTATTCTTCTCCCCACAACAGACACCCAGTGAGGTAGGTGGGGCTGTGACCAGCCCAAGGTCACCCAGCTGGCTTCATGGGGGAGGGTGGAATCAAACCTGGTATTCTCAGATAAGCGTCCGGCTCCCTAATCACTTAACCAAACTGGAAGGGAGGCAACCCGCACCCCTGAAGTCACTCCAAAGTTGTTCAGCCAGGCTTACCGGAAAGTTGTTTTGGGTACCTCCAGACACAGGTTAGAACCTGTATTCCCAATATAGTCATAGGTTACTCAACTTAAAATCCATAATACCCCTGCAACAGAATATTGAGTAATCAAGATTATGGACTTTGCAAAAATAGACACATTAACTAAATTGGTTGTTAGTTTTTTAAAAAATATCAGGAAGTAAAATATTTGGATTATTAACAAAGCAATGAAATAGTAGATATTATTCATTTAAATAATATTACAGGAGGACATGGCCAAAAAAATTAAGAAAATTAGTGAACTAAAGAATAATAGGATATGGAAATGGCCCTTAAAATATTTTACAGATGGTTTAAAACACCACCTCAATTATCATATATAATTCCCGGAATATTAATATTAATGATATTTTAAATATAAACTTGAACACCCAAATCAGGTCTATTTCAAGTGATGTCAGGGTGAATAAGAGCAGATCAGTTTATTGACAAAGCTTTTCTATTCTTCCCCCCACAACAGAACACCCTGTGAATTAGGTGAGGCTGCGAGAGCTCAGAAGAGAGCTGTGACTAGCCCAAGGTCACCCAGCTGCCTTCATTGAGGAGGGTGGAATCAAACCCGGTATTCCCAGATGAGACTCTGGCTCCCTAACCACTAGACCAAACTGGCACACTGTAGGAGGTTTCAAGCAAAGGTGTGACCGTGGCCCAAAAGCAAAAATGTAGCATGGTCTCCCATGAAAACCAGTTGGCGTGACTTCTCCGGCACCAGTAAGAATGGAGTCCTTGGGACACTTTGTGGAAGGTCGAGGGGGACTTTGGTCAGGTCTGTTCCTTTTTATGAGACAAAGGACTGTTTTCCGCGCAGACGTCCCTCATCCGTTTATGTTCTGGGCTTCCTCCTTTGCCTCCCACAGAGGATTAAGCAATCATGGGGTCTTCCTCCGCCTTTGTTGACCCATTTTTATCCCCGAGTGCCGCTCTCCGAGGGCATCTTCCTGAAGACGGGTGGCGGAAGGCTAGCTAATGTGAGGCTGGTTCCTGTTTGTAGGCTGCAGGCCGTGACCCCCTTGCCTTCTGCCGCTTTGTGATCTTGGTGTGGCTCCAGCGCAGTAGCCAAAACAGCCACCCTCGCCCTGCAAAACATCCCGCCCCAAAGCACGGCAGAGAACAATACGCTTTAGCCCCCCCCCCTCCCCACAGCCCTGGATCCAGTTGCTCCTTCAGAGACAGGAGCAGCAGGAGGGTGAAGGGAAATGTTAGGTTTGGGGCTCGTGCCAACTGAATCTAGGCTGCCCCGATTATGCCACGCCAGGCCATGCAAGCGGCATACACCAAGCAGATTGTAGCTCAGTGGCAGGGCAGACTGCCTGAAAAGCAGAGGGCTGCTGGTCTGCTCCCTAGCCTCTCTCAGGAATTAGGCAATGGCAAACCGCTTCTGTATGCCTGCCAAGAAAACTGGACAGAGCTGCCCATGGAGTACGGGAGGGGCTATAGCCCACCGATAGAGCAGACTGTCTGGAAAGCAGAGGGTTGTCGGTTTGATTCTGAGCTTCTCCCCAGAAGTGGGCAATGCCAAACCACTTCTGTATCTCTGCCAAGAAAACTGCACAGAGGTGTCTATGGAGCCTGGGGGGTGGGGGGTGGGCTGTTCCTCAGTGGTAGAACAAACTGCCCGGAACGCAGAGGGTTGACACTTCAATCCCCAGCCTCTCTCTGGAAGTAGGCAATGGCAAATCGCTTCTGCGTCTCTGCTAAGAAAACTGCCTACAGCTCATGACGCGGTGGTACCAGCCACAGCAGCAATACCAAACAAGCAGTTCAGGCACTTGGGTGACCTGAACGGCTGCACAGGCTGCAGTCATTCATTACTACAAAGGTACTACGCTCTTACCGGCAGTGCATGCTTAGACCTTATTAGCTGTAGACAATGTCTGCTCAGCTAGTGTCCTCCAGATATTCCCAAGCTACATCTCCCAGCACGTATTCGTCAGGTGGGAAAATGCCAGGGAGGGAGAGGAATGTTTTAAATATGTTTTAAGAAGTCCCTATGCATTTTATCTTTTTAACATTTTTTACCTGTTCTGGGACCTTTTGATGAAGGGTAGAATGGATGGATGGATGGATGGATGGATGGATGGATGGATGGATGGATGGATGTGGAACCATTATTTCCCTCTGTATAAGATGCAATGGATGGATGGATAGATGGATGGATGGATGGATGGATGGATGGATGGATGGATGGATGGATGGATGGATGGATGGATGGATGGATTTGGAACCATTATTTTCCTCTGTATAAGATGCAATGGATGGATGGATGGATGGATGGATGGATGGATTTGGAACCATTATTTTCCTCTGTATAAGATGCAATGGATGGATGGATGGATGGATGGATGGATGGATGGATGGATGGATGGATTTGGAACCATTATTTCCCTCTGTAGAAGATGCGATGGATGGATGGATGGATGGATAGATGGAATTGGAAACATTATTTCCCTCTGTATAAGATGCAATGGCACCTTCTAATATATATATCTAAAGGAATACCTTCTTCCACATCGATCAAATATCTAAAGGAACACCTTCTGCTTCTTCCATATTGGCCCACTCATGCCTTGGGAACTGTGATGGTGCTACCATCTTCAGTAGCAAAAGGGGCGTGCACCAGAATGAAGACCATCTCAGTGATGACTCCCAGATTATGCAATAGTCTCCCCCCTGAGTTGTGTTAGAAACTTTCACCCTTGAAGATGCATCTCCCTTTGCCCTGGCTTTTTGTGGTTAAACAAGGAAAGAGCGTCTCCTCTCCACTTTCAGGAGCCGGTTATTGTTTTAGTATGTTCATTTTATACTGGGTTTTGAATGCAGTGAGCCACCCTGGGACCTTTGGGAATTGGGCAGGATCAAAATGCAAATAAATAAATAAATAAAATTATAAAGCTTACCATTTGGCAAGAAAGGCTTCCTCTTCCTTGCCTTCCAGAGGGACTCAAGGGCAGGATACAGTTGACTAGCAAGGCATGTCAGCCGAGCCATAGAAGGGAGTGTTCGACGGAGGCTGTGATACCCAGTTGTTCACCTGCTATTGGCTGCAAACGCCTCGCGAGCGGACAAAGACAGGCCTGGGAATGGCGATGCAAGAGGTTCCCACGTGAAGTTTTGTGCTCCGGCCCTGGCAGGTGAGAGAGGCTGCAATTCGTAGCAGCATGTTCAGATTTCCACTTGTTCTACTGAAGCCAACAAAAACTATTGGGGTTTAAGACACAGAGAGGTCTGGGAAGGGCAGGGAGAAAAACAAACTAGATTTGACAGTTTCCATTTGATGGAACACAGGAGGAGAAGTTGCATGTGGCTTTATAGTTTGACGCAATGGATTTTTGGAACATTTTGTGGCTTTCTTCTCTTTAATTTTGATGAACAACATGTAAGTGATACAAAGGTGAAAGTGAAACCCGGCAAAAAGGATCATAGTTTTTTGCACGGGTACCAAATTATGAGTGGGAATAGCCTGATTTCTGCATACAAAAAATAACACCTCCATGCAGCTTCAATTCAGAGAAAGCCTACAAAACTTTGTGTGGGTTAATCCTTTCGCTGGGATCAATGAGAAGCAATGAAATAGGAAGGAGCTGTGAACAGGAAGCTTTTAATGAAAGGCACAAGAGCCCTACCAAAAATCTGACTAGGGCACACCAAGCCATTCCACCTTCTGCTATCTCCCGGAGTTTGCCAAAAACTCATGTTCATTGCCTCCATGACATCACCTATTCATCTCATCCTTTTCTCCTTTTGCCTTCCACTTTTTCCAGCATCAGGACCTTTTCCCAAAAAGTCCTCCTGTCTTCTCATTATGTGGACATAGTATTTGAGCTTCAGCTTCAGCATTTGTCCTCCTGCTGAGCAGTAAAGGTTGATTTCCTTTAGCATTGATGGATTTGACCTTCCCGGAGCCCTAGAGAAGGATTCAATAGTCTTCTCCAGCACCACAGTTTGAAAGTATCAATACGTTGACCTGCAACCTTCCTTGTGGTCCAACTCTCATGACCAACACTAGTACTGGGAAAACCATAGTTATGACTATACAGATTTTTGTCGGCAAAGTGATGTCTCTGCTTTGTAGTATGCAGTCCAGGTTTGCCATAGCTTTCCTCTCTTGGATGCGGTCACCATTTGCAGTGATCTTGAAGCTCAAGATAGTAACATCTAACCCTGCTTCCATTTCTCCCCCAACCAACCACTATTTGCCAAGAAGTGATGGGACCAGATGACATGGTCTTATTTTAATGTTGAGCTTCAAGCCAGCTTTTGCACTCTCTTCTTTCACTCTTTCACTCCTTAATTCTTCACTTTCTGCCATCACCTTCTGTCATATCCTTGGTTTGACTTTAAGGAGGGATTTTATTTATTTGTTTACATTTCTATCCCGCCCCATACCCTAAGGTCTCTGGGCGGGTAACAGCCAATTAATCACAAGATACACATTAAAAATGAAAAGTAAATTAAAAGCAATATAGACATAAAATATAGATTAAAAACACTTAAAAGTTCAGTAAATTTAGAACAGTACATTCCCTATTGTTCCCATGAGTTCTCATCTTGTTTGTAGTGCCTGTGATTAGGGGAGGAAGAGAATATAATCATCTCATCTTAGCCAAAGGCCAGGGTAAAGAGGTGGGTCTTTACCGCCTTCCTAAATATCTGTAAGGAGGGGGCATGATGCACCTCAAGAGGGAGGCTATTCCATAATTTGGGAGCTATCGCTGAAAAGGCCCTTACCCGGGTGCCCACCAGTCTCACTAATGAGGGTGGTGGGATGACCAGGAGGGCTTCACCACTTGATCTTAAGGCACGGGCAGGTCGATATGGGAGAAGGCGCTCCTTTAGATATTTGGGGCCCAAGTCATTTAGGGCCTTATAAGTCAAAGTTAACACCTTGAATTGGGCTCGGTAGTGAATTGGTAGCCAGTGCAGCACTTTTAAAACCGGCGTGATGTGCCTCCGGCTAGCTGTTCCGGTCAACACTCTGGCAGCAGCGTTCTGCACTAGCTACAACTTCCGAACCAATCATTCTGAGTCTTGAATACCAAGGGTACATTCCCAAACAGATTATAATGAGCTTTGAGACCATTTTCAGCGCTCACCTTTCCCACAGTTTTAAAAGAACCCACAGCTTCTGAGGATTAAAGGTCGCAAAATGCAGATTATCTATATCCGAGTCAAAAGAGGGTCTCACAGCTGGATTTAGAAATACTCCACTTTAGCAAAATGTGAACTTTTTGCGGGGAGAGAACCATGCTTTAGGGGTTCTCCTCAGTTTCCCCTGGCCCAATGAGAAGCCTGGGCTCTTCATTACAGGCTAAGGAAATCTACTATTGACTGAAAGGGTTGGGGAAGGAGGTAAAAAAATGAACAGACTCAGCAGTAGCTAAGACCTACACTGATGCAGTGACTGATTTATATAGAGGGTGGGGTTTGAATTGCCCATCCCAATGAAATCAGGGTATGATGGGGTCTAATTGTGGAACTCATGGGGAGGGGGTTCTGCTGAGGGGAGGAGAGAGGGGAGGGGATTTCTCCCCTGCAGGGCACTGAAGAATGGAGAGTGACTCCGCATTTATAAGGTAGCAGTGGGAATGCAAAAAAACAGACCCATCTTAAAACTGAATTGCCAATTGGGAACTTGGCCCATCTCTCTTTTTAGGTTTGGATGAGGAAATCTAAGCAGGTGTGGAAGAACCACTCCAGTTTCCTCTTCTGTGCAACTACTAAAGGTATACAAGTGTCCTGCCATTTTTCCTCACGTAACCATAGGAATCAAGGTGCGTGATTGGAACAAATGGGACCTAGCAGCATTTATTGCAAATGTTTTGGCAAAGTGATGCAAGGAGGGTGAAGGATCTAGATGAGATACCCAGAAAAACCTGAAGCAGCAAACATCCCACCCTGACTTCCGGCCATTGTATACCAGAGAGGTCAGAAGAGGACAGACCTGTATAAACATTTAAGATGCTTCCTTTAGATTTTGGCCCCTCCAGCTGCAGCCAAGACTGTTTTATAAAAATAAGTGGGAAGGAGGTCAGAGGTAGCAGGACCAGTTTCACTGCATTTGTCGAATCGCCAAGGCCACAAACATGAAACGCTGGCCCAGATAAGAGAGGGAAAGCACAACTGAATTTCCCAAATAATGGAAAAGAGGAAGTCAGCAGCACCTAGGAGGTCAAAGGTCAAAGGTGGAGCTACCACTGGATGGGACCTGCTGTCTTTACAGGGGCCAAATAACCAAAAGGCCCCCAGGAACCTCCACAGGTGATGGCTAGCCAATGCGCATCTGTTTTGGCTCATTACTGAGCTTAGTTTTTTTCTTAAAGTTATCAGTATGTGTGTGTGCGTGTTTTGTCTCAGTCTATATCAGATAGAGACCCTGATCTTGCTTTCCTTACTTGAATCTCAACTCCACCCTTGCTATGCCTTTACACCAGACTTTGGAGAAGTTTATTTCGTAGTAGGATGTCAGAGTTCAGCCATACCACCCTGAACACGTCCGATTGTGTCTGATCTTGGAAGCTAAGCAGGGCTGGGCCTGGTTGGATGGGATTCCACCTGGGAATTCCAGGTACTGTAGGCAATGAACCAGTTTGGTTTAGTGGTTAATGAGCCAGACTCTTATCTGGGAATACTGGGTTTGATTCCGCCCTCCTCCACAAAGCCAGCTGGGTGACCTTGGGCTAGTCACAGCTCTCTTCTGAGCTCCCACAGCCCCACCTAAGTCACAGGGTGTTTTGTTGTGGGGAGAAGAACAGAAAGTTTGTCAGCTGCTTTGAGTCCCCTTGACTGGGTGAGAAAAGCAGAGCAGAAAAACCAACTCTTCTTCTTCTCACGGCTGAGTCTTCCATCTGCAGACTTCCTACTATCTGGCCAGATGCCCTCTGAAGAGGTAAGGCTCTGCAGGGGATGGACAGCAGGCGTTCTGCTTTCCTACCAAAAGTGGTGGTGACGGCAACTAGACTGGGTGGCTTTAGGAAAAGATTAGACAATTTCATGGAGGACAGGTGTACCAAAGGTGACTACAGTGGAAACTTAGGTACTGCCTCCAAGTCTGAAAGACAAGTGCGATGCCTCTCAGCACCACGTGCAGGGATCTGAGAGAGGGTGAAGGTTTTGTCTTTGTCTTCTGCTTGAGATGCCCAGAAAAGTGAGAGAGGATGCTGGACTAGATGGGCTGTGGCCTGAGCCAGCTGGGCTCCTGTTATGTTCATATCTAGAATGGATGCCTAGGTGCGCTGGAGAGACAGGTGGGATGCTTTATCAGCCATCTGCAGAGATACAAGGGCAGGTGAAGGTTTTGCCTTTGCTTCGCCCGGAAGCAGCTGGCCTGCTGTGTGAGACAGACAGACTGGACAGATGTGATTCTAGAGCATGGTATCAGGAGGTTTGGCAATTGCTGAAAAGGCCTAATGTCACATGGCTCAGTTTGAGAACCAAGAGAAAAAGGATTCCAATCTTAGGAGTGAGGTTATTATTTTCTGGCCAGCCTATAATTACATCTACGACTTTCTTCCCCCAATTAGCTGAAATGACTGACAGATGGGAGTGTTGCTTCTTAATGTGTTTATTTTTTTTATTTGGAAGGAGAACCATTCTCTAAGCCATCTGACCTGTAATTAAGAGAGTATGCAGAGATAAACCTGTAAGAAATAAGCTTTGAGGCAAACAAAACAAAACCTCGGCCAAAATGAAGGACCTGTCAAAAGTGAAATGGACCAGAGCAACTTTGGGAATTTGTGCTTCTTTCTGGAAAACTCCCAAGGACTGTGTTCCTGGCCAGAACAAAACAAATAAAAGCTATTTATTTATTCGTTTTGTGGATTTTTATACCGCCTGAATTCTGTAGCCTTAGGGCATGGTATAATAAAATCAATGTTGAGAAAACAGAAAGAGCTTTTTCAAGGTATCTTTACTGGGAATGGGAGGGGCTGTAGCTGAGTGGTAGAGCAAACTGTCCAGAAAGCAGAGGGTTCAATGCCCGGTCTCTCCCAGGAAGTAGGCAATGGCAAACCACTTCGGTATTTCTGCCAAGAAAACTGCATAGAGGTGTCCATGGAGTCTGGGAGGGGTTGTAGCTCAGTGGTAGAACAAATGGCATGGAAAGCAGCCGGTTGCTGGTTTGGTCCCCAGCCTCTTCTCTGAAATAGACCTTCCAAACCATGTCTGTATCTCTGTCAAGAAAACTCCCTGGAAGGACTCATGGAGGTGCCCATTTGTCAAGCAGGAGTTGCCCATGACTCGTGGTACCTAAGAACAATTCCTGGGAATCCTTCCTTCCCTCTATTCCTGGAGATTCTAAGTACAGCCCTTCCTTCCGAAATAGGCTATTCATCTGTCCTTCCTTCTTGGAGACCTAGCCTACGGTCCTCCCTGCCTTCCTCCCTCCCTCCCTTCCTGGAGACATAAGCTACAGTCCTTCTTTCCTTCCTGGAGATCTAGGCTACAGTCCGTCCTTTTCTTCTCGGAGACCTAGGCTACAGTCCTTCCTTCCGGGAGACCAAGACTACAGTCCTTCCTTTCTTCCTCCCTCCCTTCCTGGAGACATAAGCTACAGTCCTTCTTTCCTTCCTGGAGATCTAGGCTACAGTCCTTCTTTCCTTCCTGGAGATCTAGGCTACAGTCCTTCCTTCCGGGAGACCAAGACTACAGTCCTTCCTTTCTTCCTCCCTTCCTTCTGGGAGACCTAGGCTACAGTCCGTCCTTCCTTCCAGGAGACCTAGGATACAATCCATCCTTCCATCTTTCCATCCTTCCTTCCTGGAGACCTAGGCTAGAGTCCTTCCTTCCTTTCTTCTGGGAGACCTAGGCTACAGTCCGTCCGTCCTTCCAGGAGACCTAGGATACAGTCCATCCTTCCATCTTTCCGTCCTTCATTCCTGGAGACCTAGGCTACAGTCCGTCCGTCCTTTCTTCTGGGAGACCTAGGCTACAGTCCTTCCTTCCTTCCAGGAGACCTAGGCTACAGTCCATCCTTCCTTTCTTCTGGGAGACCTAGGCTACAGTCCTTCCTTCCTTCCAGGAGACCTAGGCTACAGTCCGTCCTTCCTTTCTTCTGGGAGACCTAGCTACAGTCCGTCCTTCCTTTCGTCTGGGAGACCGAGGCTACAGTCCTTCCTTCCTTCCAGGAGACCTAGGCTACAGTCCGTCCTTCTTTTCTTCTGGGAGACCTAGGCTACAGTCCGTCCTTCCTTCCAGGAGACCTAGGATACAATCCATCCTTCCATCTTTCCGTCCTTCCTTCCTGGAGACCTAGGCTAGAGTCCTTCCTTCCTTTCTTCTGGGAGACCTAGGCTACAGTCTGTCCTTCCAGGAGACCTAGGATACAATCCATCCTTCCATCTTTCCGTCCTTCCTTCCTGGAGACCTAGGCTAGAGTCCTTCCTTCCTTTCTTCTGGGAGACCTAGGCTACAGTCCGTCTGTCCTTCCAGGACACCTAGGATACAGTCCATCCTTCCATCTTTCCGTCCTTCATTCCTGGAGACCTAGGCTAGAGTCCTTCCTTCCTTTCTTCTGGGAGACCTAGGCTACAGTCCTTCCTTCCTTCCAGGAGACCTAGGATACAATCCATCCTTCCATCTTTCCGTCCTTCCTTCCTGGAGACCTAGGCTAGAGTCCTTCCTTCCTTCCAGGAGACCTAGGCTACAGTCCGTCCTTCCTTTCTTCTGGGAGACCTAGGCTACAGTCCGTCCTTTTCTTCTGGGAGACCTAGGCTACAGTCCTTCCTTCCTGGAGACCTAGGCTACAGTCCGTCCTTCCTTCCTGGAGACCTAGGATACAATCCATCCTTCCATCTTTCCATCCTTCCTTCCTGGAGACCTAGGCTACAGTCCTTCCTTCCTTTCTTCTGGGAGACCTAGGCTACAGTCCGTCGTTCCTGGAGATCTAGGCTACAGTCCTTCCTTCCTTTTCTGAAAAAAAGTAGTCTGTGGAAGCCAAAAAAAAAAAAAGGCTACTAAAACCCACAGCATCAAAACTGCTTCTAAGAATTAACACTGAATGCCCAGAGGTCCAGATTCAACACCTTTTCAAACAGAATTTGGAGGATATTTAGAGACACATGGATGCCACTTTGGAGTAAGGCATCATCTGTTCCCTTCAGCAGGTATTTCTTTAATTGCTTCTAACAATGCCTTCGAGGCCCATCTTAGATACTTTCAGCCAAGGAAATGAGTGTCCTGGGGAATAGAAAATTGCTGCCATTCTCTTGGCTCAGTGTTAATTAAATGCAGAGGCTATCTCTCCAAAAGGGACACCAGTCATTCCAAAGCATGGAGGTATTTGCCCCAGATTCCTCGCTTCAGAAGAATGGCAAAGGGCGGGGTGGGGGTGGGGAATGCCTATAGGGGAAGCTGGATGGTTTTCACACCTGCTTACTCACTTAGATTTTTATCTTTTTGATTGCTACCTGCAAGCAGGTGGACAGGATAGGAAGAGAGGCACATAGACAGGAGAGGCAGGCAGTATTATTCAGGGGGTTTAATTTGCTGAGAGGCCTCAGGGACAAATCCAGCGTTGCCCAAAATGTAGAACAAGTGGACCAAGTTATGCTCATTCCTTGCCTAATCATATCTTACCTTTTTACCTATTTTACCTATTCATTTTTTTATAAAAAAAATGCTGTTTTAATTTGCTTTTGCTAGCTGCTTGAGATGGTGGCATTGAGCGGTACAGAAATTATCGAAATAAAAAAAATCAGTAAAAATGCACCATCTTCATCCTCACTAACCTAAAAGAACTGGCAAATGGGTGCCCTGTGCCCGTAAAGTACCATCACTGGCTCGTCCCGGTGCTAACACAAGCTGTGCCAATTTGGACTGTCTCTGGGAGACTATTCCACCAGTTTGGGGGCTAACACTGAGAAGGCCCCTATCTTGAGTCCCGGTCCCTTTAACTACTCAAGATGATGGTACAGCCAGGAGGGCCTCTCCCGCAGATTTTAACTTCCCAGCCTATGTGGAAGGCAGAATTTAGGAAGATTTCACCATCAGTGTTCTTGTCCAATAAGAACCATTGAAAGCATCAAACATGTATTCTTAGATAAAGTTTTGCAATGTTATCTGTTTAAATACTAAGTAATGAGCTAGGGCTGACAGCTTTTATCTCTCGCTCCTTCCAGCTGATCCAAAAGAAGAAATCCCTGTCTATGGCCAGATTTTGTGCTGCTAAATTCAGTCATCCTTGCAAAGGGCTGCATTACCTCTCCGACCTCCCGTGCACTGGCTTGTTAGCATGATAAAGTTAAAAATAAAACAAAATTGTTCTCATCTGTAACTCTCATTATAGAAACATGCCAGACAGCAGGCCCTGCAGCAGAGGGACTGCTTAGAAAGCAAAGGGTCGCAACCATGATCCTGCCACATCTCCAGGAGGTCATGGGAAACCATTTCTGCGTCTGCCGACAGGGAATGGATCCTTCTCTGTCCCCTCTGATCCTTCTCTGGTACCCACCAGCAACAACAGGGATTTTTTTGTAGCAATTGACAATTTCAGCATTTTTCATAAAGACTTTAGGTACATCCATCATTTCTATGATTCCGTTTTCGTTTTTACGGGGTTATGGTCACATCACAAGAAGAAGAAGAAGAGTTGGCTTTTCTACCCCGCTTCTCTCACCCATTTTTAAGGGGACTCAAAGCAGCCAACAAACCTTCTGTTCTTCTCCCCACAACAGAACACCCTATGAGGTAGGTGGGGGCTGTGAGAGTTCAGAAACAGAGCTGTGACTAGCCCAGGGTCACCCAGCTGGCTTTGTGGAGGAGGGCGGAATCAAACCCGGTATTCCCAGATAACAGCCCAACTCTTTAGCCACTAGACCAAACTGTCTCAAAAGACAGTCCGTTGGAGTAGAACAGAAGATTTGTCAGCTGCCTTGAGTCCCCTTAAGGGTAAGAAAAGCAAAAGCCAACTTCTCTTGCTCCTCCCAAAAAAGGGACCATCTGCGGAATGTCTGGATCGAATCCGGACATTTTAATTTAACATTTGAACGAATTTTTGAATCTTTTGAATCACTCTTACAAATTATTTGGACATTCGTAAGAACAGATATGAATGTATTTTATTCGAATCGCATGTGAATGTATTCAAATTTTAAACATATCAAATCTTTGGATATTCGAGTCGAGTCCAATCCCAGAAATTGCGTTCGTGCACCCCTCTAGTCTCTATCCACCTTTTCTATACCCTGCATGATTTTATGCATGATCAGTCTCGTCTTCCCTTCCTGGGACGATTTCCAGGGAAGTGAAAAGGCAAAAAAGGCCTTCTAATCCAGCCCAGGGTTGCCCTACTTTTCCTATTCCTTCTTATGTACTTGCAACCATCCGTGCAATGTTCTTTCCAGGTTGTAATTTATCATCATCTGCTATTTTCATCTCAGGAGATGCAATGGGTAGGTGGGGTGGGGGTGGGGGTAAAGCCACAACCTCTGTCTTTCTCTTAGTTGAGCTACAGCCATCCTCTTAAGAGAAAAATGGAGTAAATGCCTCTTCAAGACAGTTACGTGGCACAATGCATGCCAAGAGAAACAAGCACAGGGCAAAAATGACAGAAATAAACCAGCAGGCTCCTTCCTCTCCCTGCCTCACCAGACCCCCACTCAGACCCTCTAATGTCAGAGAACAGGGAGGGGATTTTGGCTGGCTGCTGCTTCGGTTCTCATCCCCTTATCAGCCCCGGATCCTATAGGGAATCCAATTTGGCAGGACCTAGAAAAACACCAGGAAGGAAAAACAAAGAGGCCTTTCTTTCAACAGTCTTAAGACTCCTGGGAGAAAAACCAGCCATGACCCAAGGAGGGCTTCTTCTGCTGAAAGCCACAGCTACAAATAAATAAATAAATAAATAAATAAATAAATAAATAAATAAATAAATAAATAACGGGTAGGCTAGTTTTTGCCATCGCTTTCACCATCTGCTGGATACATCAATCTGTGTGGAAAGGAACACATGTTTATGCACAGTGCTCAGGATGTGGTACCCAGGAAAATGTGGATGCTGGCATTGCATGGCCAATGTAGCAGTCTATCCTAAACATGCCTGTGACAGAAACAAGTCCCGGGATTTTTAGGGCATTCCATTCCTAAAAAGCATGCTGAGGGGTGGAAGTGCAGACTACACTATCCCAATTTGGAAAGAAAGAGAGTTTGGTCTAGTGGTTAAGGAGCCGGACTCTTATCTGGGAATACCGGATTTGATTCTGCACTCCCCCAGGAAGCCAGCTGGGTGACCTTGGGCTAGTCACAGCTCTGTTCTGAGCTCTCACAGCCCCACCTACCTCACAGGGTGTTCTGTTGTGGGGAGAAGAACAAGGTGATGTGTCAGATGCATTGAGCCCCCTTAAACGGCTCCGGGATCATGGTGATGGTGGTACCCAGAAGACTGGTCCCACAATCGAATCAGGTAAGTATTTGATTGCGGGCTAGGTGGGGAGATGGCCAAAGTTGACTAGTGCTCCAAGTGTCCAGCAGATGGGAAGTGCAAAATCCCCCCCCCCTTGATCTTTTGAGGTGTCACTGAACTTAGAAAGGTTTCCTCTAGCAGGAGGGGCATTTCTGCCCTCCTTTCAGCATGCCCTTCTGGGTGCAATGGGGTGCAGCCATTTGCCAGCTCTGACCTCCGGGGGACCAAGCATCGCTCCAGCAGCCAATCCCGTCAATACAGATGAGGAAGCACCATAGAGTTGTGCATAGAGTTTCCAGGAAGAGAATGCAACCTGCTGGTCACCTGGCAACAAAGCATCGCAGACAGAATACCCGTGAAGGCACGACAGAAGCCAGTCCTGGACAATTGGGGAGAATCGGAAGAGATGATCGGACGACTCCTACGGCGCACCGGACAGGTAAGGTGGGCACTTTGTGGCAAAGGTGCAAGTGTGGGAATTGCAGGCAGAAACCTGACAGCTCAGCTTCTGGCAGAGAGAGAGAGATCCGGGCAGCTGATGTTAGGAAATCTGACGGCCCAGACAACGATGGTGACACCTCAGTATATTTATACGACGCCCTTGAGGCTTACAATATTCCATACAACGTTAGATACACCTGCCATGAGGCTTAGGCGAAACACACGATAAATGGGGAGGGAATAGGAAATCCTAACAGCAGGATAGGGCATCCTATCTCCCCCACACAGGATGGAATGGGATGGAATGGGATGGAATGGCTGCCCAGGTGGCAGCTGAAGGAGGATCGCAGCGTTGCTGATCTTCTGCAGGGCAGGTGGAGAGACCTTACAGAGCCACCTTTTCGTCCTCTTCCACTCTGGCGAGCTGTTCCAGTTTAAAGCCAGTGAGCCAGTTTGGTCCAGTGGTTAAGGAGCCGGACTGTTATCTGGGAATACCAGGTTTGATTCTGCCCTCCTCCAAAAAGCTAGCTGGGTGACCTTGGGCTAGTCACGGCTCTCTTCTGAGCTCTCACAGCCCCACCCACCTCACAGGGTGTTCTGTTGTGGGGAGAAGAACAGGAGGTTTGTCAGCCACTTTGAGTCCCCTTAAATGGGTAAGAAAATGGGTGAGAAAAGTGGGGTAGAAAAGCCAACTCTTCTTAAGAAGAAGCGGGGGGGGGAGGAACCATCCTTTCTGCAACTTTCTCTGCATTGAGGACTTGATCTAAAAGAGTGAGAGACAGAAAGGGGCAGGAAAAAGCTGGGGAAAAGCTGAGGCTCTCCCCCCCCCCCCCAGCAAAGACCAAAATGATTTGGATCCGTGCAGACAGTTGCGCCGCCGATCCCCAAAGCGCGTCGCCGCCTCTGCAAGGCTTCACGTCGAGCAGCCCAGAAGCAGCGAGGTGGCGGGTCTTGCGGGGGAGGAGAAGACAAAGAGGCCCCGACGGCTGCGTGTCGACGTCCCCCACCCCACCCCGCGTGGGGGGAAAGCCCCCTCCTTTCCCCCTCCCCCGCCGGTGCGCCAGTTGCTGCTTCTCGCTCGCTTGCCGGCCTGATTCCCCGACGGGTGGGACGGGCAGGGAAGGACCAGCGGCGCCCTGGGCTTGCCCCCTCCCGCAGCAAGGGGAGGGCGGTGTTTCCTTGACCCTCCCCCCGGGCCTTTTAATCCCAGGCCCGTCGGGCAGAGCACATCAGACGTGCCGAGAAGCCTGAGAGCGCGACGGACGCGTTTGGCCGTCGAGCTCCGTGCGACCGTCTCCTGCTCCGCTTGCCGGGGGTGGGGGGGGGACCATGGAGCGCCCGGCGCAGCAGCCCAGCAGCGCCTTCGGGCCGCCGGGGGAAGCGCCCTACTACGACTACGAGGAGGAGGCGTCGGGCAACTGGAGCGCGGGCGGCGTCGGGGCGCTCGACTGCGACTGGGACGAGGCCGAGTCGGACTGGGAGGTGTCCTTCTCGCTCCTGCCCGTCCTCTACATGCTGGTCTTCGTGCTCGGCCTGTCCGGCAACGGCCTGGTCATCTTCACCGTGTGGCGGGGCCCGGCGGGCAAGCGGCGCTCGGCGGACACGTACATCGGCAACCTGGCGCTCGCCGACCTGGCCTTCGTGGTGACGCTGCCGCTGTGGGCCGCCTACACGGCGCTGCGCTTCCACTGGCCCTTCGGCTCGCTCCTCTGCAAGCTGAGCAGCTACCTGGTGCTGCTCAACATGTTCGCCTCGGCCTTCTGCCTCGGCTGCCTCAGCTTCGAGCGCTACCTGGCCATCGTGCACGCCCTGCCGCGCTCCGCCGGCCGGCCCGCCTCGTCGTCGGGGGCCGTGGGCGCCGTCGGGGCCCGCCCGCGCCTCTCCACGCTGCTCTCGCTCGCCGCCGTCTGGCTGCTGGCCGGCCTGCTGGCGCTGCCGGCGCTGCTGCTGCGCGACACGCGCCCGGCGGCCGCCGCCGCGGTGCAAGCGGCCGCCCGCGGGCACGACGGCGACGGCTCCTCCTCCTCCTCCACGGCCCTGCCGCCGCAGGCACCGCCCGCCTCCGTGGAGTGCGACATGGACTTCAGCAGCGTGGCGTCAAGCGCGCGCGAGAAGGGCTACTGGATGGCAGCGCTGAGCCTGGCCACCACGGCGCTGGGCTTCGTGCTGCCGCTGGCGCTGATGACGCTGTGCTACTGCTGCATCGGCACCACCGTCAGCCGGCACTTCGCGCAACTGGCGCGCAAGGAGGAGGGCAAGCAGCGGCGGCGCCTGCTGCGCATCATCGTCACGCTGGTGGCCGTCTTCGCCGCCTGCTGGCTGCCCTTCCACCTCCTCAAGAGCCTCTACGTCCTCTACTGGGTGGGCCTCATCCAGCTGCCGTGCGCCTGGCTCGAGCTCATCCCGCGCCTGCACCCCTACGCCACCTGCCTGGCCTACATCAACAGCTGCCTCAACCCCTTCCTCTACGCCTTCTTCGACGGGCGCTTCCGCGCGCAGTGCCTGATGCTGCTCGGCTGGCGCAGGGCGCGGCGCGGGCAGGGCGGCTCCGTCTCCTCCACCCTCAGCGGGCAGACGCAGAAGTCCGAGCTGCCCTCGCTGGGCACCAAGGTGTAGTGCTGCCCGCCTGCCCCGACGGACCGACGCATGCCCCCACAGCGACAAAAGACAGACAGGTGTTCCGCAGCGCAATCCTGCTGGGCTCCCCAGCAGTTGCCCCGGTCGGTCACCCCCGCACTTCCAGATTGGACCACTGGTGTGGGGTGGGCACCAAGCTGCAGCGCCAATCGCATGCCCCCAGCCATACGTCTAAAGCTGCACGCAGCCAGAAAGAAGCGAAATCCTTGGGTCATCGCAACAAGTTGTGGCTGAGTGCACAAATGCGCACGCCCAAGCTACTTGTTGCCCTCTAGCGTTTGGGTCCTTGAGCCACAGTGAGACTGTGCGGTGCGTGGCTTGGCTTTCCTCAAGTGCCAGGCGAGCAAAGGGGACGTTCTGCTGTCGGAGCCATTGTGCCGTTTTGAGGTGGTGCCCCCAAAGCCAAAACCGGAAGGGGAGCGAGCCACTGCCAATCCAGAGTGCCACCACAGATGTTGGGGGCGTGGTAGACTGCATCTGGGGGGGGGGGCGCCCTCAGACTTGCAAAGGGACCTCCTGGTGCTCTCCACAGACCAGCCTTCGGGGCGTCGTGGCCATTCTGTCCTGTCTCCTTGCCTTCCTCAGCCTGTACCATGGGAGCTCACCAGTTTGGGCAGGACCCTGTGGTGGGTGACTGTTCTCCCCCCCCCCCCTTCTTCCATGTAATCAATAAATGCTTTTTTGTTGTTTTCCCATGGAAGGGAAAAGTTGCTTTTCTTCTCACATTCTTCCATAGCCCAGAAGAGGGCAAACACTTGCATTTGTTAGAGCAATTGGGTGGGGGGGGGGGGTGTGGATCTCCGCGTGTGGTCCTCTCAGGTGCTTCTGAGCAACTCCCAGCATTCCAAGGGACTAGCACAGATTGGTGGGAGTGGAATGCTGGCTTGCTCAAGGACATCAGGAGGACCAAAGGTTAAGAACTACCACCTTCAGGGTATCCAAACTGGCCTTGCAGATGTTGATGGGTATCTACACCTGCCGTTTCTTGAGCCTGACTGAGACTTCCCAGGGCTGGAGGTCAGCAACATCTGGAGAGCCACCATTTGGCTGGGTATGTGTGGGTGTTTTTTTTTTGGTTTCAAAATGCTGGTGCGATAAGCTTGAAAGATGTTCCCTCTCTGGAGTGAGGGACTTGCTAATCCATGGGGACAATGTGGGGGTTGCTCTTGGGAGGGCGTCTTCATTTCCTAGCTCTCTTCATCATTTGAGAGTCCTCTGTACCCAAATTATATTTAAAATAGCTTCCAAGATTGGTTTTGCCTACCAGTTTCATTTGTCCTTAGCCTGCCACCACAGCGGGAGTTCAGACTGGTATTAGCTCTCAGAAAGCCGCTCTTGTTTTTAGGACATGCTAGTAGTGGCCACAACAGTGGTCCTGAACATGTGCAGAGTGCAGTGCCCTTTATGGTCAACTTAGCTTTCTCCCACATAACTGAGAGCTGAACAATGTGAAGTGGCAGGAAAATCTACGGCGTATGAGCAAGCCATAACGCTTGGCCTCATTCACTCTAAGGAAGCTTTGCACAATTATCACCAAAAACCTTCACTTATTGGAAATGCTATGACTGGGAATTCAATGCCATGTTTCCATGTGGGGGCTTAGGCTTCATACAAATACTGCAGGATAGTTGCAGTATTTAAGGGGGCTCAAAGCAGCTGACAAAGCTTCTGTTCTTCTCCCCACAACAGACACCCTGTGAGGTAGGTTGGGCTGTGAGAGCTCAGAAGAGAGCTGTGACTAGCCCAAGGTCACCCAGCTGGCTTTGTGGGGGAGGGCAAAATCGAACCCGGTATTTCCAGGTAAGAGTCCGGCTCCCTAACCACTAGACGTGGTTACCAAGCAAAGCTGAAAAATTTCTAGCGGGTGTCCATCTGGGTGGCTTCCCTATATAATTTCCTAAGCTTGAATGGCTCTCCAGCCACGAGCTCCATCTGTTTCAAGCCTGGCAAATGGAGTTTGATCTTTTTCACCCAGCAACTGTTCTCCGCAGGTGAGGCCTGCTGTTGCAGAGTGTGAAGGCGTCATTTCTTCAAGAGGGTTTTCACTTTTGGGTGTGAAAACCCATTTCCTCCCTACACGGAGACTGGATAAAAGCTAGGGCTAAGGAGAGTTCAGCAAAAGGGGGCAGAGCAGCTTCCATTCCGGATGATCTGTCGGCCAGATAGATCTGGAGCGAAGGGGTGGAACAACACAGCCACAGTTGCACATTGCTTTGCCTGGTCGGCCACTACTTGAACCGGCAGGCAAGTTTGGACGGATCATACATAGATGCTGTTACCCACCCTGAGAACCTCTGTGCTTAGGGTGGGATAGAAATGCAAATAATCAATAAAATCAATCCCAGTTGTTCTCTAGAGGCATTTCCGCACTGAATCGCGTTCGAAACCGAACGCGTTCAGGCGGAAAGCTTAAGCCAGCTTCGGGCGCTTTCCCCGTTCACACACAGACGCTCCGGAACGCGTTCCGGAGCGTCTGGGTGCGAATGGTCAAAGCGCCCGAAGCTGGCTTAGCCGGCAAACGCCGGCCAGGGGCGCGCCGGCGGCCGCGGAGGCAGATCGACAATCAGCTGTTTGAAAAACAGCTGATTGTCAAAGCCGCGCGGCGTCGGAGGCGAGCCGGCAGGCGATCGGGAGACAGAAGCGGCGCGAACGCTTCTTCTCCCGAACGCCTGCGGACGGCTCGTCCGCGTTGGAACGCGTGTAGAGCACTTCGAAGTGCTCTACATTTCGAACGCGAAAAAGCCAGCTGTGGACACGTCGGAACGCAAGGCGCGCGCGGCCAATGCGGATGACGTGTCCACAGCTGGCTTTTTCGCGTTCCATTTTCCCCCGTGCGAAAACGTCTCTTGTTCCACACCAAAACAAGGTGCAAAAAAGCCCAGATTAACAAAAACACAGTCAAAAGGAGGCTCCATCCTGCATTGCTTTTTTTTCGTTGCACCTACACAAACTATGAGAGTGATCATATTTTAGTGGTAAGATAGAACAAGAGCCTCAAAAATAAAGATTAAAGGTTTGATCACCAGGTTTGGAACGAGGTAAAGGCCAACAACTTCCGAAATCTGTCAAGAACCCTTGCATGGATAGTGCTTAAGAATAATACGCTGCGATCTCTGGGTACAATCGGAGCTGAATCCAGAAATTACGCGGCACATCTGTATTTACTGCTGCAAAGCCTGGGAGTGATGTAAATTATCACCCTAAACACCTGCAAGACGCAGATCCGGCAAAGGCTGCTGCAGTCTAATTACTTTCGGTACCTGCAATGCCTGTTTCTAGACTCGAGGAACTCGTTCCTGGTTGGTTGCCTCAGCGCTTATGCACCCATAAAGACTGTGATGAGCCATTGGCAAATTTCAGCTGAAAAATGCTGGTCCCTCCAAACAGCCAAGAAATCAGGGTTGGGAGAGGATCCTGAGCCCCTCGGACCTGCTGTCAGGTTGCAAAGACAACACTGGGAATCTTGGAAACATGGTGGCAAAAATCAAGAGCCACTGCTTGCAGTGAGGAGTCCCTTATGCCAGGTTTGCTCACGTGGGTGACCTCCATGCATGGCACTCAGGCCACTGACGGGAGTTAACAGGCTGAACCCTCTAGGAGGCACCAGGAGGCTGGGAAAGCCTGAAGAGAATGCAGAGTGCCGGTAAGGTTATGAGGCCAAGGATGCAATCTTCATCTAGCTGTCCGGTCTGGTCTTAACAGTTAGAATGCCAGTCTCTTCTCTCAGTCTCCAGGTTCGCTTCCACACTCTTCCATGAAGCTAGCTGGGTGGCCTTGGGCTAGTCACAGCTCTGTTTCTGAGCTCTCATAGTCCCACCCACCTCACAGGGTATCTGTGGTGGGGAGAACAGGCTGCTTTGAGTCCCCTTAAGGGTGAGGAAATTGGGGTATAAAAGCCAGCTCTTCTTCCTCCATGAAGTCCTTGGGTGAGTCACAGCTCTGGTTTCTCAGCCCCACCCACCTCGCGGGGTGTCTATTGTGACAACAGAAGGTTTGTCAGCTGCCTAAGGGCAAGAAAAGTGGGGTAGAAAAGCCAACTCTTCTTCACAATGACACAAAACCTGCAACAGATTATCCTTGTTAACTATCATCCATCTTCCATGAGAACCTTGTCTAGGGATTGCTGTTCCCACACAGTAATAACTATATTCGTGGGCACCGGTCTTTCCAAAGGCAAAAAGTTCATGCAATTGCTTCACTCCCAGGTAGGCGCAAACATCCACAATGGTTTTATAAGGCTCAATTGATATGTGCAAACCAGGAAAGCTTCCACCAACCGAATGACAGCTAGTGGTGAGTGTGAAGCCTGCTGATCCTTTATACAGGATCTGTTTGAACCAAACACTGATTCAAAACATTCAGTGATGGCAGAATTATGAACCGTTAGTGCTGCTGAACCAAGGAGAAGGGCCTTTGGCGTAGCAAAAAGTCTCCAGGTTTGGAGGTGTTGATGGGAAGTGGAGGCCAATGGTTGAAGACATCTCAAGAAGTTCAATTCCTTAAGTATACAGGATGTGAGAGGGAAGGGTGAATCTTGCTGGAAGAAAAGGGCAGGAGCTGTCCACGGCAATTTTCAGTAGGGTTGATACTTTCTTCAAAGGCAGCTGCTGTCGGACTGCAGAGATTCGAACTTAGACCCTGAGCATTCAAACAATGCTCATGCGCTGAGCCCGCCTCACTTCTGCTGCAAAAAGAAGGCCTTTGAGGCAATGCTGACAGGCATTGTATTTTTACTTGACACTTATGGATCGCGCTATGCATGATGGTTCATGAAAACAATAATAAAAAGGACAAATGAGAAAAAGAAGGGGAAATCTAAAATATCCCACAAAACCAGCATTTGCTCAGGGTGTTTCAGATCTTTGGCCATGGACTCTGGGGGGCATCTCTCTAGGCTTTCAGGTGGAATCTCTTCCCAGTCCCACCTGGAGATGTTAGGTATCTAATAAATGACTTGGCTTCTTCCTTAGCTTTTTCTGATCCAGCTTCTTTTGGTACGGAAATAATGTGGGAAGATGTGAAAGCTCTGGGTGAACACCAGTGGTGATAACATGAAGGACAGGGCAGTTTGTAGGAGAACATGGGTAAAAAGATCACAGCCAAGAGTAAGCAGAACACTATGAAACTTGTGTTCATATGAAATTAGACCCACTGATGTTGCTTGCCTATTTGGCTATTTTTTTGATATTCTGGAACAAAGGACTCCCAGGTTCACTTTGTCCAGGTGTGATCAATAGCTGTGTAAGCATGCCACACTGTGACGCAATATTTTTAACACCAGGATATCAGGTCTATATCCCAGGACTGAATCAGGAGTATTTTGAAATAATTATGGGTTTTGGACCCTATCTGGATGCAACCTTCAGCTAACTCATCTCTGGATTGTAATATCTAAAGAAAGAGTAAAAAGATTTAGATTTTTTTTTAAAAAAAATCTCGTTGCCCGGCATGTCTTGGCTCCTTTGTGAAAGATACAGCCACAACAGGTTCTCCCATTCGCGCCACGTGCTCTGCTGCCAGCAGATTCAGATCTGAGCTGATAAGACAGCATCTCCTTATGAGAACATTTTAGTCAAGAAGGAATGCAATGGGACCACAAAGAGACATGGCCAAGGATTAGAGTCTTGAAGTTGGGTGCAATGAATCCTTCAGATCAAAGGACCGGCACAAAAGGCACAGAGCTATGAAAGATGATGCCGTACAAGGTCTGAGCTCCACAGCAGATGTACTGCCACAGTAGAATGTAGGTTTTCA
The DNA here is from genome assembly GCA_023333525.1 of Aspidoscelis tigris stejnegeri. Lineage (NCBI taxonomy): Eukaryota > Metazoa > Chordata > Lepidosauria > Squamata > Teiidae > Aspidoscelis > Aspidoscelis tigris. The sequence goes on from JALMGA010000020.1 coordinate 6,193,902, forward strand.
CAACTGGTTACAATCTAACTTGCTATTTTTGGGTTGCTATGTTCTATAGTTCTTCTGTGAACCCGAGATTTCACATGTATCTATGACGGCCATCTTCAGAGGACCTGACTTCCGGACACTTGCAGAAGTCAGATCTTCTGCAGATGGGTATCATAGCTATATCCAAAAGCTCACGTTCACAGAATGATGGAACATGGCCTAGCAACCCCAAAACTGCAACAAGTGAGGTTCACTGCTTTCAACTAGACTTCTCTCTAGATCAGCAGTTCTCAACCTTCCTAATGCCGCGACCCCTTAATGGAGTTCCTCATGTCGTGGAGACCCCCAACCACGGGGGCGGAGCAGCTGGGAGGTGGGAGGGCAGGGTGGTGGGAGACTCGTCGTGACCCCTCTGAAAGGGTAGTTCGACCCCCAAAGAGGTCCCAACCCCCAGGTTGAGAACCACTGATCTAGATGGACAATCATAGGTTGCAAACAAGGGCTCTTGGCACAAAATGACCTTCAGGCAGTAGAAAGAAAACACTACAAATAGAAAGCCAGTGAAGGTTGAATCTCATTTGTTTACATCTTAATTCACTGTGTTGACACTCTGATCCAGTGACCAGCGCTGCGCAGAAATACCACTATTCACAGTGCTGAAGTGCACTTCAAAGCGATGAGGATTTGACGGTTTCTAGTCTATTAGACGTCTGCACAGCATCATAAAACACGATCTGGTAAAACAGCTCCGAGTTCAGGTGCTATAAACAGAGTGCTTCTGCAGACTAAATGCGGCTAGGGGTGTTTGCGAATATTCAACGGTATTCGAAATTCAATCAAATCTCCATAAATTCAAATTTAAAGATCTGAACAAATTTCAAACCTATTCGTTTGAATTATCTGGACATCCGCACCCGTACGGGTTTGTACACAATGTGTACCTGCAGACACACATCTTTCCAGCATCTGTACAGGATGAAACCGGGTTGCGTGAAGGATGACTATAGGATGCATACGTGACACATAATGATGCATACGGGCACATACGGGCATTCCTAAGTGCAAATTCAAATTGAACATTTGAAGACATAGGATCAAATTTGCTTAATTCAATTCAAATTTGGTTAAATTCAATTTCGAATCCCGAAAATTACATGGCTACCCCTCTGAAAGCGGCACAGGACCAAGATTTCCCCCCGAAAAGAATTTGGGCCCTTAAGTAAGTTGGAGATCAGAGAAGACCATCAGGGGAGGGGAGGAGATAAAGCAGCTGGTTCGAGTCTAGGGTGCACGACGACGATAGCACAGAGACACGCTATGTGTCTTCCCTGGGAACTGTGCCTCAGAAAACACCTGCGTGGGGCTCTTTTCTCCTTCTAGCAGCATCTTCTCAAGGGAGCCGAGGTGGAATGCCAGAATTAAGCTGTGGCCGACAAGGCCTCAGTGTCTGAGCGCAGCAAAGGAGCTTGGCAAACCCTTTTGGGCTCAGCCCTAGCACGTGGGTTGCCCAGGCCCCTCTCCCCTCCCCTCCTGGCATGAGAAACCTCAGCAGCTGAGGCTTTCTGGCCAGCAATGGTGGGTCCCCGGACAGCTGCAGTGAAGAGGAGGAGGGGGTTGGCAGGAAAAGGAAGAAGATTGACTTATCTCTGAAAGAAACCTCAATGACAAGGCACGCACAGATGTCCAGCCAGGGGCAGAGATACCTCTCGTTTCAAAGGACGTTGCTGTGGTGATGGGGAGAACGCATGCATGGGCAGAATACCTCCAAAAGGCACTGTGGCCGAGCACAGGTTTGAAGGAAAATGGCTGCTTGGACAAAAAAGGGCTTCATTTGCCTGCCTTATCAATGGAGGAGGGAAAGAGGCTCTTTCATCAGTTCAAGTGTTGATCTTACCAGCTGCACCTTCCTGGCAACACAGAGCAACCACTGTCAAATGAACTAGTGATGGAAGGAGAGGGGGGTTTCTTTGCAACAAGAGCCAGCTGGGGGTAAAAAAAAAAAAAAGGCTAGAAAAGGGAATCAGTCAGCCAGTGACCGCAGGACAAATTCTTCCAACTCGTAGCAGTGACTGTTAGGAAGGCAGAGTCATGTACCTTTCTATAATCTGAACATCGTTGATCAGCAGTGGCTGGTTTTATGGACACTGGGACAATCCTGTCCCTTGTTGCAGGGAGTAAAATTTTGGGGTCAGCAAAATGAGAACACGCAACAGGCAGCAAGGCAGAAAACAATAATGTGAAGCTACGAGGACCCTCTGGATCAGGCCACAGCCCATCTACTTGAGCATCCTGCCTCACAGAGCGGTCCACTAATTGCTTCTGGGCATCTCAAGCAGAAGACAAGGGCAGAACTCTCACCTGCTCTCAACTCCAAGCAAATGGTCGTTAGAGGCATCCAAAGAACGTAAAAATATAAAAGCCCTGCTGGATCTGGCCACAGCCCATCTAGTCCAGCATCCCATCACACTCGGGGGCACCGATTCCGTCTGGGCATCTCAAGTAGAAGGGCAAAACCTTCATGTGCTCTTAAATCCCTGCAAATGGCCTTCAGAAGCATCCAAAGAATGTAAATGTAAAAGCCCTGCTGGATCTGGCCATAACTCATTTAGTCCAGCATCCCATCATACTCAGGGGAGCCAACCAGTTTCTTCTGAGCATCTCAAGCAGAAGACGAGGGCAAAACCGTCACCTGCTCTCAATACATATAGGACAGGAAACAGATGTTCATAATTTGGGACCTGCATCATCTCGTTTTCTATGAACATATGAAACAAATTTTGTAAATGAGTGTAATTATACTAACGCTTCGTTTATTACAAATAAGTGCCTTCAGTTGTTGTTCGAACCATATATAAATAAATAGAAACTTCAAGAAATCGCCTGGGTGATTTGTGAAACACCCAAAATGATACAACTTTACAACTGTGAAGTTACAGTAGACCTCAGGTACTAAAATGAACCTGCATAAAGCATCTACTTCTAGAGAAATCACCCATAAACAGCAGCTGACAGCTTCCTTCCAAAAAAGGAAAATGGTCATCCCTCCCTGTGAGCCATTTTGGTCTTGTGGTTAGTGTCAGACTCTTATATGATACAGAGGTACCTTGACATACGAGTTTAATTCGTTCCGTAACCTTGCTCTTATGTCAAATCGCTCGTATCTCAAAGCAATTTTCCCATTAATCCATTCCAGCTCCCAAAACACCACCTCAGTTGTTTTTGTTATGTACTGTACTGTATTTACATACTCGTATCTCAAATCTTGCTCTCATCTCAAAGCAAAATATCACTCGCTCAGCAGCTTGTATCTCAAAACACTTGTATGTCTGGGCACTTGTATGTCGAGGTACCACTGTAGTCTCTTGGTTCAAGTCTACATTCCTCCACAAAGCAGCTGGGTGACCTTGGGCTAGTCACGGCTCTTTCTGAGCTCTCACAGCCCCACCTACCTCACAGGGTGTCTGCTGTGGAGAAAAGAACGGGAGGTTTATCGGTCCCTTTTAAAGGTGAGAAGTGGGTATAAAAGTCAACTCTTCTACTCTTCGACACAAATGGGTCCAATTTCATGTCTTCCAAGTTCTTTATTCTCTTCCCCCACTCTTAAGAAGTCTCATTGACCTCAGCAAAGCAGTTCTCTGCCCCTTCAAGCCTCACAGCAACCTCAGGTGATGGGCCTGCACGTGTTCACCTTAACAAAAGGAAACAGATCAACCTCTCTGCGGGAAGCTGTTGTCTGGCAGCTGACATCTCTGCCCAATTTTTTGTTTTTCAAAAAATCATAACTTTCCTTTCTTCAGTGGGAACTCCTGTGGAGTGTTGCTACTGTCTCAATGAAAACTCAATATTCATTTTCTCTGACGCACCTTAGATGATGTTACTGTTTGGTGCCATGTGCAATTCATGTATACTCAACTCTTCTGAGACAGCCTTTTCCCCCCAATTTCTTTTTAGCTTGTTAATGTTTTTTTAAGGCACAAAAAAAGAGTAGAAAAAACTAGACTATCTTCTGAATTCTGAATCCTCCATGAATTCTGCAGCCGTTCTCCAGTTACCAGCTGTATTTCTTGCAGAAGTCTCTTGTGTCCAGGAGTCTGATGTGCTTACACAGGCACATTAAAAAATCTAAGCAGTCTACTGGAGATCACCACAGGCTGGAAGATATTCAGCTCCCAGACCTTTTTGAGAGACCATTTATTCCGTAACATACCCTGAATGGGTTTGTCACACAACTCCATGAAACCTGACCTGGAAGTGGAGTGTCAACATTAATTTTAAATAATTCAGCAACGAGCTTGGCATTACATTTTGTCTTCTCTCAAAAAGGTTCTATTGGTTGTAGCAGAAATAGTCTCATCTTGTCTTCACTTCAGCAACAGCACCTTAGGATCCCCATGATCTAAGAGTCCATCAACGTACTGCGAGCTGCGCACTCAGGGCTGAACTTGGCACTGATTCTGTCTGGAGTCTTGCACTATTTACATGTATACCCGTGTTGTATACTGCAAATAAGATCTAACTTGAGGAACAAACTGGCCTGGCAGCTGACTCTACACAGTACAACTATTTCGTTCAGAAAATCTACTCAGGCTTTGCTTAGCTAAAGAAAAGAGCACCCATTAATTTCACTGTGCAGTCAGATCCGGTTGGCTGGCCCTAAGACTTCTCAAGGACCAAGGGGGATTTTCTCCTAGAAAATCCTGTACAGTTTAATGTGACATGGAAATTAATAAAGGTAACAGAGCTATCATCGAGGTGAAGGGGAGAGTGGGTGGCCCAGGATAGAGGACACAGCCTATATCCTTCTAAATGTTAATTCTATTCTGATTAAGAGAAAGATACCAAACCTCTTTTAATAATGAGTGAATCATATTGGAATACTAAACAAAATCCAATTATTAGATGATATAGTGTAGCAAATAGAGTAGCCTTATGTATTTTTAAGACTTCTGAACTGAGAATGCCCTACCTCCACAGAATTAAGCTGTTCTGCATAGGTGATGTTGAAATCTATGAGTTTCAATTTTAACTGGTATGATCAATTTACCTTGTAGTTCTTGTTAGATGTACTGTTGTTGCGTTTCTGACGTGCTCACTAAGTGATAAATTTGACTGACTGCGCATCTAAACCTATTCACTGAGTTAGAATATAGCTTTCTCTAGGGCTTGAATTATTCTCACGCGCCCAATGATCCACAGGAACTAAATCCCTCTATTCTCTAAGATCAGAAAGTCATGTTAGCAGAAGTGGAGAATTCCAGGCCTTCTGATCTTTGAGTAAGACTGAAAAGAAATGTTAAGACTTCCTGAAGAATCATCAGGACTTTCCCTCCAAGACCATGTAAAATAGAAAATTGACTAGTTTATCACTCGAGCTGACTGAAGTTCTTAGACTGTGGGCATGAGACAGAAAGTCCCAAACCAAACTTCTTCTGGCTATGTCACAGCGCCCTCTGTCATACGAGCGCCCAAGGATGTTTCCTGGTTGGAGAACTTCCACAGTTCGTCTATGTTTTCTCCCACCTCCAAACAAAAGGAAACCTCGGGTAATAGTTGGATGGAAAAATTTGTAAAGCTACATGGTTTTGTGAGTTCAAGTGTACTTTTATATAAAATTTCACCTCTGTTTAACCTCACAAAAGCTGCTGTGCATGCTCTCGGAGAGAAGCAAGCAGTGCTTCTGTTTTTAGTGTAACTTTTTTTCTCTAAAAAACATTTATAAACAAAACGTTAAAAGATTTCTTTAGACTGTACTGTTGCTTCTTCCTTTCCTTATGTAAAAAAAGTAGTTGGAACAAGCCGTACACCAATGCACATAAACACACAGGTACACCGTTCTTAACTGACGTAGCCACATGACTAGATGTTACGCTGGGCTAGCCCTTTTACACAGATCTACTTCCTGGAGTTTACGGACACCGCTGCTTCTTAAGCACATTCACATTGTTACTGGAATCTCAGCTGCTCAGTCTCCCCTAGTGATCAGGTCTTCAATGTAAGCATCCAATTCATCGTCTGTATTGAAATCGATGTCCTGAAACCACCGAAGAAACATATACAACTTTATACTCAATTCAAATGGATAATAAAAATGGATTTTTGTACAGAAAAAGAATGAGAAACATTAAGTGCAAGCCCAATCTCCACCCATGCCCACCTGTGGTATCGTTAATTTAATGGGCACCCACATGGAAGGTTCCTCAGGCAAATTCACATCTCCAGGCAAAACTTATGGCTCCCGTTTTAAGCTTCCTGTTCCAACGAAAAAGACACTTCTACACTCAGAGAACCTTTTCTTGATCCAGATCAGATGGTGCTAGGATGGGGTGTTTTTCCACTTAGCACTAGAGTACCCATTAAGGACTCATTAAGGACCCTTAGTAGGTCCTTAATGGGTACTCTAGTGCTAAGTGGAAAAACACCCATGGATGTAGACTACATTTGTTAGTACAGATCTGATCCAGATTAACACTAGTCCCATGCAAGTAAAACCTACTAAGCGGCTTCTTGATCCAGATTAACAAATAAATGCAGAAAAAGGCCATACCCTTGCCCCTCTTTTTTACCCTCACAACCTTTGTGATATAGATTAAGTAAGAGGCCCTGGCGATTTGCTTGAACAGAGATCTATACATTGCTCCACCTAAGCTTAGGGCCAATGCTACATAGTGACATCCTGAACATACATAAATGCACCCCCTTACTTTCAGGGCATAAGGAAATAGATATATCTGTCTCCATAAATAAAATCAAAACATCTGCGGGCTTTGTGGCAATGCAAAAAGGGTTTTAAAGCTGTTTTTGTAATAACCCCGGTATGAGCAAATAGCATTCCTCTCTGTTAGCCGCCATCCATATTTCAGTGAGGTATTCTCCCCACCCCAAATATCCTACCTTATTGATAAGATCCTGTCCCTGAAAACTAAGTTACGTACCTAATGAAGTAACTCCCTCCCCATGCCAGGTAATATCCATACTTGGAAAAAAGTAGACACTGGGCTCGTTTCTGAGTTCCCCAGTTTAAAGAGCTTAGATTTAAAGCAGTCTGGATTCTCCAGAGCCTTCCCGACACGGCGCTGCTAATGATAAGGCAGTTTGCACTCAGGAATATGGCCTCAAACTCACCTCTTGCACTTTCTGGAGTAAGGCTACAATGTTCGTTCTCAGCTTTTGCAGTTTCTCATTCGTCTCCTTGAGATTCTCTTCTTGAAGGTGAAGTTTTTCCTCACAGGCCTTGACCTGAGCACTGGCACGCGTCTGATAGGAGTTGCAGAGATTTTGCAGGCCTACTTCGTACTGCTTGAAATATTCTTTCTGTGGGAACGGAGGCGCAAGGAAGGGCTCAATAAAAAGATCCGAATTCTGTCATTCTCCCTGGGCGACGGGGGAAGCTTTGCGAGTGTCCTTGAGCCCAGTGTGGCACACGAATAAGCTGCGACTGGTATGTTACAATTAATGAAACGATGAGGTTTTCCATACTCACCTGTTCCACAGCAATTAAGGTCAGGAATGGGGGCTGGTGTTCACATGGCATGCGCTGGCCCCATCCCAAACATCACTCAGACCTACTTAAGTCAGGGTGAGGCGCAAATGGTCCCATGAGACCACCTCACCAGAACAACTCTTTCACGGGGGACGGTAATAGGAGTGGCTCTTGAAGACAGGGGACAGCCAAGCACATTGGGTCATGCTCCAGGATGGAAGAAGTTCTGTGGTCTGCACATACATCGCTCTCAGGGCCAAGTGGAGAAAGGCCCCACTGAAGCTTGAATTTCAAGCACAACTTATCACGGCTATTTCCATCTCTTCCCTAATTTGGTGCACAGGTGCTTCTTAGCTGGGGAGTGAAACTGGGCCCCTAAGCATTGCCTTCTGGCTGTCTCAGAACTGGTTAACTTCCCAGTTAGTTAACTTCTAATTAGCGCATAAAAAGAAATGAAAAGAGAAACATAAGAAAACGTAAGAGGAGCCCTGCTGGATGGGGCCACCAGTTGCTTCTCGGCATCTCAAGCAGAAGGCAAAGGCAAAACTTTCACACTCTCTACAAATGGCCTTTAGAGCCATCCTGCCTGTCTGTCAGGCAGGGCTAGCTGCCTACCATAATATTTGTATGGGATTCTGTATATGTGTATATAACGGCTGCCTGTTGTTTCAGAATTGACAGTTGAGTCCCCCTCACTGCTGAGGTCAAGTGATACATTTGTGTTTGAAGGTTTTGGCTCCAAGTTTAAATTGGTTTTGAAAAATAGTTATTGTTCATTGGTTAAGGGCCAAACCCCGCCCAGCTATGAAACATATAAACATGCTGGGCTTTCTGTTCTCCCAACTAACGCTGAGCTGAAATAAATCACTGTTCATCTTTTTAAGAAAGAGTCTCATGGTCATTCTTTGCCAGCCTGACACTGTCTCTCCAACCTGGAGACAGTACTTGGGCCTAGTAATTATTGATACACCTGTCTTCTATGAATTTATCTAATCCTTTCTTAAAGCGATACAGGATGGTTACTGTCACCATCTTTAAATAGAAGTACTCTCCCCAAGTCAACAAGAATCCAAGCTCAGTGATGCTTCAAGAGATTCACTAAACTTGTATATAAAAAAATATGAACTCAACTGGCCTACGCAAACCCTCTTATAACAAATGAGAAAGACGGAAGAGAGAGGGAAGGCCCATGATGAGCTGCAATTTCCCTTCCTTGTGATGTTTCCAGATCCACTGCCAAATAAAACAATAAACTGCAACTTAACACAGCAGGGGAAAGGTTCAAGGAGGGCATAAATAAACAAGGTGTCATTTCCTTTCCCTTCCTGTGAATATACCATTTGGCTTACACTAAAGAGACAGGGGAACTCTACAATCTTTTGTTACTACCTCCCAACAAGGAGTAATCTTTTAAAAACAAGCCCTTTAAATATTCCGTAGTGCCTTATTGTGTTCTCTGCATTTTAATAAGAATTTTTTTTTTGCGTTTTCTTTCTTCTTTCCCCAGAATGCAACATTCTCATTGTAGCAATGACATCTCTCTTGCTATATACCTCCCCTGCTTCTGCTCCTTCCTATCCCTCTGTAGATTTCCTTCCCTTTTAAGTCTGATTTATCTGGCAGCCCACTCCACCAGCAACCCTCCCATTTATCAAACCCCAACGTTCCTGGACTATGGTCAAGAGTGAAAGCAGAGAGCTCGGGTGTGATGGAAGCCCAGGGCAAGCTGTCCCATGTTCCTGCAGAAGAGAAGATTGAGAGGAGACATGATACTCATCTTCAAGTATCTGAAGGGCTGTCACAGTGCAGAGGGATCATCCCTAGTCTCACCTACGCAAGATGGGAGGGCCAGAAACAATGGTATGAAGTTTCAAGGGAGTCAATACAGATTAGATATTAGGAAAAACTTCCTGACCAAAAGGGCCATCAGTCAATGGAATAGGCTGCCACAGGAGGTGGTGAGCTCTCCTCCATTGGAGGTTTTCAAGCAGAGGCCGGATAGGCATCTCCCTAGGATGGTTTAGGAAATCCTGCATGGCGGCAGGGGGTTGGACGCGATGACCCTGGAGGCCCTTTCCAACTCAATGGTTCTATAGTAAGTCACTAATCCAATCGCCTGCCTCACATCATGGACTTACCAGAGGAAGTACAGACTGACTTACCAATGGGAATGCCGTCAACTCTTCACAACTCATGGAGCTCAGATCGCTTTTAGAAATGGGGAAATTCGGGGGCAAGAAGTATCGCAAACAATTCCTATATAAACAAAAATGGCATTATAAACAAGGCATCGTGGATATCTCAAGCGGTTTCCGTATCAGGACACACTCATATGAACAAATTCCTATCTACTACTAAAAAAAAAAAAAGCAAAAGAATTCCAAGGATAGTATGTGGTGAAACCTCAAAAGTTCAAGAAGTGACAAGGCATTACACTACTTTGCCAAGGTTCCTGTTATTTCCCTTACAGAATATACTATGCAAAACTACACAACTGCCTTCCTAACATTAATACAGAATTTATATCGCTTCGCAGAGAGTCAATACTACTTATACCTTGTGACCCAGTAAAATTAATGAGTAGCTATTCATTTATTACAAGAGCAACATACTAATAAGAAGCTATAAAAGCAGGTGTCTCAAAGCCACCCCCTACATGCTGGTGGAAAGTACAATCAAAGAAATTTACCGAAGTGAATGAGCTAGTAATTCCACTGTCTCCTGGCTGCTGTGGTTGTTGCTTCCGCCGCTGCTGCTGGAACCGGTCGTGTCTGGTTCGGTTCGGACACACTCAGAGGTAGAAGGTTCTGGAGGTTCTTGCTGTTGCACACTTGGAGATCGGTGTTCTGGAGAAGGTGGCTTCATCAGCCGCACATCCTCACTGTCCCGTTCTACCCTGGAAGGCAAAAGAGGCATGTCACGCTAAGACCTAATTATTGGCTTTTTTACCCTGCTTTTCTCACCCATTTAAGGGGACTCAAAGCAGCTGACAAAGCTTTCCTATTCTTCCCACAACAGAACACCCTGTGAGGTAGGTGGAGCTGTAAGAGCTCAGGAGAGCTGACCCTGGTGCTCCCCCTGCAGGTAAGTGTGAATTCGCCACCAGTGACAGCATTTACCCCACGTTTTGGAGTGCGTGACACATTTGGGGAAATTCCTGTTTAAAGCCATATTCTTGACAACACCAGTCTTTGTAGGAGGATCTGTAGTACAAATATTCCTCTGCTAGCGGGTGAAAGGTCACAACGAAGATGACGCTCCTGAACACACACTCGCTTTCAACCACCAGGGGGAGCTGAATGCCTGAATGGAACCAGATCAGCTGATTCACCTTCCCCTAGTCAAGCTTCCAAAACCCAGGCGTTCATCAACAAGCATAGTAAGAGCTCCAGATTATTTGTTCATAGGACACGGGGCTACTTATTTGCAGCACTCAAGAAATGTTATGGATGATCATAAACATCACAGGAGGCTTTTTTACATTTCTACTCATCTATAAATCTTCACGTATTTGGCAAAGTGATGATGACTATACCAGAAGCCCAGGGCAGAAAGCCTTCTTCTAGCCCTTCTTTCCTGACTATCTACAAACAACTCAATCCGATAGGATCTACCGACCCTTCCACTTCAGTGCACATGTTCAAAATTACCAGCGATCTCTTGGGGTGGTATCTGTTGGGACATAGTCAAACTTCACCTTCCAGCGCACCGATTTCTTGCCAGCCTCCACAGTGGTAACTCGGCCAGTGAACCACTCTTTGTTTACTCGTACTTCTACATTTAACCCTTTGTCTGCAAGGTACGGAAAGACAACCGTAAGGACCCGTAATAGACGTGAGTTTAGAAGCAAACAGAAATATCCCAAATAAAAAGATACAACACTGCATGTTACCTTTCTGGGCTCTTTTTAGTTCTGCCAAATCTTCTTCCCCAGCACTGTCTGTGAGCTAAATGTGGAGTTCAAATAAACCCAGAAAATGAATAATCAGAATTTAACATTGTCTAAAAGCACCAAACCCAATAAAAACCTTACTTTGGAATGTAGTTAAATACCGTCAATAGTTAAATACTAACTTTAAACTTTCTGCTTCAAGCTCAGAGTTTGGATAGCAATGCTAATCAAATTACTGAACAAGTTATTTTCAAATCATCTTAAGAACATCACTGTGCAGAAGAGAAGTTGCTTCCAAAGTTTAATATGGTGTCATCTCTGGACAACATCTTCTGCACCATCTTCTGGGTGTGCCTCAGTAAGTGGGCATGGTTGCACAGTTACGCACAGCTGTCAAATCGCCATCGCAACATTGAACTGTGTACCAGATGCCGTTATAACATTGCCTTGGTTATTTGGGCAGCCCTGAGCTGGCCATCCACACTAGAAGCGCAGCCGGCCAGGTAAGGGTTAGTTTAGTGCTCGTAGCGTGAACAGCCACCATCTCTCTGGATGCCTATCAGTCTGGTTTAGTACTGTTATATCCCACCAGGCCAGTAAGTGCAGACAGGCCCTTTGAATGAGGTCAAATATTGGACAAGATTTGTTTTCTTCATGTGTCAAATGCTCAACCTTTGGTGAAACTCTTTATGTTAAATATGAATGAATGAACTTAATATCCTATCTGCAAGTTATTCAGGCTGCAGACTTTTCTGTACTTGGTTGACAAATCCGGTCATATTTCATTGTGAGTTTAAGGATCTATTTCCCACATAATCTTAGCCAAACTTAGGTATCCATATTTTGGCGCAGCTATCAAAAATTACAAAGCACAGTTGCAAACTAAGGACTCACTTCCACTTCCACCTCATTGGAATCTTTCTTCTCTTCTTTCACTGCCGTTTGTTTCCCCTGTTTTCTTTTCTCCTTTCGTGTCCCATTCTCTTCTTCCAATTCATTGTCTACTGCACTAATTGTTCTCTTCCGGGAACTTGAGGCCTGGGGATATGGAGAACCCACCATCCACAAGAAATATATTACTTGAGTGCTAAAAGCGAACTGACTTTTTACTTTTCAAAGGACATTCAGAAAGCAGCATGAAACAGCTATCAAATTGGAACAAAAAACACAATAGAAGATATATTTTAAATCCTGTTCACGTGAAATGTTTAAACTATTATTACTTCTCCACTAGCATTTATGTTGTAGGAAGAGTAATTTGACGCATACTATGAAGTTACCCATACACAACTTTCTTTACCAAAATACCATTATATAAGGGCGGAGAGCAAGACAAAGGACAGCCATGTAACAAATTGTTTATCTTTTATTGGAAATTTTAGATTACAACAAAAAGAGAAAAAAGCTAGAATTATGATTCCAAAGCTGTACAATAACTGCAAAGATAGAATTCATATTCTGTGGCTTGTTAAAGAATGCTTACCAACGTATGTGTATTATCACCAAGTCTACTTTCTAGTCTTCAATCTTGGTACAGAATGCATAACGATTAACTAGGCCTAAAATATTATGGAGCACAAAAGCTTTTGAAAGACATCTCCCATCACGCACAACATCTAGGGCTGATTCGCACTTCAGATTACAAATTAATCAACATCTGGGCAGGTGCATCTGCAATTGCAGGTGGCGCTTAAAGCCTCCGAGCGCCCCCTGCCTGCCCAGATGTTGCCTAATTGCACACTAGCTGTGGTGCATGACATCGTTCACCGCAAGCAACCCAACCCTCCCCAATCTGACCGAAAGCTGATCTTAAGCGTCCAGCCGGCGACCATCTGCACTCCAGCTGGCTGAGGAAGTCATCTGAGCTGCTGAGCAAGCGCGCCGGCAGCTCACATGATCCTGACGCGACTGTGAATGTGCAGAGCGTCAGCATTGCCGTCACGACGGTGCTGGCGCACGCGCAATCATGCAGGGTGCCGCACTCAAGGTATCTCTTGTTATCAGATGTTTCCAACCGAGTCACTGAGACTTGCCACTAAAGAGTGCAAGTTCTCCCACCCACATATTTTTGAATTAAAATGAAACGTACGTTTCTTTTCCTGTAATGGGAACAACAAAGAAGCAAAAACAAGGAAGCAAAGGACAGAAATAATTACGTTCTCCATCCCACCTTACCCCGAAGTTAAGGCAGCCGAACCTCACCTGGGGACACTTGAGGACAGGGGATTTCTTTGGCGGCAGCACCACCTTTAGATTTCTAGGACTTGGTGCCTGATAATGATTCTTGGAGTTTTGGGGAGAAGAAAGCAACATCCTCCCCACAGCAGGAGTTTTGAATGGCTGCCTTACAGGGGTGGCTGAGGACCTTCCAGAAGCCACCATGTGATGCTGCATCCTTGAAAGGCTGGATTCGTCCCTGGACACAACGTTCTGCGCTCTGGTGGAGCTGATGGAGGTCTGAGGTGGCCCTCCCTTCTTCAGTTGGTTGTGGGGCCTGGAAGGATGAGGTAGGGATGGAGGTCTACTGGGAGCGTTTTTTATTACATCCGGCAGAGGAGGAGAACGTGGCCTTTGTGGCTTGCTCAGCAGCTCTTTATTCTGGAAGAAGCAACAGAACTGAGCTGATTCACATTACGACAGCAAAGAGCAAGTCAGGGAATGACAGGAAAGGGGGTTCACTTGCCTCAGACGCAGGTCGGGTGGTGACTTCCAGGGGCAATTTTTTCAGGTCAGCATGGGAACGTACTGGAACAGTTTTCTAAGAAAGAGCATGTAGAAGAAAGGTGTTAGCATTCATCCGACATGAGATTCAGTTTACACAGCACTAAGTGGAAATAATTCAAAGCCCTTCTAATTCAGAGCCTCTGCCTTACCTGCATAGCTTCAAGTTTCTCTTGCTGCTGACGAATTTTTTCTGAAAGCTCCTTTTCTTTTTCTTCCTGAGATTTCTCCTTCTTCAGGAAGCTTAAAGGAACCTTCTGTTTCTGTTCAGGAGCATCACACCTGTTGGAAGAGAAGGAAAAAAAAATATGAAAGCTCAGTTATCTACTGATGCAAATGAACTAAGTCCTGGAATTAGAGTTCCACACCCAGCAGGTACACAAAGGCCCTTCCTTCTGCATCTCAGAAGTCTTGCCTGCCACTAGTATGCTCCATCGGCACAAGACAGGCTCTTGGTCTGGATTGCTGGTAGATCTTGACATTGAGGCCCACCAACATGATAGTAGGGTGTGATCTGGAACACCGAGGTGTACAGAAAGCGTACACATCCATGCTCCCAGTTCACAAGGGACCCATTTCAGCAACACAGCTGCCAGAATGGGCCTACCAAGGTCTCTCAAGGACGGGAACCTTCATCCCTGGCTGTCAGAGCTGGCATGGAGACGAGTCAGGAAACACACTGTCACTTTGCAGATGGTGCTAGTGACAGATTGCCTGATCCAACCTGTGTGGACTGGGCCAACAAAGGTAAGTGCAGAAAGGCCCTTGGACTACAATATCAGAAAAAATACACAGCTCCAGTGAACCAGCTGGGGACCTACTAGACTAATTAAGGCCAACTTCTGATGGATCTTTTGGATCCATCAGAAACAGATTTTTTCATAACACTTATTCACAGTATTTTATACGTCATTTACATAATACTATCATGTTTTATGTTTGTGATTCGCCTGTATTAAATCACCTTTTCCACTTCTTGCACTTTGAATTTTAAGCACTTCTAAAAACATAACAAAAATCAGGGTAACGGGGTGGGGGTGGGGGGCATGTGCATGGTGCTCAAGAGTAGAGGTGGGTGATGTGAGCTCCGAGGCTTGAATAAATAAAAAGGATGCAAAAATGGACCTCCAACCCCTGAAAATAACAGCGGAACCCCAGTAAAAACGAGTAAGAATACCCCAACCTACTTAGGGGGGAGGGAGTAAAAAATTAATACAAAACAGGGAGACCTAACAAAACCCTGGCAGCTATGCAAATGGGCAGGGAAGGAAAAGGCAGCCGCAATGCAGGACAGTCCTCCCATAGACAGTAATGTAAGAGAAGGAGAAGGAACAGAATCAAATGAAGTATGCAACCCCCTAAAAAGAAAAATAGATCAGTTGAAAGGTATTTTATTGGAAAAATGGAAGGAAAATCCCCAGTCCTTAAAAACAGAGTTACAACAAGTGAAATCCTCCATAGAGGCCATAAAGAAGAACACGCAAGAAATACAAACAGCCTCCGAGGCAATGGACAATTCCATAACAAATACAAAACAGCATTAAAATCGGAATGATGTGTGAACTCTCACCAATCAAATTACAGACTTCCAAAATAGACTTAAAAGATCCAATTTTCGTGTCAGAGGACTCCGAGAACTTTCTGTAGGCTGAGCGATAATTCCATACTTAATTAAAACAGCTGAAGAAATATGCCCAGAGATTCAAAAATCAGGGTAACTGAGGCAACATCCTGCCTCAAGAATTTTGAAAAAGCCCATTTAATTTGATTTGGTATGTGTGCTGGAATATCAGCAAAGCCTTGTAGCACGTACTCACCTATCCTCCTTAGGGTCTGGATTCATGGCACATACCCAAGTATCTGGGTACTCTTGCTCCACAGAACTAAGCTGGAAGGGGAGGGTCCTCCATTTCAGACAGACGTCTGTCACAAAATAAAAATACACTGTAAAATCTACAAACTGGAGATCCTGCTGAACAATCTGTTCTCCAACACAGCATTTTACTCATTTTTCCTAAGACTGCGGGAGAAAATAACACAGATGTGCCAGCTTACATGTGAAATATACTGGCATTTCCCACAACCAATTTGCCATAGTCTATCAAACACGTATACGTACATAGCTAAAATGTCACAGTAGAGAGAACGCAATTGGGTGAGAGTGGGGGAAGCATGGGGAACATTTAACCAAAGGCCTGAGTGAAGAGGTACGTCTTCACTGCCTTCCTAAACAGAAACAGAGAAGGGGCCTAACGCACCTCGAGGGGGAGACCATTCCACAGCCTGGGGGTCACTACCGAGAAGGCCCTCTCCCGGGTGCCCACCCGCCTAGCTACTGAAGGCGGTGTGATAACCAGGAGGGCCTCCACTCCAGATCTTAAGACACATCCCTACCCTTTAGCCCTGATTACTGGAATCTCATCCCAGGCACACTTACCGCATTGAATGGTAGTGGGAATCTCCATGGCTCTCCGCCGTTTGTAACGCAACTCATTTGATGGTGGCTGGTTCCACTTAGCAGAGAGATATCCAAAATCATCCCAGAACTTACTAATACCTTTCTGAGCTGTAGGTATACAATTACAAAAGAGAGAGAGAGAAAGGATACAAATTAAACTATGTCAGTGACTATCCCTTAAGCTCCACCTTCGTTGCCGTGCATTTTCTTTCCGTGAATTGTTTCATCAAGTTACATGATTTTCTTACCGATTTCAATATCCTTCCAGTACTGAGCCAAATGTTCACCCATTGCCCTTAGCAAGTGTCGATACTCTTTGGCATCTGCAAAGTCCTGCTTATTATGTGTGGGCTCCAAAACGAGGTAGGGAACGTCTACGACACCTACAACTCCGCCACAAGCCCTAAGGAGAAAATTACACCATTTTTTAGAATGAACCACAGAAGCTGACCAAGGCTCCCATTTATGAAAAGTATTTTTTGACAGAAAAGAAATTGTTTCATGTTATCTGTAAAATATATTTTGTTTTTAAGCAGATGAGGACTGGAGGTCTTTGCAATGCACTCACATGCCACCCTCCAGCTGCGGGCCCACCTTCTCATACATCTTAATCAGTCGGCTGCAATTATAGACAAACATCCCATCCAAATGTCGTTGCTCTATGTTCACACCAAAGATGAAGTTCAGCTCTTTTGGCTCCTTCAGTGCCCTGTAGCAGGTACAAAGAAATTAAAGACCTTATATCAAAGAAACCCATGTAGAAAAAACATGTAGGAATGCCACAAAATTCAAATAATTCAACAAAATAATTAAAAGTATATAGAACCTGGAATCTATAACATTCTATGCTGTTCTGCATGTATTCTACAATTTTTCTTGTCTATAATAACTGCTCTAATTGGAAACTGTTTGCAATTCATGTTTCTAAGGAAAGCAAAAAATGATCACTCTCCAGTAGGTTCCTCACTACGAAATTAATCATTTTAAAGGACCTGTTTGTACATAATTGATTACACTGCTGCCCAGAGCAGACATGATATTCAACGTAATGCTCTATAAGCTTGTTACCATTCAGTATCTCTGGCAGCAAGTGAACTAAACAAAGTCCTGCAAAAACATTTATCTTCAGTAGTTCTGCCATCAGTCAGACGTACAGTCTGATCACACAGGCATAATGGGATGCAAATAGGGTCCAATTAAGTCTTATCTGGGCATCTATATCTACCATTATAGAAAATATGCAGCTTGAGAACTGTGGTTCTAGTTCTACTAAGTAATTCTTAAGCTTGTGTCAAGTTGCCTTTATTCCTTCTTTCAGTGGACATGTGTACGTGCATGTGTGCATACAATACGCATTTATAGCAATTAACATGGTAAATTCAACTTGACAAGTCCTACCATTGGCCAGAGAACTCTAAATTGAAAAAAAAAATGGAGCAACAGGCAAATATGAAATGCTTAGCGTACGTAAGCTAAGCGTGTTCAAATAAGCCTCTGTAAGATTCAAGGATGCCAAGAAGTTCTTGTACCACATAGACTAAGAATTCCATTTTAAATAATTGTTTCTTTGGAAATATATTGATCAATTTGAGGCTAAAAAAGCCCCTCCATGAGTTGAGAATCCAGAGCACAGATGGTACAGAAAAAGGAAAGAAGGTACTGAGACGATCACGATAGTAAAGAAGGAGCTAGTTTGTTTGTTTTTCACTGGTAGGGCAATTTTAGGTGTCTGTCTGGTAGAAAGATTAAACAGAAGACCCATCAGCCAGAGACGTTCCTTGCACCCAGAATTTATCAGCATAGGATTTATAGAAATCTTTGGCTGCCTGGAAAGACACTTGCAAATCCAACCAGAAAAGTGCTGATCAATCAAACCCAGTAGTTGAAGGAAGCAGAAGAGTCAGAGAATGGTAGCAATGGGAGAAAAGACGAAGAAATCCATATCACAGAGAACATTAAAATAAGACATCTGAGTGGCAGCTAACAGTAAAAAATTCAGCAAAAAACACCATTAACAGAGGATCCATTAGTTTCTGGACTATACACTAAGAAAATTAAGCTGAGGTGCTTTAGAGAAGGCTATTCATTGAAAAATTGGTTTTTAAAATACATCAGTATTGCTCAAATCAATAAATATAGTGACTAAGGGCCTCTTACTTTTGGTTTTTATTCTTAATTCCTTTAAAAAGAGCAATTTGCTTTAAGGCACTGTTGGTGAAATTAGGGATGAACTTTCTATAGAAGTTTACAGAACTCAGGAAACTGTATTTAACTGGTATGAGTTTGCTTCCCATCAAGTATCATTATAATTTTCTTTGGATCTATTTGTTTATTAATTGTATTTCCATCCCAACCTATACCCAAAGGTCTCAATCTCCTCTACTTTGTTCAGATGTAACTCTCATTTGGAAAACTTTGCATACAGTTGCTTTTCTCAAATATACGTTATACATAGGAATACACATCTTTCAAGAAAACAATCAGATTATCAAGATAAAAAAAGGTATCCAGCACATCTCGTCTCAAAAGACATCTGGAAGATTGCTGAACCATACTGAGTCCAAATGGCATAAGGAAATATTCAAACTGCCCACATATGGCCGTAAAGACTCTTTCACTCATCACCCTCCTGAATGTGAATCCAATTATACGACTTCTGAAAATCCAGTTTAGCGAACACTTTCATTTCCCACAAGATTTGTCAATGAGGTCCTCAATTAAAGGCAGAGAGTATCTAGTGGATATTTTGTAATAGGGACAAAAAGTCCTGTAATAGGTTCATAGAAAAGTGGAGACTGGTTTTAACTGAACCAAGCTTTGATCAGAACTGTCCTTGTCTCTGTTTGAGATGCCATGAGCATTTGGCAGGCCACTGTGTGCGACAGGATGCTGGACTAGATGGGCTGTGGCCTGATCCAGCAGGGCCTCTCTTATGTTCTTATGTCCCAGTTCAAATGGTTAGAAGTGAATTCTCCAGTGATTTGATTAAGCCGTCTTGACTTCAGAACCTAACTAGGTGTTCAGTTCTACACAGGCTCAACAATAATTTATTAGTAACCAATCTACAATCTTTAGTTCATGCACATTGATATTGTAATAATAATAATAATAATAATAATATTTATTTGTATACCGCCCTGTGGCGAACCAATCCGGGCGGTTAACAACAATAAATATAATAAAAACATAAGAATAAAACATTATAGTCCCTCCCCCCCCTTAAAAAGTATTAAGCAATATGGCAAATTAAAATACAGTAACAAAAAAATAAACTAATTAAAAGGACTAATAGCCCTAGTGACCCTCTCGAGCTCCTCAACCATCACTAAAGATGGGGCCACGAAAGGAATGAGAGGGTCAGAGAGGCCGAGCTGGGATGAGTAATCTGGAAAAGTTAATCTGGAAAGGCCTGCCGGAAGAGGTCCGTCTTGACAGCTTTTTTAAAGCTGTCTAATGATGTCAACTGACGGATCTCACCCGGCAGGTCGTTCCAAAGTTTGGGGGCGACAACAGAGAACGCCCTCTGTAAATGCCCTTTACTTTTAGAACCATTTGGTGATACATGGGTTATAAACGCTATACAGTATATGAAAAGCAATTACTTGAAGACCAATGTATGGAGAAGCATTATGATACAAAATATAGCTTCAGGATTGGAAAGATCATTATGCCACTTAACTGTACATGAGGAAATGAGAAAGAATTGAGCCTCTGCTACTCACCGTTCCTTTGCTTCCTTGATCCTTTTTTTAACATCAGCCTCTCTGTGCAAGGTTATTGCCACATCCTGAGCCTGGCGTAGCATGACCTGGAGACATGCAACAGCAACTCATTTTAAAGGCCGAGACAACACTATCCATTTCTTAATACTCTTGCATCTCAACCATGTTCTTTAAGATATTATCCCATATCTTTCTCACCATATTTTTATAATTCTTCTCAAAAACTGGGTGTCATCCCATAAAGCTAACGTTTTGGGTTCAAAAATAAAGCTTAACTACTTCAATTTTTAATTAATCCAAATTCTAAATCGATTACTTTTGCAACCCGAAATGCACCAAGTGTTACTAACTGAATGAGTAGAATACTATTTATCTCAAAAATTTGCTCCTCTGTTTGATCCTGAATCAGAAAAAAATGCCAAAGGTATTATAGACAAAATCTCCTGAATCCTATACGGATAAAAAATTTAACTCAAACAAGTTAGCTGAGCTGAGACTTGAGAATGAAAGTTCTTTTTCAAGCTTTTCAATAGTAAAACATTTCCATCCATTACAATTTCTTGGATTTAGGATGAGTCTTATGGTGTGGATGATTCTGTGAAGATGGGAATTTCCCTTAGTGCATGGATGATTTACAATGTCCAACAGACAGGTGTCTTGATCAAGCTGAATCAGAACCTTGAACACCTGAATAATTTTCCCTAAACTGGTGTTGTAGTATACAGCAATAGTGTTGTTTTCTGATTGTTTTACTTTCTTAGTTGATAAAGCTGTGCAGTCTTATCAATTCGAGCTGACTTGAGTTTGACACAACCACATTGAAATCTGTGTCTCGCAGACATAATATCACTTTCTTCTGAATTGATAGACTTTGTCCTCTGTTAAGCTTCTGGACTCGGAATGAGAGACTATCTCAATAAAAGAATGATAGCCATTTTCCTTGAATCTTCTACACAAATAGATCTCATGTTTCTTGGTTGAATGTTCTTGTAGTCTTTAAAGTTTAAGGGGAATCTTAAGATGAAAAAAGAGATAGTCTTTTAAAGATGTTGGTTGGCATCGAAAACACTAACCTGAAGTGTAGATTTCTAAGACTGTAGAAGTTTAAACCAACAGTTTAAACAGTAAGACTTTTCTATTAAATAATTGGTTCTAATGTTAGTTTGGAGTGTTTGGATTGAGAGAATTTGTAGGACCCTTGGTCTCTAAAGTAGGCTGAGTGATGTTTGGACAATTAGAATTGTACAGACTCATGTTGGATATTAGAATTACAAAGTTATGCTTTAGCTGTGCTAAATCCTCATTTTGCAGTCTTTCATACATACTTAAGTGTCACACTAGAAAAGCCTGCTTTGAAAGTATCTCAAAAGGAGAATTATCCTTTAAATAACACATCTTCATTGCCTAAGAATTTTGCGGGGAGACTGAGAAGCAGTAGAAGGTAGATCATATTATTAAAGGGCTGCTTCTCACCAAGGTTGCAGTCTTCAGTATATTTGATAACAGAGGATATTATTTGTACTATGGCAAAGAGATAGATGTCTCAGTCTTTATTCTCAGCTTTATGATTCTAGAAATTATTTAAACATGAATTTATTGATTTGTTTATCCAGTTTAGGAAAAACTCTTTTGGTGGTTTTATTAGGGAGATTAAAATAAGGAGAGTACTTCCAAAAGAACCTACATTTTCACTGCAGCAACTTTTCCTAGAATTGATGAACAGATTAAGGATGTGCATGAATAAAAAATTAGCTCGTTGCACAAATGAAATGAATGTCCAAAAATTCATTTCATCATCAAATCATTCATTCAAATGTTTGGACTATTTTATTTGCAGCTGAACGTATTTGCACATTTTTTCCACTGAAAAAGCCTGTTTTCATCAGTAAAATACTGCAAAACTGTAAAGATTTCATTGAACTTTCATATTCACAAACTGAAAATATTGTTTTGAATAATATTGATGTTTGAATGTCTGCAGGCTTGGTTCTTATATAACAATAAGTTTATTAGAAATTCACTTTGCAGTGTGTCAAATGCCTTATAGATATTAAGGCTTAAAATTGCTGAGGCTTTTTCATCTTTTTGGTGTTGTCAGTGCATGAAGGGTAAAGTGCACACGTTATGAACCTAAGTTACTGTTATTTATAATATCCTCAGTAAGTGTATTAACTTGGGCTGTAATTCATTAAAAATTTTGTACTCCTGATCTGGCAGAATTGTTGGTCAGTAGGAGTCTGAGTAGGATGGGTCCTTGTTTGGTTTGGGAAGGATCACAGATCCTTTCCAAGTTCCAGGTATTTACTTCCCTTTCATATTACTGAAGAGTTTGGAACTAGGGGTGTGCAGAAATGGAATTTTTGTATTCGATTCAAATATTCAAATTCAAACAAATGGAGAAAAACTAACGTATTCTAACTCAAATCAGATTAGAATGCATTGTATCTATTTGTAAGAATATTTTATTCGTATTTGGAAGATACGAAAGTTGGCAACAACTGTATATGTCTGTACGTAACTGTACGAACCCATATGCATCCCATTTTTATCTCGTATCTTTACAAATGTGTACGGATATGAATAAAATGCATACGGATACAAATGTAATATGTATGTATCTGTACACATACGAATGTCTGAGTAATTCATACAAATGACTCAAAACACTAAAATCTGATCGAATGTTTAAAAACTAATGTATAGACATTCAATTCCATGTTTCAAATATTCTTGTACATCCTTATTTACAACTAGTTTAAATTTAAGAAAAATTTAAGATTTTTAAGAAAAAATCTTTTGTTAAATCCATCTAACCCTAGAGCCTTATATGGGTTAAATTTATTAATTCAATTATCAATTTATTTCAGTGTAACAGGAGCTGTTGCTACATTCCTATTAAGGATGCACATGAATATTCATTACATTTGAAATTTGTACAAATTTGCTCCAATTCAGACATTCCAATTTGAATCGAATTTTGGTACATTTGAAGATTGACATTCGAATGTGAACTAAATGTTTCTACACATTCCAAGTTTTGTTACATTTGTGAACCTGGGAAGGTGGGAAATGGCTGCCCAGTCACATCTGCAGCAGATCCAGAGTGGATTTGAAGTGGATTGAGAGTGGAATCAAAGCAGATTTGATGCACTGAGAACAGATTTATAAAGGATCTGTAGGTGCAACTAGCAGCAGGAATTCGAATCTGATTCATATCAAACATTTCTAACAAATCTGAATCGTACCACTTTCAAAGGGGTTCTATTTGAACAAATGCAAATTTTCTCACACTCGATTTGAATTTAAAAAAATTTGTGTACATCCCTAATTCCTATGTGCTTCAGTTAATTCCTTAAATTTTATTTGAATGACTTGATTTCACCTGAGTTATCATTGATTTATAAAGTTAACTTAAAATTCTTTCTATAGTGCTTTTAGTACCATTAGTAGACTTGTCATCCGTTGTCATTTCCATAATGTGGGTACTTTGCTTCTTTTCTTTTAGGTACAATAGCTAATAATTTGACATTTGTATGAGAAAGTCTATATTTTTGTTTTTATGTATAATAATGCTTGTGTGTGTTTGTTAGTTTCATGAAGTTCTATTTTGTTTTAATACATTGAGTAATAAAGTTTTATATTTGATTCTTTTTTATGCAAATTAGCTATTAGTGATTTCTCTTTCTTCTCTTGTGACTTATCACTTTCATTACATCCCATATGATTCTAAACTCTATATAGTCTTAGTATTATTTTTTCAAAATATAGTTTTATTTCTTTAGAGAGAAAATATCTTCATTCACTATTAGTGAAGTAGGGAATTTCCAGAATTTATCTTGTGATTGTTTTGTGTCGCAATCCATATGTATGATAATGGTCTGAATATTTTGGTTCTATGATTGCTTCTTTTACTTTTATTACTAATGTAAAAATATAAGGCAACTGTTAAAAACTGGAAAGGGAGGACAATGAGAACCATTAGGGGAGAACTGACAAACATTAGATATCACTACTCTTCACCAAGGTCAGCCTATGGCCAGCTCGTTAAGAGAGGGACAACCTACATTTCTTCCTCATAAACTGATACAAACACTTCTCACGGTAAATATCAAATTGTCTTTTTCGTTAGTTGCGGAAACTATCTATGCAATGTTCCCAAGCTGCACTCACAGACAGTCTAGGGAGTATCATCATCCACAACATGCTGAAGTACTTGGCACACAAAAATAGCTTCTGCAAGATGATACAGATTCAATTTACAATGTTTGGAGAAGGTGGATGGAACCTGCCAAGTGGCCACCTGACAAATCTTCTCAATGGATGCCTGAGGCATAGGTTGCAGAAGTGACTGCCTATTTCATGGAATGATCCGCCATGTGTCATGTAAACTGTGATAATACAAGAACAGATCCAGGAAGCAATGGGAGAACCAGAAGCCTTAGAACCTTGTTATGTGTATGAAACAAAACAAAGAAAAGAACTTCTGAACATCTAGACCTAAAAGAAGATAAGTCCTGAGCATGTCCAGATTATGCCTCAGTTGTCATAGTCCCCAGCTTCCGAGATGAAAAGGAACAAAATGATGGTAAATGCAGTTCTTTATGGAGTGTCCACTTTTGATCAGAAGTCAAGTCATGTGCAAAATTGCACAAAATCAGGTGTACTTTTTACATGCTCATACTCAATGGTGAAAACAGGAAGGCCAGAAATCTGTCCAGCTGATTTGATAGTGACCAGAAATGTCACTTTGAAAGAGAGAAAATTCATAGATGAAAATCTCCTTCAAGAGTCCAGAAGAACTTTGTTCAATTTTCAAGAGGGTATCTGGTGTTTAGGTGGTTCTGAATTCACTGTCACAGACATTATAAAGCACTTGATGAAGGAATCAGGTGCGAGAGGCCCCAATCCAGTCACGTCTAGCACCACTGCAAAGATACTGCTTGCACATAGTGTTACGCCACAGGTCCTGTTCCCTGCCCTTCTGTAGAAAGGTCAGCTCTTCAGATTCTAATGCACTGCAAGGGTCGAATGAGGAGCTTGAGCCTTTTTATTGCTCGAGAAAAGTTCCTGGCACCACTTGATTTAAAATTCATGAGTTTATATGATTCTTCAAATGGAAATCTTGGATTCAATCAGAGCTGCCATTCAAACCAATGATTTTCTTTGTGGTAGACAACTTAGGTAAGCATACCTGCACATCCCCACCTACCTTACCTTTGTTTTTCCTTCTGCAAACATCAGTGCCAGTTAACCTTCATTCTGATAATAGTTGTACAACTACTCTTCACCAGGTATGTTTAGAAAATCAGTAAATATGTATCAGTTTATTCTGGTCTTAGCTGAAGGAATACTTTTCCTTCCGCACTTTCAGGCATTATTGTCTTTTTTAACGTGTTCTTTTTATATTGTATATCAGATATATCAAATATAAAATTTATTGCAGTATGAAGACCAAAAAGGTAATACATAAAAATAGATAAAAACAATCTACAATAAGAAATAAAAACTTAAAATATATATGATCAAGAATAATTTTTCAATGAATCAGAGTATCTCTAGTCAAGGTTGTTCGATTGCAGGATTTCATTTCCTAACTTCTCCCTTATTTTTATAGCTACAGCCAAGAATTTTGTAACTGCTAGGGTCATGTCAGGAATGATATTAATTAGCAATGATCTGATGTATTCTGACTTGGATAAGGGCTCAGCCTGGGACTTACAAAATACGATGACAAAATAGGAGAACACGTTCTATTGCTTTTATGTCACCATTTTTGCCTGAACATGTTCTGAGGATAATAGGGCTATGATGGTATCTATCCTTTAATAGACTTGAGCGTAGAACATTTAATCAGGCCTTTGGAAAGGCAATTCTATACCTTTTTATGTGCAACTTTTTAAGATATCATTATTGCATATTAGATCTCTTTAGTTTGTAGTTTTAACTTGCCCTGAGATCCCTGGAGGGCTAAAAATATAAACAAATTTTAATAGCATAAAACCCTTGGTTTTATCATCCTCAATGAACCACAATGTATTTCATAGCTTAAGTCAATTTTTTTTAAAAAGGCTCAGTTTTTCTGAACAGTGAATTTCAAAACACTTGTCCAATATAGTGTATCTTACCCTGGATTCTCTTGTGAGGTCCCCACCAAGACGCAGCTCCAGAGCACGGGCTTTGCTCTCTGCTTCTCGAGCTTTTTCTTCCGCTAAACACAGAACAATATTGACATCCAAACAAGAAATACTAGAAGCCGCTCCACATCTAGCAGCTTAACATTTGATACACATCCACTAATCAACTGGACCACGAGCCTGAAAGACCACTGAAGCCTTGAATGGATACGTCACACTGGAACGTTGTCTCTTACCTGAACGTTCATTCTTTAAGAGCTCCTAGGTGGGGAAAAATGCTGTGGGGTTCTGCGCCTGCAGTACTCCCAACGACCGAGAGGGGAAGAATTATAAAGACTGCCTCTTCCCCTCGTTCCCCAGTTGTTGCGAGGAAGATCTACTGACCGACAGCCGAGGATCCCTGCGCAACCTGGAGGAACGAAAACTAAACATGATTAATACTTCCGGGAGGGCCCAACCTAGGAGCCCTTCCAGAATGAACATTCGGGTAAGAGACAACGTTCCATTCTCGGAAGGTCTCCATCGGTGGGGAAAAATGCTGTGGGACATACCAAAGCTCCCCACCCCTCCGGGCGGGAAGGAAGTATCCACCACACCCCCACCATCTACACCCTGAGGTGTGCCATCTCCCAGCACAGCCCTTCCAGCCTACCGTACAGGGAACCACTGCTTGCAGGACCCGACGCCCAAAGGCAGCCTCCACAGACCGGTAAGCGTCCAGCTTATAATGCCGGGTGAAGGTCGAGGGGGACTTCCATGTGGCCACCCAGCAAATCTCGGCAATCGAAGCCTCTCTCCCCAGGGCCGCCGAAGTCGCTGCCGCTCTAGTCAAGTGAGCCATAATGTGTGCTGGAGGTGTCAAGTCTTTAGCCTGGTATGCCATCGAGATGCAGGCCCGAAGCCAGGACCCTATCACCCTGGCCGAGGCCTTCCCTCCCAAGTTGCTAGGTGAGTACCCCACAAACAGTGAGGAGGTCTTACGTGCTTCCTGAGTCCGCACCAGATAGGTCTTCAGAGCTCTCCGCACATCTAGCATGTGCCACTCCTTCTCTAGCCGGTGAACCGGCTTAGGACAAAGCGAAGGGAGGTGGATCTCTTGTTCCCTATGGAACAAGGAATCCACCTTCTAGCCGGAGAACCACCATGTCCGGAGTGAAGACACAAAAGGGTTTGACACAGGACAGCGCAGCTAGTTCTGATATCCGTCTGGCCGAGGTTATAGCCATAAGGAACGCCACCTTGAAGGCTAATAACCTCAGCAAAGCCGTAGAGAGGGGCTCGAAAGGGCCCCCCGTCAATGCCCCCAGCACCAGATGTAAATCCCAAGAGGGATACCGGTGAACCACCGGTGGCGAAGTAGCTTTGGCCCCCGCCAAGAACCTCTGGACCACCAGCTCCCTCATTGGGTGGGGTGTAGAACTGAATTCAAACACAGCTGCAATAGCAAAAGCTTGCCTCCGCAAGGTGTTACATCTGAGCCTCCTAGCCAGCCCTGCCTGGAGAAATCTCACTACCTGCAGTGGGGAGGGGGCACATGGATCTACTCCCGTCACCCTAGCCCACCGAACAAAGGCCTTCCACGAGATATCATACAGGAGGGTGGTAGAGGGACACCTGGAGGCCAGCATGGTGTCTATGGTAGGGTCATCCAGACCCATCCCCCATAAGAACTCCCGCTGAGTGGCCACACTGTCAAGGCCAGCCAGGAGGTATCCGGATGGTAAATTGTCCCCTGCAGGAGGAGGTCCTCTCTCTGGGGAAGCCGGAGAGGTGGCCCTATCAACATAGATAGTAAGAGGGGAAACCAAGCCCTCCTGGGCCACCACGGTGCGATCAGAATGACTTGTGCTCCCTCTACCCTGATCTTGCGGAGACAGGCCCCTAGCAACGGAAGGGGAGGGAAAGCATAGAGGAGGCCCTCTGGTCAGGGGGAGGACAGAGCATCCCCTGCCAATGCTCCTCTCTCCCAGAACCGTGCCATGAATGCCGGCACCTGGCAGTTCAGACCCGTGGCGAATAAGTCCAGAACCGGAAGACCCCATCTGCAGACCAACAGATGAAACACCTCTGGATTCAGTTGCCATTCTGTCGGAGGCAGGGAGACTCTCGAAAGGCTGTCTGCTAGCCGATTGAGATTCCCCTGAATATGAATAGCCGAGAGAGAGAGATGAGACTCGGCCCACTCAAACAGCTTGAAAGACAATTGCATCAGACCCCAGGATCTGGTACCTCCCTGCCTGTTCAGGTGTGCTTTCTCCGTCGTATTATCCATGGCCACCTGAACATGCTTCCCCCGAAGGAGGGGCAGGAACACTTGCAGAGATAGAAAAATGGCTTTAAGCTCAAGCCAGTTAATCTGTCTCTTGCAGTCCTCAGGTCCCCAAGTACCCTGGGCAGTGTGGCCCAGACAGTGCCCCCCCCAGCCAGCCAGACTGGCATCCGTGGTGCCTAGGACCCTGTCTGGGTCACCTATCCGGACACCCCTAGAGACCATAGAGGAGCAGGTCCACCAATCCAGGGAGTCTCTGACTACTCTAGGAAGGGAGAGCAAAAGACTCCTCCCCCAAGCTATGTCATACACAAAAGGCAGAAGGAACCATTATAGGTATCTGGAATGTATTCTGGCCCAAGGGCATATATCAATGCACGAAATCATTTTACCCAACAGGGAGGCCAGCTCCCGGAGGTCCACCCTGGGTGAGCGGGCCACCCTCGTGGCCAACAAAACCAGGGCCTGCACCCTCTCAGGCGAGGGAGAGATGTTATCCCTAGCCGTGTCAAACAAGGCCCCCAGGTGGACAAGCTTGAAACTCGGGGCTAGAGAACTCTTAGGGACATTAACCAGAAATCCAAATTTAGAAAAGGTAGCCAAGGCTATCTGCACATAGTCCCGTGTCTCTGCTAAGGACCGCCCCCTGATAAGGACGTCATCCAAATAGGAATAGGCCGCCACCCCTTGGAGACGCAGAACGGCCATAATTGCTCCCAGCGTTTTTGAGAAAACGCGCAGCGTGCAGGAAATTCTGAATGGCAAGATGCGGAACTGGAAGTCCTGACGTTCAATTCGGAACCTCAGATACGCCCTGCACAAAGAGTGGATGGCCAGATGGTAATAAGCATTTTCCAAGTCCAGACTGGCTAGCGAGTCTCCGGGGAACACCTGTTGGCGAATCGAGGCAAGCGATTCCATACGATACCTTTGTTTCTGAACAAATTTATTGATAAACTTGAGATCAAGAATGGCCCTCAAGGAGCCATCCTTTTTCTTAACAAAAGAGAATGGAATAAACCCCCGTGCCCCTTTGGTGTTCCGGAACTGGCTCAATAGCGTGCAGGTCTAGAAGGCGTGCTAACTCTGCCTTCACCAAGGTTCTGCGGCAGGGGTCACAGGAGAGAGAAGAAACAACACATCTGGGGGGTGGTCTAGACTTAAATTCAATGGAGTAGCCCTGTGAGACCACCTGCAGGACCCATGGATCCGAGATCTCCTGCTGCCATACCGAGGCAAATAGGAGGAGGTGCCCCCCCACTGGGGCCGAGGCAGCGCTAGGTGGCTGAGGTCCCAGGCTTGGTGCCTCGAAAGGGACCCTTAAAGGGTGGCTTGGTTCCCTGGCTGGGGCGGGGCCAAGAGCCCTTGGGTTTCTCCTTAGGTTTGAAAGTGGAAGATCCTCCTGCGTATCTATTCTGGAACAGAGGAGGGCCCTGGTTGCGGAATAATGAGCGTCTAGATTGACGCTTATCCTTATTCTTGTTATTACCCGCTGAGACAGGTGTGGTTGCCAACAGCTTCTTTTTGTCCTGAGAGCCCACAAGGACATGTTTCAGGGCCTCGTCTCCAAAGAGATTCATGCCCAGGAACGGGAGAGAGGCTAGTTGTATCTTAGGGCTGTAGTCCACATTCCAGTGACGGAGCCAGAGTAAGCGTCTCGCTGTTGTAGTGGCCCCTGAAGATTTCACGACCAGTTGCAGGATATCAATGGAGGCATCCGCGCAGAGGCCTAGGACCTTGCGAATTTCCCGAATCTGCAACCTGGTGTTCTTCAGAACAGCTGGATCCGAGATAATCTCATTGGTCCAGCACAGGGCCATGCACATGAAAAGGGCCGAATTCGTCGCCACCCGAGAGGCCAAAATGTCTGCTTCAAAGGAACAACTGAGCACCGCTTCTGTCTTGCGGTCCAGTGGCTCTTTGAGCTCCCCCTCCCTTGGAAAAACGTGGTTAGAGACCAGTGCTAACAAGGGTGGGTCAGCTGCAGGAGGGGCCCAAAAGGTATCAGCTGGATCTGAGGTCCCAAACAGCTTCCGGGGGACCTGGGGCAGTTGTTTCATGGAGCAAGGAGAAGACCACTCCCCCAAAATGAGATTATAAAACATCTTGGGAACAGGGAGTGTCCCCCCCTTGGAGGGAGGAAGCATCATCATGACCTGTGCCTCCTTCTCCAGCTCAGAAAAAACATGCTCATAAGAGCATCTAGGAGGGAAGGAAAATCCTCCAGGGATTCCAGCCGTGGCTGGCGGGAACGAGAGCCGCCCTCATCCGAGCCCCCCCCCCCCGGCTTGGAGAGGTCCAGTATCTCTCCTTCCTCTCCTTCCAGCGCCCTGAGGTTGGGGTGGGTCAAGAGCCACGGGGTGTCTGCAGCATCTGCTTGGGCTGGGGTGGCCCCCGTTGCGCCCGCAGCCGCTAGGACGGACACTGAAGAACACGAGCTGCGCGAGAACCTGCTCCTTCCCCTCGAGCGGCTCCTTTTCTGCTTCTTCTTCTTGCTCCTTTTACGTCTGGAGCAAAATGAGCTGGAGCTAGTGGAGGAGGAGGGGGGGACCGCCTCTGGCGCTTCTTCGCTCTTCTCTCTTTTCTAGCCCAGTGGGAGCATTCTAGGGCCTCCTGAACCAGCTGAAAGGCCTGCGCCCTTGTCAGGTGCCCTGGTCAGAGGTTGCTCCCTGGGCGGGGCTGATCCTGGGAGCCCCGCAGGACTAGAGAGGTCAGGGCCAAGGTCCGTGGGGGTAGCCATTTCCCATCCCGGTAACGCACGCGTGCTCTGCAGCTCCGTTCCGATAACAAAGCCGGGGGCCTCCTCTCTCGGGGGGTTCCCGGGAGGGCTAGGAGCTGCCTCCGCCTGGCGCACCCCAAGGGGGGAGGCGGGAATGAGCCCCAATGCCGCAGGGACCTCCGGGGCGGCGAGGACCCGCGTCTGTTTGAGCCACTTGAAGACGCGGAGCTGCGCTCCCGGGGCGGCAGAGAAACTCCGGAGGCAACCCCTTGTGCCTGGGCAACCCTGGAGGCCAGGCGTTGCAGCCCCGCGACTGCATCCGCAGATGGGGGATGGGCAATCCACTCGTAGAGGCCCTCCGGCAGCTCTCCAGAAAAAATCAGTTTCACTCAGCTGGGGCACAAAGCCATAAAAACCCAGCCGAGCAAGGCAAAAAACAAACTTCTCCCATGTGGGGGAAACCGAAAGTAGCTCGCCGGAGCTACCAGGAAGTCATTGGTAGAACGACCGAGCAACAACTGGGGAGCGAGGGGAAGAGGCAGTCTTTATAATTCTTCCCCTCTCGGTCGTTGGGAGTACTGCAGGCGCAGAACCCCACAGCATTTTTCCCCACCGATGGAGACCTTCCGAGAAGACAAACTATAAACCTACTGAACTGTCACCCAACAATCCACTTCAAACAGGAAAAAATAATAACGTAAGACTGGTCTTCAATGAGACTACTGGACTGTGGGATCTTTTAATATGTTATTTACTCCATTTCATATGTACTTGTCACAATATAAATAGAATTATTCAAGAAAAGCAAAACGAGATTCCCAAAAGCTTCAGTTATCATAAAAAATATAATCATATACTATCTATATAATAGAAACAATACAGTAACTCTATTGTTAAACAGCGTGTATGAATGTTACATGGATTTAATAAAACCTTAAACGGTATGACGTCTAGCTACTTGAAAAATCACCCAGATCAATAATCAATTTGCCTATATATTTAAATCAGAAAGGTTTGTTTGCTAGTGCAATTAATTCCCTAGGTCTTCATGAAACATGTAATTTCATCAAATTAAATACAATAAATTCTGATCTATGTGTCATGCAACCAACAGACCAACTGACCAGCACAACAACGCTCAACGCAAGTTTAAAAAACAACTTTAATGTTAAAGGATCAACTTCACTCACTGAAGCAGTTTAAGTACGTAATTTGTAAACAAATACCTTACTGTATAAGCCTTGTGTTTAGTTCCAAGCTTAAACACTCTTTCTTATAAGTGAATCGTTTACATTCAGTGAAACTTTGTTCTTTTACTGTGTTATCTGGTCATCTTTTTAGGAAACCACCATTCCTGTTCGGAGAATATGACTAACTCTCAAAAACTTCTTCTGCTATTAGTTAAATGGATTGTGTATGAGCATTTCCTGCTGTCAGATAGCCGCTTATACTGGATGGCGTTGCACAACTTATGAGCAACAGTATGAGGTTTCAATACCTATTCTGATTGGTTCACACCACCACAACTGTAAGGGGACACATGAAGGATGTAGTCCTACAAACTTACCAATCCGAGCCATATGGTCTGCTTTCTTCACTTCCTGTTCTGCTCGTGTCTTGAACCGCTTAGAAGTATATTTGTACATCCTGCCCAAGGGAAAAGGCAATATAAAAAAAAAGAGAAAATACGTTTATTAAGAACCTCAGTACTAACTAATGAAACAGCAAGTGATTCAAGAGTTGATCGATTTCACAAGATTCAACTGACAGACCCTGGCCTTTAGGCTGCAAAAGGGATTATAAGTTAAGGGGGGAAAAGAGTGTCACTAGATTTTTAGCACATAACGTATATATACATAAGTGTGCTATAACGGCCAAGTTTTGTACTAATTCAGATTCATATGGTATGGATCCAATTTACCAAAATTGCAGCTGGGTCCCAAATGTAAGACACCATGCTTGATGATAAATCAAAAACAACCTGTGCCATTTCCCACATGCCCTGTGTTTGATCTAGATAACTGTTAGGAAACCTCAGAAAATTAGTTCTGCGTAGATCAATTATCCATATTCCTCCCTTTTACATGCTCACATATGTCATGTAACTAAGAGTTAACATTAATTTCGCAAGCAATGTCAGGCCTGACATTATCTGCACAAGAAGAATAAAACATACTACACATGGTGCATTCCTACTCTGTGGCTGAACTGCAAGATGCGTGAGCACACATTTGAGACTTAGAGAGCTATGACCTAAAATGAATTCTTTATAGATAATACCTGGGCTTATATAAGCAGCAGGAAAGACGTTTAGTTTGTACTTTGTGTCCATGGATGAAAATTCTCATTCTAGGATCAATGTACAGCACAGCAGCATATGCACGAAAGGAACGACGCTCTGGCTTCCTAAAAAGGAAACGGTCTCATACATTTCAACGGAAAACATCAGAAACAGCCTATATATCCTATGAAGAAACGCACCCTTACTTCTGGGTCAGGAAAACTCACGAGCAATTCAGCTCAGCAGAAGTCAGATCAGTATTTCTTTCTCACCAGTTTTGTTTGGTGAATAGGACAAATCTTACGATCTCTCCCATTTTAGCCAAAAATCTTGATAGTCAGAACATCTGTTGAGAACTTTGGGGAAGGATAAGATCTATTCTCTCAACCTTATCAATTTTGGAGAAGGTAGGACACTGTGGAAATCTTTTTCTTCCCACTTCTGATCTTACTCCAGTGATTCAATGATGAAATGAACTCCTGCTTCCAAGTAAAGCATTTGGAAATATCATTTGAAGAAGTGGGTTTTGCCTTCAAATGAGACAAAATGGCTGTGCTACATTCAGGCACCAACTCTTTTTTTTTTTTTTGCATTTGATTGTATTGAATGTAAGAAAATTTGTACTTGTTTGAATTGATCCCCCTCGAATATGGTGGGATTCTATTCGATATGAATATATTTGTATGAATTCGTACAAACATCCAATACGGACACATACACATCCGATACATATCCCATAACATATCCACTCTGAAAGTGTCCGATCCACACAGAATCCACTTCGAATCTGCTCTCAAAGCACGTCGAATGGACTCTGGATCCATTGCAGATGTGACTAGCATAGCCACTTTCCCACCTCCTGATTTCACAAAGGTTCCAAAGCATTCGTACAAATGTACATATGAACACAAATGTCAATGTACGAATGTTGTAACATTCGATTCATATACGAATGTCCGAATTTGTACATTGAATATTATGAATATTCGTACACATCCCTAATAAGCAGCAAGTCTTATATGCGCAAGGAGAAGAGATAGCTTGTCTAGAGGCATCTTTACTGTTGCGTTAAACTTACGTTCCTTCTGGTGGTGTTTCTGCCATCTGAATATCCCGTGGATCAGAGATCACATCTAGCTCAGGTTCACCATTATCCATCAGTTTGAGATTGAAGATTATCACCAATGTCCCTGAAGCATCAGACACAACAAACTCAACTCTCTCAGAAACTACAGACTATTTGTGAGATCTGTCATTTTAGAATGAGATCTTTTCAAGCTCAAAGCCTTATACTTGTAGCTCCTTTACCTTTCTCTCCAGGAATTTTATTAAACTGCTCCATCACCTCCTGCTCTGATTTAAAAGGAGAATACTTGTAAATCAGTTCGGTCTCAATGGAAAATTTCTCCATATTATCTGTCAAAGCTTCTCGAGTACGTGCATTCCAGGTGGGCAAAGGAACAATTACCTATAATTCAAGAAAACATCTTTCAGAGAGTATTTTCTGATGCTCTTAATAAACTTCCATTGACTTAGGTCATACAAAGATTATTGCTTTGGTATATTCGAGAGCATAAACATGAATCTTTCCCACTTCCAATGAGCTGAATATTCATTACTCATATAGATGATTTGCTGCTTTTTACTTGGAAATATTTAAGAACTATTGCATGTATTTCAAGCTTCCTAAACATAATAAGCCATATTTAGGAAAGGAACCTTTAAGGGAACATCACCATGGTGAGAAAAATGGAACAGCTTTCAACGAACATAATAAACATGTATTATGTGATTTTTGGAGTTATGAAATGCTTACAAACCTCATCAATACCTTCTTCTTCATGAAATGTGCGAGACAAAAAGAGACAAGTCATGGTGTTGTCTTTCTTTGTGAAGAGGATAAAATCCTTGCCAATCCTCATGGAACCTCTGTGGACAGATTTCACTATTATAACAGGAATTTACAAGTAATACTGAAAAGCAGGGTAACACCACACACAGGGCAGGTCTTCTCTGCAAGTTCCACTGATAAATGGTATGACTATCTCAAGTTTCAGCAACAAGGTCAATCATTTGTTAATGATAATCTAATAGTCAAGAAAGTAAAGAGGATTGAAACTGTACTGAATGGAACACTGAAAATTGCTCTATAAAATTTTAATTTGATACAAGATTATCTGGGAATTGTATAAGAAGGAATGGCTTGGTCTTGAAACACATTTATGGACAAAGGTACATTGTGTGTATGAACAAATTAATAAGGAGACTGACTTTATCCAGATCTACAAAATAAGAAATAGGTAGCTTGCAAGGTGGCCTCAGGTAAGCAATAAAGCACAGCAAAATGACAAATGAAAAAAACATTGTCAAAATGTTATATTAAATTTACATGACTGAAAGATTAAAGGTCACACAACAATCTGCTTCCAAAATAGCCTGAGGTAGGTAATGAAATATTACACAACTGTTTTGTAATTGTTTCAATATGTAGACCAAAGCCTGTGATGAACTCAGAACCAAGCAAGAGCCAGACTGGCTCTAGTAAGCAACTAAGTAAAGCATACAAAAATTCCCAGAACAAAGATAAAAAGTTCCAGGAAGTTAGCACCTGTATACCTACGATTTCAAGCCATTTCCATATTGTCCAATCTGAGTAGATTCTGGTGATCGTTTAGCAGATTTACCAAACTGTATCACACTTGCTGCATCATCTGGAAACAATCAAAAGAATAGGGAAGTTACGGGGAAACACATATTATTGGCTTTTGTCACGTTTTAGTTCTGTATGTGTCAGACTTGACTCCAAGTGACTACAAGGAAACTTCCTTGCAACTTAGCAGGCAAATGTACAAGAGTATTGTGTCTACCTCCTTTTGTGGAGACATATTTAGGATCCTAACTACAGTATATTCTGGTGTATAAAACTACTTTTTAACCCAGGAAAATCTTCTCAAAAGTCAGGTGTCATCTTATATGCCAGGTGTCGTCTTCATATACGGCGAGTATATCCCAAACTCTATATTTTAACTGGAAAAGTTGGGGGTCGTCTTATACGCCCAGTCGTCTTATACGCCAGAAATGGTACTTACTATATAGCTGCTCAACTACTGAGCTATGGCTGCTTCATCTTCACTTTAACATTTTATTTTTAAAATAGTACTTAGCAGGACAGCAAATATTCTGGAAGATAGAATCAAAATCCAAATATTTGCATGCTAGATCTTTGGTTCATTTAAAAAGTGGTCCACAGATTAAATTGCTCTAATTTTAGCAAATTCTATAATCAAGCAGTAACTGCTGAAGCTACAGTACCAATATAAATTAAAATGTCAGATATAGTCTAACTGGGGGCAACCCCCATCTAGTGGAATATCTGATCAATCATCTCAATGAAATACTGGACAGATTTGGGCTGCTGTTCTACTTGCACAGTTCCCAACACAGACAATGGTTGGTGCAGTTGGTGCCCCAAATATTCTGTTCCATTTCTTTGGTAAAGTAACTTGATGAAACCTCTAGTTGTTCTTTGCTCAGAATGAACACGTCTGAGAAAATCACTTGGGGTGGACATTTTTATCCTGTCCTATACCCAGATATCTCAGGGCAATTACAGCAATAAAAACAAAATGAAAAATGAAAAGCAATATAAAACAAAATGAACAAAACATAAAAGTGCCTGAAGGAGGGGATGGGAAGCTGCTTCCTCAGCCAAATATCAGTATAAATAGGTTTATCTTCACAGATTTCCTGAACCTATGAAGTGAAGGTACCTGGCTCATTTTAGGGGAGAGACTGCTACATATCACTGAGCAGCGCTATCTGAAAGCTTAGGTTCTCAGAAGACACCTGGAACATGGCATAACAGCTCAAAAACTGCTACAAACGAGACTGGAATCCAGCCAAGAAAGCCTATACATGACCACCTATGAAGCCTATGACTGCTAACCACTAGAATCACTGCCTCAGAGATAAGATAAACAGTCAACTGACAAAGTTGGTATGAATCAGCATCAAGCTTCCAAAAATCACTTCACTGGAACACAACATGTTTTCCCATAACAAAAGAACAACTAATCCTTTTTCTGAAATGCCATGTGCAGTTCTGAGTACCAAACTTCCAGAATGACAATGACAGTATGAATAAGTTCAGAGCAAGGTAATGAAGATCATACTGGAAATTGAGAACATGTTCTATGAGAACAGGCTGACGGAAGAGGACACAAGATATTGGTATTATTGGTATGCACATAAGAAGATGGTATCGGGGGAAAGGCCAGAACTGTCAATAGCCACAGGCACTAGATCCAAAAATCAAGGATACAAGTGCAGCCTCCTATGCTCTAACTGGGTACGATGAAGAATCTCTGGATACTTAGATCTGTTAAGACAGTAGAATCCACCACTGAAGGATTTTGGTTCTCCATCTCTAGAAGTTTTCAAGAAACAAGCCACTTCTCATCAACAATTTAATTTGTTCTCCTGAATATGAAGCCAGATGATCCTCCCGATTCCTCCCTTCCAAATTGTCCAAAATTCTATAATTCTGTTTTGGCCTGTAAATGTACTAGGAATTAGGGATGTGCACGAATATTCAAAACATTTGAAATGTGATCGAATTTGGACATTTGAATTTGAACTGAATGTCTATACGTTCAAATTTAACACTCAAAAGTTTTGAATCTTTAGAATTATTTGTACGAATAACACGTATCTGTACGCATCTTATTTGTATCTGTACTTATTCGTATCTAGGGAGGTAGTCCTCAGGAGGGGGTGCACCACCGAGAGGCAGGCACTTCTTCCTGGACCCACATGGTCATACCTTGTCGGCTAGCCTTTATCAACCAGGAAGGACAAGGATTGAAAGAGCACATCGCCAGCCACACCCCCACAAGCAGCTTGTCAACACCCTCAGGTCGCAATAATTGAAACTGATCCAAGCAAACTGGACCAGACAGTTCTCTGGACGCCTCGGTTGAACTATGCCCAATTGTGACATCTAATCCCCTACGAATCTGAGCAACTTTATCCTCAAAATTTGTCACAGTAGATATTATTTGGCTCTGGCTCATGGTTCTTTGAGCTTGATTTCATCAGGCCATTTACTACTCTAAAGAGCTCTGCTGGATGGCTACTTGAGGATGCAATGGTGGTGGAGAAAAAAACCTTTTTTGGCCACCATTACCACCACATGGTAGGCACGATAATGTGCTCTCATCTGTGTCCGGTAAGACTCATAGCTGGATTTACGCCACCTGTGCTCTCACTGTCGATCTTCCTGTTTCATGGCCCATAGTTCCATGCAATACCAAGGAGCTTTTCGGGCTCTACAAGCATGCCAAGGGCACTTGGGAGCAATCAGGTCAATAGCCCTGCTCATCTCCCGATTCCAGAGAAAAACCATGGCTTTGACAGGAGCACCAGTCATGCCAATTGGAAAACCAGATTTATGTTTTATTTGATGGACATTCTGTAATGATTTATACTTGCATAAACTGAACAAATTGAGCTCTGTACA
Organism: Aspidoscelis tigris stejnegeri; assembly: GCA_023333525.1. Taxonomy (NCBI): domain Eukaryota; kingdom Metazoa; phylum Chordata; class Lepidosauria; order Squamata; family Teiidae; genus Aspidoscelis; species Aspidoscelis tigris. Next base: position 6,233,075 of record JALMGA010000020.1, read on the forward strand.
AAATTCAGGAATATCTGCAAAAAAACTGAACAAATAGAAATATAAATTCTTCCACGCTTGTCTTGATGTAAACCTTATTGTAGATTAAGTATGAAAACTGAATTTTTCATGTTTGAGGGACATGGCATACTGTTGTTTGATTCAAACTGCTTCAAATCCGCAGGTCCACCAGCAAGTCAAACTAGGATCTAAGTTCAAGGTTTAGCTCAGAGATGTTTGATGAGCTAATTCAGCTTGGCTTATGAATATTCCTCCATCTCCCTCAGCTGCCATGCAAAATCTGGATGTCCTTGGTCATTCAGGCCTTTGCTGCTGCCACATCAAGCCAACTCCTCAGCGCTTTTTCTTCTGGGGTACACCGAACATCACCCTACTGAGATCAGAGACCAAAGTATCAAGGGTATAAGGTATTTCTGAATCAGATCCTGGGACTGATGCCAAGGAAATGAAGTACCAGCTGAACATAACTGTTCGCATTCTTCTGTGTTATCGGTCACTAAAAACTTCAGGGATGAATTATTATATTCTCCATGTTTTCCAGTGTCCTGGAGGGGAAGAATCATGCTCCTGAGAGCAGGAGATGAATTTCTGATACAAAAAAACCTTAACAGTAAGTACAAGGGATCGCCAAGAAGCAACTCACAAAAAGAAATATCAAAATGAAACAAAAATGCACGAAGTACATTTTACTGGCTACAAGAGCATACATTTACTGTTCAATATAGTCAACACTTATAGTTATGCACTTCTTCCAAATGTGGACCAATTTTCTCATCCTGTCCACAAAGAATCTGGCAGTCTTTCTTTGATCCATAACCTCACAACATCCTTCAATTCATGATCCATGGTGAAATGAATGTTTCTCGTTAAATTCAGGAAGAAGTGAAAATAGCAGGGCACCAAATCTGGTGACTATAGAGTAGGGGTGTGCACAAATGCAATTTTCGACATTTGATTTGATTCAAATCAAATATTTGAATGTCTGAATTCCTACAAAAATGAATGTATTCAAATTTGAACTATTCAAATACATTCATATCTATTCGTACGGATATTCAATTGTTTCTCGAAATGTTCAACTATTGCCAGCTATAGTGTTTCTATTTTCCTTTAAAGAACAATGGGTGCCAAATCATAATAGGACTTTGATTCGCTCGCTGATTATCACTGCAAAAGCAAAGATTGCTCTCTATTGGAAATCTGCAGATCAATTAAACGTAGATAACTGGATCAGTCGTACATGGTTGCTATTGATTAATGAGCTCATCACAGTGCAACAGTATAAGACGCAACTCCTAGAACAAGAAGCTCAATTTATCAGGAAATGGGCACCTTTTATCATTCAGGCACAAATCGATCCCAGACTTCGACCATCTTCCTCTTTCTCAGTAACAAAAAATATTGACGCTTTTTCCAGATTTTCCATTCTAGACTGTACTAGATAAATCTTGATTGAACTGTATGGACTACATGATCCTCAGAAGTGTATATTTGGTTTATGTTATGGGTTTTTGATGTTTGTTGTTATATATTATTAAAAAATAAAAAAATAAAAAAACACTTTCATCTGTATGCATCCATACACATATGTACACATTCTGTTTTTATCCTGTATACATCTCATTTTTGTCCCATCCATATCCATACAAATGCACATGGATATGAATAAGATGCGTACAGGTACATATGTAATGCGTACATATCTGTAAAAAATCAAGTGTCGGAATAATTCAATTCAAATTCGAATGTCCAAACGAAATCAATTCAGTTTTGAACATTTTGAATATTTTTGCACATCCCTACTATAGAGTGCGGAATAGTTTCAAATTTCAACTTCATAAGAGCCTGAGCAGCGTCCAATGTATATGGCCAAGTGTGTTGCAAAATTATCAGCTCTGTGGATTTTCAAACATGACACCCATGTCTTCATAGCTATCCCAACTTCCAGGTATAGTACCCTGCCACATACAGGTGTCTAGCATCCCAGAACACTGTCAAGAGAAGAGTTTTTACAGAGGGTTGCGTTCTGAACTTCCCGAATTGTAGCAAATCAAAGTGCTGATAATTCCATGCTTTGCCTTTTTTCTTCTTGGTCATAATTATGCATCTTCTTCATAACATTTCAGAAGCTGTTTCCATCATTCTTGTCATCTGTTCTCTTCTGTGAGTTTGTGTGGCACCCATCACATACAGTTTTTACTGTAACCCAACTGTTCAATAATGCGTCCTACTCATTCTTTCAACATGAGTGGCAAAGCATTACTGTGTGATGCAACAGTCATTTGAATGATTTTTTCCACCTGTTTTCAATGCTTCTCATCACTCACAGAAATCGGTCGACCACTGTGAGGTTTACCAGCTCCCAATGAACAAAATGTTATTGCCCGCCTATTCAAAGCTCTTCTATCAAGTTTCATCACTGTAATTGACTATGAATGTCACTAGGATCCACTTTTTCAGCTGTTAAAAATTCAAAATCATAGCACACTGTTTTAAACATGTTGACACAAGAGGCATGCTCGACTCCATGACAACACTGCATGTATGTAGTGGGGCAAATGGAGGTATGAAACGGCAGGACGCACAATTACTTGTTTCCAGTTATTCCAGCAGGATCTAAGGCAGACTGCAATTGCCTTGCCTGTTTTCCCGAGGGAAAGAAAAAAAGAAAGGATTTCCTGGGCAATAATGAATAGGAAAGTAAACAATCTATTTTAAAAAAGAGAAAAGGGCCATTTATTTAGCAGCTGCAATAGGCTCTGGATACAATATACCGTGTTTTCCCGAAAATAAGCCCTACCCCCAAAATAAGCCCTAGTTCAATTTTCCAGTTTTTTAAAGCTATAAAATATAAGCCCTTCCAGGAAACAAGCCCTAGCCTGTTGGGATTGCAGGAGTCAGCCCAGGAACCATCTGGCCCCCTCACGACTGCCTCAGCACTCACCTCACCCTACCTGAGGTTTTGGCTTGGACTAGGGGCTTTGTGTGGGCTGTGGTCATGATGCCACTCTAGGCAATGCAGCTCTATGCCACTGCTGCTGCTGCCTCGTGATGAAGGCCCGGCTCCTGGTTCTACTTCTTTTTCGGCATGGGCCAAGTCTTCCAGTGCAGCAGGGACCAGGCAGTAGCCATCTGCGGCATCTTCTAGCCCTTTTACCTGGTCCTGCTCCAGGTGCATCCATGAAGGCCAGAGCCTTCTCAGGGACTCAGAACTGTCTAGGCAGCTCAGAGCTTGCCGCGGCTGGCAGAGTTATCCCTGAAGGGAAAGAGCTCCTCCAACGCTGGCTGGCAGCATTTTCTGAAAAGTAGTAAAGCTCATGCCTCCTCCGGGAATGGAGGGACGAACAATGAGGGTATGAATTCTTGTGTATGGGAAAATAAGACATCTCCCCTGGGACAACTGGGGAGGGAGTATAACAAAAAACCTCAAGTTTTTCTTCCAAGATGGCTTTTTAGAATACTTTCCAGGTGTGCCCCATAGTAAGCCATAGTTAGAACACCCATATAGCGTACAGTCCATGGCCCAAAGATAGATGTCCTCATGCCGCGTGTATACAAGCCTGCTACACTCGTACCTTACAAACATTTGCTCGCAATTCATTCTGTTTTGTGCATACAATAAATGTTGCAGCCAGGATTACAATATACTCTTGCGTTGATCTGACGGTCAGCAAGTTTTATGTAGCTGTTCAGATTTGCCAAAGCGAATTTGTGTCTCAGATTGTTATGAATTCTCTTCCATGATACAGGGTCACAACAAAAAACTCTGAACTCCAAAAATACAAAGCTTCTTATTTGAGAGGCTCTTCTGATACTATCCCTCAAAGCATCAAATAGGTATTTTCTAGAAATATAACAGAATAAAGTCCTTAGGAAATGACTATTTCAACTGACCAACCGTTATCTGTGTCAAGCCACAGACTGCAATATGGACTAAAGATTTCTAGGAATGTTACATGTACCTTACAATAAACTGTTTTGTTCCTAGAAATATTTAAGAGGTTCAACCCTCTCCCCAAATCTCAACAAACAGCAGCTCAACAAAAACCAAGCAAATGAAGCTTACGAAAAAAGCAAAGAACTACACACTGACAGTGCAATACAGTGACCTTTTCCTGACTTGGGTTATCCAAAATGGTTCAGGACTGAAGGGTCCACAAGAGGTCATCCATCAGTTTACTTAGATCAGAGTTGTTACAGGGCTTACTTTTAGCACCATTTAACACAGGCAAGAATTGCTTGTTGTTGTTCTTCCAATAACCCTCATTTCTGAGCTTGCATTTTGCTAGATGTTAAGAACTGAGATGAAAATGATCATGGGAATTTTTGGAGGGCTCTGAATCCCGCGTACTTGCCTGCTGATGCAGTTAGTTTTGTCGTAGCTCTTCTCAACAAAAAACTTTAATGTTCCCAATTCAAGATAATGTGCTTACAGGCATACATCTAATATATATCAGAAACTAGTTGTTATTTATAAATAGTCGCAAACATTTATAAATTATCCCAAAGACAGTCTTAACCAGTTTTTGAGTACTGTATTCAGAAACCGTTTTTCTACCATTTACTTCCACTTACTTGGGTCCATTCCTGCTCCATCATCCAAAAAACACAGCATGAAACCACCTCGCAAATCATCGCGATGTACTACAAGAACAAAATAAAATATTAATGCCAGGGGGCCATGTTTTGTTGGTCTTGGAATCCAAGCAAAAAACATGCGGCAGCTCCTAGGACTATGCTATTCCCAACTTCATATTGCACTTTCAAGCACAGTCAAAATCCCCTTCTTCTCATACTGAACACAAGATTTTGAGATAAATTCCAGCATATCTTCAGATCCAAGCTAGAGAGAGTAGTATATCTGCCATAATTAACTCAGCCAGAATGTGATTATTTGCCATGCACTAAGTATCAAAATTAAAAGCCAATTTAATTGAGTAGCTTTACATACAACTCAGCAGTAATGAATCTTACAGCACAGTACAAAATCCAGGTATTTTCTGCTTGCACTGTTATTGCAATACAGGAAGCGTTTAGGGGGCTCCCTTCCACGTGATGGTGTGGAATAAGAAAAGCCTTACCCCCTTTTTTAGTATGCTCCATCCACACAGGACAAAGCGGAGACTAGGCTAGGATTCCCAAAAATGGCATCCTACTCCAGTTTACCAATAGTCCTTGATCTCAAGGTCTACCAGTGCACTAGGGGATGGTGTAATGGACCAATGGGGCAAGCCCCCCTGGTCCGGTATAAAACAAGGGACCTATTGCAGTTGTGCAGAAAAACATAATAAAACCTGGTATGCCTGGGAGCTCTGAAGGTCAGGATCCTTCAACTCCTGGCCTTTCGAACATTCAGAGCCATACACACGTTGACTCAGAAGCAGGTACAAACTTTGTTGATGGCCCAGAACAGGCTGTGCCAATGTGGACAGGTTTGTTCCGCGTCAAGGGCAAACCACCTAAGTTTGGGACAGATTGCATATCCCTGTAAAGGATAGCCCACTCTATACCAAGGTAAGTCAAGTTAAGTGTGGAAATGGAGTAAATCTATGATTCACACCAATGATAATGGTGTCAGTGTAGATCTCCTGTTTGCTTGTGGTACCCTAATTTGGTACAGACTAGATTGTAATACTCCCTATGAAACTTTGGGACCTTCCACACTGGGAAAACCAGATCATGGTCTGATCTAGACCTCTGCTGCCTGCCTCCTGCCATGCTTTTTCTGCATTGGATGAAGCATGGACCAAGCTGAGTGCCAAAAATGGCACACTAGCCTGTTAGAGCTGTAGACCACAATGTGTCTTCAAACAAGCCAGTGGTAGTATACCGGACCTTGGAGGCATGTGGTAGGGTCTGACCCAAAACCAATCTTCAGAGTCAGTTCCACTCTACTGTGAACCCACATAAGCTTGGTATGGGTTGCTAGGGAAAAGAAAAAAAAGACCCTTTGTCTAATATCAGCAGGTCCAATTTTGTTTTTTTCTCCCGATTTTTTTTAATGGCAGTGACTTGAACAAAACTTCTAATATGTTTTTCAGACCAGGTAACTGACAATCCTGAGGAGCCCCTGGAAGAAAAGCCCAGATCTAGAGAAGATTTACAATGCGTGGAGATCAAAATCTTTTTTTCAGTTCCTCTATCTACTGGTCTTCAAGAAAACTCCTCCCTGTGCACGCGAAACTTCAACCAGCTATCTTTATTTAGCAGCAACATCTCTCAGTGAAGAAAACATTTCATGTAATCTTCAGCTTTGACCATTTTTCACCTTCCTAGTCATGCTTCTAGTTTCTACACATGCTCAGTTGTAGAAAGAGAAAAATCTTACCGGTAAAAATATCTATTCTTGTGGCATCTGCGTCTCTAGAAAATAGCAGACAAAAGTCAAGATTCAAAAAGTAGTGCATATTTTTTAAACAGCGCAATAGATAGCTAAATAATGGGATCCTCCTAGAGATCTGCACACAACTTTTCTGCCTTTAAAATACTACAAGGCGTCAAAGGCATCAAACAGAACATTCTGCAAATGCTACATATCACTACAATATAAACTTGCACAGCTTTTTTCTTAAGCTCTACGAGAAACCGCTGGGTCTCAAAGCTAACAGCCTTTAGCATGGGAAAACTATGAAGTCACTAATGCATATAACACAAAGGCAGCAAGAAAGGTCTTGGCTATTGCTTCCCTAGGAAACTGTTTTGCTAAGCTTGCCTCAGATTTCTTACAACCATGAACTTCCTTTTGAAAAGATCCTACTACCTACCAACAATAGCAAATATGACACTTCTCCAAAATACACACTTCAAAAAACAATTATACCAATAGACCAAAAAGGAGGCAGCAATTTTGACTCATATTAGCAGCACAACTAACATTCTGGATAACATTTTGTATGTTTTATATATACAAAGAACCTTTGGATTGGACAGAGGAGAAACCTCAGCCCTGCAAAGACTACTTCCATCAAACCCTTCCGCTTCCAGTATCATCAGTTCAGAACCATGCCGGGAACAGTGATGACTATGAGATCTACCACTGGGAAGACTAAAGATGAGCGTCAAGCCTGCCTCTTTCTCCCAAATGGAATAGTTTCCAGAAGCCATTCTGTAGAAGAGGGTGAGAGTCTGGATTTGCTGTTTTAATGTTGAAGCAATGCCCTGCTCAACTAACAGCTATCTGCAGTACCTGCTACTAAGCTTCTCCAGATCCCCCTTTTTTTGCACATTTTGTCTTTTTTAGTTTATAAACTTGAGAGCAGGGACTTTTCTTAGGTTACATATTGTGAGCCATCTGAGAGTCTAAGCTAGAGGCAGCATACAAATGAACCAAGCAGAAAAATAAATGCTACACATATATTCTACTTCTACAGGTATACACAGGTAATCTAACTGTCCTCAAATATGCAAAAGATATTTCTGGACGGGCATAAGACAGTCACTGCTATTATCAGGTCTCTACTAATATGGCAGGGACATTCCCGGGGCGAAGGCGAACCAGCATGTTGGGGTGGATGGGTCAAAAGATGCTGTTTTCTGGTTTCATCATTATCCATGAGATTCCATAACAGTATAACACTTTAGCACATTTAGAAGAATCTGTAGCAAGCAAACTTAGTTTTTTTTAGTTTAAGGATGGGTGCAAAATATAAAATTGTAACAGAATAGAAAATATAAAATTCTAATAAAGAAAGTTAAATATAACTGCTATGTAGCATCATATCCGTAAGTTTGATACAGCAAGCCATACTAAATATTGTAACAGCAACATTTCAGCTAAAATTATAGTTACATACCTTGCATTGTCTACAAGTTCAGCAAGGGCCCCAAATAAAAATTCATGTGTAGTGCTGCAATTTGAAACGGAATCAGTGAAGTTACTTTAAATCTGAGAAACAACCTACATGTTATTGCTACTGTGTTTTCCATTTTGTAACTGAGACAATAGTTAGCTAACAACAAACACACATTTGGAGTAATAATTTCAAATGTTGCCGAAGCAGAAACATAAAAACGACCAAGCAATCACATACAGAGCATTAAACTATTAACTCAGTTTGTTCACACATCTATAAATGCGTGCAGCATTAAGAGGTCTTTTTTAAAAAGGAAAAAGGCTTTTCTAGTTCCCGTAAATGTGAATTTTCCATGTAATGATGTATTTTGGTATTCAGAATGTCCTGCGGGATTTCTCAAAGAAAAATATGTTGGCAACTTCTAGTAATCCAGAACTGATACTTGGTTTGCACTGGATCAACTGATACGACACCATTCAAAGCTGGATTCAGAGGTTAACACATCTTGGATCTTGAAAAGCTTTTAGCTTACTGCAAAGACTTGGCAAAAATATTTCACCCTATATATGTTTCCAATTTTTAAGGTGGTATTAAAAAAGCTTCTAAAATATATCTACTTCTCAATGTTTTCTTCCCTTTTACTGTGATTGAGTCTGTTACACAATAAAATTTAACAAGTCTTTCCAACACACAAGAGGACATTAAATGCTGTTACTACAGCATGATGTTATTACTAACATCACCAATGGCACTGTTATTTAGCAGTTCTAAAAATCATCACAAATCAAAACATGTAAAAGTAAAAGGACAAACCAGCACACATGAAAAGGAAATCAAAGATAAGAGACTGATAGTTATTTCACATTCCCAGCTATGTTGAAGTAATTTTATCATGCTGAGCAATTAAGACATCAAAATTGCCTTACAAGATCAGAACAGGTCAGCTAGTTCAGCAGACTATTCTCATAGTGTCAAGTTACTCACACATGAAGCCCCTTAGGACTCAAACGCAACAACTTGCTTTACTCAGCTTCCCAGCAGCTATCCTCCACACCAAGAACAGCCACATAGCCCAATCTTCCATAAATCTGCCCAAGCCTCTTAAAGAAGTCATCCAAATTGGTAGCTAGTACACCTTGCTTTATCATGGTCTACAAATATGTTTTCACAACAAACATTTCCTTTCATCTCTGCCTTCCTTCTAAAAAAAGAATCCCTTGCTTAAAACAAAATTCTCCCATCTCTTCAATTCTCTGGGCTGTTCTCTTTTGGTTCTTTTCTAACTCTGCTGTATTGCTGAATTGTCTACCACTATGCGAAGTTCTCTTTCCTGACTAGCGGTGTGCACAAATGCAATTTTCAAGATTCGATTCAAATAGAATACCCAAAAATTCAATTTGAGTCAAATCTTTAAAATTCAAATTAAACCAAACTCAATTTATATTAAGCAAATTCAAATCTATTCAAATTTTCGATTCAAGTTTGTACTTATGTTGACAACATCCGTACGCGCCCCGTACAGACCCCGTACTTTTACCGCGTGCAACAAGTTTTCATCCCGTATGGATCCATACAAATGTGGGAAACATGCAGAACTGCAAGTACATATCGTGCACAAACCCGTACGCATGTGAATATCCAGATAATTCAAGTGAACAGATCCAAAATTAAAAAATCATTCAAATGTTTAAATTTGAATTTATGGCCATTCAATTCAAATGTCAATTTTCAAATGAATTCGATCGAATTTCAAATACCTTCGAATAACCACGCACAACCCTATTCCTGACCAGTCATGGCCAATTCAGATTTCATTAGTCTACAATTTTTGTTCTAATGTGCTTCACTTTTCCCTTACTCACAATGAACAGTATCCTCTGTATAATTTACTGTAATCTGCAACCTTGTTTTGCTGCTTGCTTCCATTTTGAGATATTAAGCGCAGATCCCAGTACAAAACTGTGAAGGAATTTTCTGTTGTTGCATCATTCTACTATAAATACCCCCTATTTACCTGTATATTCCTTAACTAGTTAGTATCCTTACAAGATGTTTCCTTATATTCCACAATTGCAAAGCTTGTTGAGGAATCACTGATGACTCATACCCAAAATTGTTTTGGAAATCCAAATAGAAGAAGTCTACTAAATCATGGCTTCTCCCTCCAGTATAGAAGGAACAAGCTTGGACGATCTTCTATCAGCTCACGGTAATGCAACCTCATGCAGAGTGAATGTATTCTTATGTGCAGCATCTGTAGCTTCTTTGTTATGTGAACCATTCTGGCATCACAGGATAAATAGCTGTATACAAATGCATATAATCAATATTTTTTAACTGACAAACTCAGTGACTCTAAAAGGATACAGAAAGGCCTGAATGTCTGAAGGTGCCTCTAGACAGGCTTAAAACTGCAAAGGGACTTTGGAGCTGCTTCTTATGTGACAGACAGGACTGTTAGTAATTGTGTTATATTCTATTGAAACAACGAATCAAAATACTGTTCAAAGAACATCTGCTACAGCTTAAATTAATGTGAATCTTACTGTGTCCTGGATGCACCCTACAAGAAGTTCTAAGAGTTTGCTTGTTTGAACTCCTATTAGTGAGAAAAACTAGCATTTGTCGAAGTGCATTTTTGATTGACTGTTCAGTTGTCAGTTGGTAGTCAGTGAATGCATACTTGCCTCTGATACAGGGAAAAGTAGAAAAACAGGCATAATGAGGAAAAATGGCATGTGCAAACGAAAACCATGGAGCTCAGAATACTGAAGAATGGCAAGGCTGCATTGTTTGGTAGTTTGGAAGTTCCTTCGCAGTAACATTAGTGTGGAATATGATAACCTGCAAATTAAAACATTGCTGTCTGGAGGCACCCTTAATGTCTGTATTGCCTGAGTGCCAAACTTTGCATTACCTTTTGCTTTCTTCACTAGGGAACACCTTCCACTTTTTGAAGGATGTTTTCTTACTCATCATAGTTTCTTTGAAACGGCTAACCAACCTCTTAATCATGGCTATGGTTTTCTAAATCTTAGGAACATATTGCCAACTGAGGATCTACTACTGGAGCTTTAAACAAAAGTCAAGCTTTCTGGTGAGAAACTGTTTTCTTGTCCATCCTTTTCTTGTCCTCTTTTGAAGTGAATACCTAGAGACAGTGATGGGCAGGATGAGGTTCAATAAACTTCTGAAACTGTATCGACATAGGCGTAAGTACAGTGTTCTAGATTCCCAACGTTAGGGAAGTAAAAATATATCTTCTTAATAGTGTTGCACTTTCCTGGAAAAAACAGCTGGTTCCACATTTGTCACAAATTTCAGGCAGCAACAGCGTCCACACCATTTATTTTCATCTTAAAACTGCTGACAAGTTACAGCTCTCATGGGATAGGGATCACCTGGCCACATTGGCCTATAATCTATTTTCCTGATTCGATTACTGCCACGTTGTCCATGGAGAATTCCTTATGATCCAGAAGTGGTGCAAAATATAGCAGCTAAACTGCAGGCTACTGTTTCAGCCTGGACACATTGTTACTCCAGTTCTTAAAGATCTCCCTTGGTTACTATTTCATTTCCAGGTTGTATCTGAAGTACTGACTTTGCTGTTTAAAATCCAATGGACTTGTATGCTGCTTAACCGCTACGTGAATAAAATTAAGGATTTAACATTTGCACACAGAATTTACTTAACCTTCTGTTTGACGTTCTCACTCGCATTATGCAGTGATCTTTTATGTATGTAAAAACAGCACTGTTACTTCTCTTCCAGAACATAATGATCCACAAATGTCACTGGAAACATTTCTGAAACACAAGATTACAGGTCCTCCTTGTGGATTCCCGGGATAGCTGTAGGACTTCTTTATTCTTTTTTGCTTTTAAACTCAAACTATGAATTTACTTTTAGGCTAGCTAAATTTCTAGAGCAAGCTTGAAAATCAGTCAACACAAGATTAGTTGTCTATGATTTTCATGTAAATGAACAACCATTATAACTGCAAATTAAAAAGTGAAAGCTGTAGTCACAATCGTGCATACAACAGAATGACCATGGATTTAATGAAGACTGCAGACAAAGAATTAGCGCTTCAACTATCAATTACCAGTCAGTTGGGAAAAATTACCAAGTTTAACCATTTCAAACTGTCACTACTCAAGAAATCCTTTGTTTTCTTCCAGAATTTTTTCTTAGCAAATGGGCTATTTGCTATTTTGAAAGCAGAAAGTTTACTGAATGCCTCTAGCAACTCAATTCAATCTGCTACCTTTTAAAATTTCCAAGACACTCCCTCTCAAGACTTCAGATTTTGATGCAGTCCATACTTCTTATTCTTCATTTAGCTTCAACTTGTCACTAGTCCATTACTGTATCTTCTGCCACTTACAATCAGCGTCCGTGTAGCATGCAAGACAAAAAATACCATATACTCCAGTATATAAGATGACTGGGCGTATAAGACGACCCCCCAACTTTCCATTTAAAATATAGTTTGGGATATACTTGCCGTATAAGAAGATGGCACCCAGTGTATAAGACGACCCCCGACTTCTGAGAAGATTTTCCTGGGTTAAAAAGTAGTCTTATACGCCAGAATATACAGTACCTTCTTCTACAATTATTTTTTGAAGTTTAGCCATCACATTTATTGTTACAAGCATCAACCTTCTGCTAGTGAGCATGCAAAATCCTCGTTGAACTGTTCATTTCAAAGGAGTTGGTGGTTTTCGTACCGATATAAACTTTGAAGCAGTTTCAGCTTCTGAATTCTTTCAATACAATTTATTTTTATTGATACCATCAGTTGCATTTGATTCTTCTAGCAGCCACATCCTCTAAAGATGGATATCATAGCCATATCCAAAGCTTAGGTTCAAAAGAGAAGTATGGAAGATGATTTAGGGCCCCTTCCAGACTAGTGGATAAAAATCCACTGTCATTAGTAAATTCACAGTTTACGTGGCTGCAAAGTCATGACACGTTGTCCCCACTTGAAAAGAGGTCCGCAGCTTCCTCCTTGGCAGCTGCAAGAGTTCCATGGCGTACACAGTGAGGTGCACATCATGTGGGATCAGGCAGCCAATGGGAGCTGAGCTGTAGGCTCAGCTCTTGTTGGCTGTTTCTCTTGTCGGCTGCCATCAGGATGGCAGGAAACTCCAGAATTACCTGATACTGCGGAGCGAGTGTTTGCTCTGCAACAGGTAAATCCGCAGTAGCGGCATAATACTTTATTGAGGGCATGTTCTGTTCCTCAAAGAGATGATACCTGTGCCAGATAGCAGCTTATGTATGTAAAAAATCACTTTAACTGCCTGGAAACTGATTTAGTAATAAAAAAATATAAGAGAGGTCTTAGTAACTTGGAAACTGCAAAAACAGTGCAACAACAAAAAGAACGCAATGATTCCTAGTGCAACAATTAAAATAAAGTTTGGTGCAGTTGATGCGTGGGTGTGACACCCGATACTTGATAGCAGTGGCACATTATGCAGCTACTGCGGATTTGTGCAGCAAGTTGATCACTGTGAGAACAAACTGCTTGAGTTCGTGGGTCCAATCCAACAGGGAACTAGCAATATTAAGCATGATGAGAAATATTCGAATTAAAAGTGTAACACGTTCACAACCTAACAGCAGTGATAGTATCTTATTCTATCATAGACGAACATCTTTTACTTGTAACTGATCTTCTTTATGGGAAGCCACAGAATATGAAGATTAAAGTGGAACCAAAATACACAGAGAAAAGATAGCACAGGCATTTTCATTTACTGTCCATCTTTAAAGATGAAGATTTCTATGATATTTTATTATTTCTAGCATGCCCATCTGGTGTGATGCAGACTATGGCTGTTTTTGCACTAGCAATGAAAACCCCATTAGAAACCCATTACGAACCTGATAGGTACTGTGCATGAATGGATTTTTTGGCATTCAATTTGTAACAAATTCAATGTTAGACAATCCGTATTCATTCAAGTAGATCCCCCTTTGAATGTGGTAGGATTCTATTTGATACAAATGTATTCGTACAAATTTGTTCAATTATCAGATACGAATATGCACCTGATATGCACAAATACTTATCTTCATGAACGCACAAATATCTGATTTATGTATCCTGTCACCTATCCACCCTGAAAACGTCAAATCCAACCTGAATCCACTTTTAAGGCGCTCTCAATCCATGTCAAATGCAATCTGGTTCCATTGCAGACATGACTGAAGCAGCCATTTTCCCATCTCCCCAATTTAATGAATGTCCGAACTATTAGTACAAATTTCTGGATCATTTGTATGAATGTTAATGTACAAATGGACTAACATTTGATTCATATATAAATGTCCAAATAATGAATGGGTGTACATCCCTAATTGGTATGGATCTGTTATGTACTGTCCACACACAAGACCCCTTAACGACCCCATTCAGGCCCCACTCTGAACATGCTGTACCCATAAGCATCGGCGAAATCTGGATTTAATGGGGTCTTTTGGCCCTTAAATCTGGATTAACGGTATACCTCTTTAATGGTGTCTTCAATCTGGTCTTCCGCTATGAAGACCACATCAGAGGTCATGCTTCCACATGCATACCAGGGCAATGGGGTCCAGGGGTGGGCTTACAAGGCTGCCATTTGCAGTGCGGCTGCTCTGGCTCCATCTGACAAACAGTTACATAGGCCCACACGTTCATCATAGCTGTCTACAAAGGTGAGCACAAGCTTCACAGCAACTACAAAGCCATGTCTCTCCACCATGCCCACTGTAACCAGAAGTGACCCAAATGATGACTACACAGACCAATCATGTTGCGCCACCAGCAGACCTTCCTGCTCAGGCCTAACTGGAGCCTTGGGATGGGTGCTATGACAGCCACACAGTAACCCTGCTTAGCACCCATTGCCATCGGGTGCTAGATGGCCCGTGCAGACATATGGAGCCTTCGCTAAGATGTGGAACTTCAAGGACCAGATATCAAAGATCTGGATCTTCTAAATCTTGATTAACAGAGGTATGTGCAAAAACAGCTTGTGACTACAATGGGTTATTTCTTAAAATGCAACTGAATTTTAAAACTATTTGGCATCTAGACAATTCAAGTAGATCTATCAGGCCCATTCTAAATGCCTAAGGAATTTTGTCTCATATTATTTTGACCCAACTACTCTTTTGGCAAGAAAGAAGCCAGTAGGACTCTCATTTAATTCCTTGAGTAACAACACACACGGATCCTTGGCAACAGCAAAGAACTGGAGGGAGGGGCACAGGTTTATCAGCCTGGAATGTCCTAGTTGAACTTTTGATCTCTCAGTCCAATGCAGTTTTCATAGCTTAGAAAGAATAATGTAAGTTTCTAAGAACAAATTATGAATAACCTCAAAATCAGAATTGACTAGCTTCTTAAAAATCTGTGAAGGAAGCTTCTTAGTTCCAGGTCTGTGGAACTGGTGGCAATTCTTGGATTACTGGAGTCAGAAAAAATGTACCAACTTCAACTTCTAACAAATTTAAATTGTATTTCATATGTTTGTCAGGCACGGCATGGCCATCTTATCCGCATGGGTAGGGCTAATAATAAAATGAATATATTGACTGCTACATAAAATACTGACTGGTACTATTGTTTGGTGTATATTGTTGTAACCTGACCCAAGAGCATTTTGTGTAGGATGTAATATGAATGTTAAATAAGTGCAATATTAGGAAAACTGCATTGCCTGCTGCAACCTACACTTGTAAGACTTGTGTATATAGTTCCTTAAATGTGTATTCTGTGTGCATAATGCCTCCATATGTTTAAGCTCCAACTATAATATACTGGTATAGAACTGAGTTGGACCTACATATATAAGTTGTCTTAACTCTATATAACTTAATGAAAGTTAAACTTTGTTGGGAGAACATAACCAGGTCAAAGGTATCTTGGAGTAAGAACTGCCTCTGAGGAAGAAGCAGAAAGATAAGTGACTGATTAGGCAGGCAGCAACAGCCTATAAAGGAGAGCACGTCCAGGCTCCAGGGTAATTGCTCTGAGCTGAGTATTGCTGAACCAACACATCACAACTTTAAACTTTCGTACTTCAGAAAAAAAGCCTAATTCTGCAAGATTTTTTCATTTCACATTCTCTGCAACTGATAGGAAATACATAATTTATATTTTAATTCCTATGCCAATATATAAATCAAGGAATCAGAGTCAAAGGTTGTCATCCACCCTGAGATCTTTGGGTATAGGGCGGGATAGAAATATAATAATAAAGATAAAGAATTTTTCTCAATGCTTCCCATTGTATATTGTCCATTGTGCATTTATATAAGAGTTAGGACTGCAAAACAAAAATCATTCTTCAGGCTTGCTGACAGCCATTTCACATTAAGCAAGCATGGCTGCTTGAAAAAGTAAAACAAAATGGAGGATGCTACAGTTTCATTTGTCCAGAGATCACATGTTCCCCAGCAAGCCAGATGCAGCTGCTAGTTATAAGGAATACGACTGTCCTAACAAAGACAAAAAATCAGCCAAATCCTTCTACAAATAAAAACTGTCACAAAACTTAATACATACACTAAATTAAGCACTATGATTTCAGGAGGAAGTTGTAAAAATAACACTTCCTCTCTACAAACAACAGGTACTGAACTATTACTACATCTAAGATCAAAATACAAAGAACACAAAGATGCAAGTGCTGTCACTGTTTTAGCCAGCTTGTTTTTAAAGTGATTTTCAGCTTTATAGTGATTTGGTGACAATGACACCTTCCAGTACATGCTGGCATACAAATTTAAATAAATGATCACTTCCTCCCACACAGACCTGCTCGTGCTCCAAGACCTGCCTATTCAAGATGTGTCAAGACATATTCATATTTAGGAATATGATGAAAATACCTCTTTATCCTGGCCTTCTGCTGAGGGAACTGTATCACTATTTTATGTTTTTATGGAAATCTTACTGTTATCAAGACCTTCAAGCAGCACTGAAATCTATCCTAGTATTTCTCCCATTGTATGAAAAGCCTGTCTTGCCTAAGCATTTAACTGGTCTCATCTTTTATACTGTATACTTTTCACACCCACTGTATATAATTTCATATTTGTTCTCCAATCTGACAGATTTTGAACTAGTCAACATTTTCAGCATTTACTGCTCCATGGTGCATTTTTCTCCTACTACATATGATACAATGCAAATTTATTCTGAATTTAATACCATTCAGTGCTACTTCTAAACCTTAAGAGCTGTATTTTTCTTGGCCAATACTTTTCTCACACATTTGCAGAAGTTATAAACCAAGTGTATTATTTTATACAAAATCAGCAGAGTGCGCAGTTCCATGTCCATGGTTCCTAACATAAACATACTTACCTAACTCTTACAAAATGGCAGTTTTATAGCACGAAGGCCAAGATGAATATAGTAAACTTTTTTCTTGTCAAAAGCCTCCATCAGATAACCCAGATTTCATAATCTGGATTACTTACACATGTGCACCATAAATTTTTTCTTGCTTCTTCAGAAAGAGGACTATACCATTATGACATCACAATCGGTTTCACTCTTCAGAACTGGAACACATTTTGCCCCGGTGAAAAATGTTAAGATGACGAATCCTTTTCGTGTTTCCATCAACATTTTACCCGTGTTTCGTCTCACTTCCCACGACGACGACGTCTCCCCCGTCTTCCAACGGAACTTCTCCCCCACCCTCCAACTTTTCATCCTGGATTAGCAGATGTTGCCAACATGCCCGCGGTGGTAGAAGAATTAGACAAAAGACCTCTGAATGCCACACTGACGATCCAAATACCTCTCTCATTCTTACTCACGAGTTAGTGTGGAGATATTCGAAGGTGAGCTGAGCCCGCTGAAGACTGCTGTAGTTGGCAAACGCCATTCCGGTGCCCACTCGCTTCGCCTTCCTCAAACACACCCTACCGCTCCCGCCAAATCTAAAAACTCAAATGTCAACCGTCTGTCGACCGCGCGGGGGAAGTGGAGAGCAACGACTACAACACGCAGGCGCGACCACGCCCCTTTCCTCAACCGCCCAGAAAGCTTCCAGAACGTTCTTCCACTATGAGGCAACCGCGCGCATCTCTTCACCACACCTCCCCTACACACAAGCGGGGGGGGGAAGGAGTTTTTGCCTCACGTCGTCTTCTTCGCAACGCCACCGAAAGCGTTTTTGATCCCGCCGCCCTCAATACGCCCTCAACCGTCGCCTCACTCGCGTGTTTTCTCCGTTTCGTGAGAAAACCAAGAAGCTTAAGAAGGGAGTTAAGAAGAGAAACGCGCCGCAGCACTCCCTATTCCATCTAACGCCGCCGCCACCGCCGCTCCCGCCACCGCCGCCCGCTGTCCCCCCGTCGCGACACACGCAGCCGCACGTTCCCTCTGCCTCTCGCACACTGAGCGCCGCGACTGCGCGCACAGGGCTTGAGGCACTGAGGGGCGACGGAGTCATCCAGCGCGGATTGGGCGCCGCCGCACCACGTGACAATGGAATGCGGGAGGGGGAGGGAAAAACGCGCACCACCGCGGGGCGTTCGGGCTGAGAGGCTCAGGGTTCATTGTGGCAGAACGGAAGAGGGGAGGATTTCCTTTTCCCTTTTTTTTTCAGTTGGCGCATGCGTACTTGCGTACAAAGGCTCCCTAGCGGGCAGATACTGACAGATGCCGTCACGCAGCAGCCCGTTGCTTCGAAGGCGAGCGAGCTTACGGGTGGGTGAGAGAGAGGCCGCCGCCGCCCTGTCTCCCTCCCCCACCGGGCTGTTCCACTGTTCCTTAGAGAGGGGGGGGAAGGAGGGAGGTCTTCGGGTCCCTTCCTCAGCTGCTCGTGGTTTCGTCCATGGCGGGATCCGGGAGCCATTTTACTCCTCCGTCTCCTGCGCTCTTGTTGTGTCAGTTGTCGGCGTCGCGCGGCACGAGGAGGAGGAAGACGGTTTAAAATGGCGGTGGCGAGTTCCTGTCAGCGTCGCCTCACCGGTTGCGAAGCGCGATGGAAGACGACGACCACGCGTCTTTACCCTTTGCCTCTTACAGGTGTTTTATCTGGCAGTCTGTACGGTTCTCGTCGACCGTTGAGCGGAATCGTACGTGAATCGTCGTCAGGTGAAACATTTTAAAAATTCTTATATTCTCTTTCTCCTCCTCCCTCCCCCCCCCCCGTGCATGGTTTCCTGTAAAACTAATTAATGAAGCGTTTTGTTTTCAGGCTCTTCGTAGTTTAGTGTGGAAGGTATGTAAGGTTGCCACATGGACAAAAGAACAGGGATCCTGCTCCTTTAATAGGAATTTCAGCAGGTAAAGCTCATCGGCCTGGCCAGGTTCCTCAGCTGGCCTAACTATTCCTCACAATACAACCTTACCTAAAAAAGCCAGGTGTGTCTAAATCTGGGCACCCTATATTTTTGGCAATCTGGCAAACGGGAGTGAAATTCCTTCTTTTGGGCAGCTGTTCAAGGAACAGACACATCCTTTTTTTTTCTCATTTCCTCAGGATCGGTTTACTGCATGAGCCAGTTCAGTCTAGTGATTAGGGAGCCGGACTCTTATCTGGGAATACCGGGTTTGATTCTGTACTCCCCCAGGAAGCCAGCTGGGGGAACCTTGGGCTAGTCACAGCTCTCTTTCTGAGCTCTCACAGCCCCACCCACCTCATAGGGTGTTCTGTTATGGAGAGAAGAACAGAAGGTTTGTCAGCAGCCTTGAGTGCCATTAAATGGATGAGAAAGTCGGGGTATAAAAGCCAACTCTTCCTTCACCTTCTCTTGTTCCTAAGGTAAGAAACATTTGAGCTGTCAAAAGGTCAGCAGGAAGCTGTTGTTCTCTTTTAGATTCCAAATGGTTAGTAGATAAATGAAAAAGATCAGTACAAAGAACAACAGGGTTTACTTCTGAGTTGATGTGTTTAGCACTGAAGTTTTAGTTCTGGCAATTTCTGTAGTGTGACCTGTTTTTTGTTTTTAACATGAACACACTGCAGTCTAGCTTAAACAGATGCAATATTAAATATTATATCCTAAGAGCTTCTTAAATCCAGACACTGAATTAGGGACAAAATAGAAACATGCGGTTGGGGTTCTTTAATCATGAAAAGCCTGAAGTGACCTAATATTTAATCTTTACATCTTCGTTTGTAGCTTACCTTTCTTGTGCTAAAAGCTCGACTTGGTGCACATTACTTAAGTTTACTACATTTTACCAGCCTTGAAAGGTTGGTTAAATTGAAGTGTTCAGTGTCATCTATTGAACTTTTAAAACTGAGTAGAGATTTGAACCCTAAACTTGCCTTCTCGTTCTTATTCCATGCCAAAGTGTGGAACCTGAGGCCCGATTTGCTGGTAAAGATCAAGCACAGTGGCAGCATTCACACTACAAGCGTTAACTAGCTCCATGTCTGCCAGTAGCATTTGGAAGTGCAAAAGGCCAGCCCAGAGTAGCCCAGATTGCCAATGCAGAGCCTGAAGCGACATTTGGTAAGAGGCTGGACGTTCCCTTGACCATCTTGATCCTGCATGCAGCCGTATAGCCACAGTCACATAATGGTGCAAACCCATTTCCATAGGCACATTCCAGCCACTTCTGGACAGGGTGTGGACAGCTTTTTAGCAATCCACAGCTGGATCTCCCCAGAGAAGCCTCATGCAATTCTAGGTGAGTGGCAGTGGCAGCCAGGTGTGGATGGGCACTAGCAGCAAACAGACCAAAGCTCATTACCAGGTAAGTTTGAAAAGATCTTGAGTTCACCTCTGTGGGAGGCTGCTGCCCCATGCTAGACATTCTTAAAGACTGCAGAGTCTGCACTGCAGACCAGTAAACTACCACGGATGTCTTATTGGAGTGGTAGACAAGCTTAGCACTTGTGTCCAGGGGACAGCATGTACCTAGGCTGGACTTTGGGGTGCCAAACTAAAAGAGTTCCAGCCAGCTGCTGTTCCAGGCATCTAAAGTGGCACTGTGCTATCAGATGGCCCTTAAGAGTGGGATGCTAGCTGTCCAGTTTTGGGCCAGATTACTTGATCCGGCCCTAGATCAGATCTGCAAGACCCAGGATAACATTGTCTTATGTCTATATCTTTTGTTTGAAAACGAACAGATTGTGACAAGATAGCCTATTTCACCTTTAACATGAAACCCAAGTCCTTCCACTTTGGCCTATAGTTGGTTAATATCTGGATGTGAAAATACTTTCCCAAGTGAAAGTCCAATTAGTGTTTGACGCACCCAGGCCTTGAGGATAGTGCTAATTGGGAATTGGCAACACCAGAAAACAATTATGGGAGTTTGATTTTCAAAGCATTCCACACTGACCAGAGTTTGTATTTAATTGGTTAATATTGTATCATGTGATGTCCTGACTTAGGGTATAGTAATTGTGTATTAGCCTTTAGAAACCATCTTGCTTTGTTCTATCTTGCCTCGAACCTATCTACCTTTACCTATGGACACTTTGCTATGATGGATGCTGAAACATCTTTTCCTGAAGCTTGTTCCTGAAATGCTATTTTGATGCTTCTGAATGGTAAAGCTTTGACTTAGGTCAGTGGTCACATGTGGCTCTTGGGCCCCTTGAGTGTGGCTCTTCCAAGTTAGGAGTATCCTAATTAAGTTAATAACAATTTACCTAACTATATAGTTTGTTTAAAACGTTTGTCTCTCAAAATAACTTTAAATCATTGTACTGTTGATATTTGGCTCTGTTGGCTAATCAGGGGCCTATTCGCACTTGGCCTTTTTCTGGAGTATATCTCAGGATAGGGGTCTGTGGTCCTCATGCTAATGCAGACTCTGGCAGACCTCCCTTTGGGCCTGCTGAAGCCTGCACCAGCATATCGACAGCAAGTCCCTATTCCAGGATATATTGCAGAATAAAGCCAAGTGCGAATAGGCTTCAGTTTGCTGACCACTGACTTAGGTCAAGACCAGAACTTTTGCTTTGAAACTTAAAGGTTTGTACCTCATGTGTTTTACATGAATTCTTTTATTTTGCCTGCATATAATTTATGTAATTTTGCTCTTTTTTAAATAAACCAAATATTCCTACATTTTCCTCTGGTTTTTTGGAGTATGGCCAGTAGGGTGAGCTGGAGATAAAGAATCTTTGGTAAAGCTCAGCACCACCACTACACAGATGTTCTTAGTAAAGGAACATGGTAGCTGTGCCAAGAACATGCGTTACATACTAGGTCAGATGTTTTATAATTCAGAGAAAGCAAATATAATGGTATAAAATAAGGTATACCAAAACATCTTTAGGAAAGCCCGGCAATTATGACAACATTGGAACAAGGTAATTTGGATCTTTCAGTGGAATAAACATTGCAGCAAGGGCAGTTGCAAGTGTGATCCCTGCCTTCTTTAGAAAAAGCTTCCAGATCTGCAGAGAAAGCTGACTGCCTTGCTCTCAAGAATTATTTCCTTGTATGAGAAATGCAACCCAGGCTAACCTGGGTTACAAAATACTGTATGATGAAAAGATTTGGAAGCTTAACAGTCAGACTTGAGCAATGTGCTCTATAGCTGCACTCCTATAGTTGGATTTAAAAAAAAAACTAAAGAATTGATCGTCCTTGTCACCATCATCCACTGAACAAACCTTTGTTATCTGAAAAGATAGCCTTTGGTCTCATGAAGAAACATCATTAAAAGAGTTGGCTTTTCTACCCTGCTTTTCTCACCCATTGAAGGGGACTCAAAGCCGCTTACAAAGCTTTCTGTTCTTCTCCCCTCACCAGACACCCTGTGAGGTAGGTGGGGCTGTGAGAGCTCAGAAGAGAGCTGTGACTAGCCCAAGGTCACCCAGCTGGCTTCATGGAGGAGGGCGGAACCAAACCCGGTATTCCCAGAAAGTCCAGCTCCCTAACCACTAGACTAAACTAAATCTCAAGTTTGTAATATGCTGATGCGCTAGCTCATGACATAACTTCATGGCTGTGTGACCATTTTAGCTTTAGTCTTTTTTGCCACAGCTACTTCAGCCCTGAAATCTCTAAAAACCATTAAGAGTATTATATAGGACTATAAAAGCAGGTATTAAGCAGATAATTTTCTAAACTACTTAAGGGCACAGAAAAATAAGTAGCATCTGGAAATCATGGGATATACCTGAATTATAATTTTTAACAATTTGCCTCCGTTGCAGCTACCACCATGGTTTTTAATTCAGTGGGTATGGCTTATGTTCCTTCCCATTGCCACTTCAACCATGCTCACTGGAGTGCATTTTACCCAAGCTCTGTCTTGATCCTAGTTATTTGTGTATTAACATCATGCAATCTGACACCAGGAATGTGAGTGTGGGCAGAGAAAAACTGAAAAATCTTCTGTAACCACATTCTTTTCATTTTTCTCTGGATGACTTTCTCTTGGAATTTTAAAAATGCAGTGGAAAATTTGATATTGCCAGGGCATTGTGAAACCAATGGTGAAAATCAACCATAAAGATCTCGAGTTCTGAACTATGTTCCGCTTGTCTAGAAGCATTCACAATTATACAGCAGTATTCAGAGGAGATGAGTACATTCCAATTTTTGGCATTTTCACATTGAGTCAGATGCTTCAGAGTTGTGGTAGCTGACTTTGAGCCACATGTCATGGCACTGCTGACTTTAACATTTCTAAAGCATACCTGATACCCAAGTGACCCAATTTGGCAAAAGCTTCTACAACCTTGGAAGACATCTTTTCTGGGCATTTTTTGGGTGCTTGTGTAGTTTTCAGATCCTACAATGATCCACAAGCACAATGATGTAATATTTTTGAGTTTGAAATCCACAAGATTTTCTAGAAGAAACTTTCTGGATTGATTGAAGCAGCATTTTCACAGTAGCAGAAATAACCCATTTTCCCTTATCATACATTCTGAATTGAAAACTTGCTAGGAAAGGCATTTTGGTCTTGGCTGATAAAAATTAACTGTATTAAGATATAGTATTACTGATTGTATTTGCATGCAAATACAAAATATTATGGAATATTTTATACAGTTTGGGTTTCTCTATCTAAAAATATTTGAAAGAGAGAAGGGCATGAGAAAAAAAGCATCAGCAGACTGGAACAGCTTGGAGAAAATGTTAAGAAATTATCCTGATAAATCTGTGCTTTCCTTGACAAGGGATGGACAAAAGCAGGGGTAAAGGGGAAAATAATGATCTGACCCTGTCCAGCAAAGCCATGCTGCAGCCCGCTTCACTAGTCTTACCTTAATAGAGGACAGGAATTTGGAATTATAGCCTTGAATTATAACCTTTGCTGGCCCAACGCAATGGAAGTGGGGTAGAATAGCTCATGCAAAGTATCTGTCAATACTGGTAAAGCAGGCAGTGCTGGAAAAAATATAATGTCAAGCATAAAAGGGTGACAGGCTCAAATTGCTTTCATGACTGCAACATATAACCTAATGTATTGAATAAAGCTTTTCTGTATAGTGTGTGTGTGTGCCAGTGTATTTTCTTGGACTTGGGACTCTGACAATGGGTCAGAAATTGGTTCAGTTTTCAAGGCCAAATTCTATCCGTTTTTGCTATAAGGCTTTCCTGAAACAGCAACCATTATGTCCTTATCTTCAAAACATCTTAGAGCAGCAAGAATCACTTTGATCCTGATGCCCAGGGACAACTCGGGACAGCCTGGAAGATCTCTGCCTCCACAGGAATTTCCTGCATTCTCTTGGTTCCTACATTCAGTTGTTCACTTCTTCCACGTGAGGAATGAATAATCCCAGGAACTAGGCTGCACCAAAACAAAAATCATGCAAAAGGAGTCATGAAGTGTGTTTTCTATGTTCTTCACTCATAAATACAGAAAGAAGCACAAAGGAATAACCAAGAACAGACGTCTAACTGAAAACTGTACTCCCGTGTTGCATTCTCTCGTCCTGTCTATCGGGATCCTGGAGCCCTGAGAGGCAGGAGGGGAACAGCAGAGAGAACTGCTGCTGGAGAGACTCTAGGATGAACCAGGGAGCGGCAGCATGACTGCTGCTGCCTTGGGAACAACTGTGGGCTGTTGCAAAGGGGGCCTTGGAAGTTGAGGGGAGCAGCTGTGAAGCTGTTGAATTCGGGGTAGCAGATTGGAGGCTGCTACCAAGTTCAATCTGCGATCCCTGCTTTGAGGTCCACCACGTGTTTAATGGTGGATCCGATCAGCTGGAAGATGGTAAATGCTCAGGCAGGAAGCAGAGTACAGGCAGAAAAACAGAGTTTAATTTTCCCGGTCTTAAATGCAGCAGTCCATAGAGGCATGGAGGAACTGGTGTAAAGGCACAATCCAGGGAAGTGACTGGTGGAGCTGGGTCAGGCAGGCAGGTCAGAGGTCCTTGGCGATGTCACATCCTGTGATAGGAGGCGGGAAAAATCCTCAAACGGGAAGAGTTCTTTTAAAAGCCATGTGCTTTGCAGATGCCATAATGCCCAAAGTCAACTGCATCGAGTGGAAAGAGTCCAGCACCCTGGTGGTGCTGAGTGTGTACTACAGGTTTATGGGACAGGAAAGTAGTTGCTCTTTTTACTCTGAGGCTTGAGAAACGGAAGGCTGAAGAAAAGGAAGCCAGAGAAAAAGCTGTGCAGCTTTTGTGGTTGCTACACTCCTGTGAGAAGCTCTAGCGTGTTCAATTCCCAGTAGACGTTCTACCAAAAGCTGCAGAGATCTCACAAGCTAGCCTTTCTGGGAAGGTCTCCGTTGGGCCAGATTCTCCTGTGGTGTAGGTATGATGAGCAGAAAAGTGGAGATAAGATTTTGAAGCCCTTCACACAGGAACCAGAAGTCTGGAGCAAAAGGAATCTCTTTAGTCAAATGTACCAGCTAGTCAAAGATCTCTGATGAACCCCTAGAAACCCCTTTTGGCTCACTGCATTTCCCCAGAATAAGTGGATTTAAAGAGGGTTATTTTAGTTTAGAGTTTTGGCATTTTTTTACCGTTCTGAGATATGGCACTTCTGAGACATGACACTACTTTCTTTGGACAATTGTGAATTCTGGCACAGGTATCTTGGTATTTCTGAAAGAGTCTTGAGACACAAAGAGGTCAGTTTCATCTACTTGGCAAGAACTCCTGTGTTTTCAAGAAGATTTTTCCTTGTTTTGTTTGTATGGACTTTTCGGATGCAACCCTTTCCCCAACCCAGAGATGGCTTGTTCCAGCAGAACTTTTCTTGTGTTCTTAACTACAGTGCTTTACATGTTTAACATATGCACACACACACTCCAGGTCATTGGCTGGTGTTCATGGTTGCTCTAGTTTGGTAACATCTGGGCCATAGTTCAGCCAGCTCCATCCAGTAGCAATAGTCTGTATTAAAATGTGCAGTGTTCCAAAACTAAGTAGGTCTAACTTTCACACAAAAGAGAGAAGCTATAAAGTAACTTGACTTGGTACCATGGCTTCACAGCCTTAATTTTCATTGAAGATGGCTGATCGAATAAATATGTTGCAACTCATCCAAACAATAGAATGAAAAGAAATAAACAAACCCTTGGGTTATTCATTCCATGTCCAATAATGGCGGCATCTACTAACATTTTATTTTTCTTAAAGAACACTCTGAAAGTTCATATACTTACCTAAGGTGATCAAACTGCTGGGTTTCACTTCCAATTACTCATTTTTATTCCAGCCTATGCCCAAAGGTCTCAGGACAGGTTATAGCAATAAAAACAAAAACAGTGCTTTAAAACTG
This sequence comes from Aspidoscelis tigris stejnegeri, assembly GCA_023333525.1. Lineage (NCBI taxonomy): Eukaryota > Metazoa > Chordata > Lepidosauria > Squamata > Teiidae > Aspidoscelis > Aspidoscelis tigris. Next base: position 6,259,559 of record JALMGA010000020.1, read on the forward strand.
GGGAGAGGAAGCTATTCCTCCAATAGATGCACCTTCACCGATATTCGGAACATTGACAATAATTGGCTGCCAATTCGCTACCGGGCCCAATTCAAGGTATTAACTTTGACTTATAAGGCCCTAAATGACTTGGGCCCCAAATATCTAAAGGAACGCCTTCTCTCATACCGACCTGCCCGTGCCTTGAGATCCGAAGATGAGGCCCTCCTGGTTGTCCCACCACCTTCGGTAGTGAGGTTGGTGAGCACCCGGGAGAGAGCATTTTCAGTGGTGGCCCCCAAACTGTGGAATGGTCTCCCCAATGAGGTGCGCCATGCCCCTTCCTTGTTATCATTTAGGAAAGCTGTAAAAACATACCTTTTTGCCTTGGCCTTTGGCTGAGGAGATACATTCTCTCCCCAGTTATAGTTCTCATGAATACACTATGGAACGAGCAGCTTATATCAGAATTTTTAACCAAGTACCTTGTTTTAATCCGTATTGTGTTTTTATTTGTGTTTTTAATATGTTTTAATCTGTATTCTGTTCTTAATATGTTTTTAAATATGTTGTCTGTTTTGTTGTTACCCGCCTAGAGACCTTCGGGTATGAGGCGGGATAGAAATGGAAATAAATAAATAAATAAATAAATAACCGCATCTGGTACCCCTCAACGGGGAGACTCTTCTATAGTCTGGAAACTAGCACCAAGAAGGCCCATCCTAGCTTCTCACCCTTTTAACTACTGAAGGTAATAGTTCAACAAGGACCATTAAGACACGGGCAGATCAGTATGGCAGAAGATTCAGCTTTAGACATTTAGGCCTTACTAGTTTAGGCTATCATCCTGAGTTCAGTAGCAAACTCTTTCAAAAGCAGCCAATCTTTCCTGTCAGCAGTACAGCAATTCCACTCTACACGACTTGCAGCTTCCGAAAAGTGCATCACAACAGTCCAGTCTAGAAGTTATGAAAGCATGAACTACTGTGGCCAACCCATCTCTATCTAGGAACAGCCATATCTGGTAAACCAGTCAAAGATGGAACTAGTCTCCCTTGGCCACCACCTCCACCTGAGCATGTGCAGCGCAGAGTCCAAGAGCACCCTCAGACACACACTTTTGCAGTTAACCCTCACAGGTGGCATAAACATGTGGATATCACATTTCTTTCACTATCTGTTTGATCACCCAGGTCTTTTCCATCTTATTGGTGTTGTATTGCATCTTTCTTCCAGAGAATTTGACGAAGATGAGGAACATATTGTTATGACTGCTCAGCTCTATGATCATAATAAACTTGGTCCCTTTTCACAAGAATCCTGGAACAGGCTAGGTTAGAAGCAGTAATTGGCACAAGGTCAGCCAGTGAGAATGTCAGTCCTGGCCTTAATCTGAATCATAATTCAGCCTCATCCTTCCTTCATTGGATCTTCAACGTTTTTGAAGTCTCCATGGCATGAAAGCCTTCAGACATCGCCAGATTTTCACGATGAGAGCACTGAAGCCATAGTTTGTGGCATCACCATACTGGAAGTGGGATTTTATCCAGTGGAATTCACCCTCTTGAACACTTCAAGATGCAAGCCTAGGACTGATTTGGGAGAAGAAAGGTCATACATCCCATTATTCTCATTCTCACAACAGATCTAATCTAATATTTTCCAGAGATCATGTATACTTGCACCTGAGCCAGTGTGGTCTAGTGGTTGGGGAGCTGGACTCCCATCTGGGAATACCAGGTCTGATTCCGCACTCCCCACAAAGCCAACTGGGTGACCTTGGGCAAGTCACAGCTCTCTTCTGAGCTCTCACAGTTCAACCTATCTCACAGGGTGTTCTGTGGTGGGGAGAAAAGAAGATTTGTCAGCCACTTTGAGTCTCCTTACATGGGTAAGGAAAGCAGGGTAGAAAAGCCATCTCTTCTTCAAGTAATGTGCTTCTAACCACAAAAGTTTCTGCTGTCATAAAAAAGGTTTGTCATTAAAATACCCAAGGTACTTTGCTGATAATGAAGACATCTCTGTAGTTAGCAAGGTGACTGAAGAACCAATAAGATAAGCACAGCCAGAGTTTCCTGGAGACAGAGCTAGAATGGCTGCTCAAGGTTGCAAAGGCAATATAGTGATAGGTGTGCCATGTTTGAGAAGATGCCATCAAAGCACAGTGCACCCATGCTTTGCCCCTTCATCTTGCAGGTTCCCTCAACATTCAAGGAGCCTAATTCTTTTCATCAGTGTCCATACAACCTCCACACATTTAAAGCTAAAAACAACACTTCTATGAATTTGCAAATAATGAAGATTACCACCAACTGGAAATGTGTTTTGACCACTCTGAGGAACAGTGTTATAGAGTCCAACTGTTAGTCTCAGTAAAACACAGTTGCAGAAGCTGAATCAAATGGATCCAGAAGGCTTTGGATTGGTTGAAGGCTGCACTACACATTACATTTTGGGGTCACATGCTTAGAAAATGCAGAAATATAAGCCCTTTCTGCACTTCAGTTAATCCATATTAGCTAAATCTGCATTGAGTGGGCTTTAGAACAGCAAGTGTCTGCTCACTAGCATGGATGTAGCCCACATTTATCTGGTCTACCACTAATCCAGATTCGTGAGCCCCTAGCACAGTTCCAATATGGATTAACTTGACTCCAGGGCAGATGATCTTAGCAGCTCTTTGATCCGAATCAACAAGTGCAGAAAGGTTTGTAACCCGAGATAAATTACTGATGATTTTAGACTAAATCCGTAGTCTTCCAGGAAAAGCTCTTTAGAAGACTGTCTTCTGTATGGGTCATTTCTTGCTCTTCTACACATCCACACACCTTTCACAGAAGATGGGCTGGGCAAAACTTTCAAAGTTCCTTGGTAAGAGAAGTGTCTACAAATTTTTGTGCCTCTGCTTTGTGTGGACAATACATTAGGCTAAGTAGACAGCCAGAGTCTTGTGGTGAAAATACACCTTGTATGAAGATCAGGATCCGAGTTCTGATGACAAAAATACATAAGATCCCTGTAACATATCCTTGGGAAAGCATATTCCAAAGGCAATTTTTTCCCCCTGAATTCAGTCTGGTGTCACTTCTTACACTTTGTAAAGGAGCCTGCTTCTGACCACTGGAAAAGGGTGCCCCTTCACATATGATATGCAGCTTCTGAGGACCACCTATAATAAATCCTTCATCTTTGTGCTATCTTCCTCTGCAGCACTGAAGAAAGTACTAACATCAAGTGATGCAGCAAGGATCCAATTGAGCTGCTGAGACGCAAGCAGATTGCCTTTCAGCTCCAATTCTGCAGGTCCTCCTCTACATCAGGTTTCTTGGCAAATTCTGGTCCTACATAGGGCTTTAGGTATGGGGAGAGGCTGATATTCAGTTCCATGGTTGCAGTTTCCACGTTTGTCCAAGATTGGCCTGCCTTCTGGGAGAGTTTTTCCACATGCTCTCCAATTTTAGCTGGACAAAAGACACAAAGGCCCCTGAGAAGGCAAGTGGAAATGAACAGCAGTGCATGCAGGAAAGAACAATCCACCTATTGAGAATGGTGCTCTTTGAGTAAATGGGCTACATGACAGCCCAGTTCACTGAAAGGTCACCACCCTTCCTATTAACAGGCTCAGGAGTTATGAGTATCACCCCTTTCTTTTAAATAGATTTTTATTGATAAAAAGTATACATTTTACACTTGATTTTTTTTTTCAGAACAAAAACATCCATTTTCTAGATTTTGCCCTCTTTGATCTCAGTTTTCCTGGACTACTTGCGCTGTGTGATCTCCCAATAAAGGAAGAAAAAAATGTACGCAGATTTTCAAAACAAGATACAACGACCCTCTTGCCTGAGATAAGAGCCACATTGCAAGTTCCACTGAGACAGTCTTAAGACAGCACTGGTTTGGGCAGATGTAGTTGGAGCTTGTGATGCCTTTTACTAACAGCAGCATGAAATAATGGCTACATAGAAGCTCTGCAAAATAAGCTTCTATGTGACAGCCCTGGCAACAGCAGGCCATCAAATTAATGCCCAGGTGTCGCACAATGGCTTATTCACACTACAGCCCATAGTGCGCGATTAGAGAACTTCTGGGGAAGAGCATCCACACCTTGAGGAGGCTGTTACAGCCCCCAGGGGCACCCTGCCTTCCCAGAAGTTCCCTAATCATGCACTAGGTGCAGAGCATGAAATTGTGCTCTGCACCTTTACCGTCCTTAAGTGAAAGTTTACCTGGCGTGTCCAGGCAGCGGCCGTTCACACCTCTTCTGGTGTTCCAAGTTCGTCTGAGGTGCCACGCGAGTGTGCTGGTACCTTGGACCACTACAGACACAACTGCACATGTGCAAAGCGCCAGCGTCATGGCAACAGCACTGATGCACACGCAGTCACACAGGACGCCGCAGCCAAAACGGCAGTGCCCTGAAGAGCCCTGCAATCGAATCAAGGTAAATATATGATCACGGGGGAGGACAGGTAAAGTTGACTAGTGCTCCAAGTGCGAGTGCGCGTCAACATCAGTTCATTGTGCTCCTTTCCTGTCCAGCAGACAGGGAAGTGCAAAATCACCTAAGGTTTCTCTATTCCTTGTTAGGGCGGTGCATCTTAGAAAAGCATAGCTAACACAGAATGTGGGGTCACGTACAGGGAGTGTGGACAGTTTTATAATGTTCCTTGTTCTTCTTGTCTTCATTCTTAACTTTCAGAGGTAAGTTTCTTTTATTTTTGATATATCACTAATCAATTTTTAAAAATTATTTAAAGGGCATTTGGCAGAAAGTGGGGTGGAAAGATACCTTCTCTTTGTCTTTCTCCTCCTCCTCCCTGACCTGATTTACTTCTCAAGAAAAGCAGAGCATGCTCGCTTCGGCAGCACATATACTAAAAAAAGAAAAGCAGAGCAAAGCCAACGTTTCCCCATAAGCTGGGCAACAGAAACGGAGAAAGAATAAAGAGGGTGAATGGGGAGCCATGGGGAGGGTGTTCCCACCCACCCCCGCCAATGGACCAGCTGCAGGAGGTCTTCTCGGTGATGCCTCCACCCTCTGGATCAACCTATTCCTGCTATATATTCTCACATTTTTTGGTAGAAATCTGGAGAAGCTCCATTTTTGCTCACTGCCATTTTGCCTAAGGATTCTAGAGGCTGTAGTAAGCATACAATGAACCCCACAGGGCTGGCCCGTTTGCTTTAGCCACACAAAGCACATGGGCTTAATACGTGGAAAGGGGATATTACCGAAGTCGATTTTATTGACGTTGCTTGCATTTTCGCTTTAACCCTACAGGTAGTTCTGTTAGGTCCCCAATTCCTTCCCGCACAGGCAGGGTATGCGCTTGGCCGCACCAAGGCTGCGCTCACACTTAACAAAAGAGGCGCCCCAGAGACGCTACGTGGGCCTTGAGTTTCCAAACCTTCTCCGATCCTCCCAGCGCACACTGCCTAGGGGAGGGTGGAAGGGCAGAGAGGTGTGCGAGCGATCCCACTTCGGAGCCTCCTCTAAGCCGCCTAAGGCTGTATTCAGACATAACAAAAGGGGCCCTTCAAAGAGACAGGCGTGTGGCCCTCATATTCCCATCCCGTCTTTAATCCGCCTTAGTAGCACAGGCTGTTCATGAGGCCGGGGAGGGGCAGGATGGCCGTGTCTGAACAATCCCACCTCCAAGGCGCCCGAGCGACGCTTTTTCTTCTGCTGCGCCGCCGGAACCGCATCGCAGCCGGAGGTTGAATCCAATCGAACCGGGGAGGCCGCAACGGTTCCGCCCACACGGCGCCCCGTCGCCATCGCGCGCTGTTTCTCCTCCGCGCTCCCTCGCTGCAGGGCCACGGGAGGGAGGGTGCGAGGCTGGCGGCGGGGGATGCGGCCGGCAGGAGCCAGCAGGCCGCTGCGGAACAGACCCGGCGGACGGGGTCCAGGGACGCGGCGGTACTAATCTAGTAGGAACCAAGATCTCCGGTTTCGCTTTCTGCACGGACAACACCCAACCGCTCCACCACACACCGGAAGTCGCTGCGGAAGTTGCCGCCGCCGCCGCCGCCTCAACCGCCGCCACTGCTTTCCTGAGCCCGCACGGTCGGCACGTGAAACCGCAGCCAAAGCACTTCCTCCCGCCCTGCGCGACACCTCCTCGGCTGCGGTGGTGGCCAGGCGAGGCTGCCGTTCCTCGGGGCGGCTCTTCCTCCATTCCTTCCGCCCTCCGGCTCCGCTCCGGCCGCCGATTCTGCAGCTACCTGCCGCCGAAGCGTAAGTCTCAATACGCATGCGCTTTAAGGCGTCCGCTGCCAGGTGACAGGCAGAACCCCGTTGGGGGCGTGGCTTAGAAAAGGGGGCGGGGATAAGACGGAGCGGCCTGGAGAATGAATGGGCGGTGGGCGTGGCCTGTGGCGCTTAAAGGGCCAGCCTCACCTGACTTGGAATTCTAATAGCCGGGATGAAATTATTCGACAATTGTTAACGGACTTGCATAGATCGCGTGCTGCAATTTCAGGGGGGTGAAAAACAAAATGCAATAGGTTTGGTGTAGCTGATTGAGCCCTAACGGCGCTTTATCAATGTAATGGTAAGACCCGCTGGATTCAGTGGAGTTAAAATGACACAAAAAATCAAGGTAGAATCAATCCAGACCTTTAACTGTCAAATTTAAATAACTCGGCACAGTCAGTTCCCTAAAACAACAATGGGTCCTTAATGGGTCCTCTAGTGCTCAGTGGAAAAACACCCAATAAGATCAGCGGTCCTTAGAAGCTGGTGTCCAAGGGCAGTATTTCACTTAATGAGAACGGATCCCCCTTCCCCTAGGCAGCTCAGATGCATTTGAACTTATTTTATTTAAGAATTTATGCCCTGCCCTAAGGAGCTTTGCTAGCATTGCCCTGTGGAAGAGCAGCCAGGTCTCCTTTACCTTTCATAGGAGCTTAGAAGAGGGAGCCGTACAGGCTGCCAAGCTAGATTTCTTGCTTTGGTGATGAGAAGCAAATAAAGTGCCCTAGAGAAGGAGAAGAGTTGGCTTTTCTACCCCACTTTCCTCACCCATTTAAGGGGACTCAAAGCAGCTGACAAAGCTTTTCTATTCTTCTTCCCACAACGGAGGTAGGTGGTGCTGTGAGAGCTCAGAAGAGAGCTGTGACTACCCCAAGGTCACCCATCTGGCTTCATGGGGGAGGGTGGAATCGAACCCAGTATTCCTAGATAAGAGTCCGGCTCCCTAACCACTGGACCAAACTGCCTCCCAATACCTGCCCCTTACACTTTCTGGTGAGAGATGTCAGGTTACCTCCCAAGGCCATTTACAGGTGAAGGTTTTGCCTTTGCCTTCTGCTTAAGATGCCCAGGAGCCATGGGTGGGCCACTGTGTGAGATGGGATGCTGGACTAGATGGCCTGTGGTCTGATCCTGCAAGGCTCCTCTTACGTTATGGTCCTACCTTGTCCCTGATTTCAGCTTCCATCAGCCCAAGCATGAGCAATATGTCAGGCTAACAAAGGGGGATTCAGAAATCTGTCCCTCTGGATTCACCAGTAAGAGTGTGCAGGGTTGTTCTCTGATTATGACCCAACCCTCTCCCTCTAAAACATATTCAGCAACGCTTCATGTGTGTTCTTCTGTAGTCATAAGTACAATCATCCTATAAGTTAGGCTGCAACTTATCTCCCTAAAACAGAGCCTAAAACAGAGTTGTGGGCTTAATCTGACAAATGACTGTTTGTCTAAATCTGTCTGGCAGGGTTTAAATTAGGCAGCTGAACTTCGGAGTGAACTTCGGAGTGAACGTCAAAATGACTTTGGAGTCACTTTGGAGTCACTTCAGAGTCACTCCGAAGTTCACTCCGAAGATCAGCACAGACTTCAAAGGCACTCCGGAGCTATTTTGCACAGACTTTGAAATGACTTCAAAATGACTTTGAAATGACTTCGAAGTGGCTTCGAAGTGATTTCGGAGCCTAGGTTTAGGGGGGGGGGCAATAGGTGCACCCCCTCCCCCTAGCCTCCTTTGGACCCCATTGCCTGTTTCCAGTGGAAACAGGCTCCCTTTAATCCGGATTTTCTGGCAGAAGACCCCATTGTAGACCCCATTAATGGGGTCTACAGAAAATCCGGATTAAAGGCCAAAATGTACCCATTAGATCCGGATTTGCCCCACGGCAGTGGAAACAATCGGGCCCCAAATGGGTGCCGTGGTGGAAATGGGATCATCCGGCTCACACCCCAATGGGTCCTAAATGGGTGCAAAAATGGGTAACTTTTTGACAGTGGAAAAGCACCCTTAGTGGGATGACCGTATCTAGAACCAAGGCATTTCCATATCAGTGTTTTAGTTGACGCAGTTCTTTTGGTTTATAAATGTACAGGATTAGCTGCGTTTGGCTTCCATCAACAACCGCCTGTGAACAAGGAGCCGCTGGGACAGGATGATGGGTCATGGCCACGCGAGGAAAAGGTCTCGCAGCCGCAGCAGCTCTCGGAACAGGCAAGACGTGGAAAAGAAGAAGCGAAAGAAAAGCAGGAAGGGTAGTAAGGACTCCCGGTCCAGGAGGAGCCCGTCTCCTGCTGACAAAAGGTCACCTGAGCCCGAGAAGCTCAGGACGGGCTCAGCTTCTACCAGAGAAGGTAAGGTGGCCCATCTGCTCCCCTAAAAACAATGTGTGACTCCCAAATTTGCTCTGGTTTGGATGTGTGACTCAAGAGGTGCAGACTTCTGACTGTGCTGAACTATAGCCAGTTTGGTCTTGGGGGCAGAGTGCCAGGCTCTTATGTAGGAGGCTCCCGGTTTGATTCGGCCCTCCTCCACAAAGCCAGCTGGGTGGCTGTGGGCTAGTCACAGCTCTCTTCCTGAGCTCTCACAGCCCCACCTACCTCACAGGGTATCTGTTGTGGGGAGAAGAATAGAAGGTTTGTCAGCCATTTTTAGTCTCCTTAAGAGTGAGAAGAGCAGAGTATAAAAGCCAACTCTTTTATGCTCTTTACCGCCCCTGTGTTGTCGAGGGCAGCAATAAGAAGAGCTTTTTCACTGTCCTTCCTCTGTCCAACCCCGGTGGTGCCCAGGGCAGCAGAAGGAGGTTAACATAAAGAGACCAAATGACACTGCGGTCTATGTTATTCCTAAGCAGCAGCATATGTGGGTTCTTGGTCACCAGCGTCCAGACAAGAATTGCCATGAGTCTTATATAAGCCTTGAGAAGTCTTTCTCGGAGCTACAGGCCTAGCAAGTAAAATAATCCTCCTCAGCAGAGCCACAGTAAACTGGCTAGAGATGTGCCAGTCCTAGATTCAGTCCTGAACTGGGCAGGTTTCCCACAAGGGTCAACAGCTCTGCTTCTGGGGCCGAGCCCTCATGGGAGAGAGAGGCGATGATAATCTGTCATTGATGCTACATTCCAGTGGCCAAGAAGAAGGACAAGAAGAGGAAAGCCAGGAGCCCATCCTCCACCTCCTCCGAGGTCAGCACGTCGTCTCCTGGATCCTCTCCCTCTTCCGACTCTTCTCCAGAAGCGCCGAGCCACGACCACGAGGCCAAACCCAAGCGGAGAAAGGAAAGCAAGAAGAAGCTGAGCAAAGAGAAAGAGAAAAAGCGAAAGAGGAGGAAAAAGAAGAAAACCAAGCGGAAAGCAAAGAAGAAATGGAAGGAGAGGGCTGGAGAACCGAAAGCAAAGGGGGAGGAACGCCCTGGCCCCTCCCTAGCCCAGTGGCAGAAGGAGACCACGGCAGATCCTGAGCCAGGTGAGGTTTACCTTTGGGACAGGGCAGGGCAGGGAAGCCGGTAAACTATCCAATTCTAACCTATCTTAAGAAGGGAGGTTGATACTTACAATCCGCCAGAGAGTCATTGTTTGGCGTCTCTCCTAAGGTCAACTGATCAGATTTAGGATCAGCTGCTTTTATTTTCTTGACCCCTCTGAAACTTAAAATATACAGGCCCCCCAAAAAGGAGGCGTCTTGATGGGAAGTTAAACCATTTCCACTGCCTACACATTTCTGTTTATCCAGCTGCATGAGATCCAAAGCCATTTGAAGATACAGATGCGGGAAAGGCAGCTAGAAGTGTTCTCCACTTCCGGGCTGTCTGGTGGGGAACACAGTTTTCTGACTGAAATTTCCTTTCCAGCTCTGACAGACGAGCAGAAATCCCGCATCCAGGCCATGAAGCCTATGACGAAGGAGGAATGGGACGCCCGGCAGAGTGTCATAAGGAGGGTGGTTGACCCTGAAACTGGAAGGACAAGGTGTGGACACATCTGAGCGGGGCATCCTCACAACATCTTTTCTGAGTTTTATTTTCAGAGGGTTGCGAGGCCTTTCCTCTCTCGCTTGAACCCTGGGCATTCCCTCGGCACGCATACAGAACTGAAGCCACTTATCTGGGTTATGCATAATGCTGGCTGCTAGTTTAGTGTTGTCTTCACAAGCAAAATGCCCAAAAGGTTTTAGATTCTCTTTGCCCTTTAAGATTTTTATATGGCAAGTTGATTTTGGGTAGGAGAACAGAGATGCTCCTTCCCCAAGGGAATCAAATACTTTAGGTGAGATAGATACGAAGCCAAAGCTAGAGATGTTTGAAGGAGAGGGCGTAGTGGTAACCAGAATATTCAAGGGGCTGGAACATCGTCTTTATGAAATCAGATCTTCAGCCATGAAAGGCGACCTTTAAGAGGGCATCATTGAAGTACATAAATCATGCATCTTGACTTAGCCTGAATTCAAGGATTATGGGAGAAGAAAATCTTTTTTCAGCTTTTTGTTACCCACTTCTGCACTTTTTGTTATCTAGCAAGCAGTTCTGTTTGCCAGATCTGTAGTTTCCTTAAGCTTAGCTGTCCAGTGTCCATTACTGTGCTGATTCTTGACTGATTGTTTTTCTGATTTCACACCGGGTTTCCCTTCCCGTTGTCGTCTTAAGCAGCTAATTTGTTCTGCAGCTACCTGTAATTCTCACATTTTTGTATGATATCAGAAGTTGTAAAGCGAAGTAGTTTCTGAAGCTTTTAAATCTTTTTCTTGCAGGCTTATTAAAGGTGATGGTGAAGTTCTTGAGGAAATAGTTACTAAACAGAGGCATCAAGAAATTAACAAGGTATGCGGCTTTTTAAATTATAGGATCTACCAAGATTAGGGTGTAATCTTCATCATTTGTGTGTATATTGTTTTTAGTTTTGGTATCTTGCCTTGGCTTTATAGAGAGAGGCAATGTATAAATTCACAATAGGAGATGAACTTGCAGTCTGTTCCACTATTTGAAAGTAGTAGTATCATGGCTTTTGGTCTATTCAAACTTTCGTAGCCATTTTTCATTATGTTTTTCCAACAGGTTAAAGATGTTGGATATAGTATGAAGGGTGTTTAATTCTTGAAACTTGTGCACTCAGGACTTCTTATTGGTATTTTAAATGGCATTTTACCATTTGACCATTTCACCCATTGAGTTTCCATCCCCATTTTAAATGACCCTGTTTTGCCTTAGAGAACTAGAAACCTTTCTGTTTGTCCACAAGTAACCAGAGTTGCATTTAATTTCCAGCAAGCCACTCGAGGAGATGGTCTCTCCTTCCAGATGAGGACAGGAATGTTGCAGTAAGAGACTGGACTGATGAGACAGCCAACTTCCCAGTTGCAGATGCTCTGCCAATACAGGCAATGCCGTCTTTGTCTCCACAGCTGTGCATGCCTGTGACATGAGCCTCTGAGACCACTGAAAGAGGATCGCTGAGCGAGATGCTCAAAACTGCAGCTGCTGCATGACTGTTAACTTTGTAGTGCAAAGTTTTATCACAGGGCTCTCCCGCTTGTCTTGCTTAGAGGTTCTCCATGGATCCTCACCTTCAGCTTCATTCCTTATCCAGGCGACCAAAAACAGTTGTCTCAGGAGTGCGAAATGGGAAGAGAAACATACATCTGATCCTGTTTTGCAGCTTTGGCTCTTGGCGGACAGTTAAGTATCTTGACTCGTGGAGAGTGACCTGGCTTGGTCTGGATTCCAGATGGAGAGGAGGTTCAAGTTCAGCCTCAGCAGCTTTCCAGCTGGCCACATGCCGGGATGGGTCTGAGAGATCAAGAGATGCAAGTAAGAAGTACAGAGGGCAGCAGTTGGTATCCAGCTTCTAAAAACATTCCTTCTCATCCTAGGTGTAACTGGTGTTAGATATACTGGCATTTGTTTCAGCTTCCCATCACCCTTGTGAACCTGGGCTTTCCCAAGTCAATGGGATGTATCAGTAAGGCTAGGACCGCAGTGTTTACTTGGTCCATTTTATCTGTGCTGTTCCCAAGCACCCATGAAAGTCAATTCAAACTCAAGAGGTGTCCAAACAGGTTTTGCAGCTGTCTCCGTGCCCTGGCTCTCTGGGCTGTCATAAGCGAGCCTCTACCAAAAAGCGGAGTAGGTCCTTGCTAGGCAGTAGGATCTGGATATCTTCTGAGACCTCTGGTGGCCCCTGCTTATCCATGCGCAGACAATTAGAACAGAAATATGTGTGCACTACTTCTGTGTCTGCATCCAAGGAATACGGTATTTGCATGGTAGATCGACCTACCTGGGAGGCCTTAACTTCCAGGAACCAGTCTGTCTGCAGAACTTGAACTTGGGAGTCTGTGGAACTAGAACTTGGGAGCTGCCTACATCACAGGACCTGTGCTGTAGCTTGCTCCAACCGCTTTGGGGTGTTTCCCATACATCTCTGACGGTGGTGGACCAGATCAGCTGCTTGTGTGTGGGCACCTAGAAATGGTCCCAGAAGCGGGCCATGCCTGGGCCCTTGGCTAAGAAGGCCCCAGCTAGGTTATGCTCCTACACTGGAGATAGCCCTCCAGCTGCCGCTCCAATCTTGGGCCAGATCACTCCACCTGGCCCAAGACCAGGGTGAACGGCATCCTCAAAAATGTGTTGTGCGAATGCAACCTGAAACTCTCAACTTACTGTGTGTGCCACTCTATCTGGGATTAACTTAGCTGTGACATTTTGGGTTGTCCTAAGTGCAGATATTTGCATTTGAAGCCTGAGCAACTCAAGTGGTCCTTCAGTCCAGATACACCCTCCCTCCAGTGAAAATGAAAATAATTTAGTGCATCTGTGTATGCACTCAGCAAGCAAAGTTGACTGGAAGTTTCTGCCATGCTTTTAGAAGAAAACATTTGCCATTTCACCTCCACGTAGAACTTTTACCGTGACTCCATTTCTTGTAAGGGGACTCATGGCGGGAGTTCAGACCCAGAAGACGTTGCTCACAAATTCCGCCATTGTCCTTTGTCACCCAAACAAATGCAGTGTGTGCTCAAATTAATTTTGCTTTATTTTGATCAGGTACCCACCGCTGAGCAGTAACTCAGAGTGGAGGGTGCAAAGGGTAGGGCACAAAATCCTTGTGAAAAGTCTTCTAAAGCACTTATAAACATTGTGCAAGGGCCATCCCAGTAAAGTCTAGAACTAGATTGGCTAGATTGAGCCAGGTTTGGGGGTTGTTTGTTTTGTTTGTTTGTTTGTAAATAAAATCAAAGACTTCCAGCTCAGGTTCACATAACCAAAGTAACCCTACCTGGACATGGGAAACTGCTGAGGTTGACCCAGCCAATACAGTTTTTTGTCTGTTAAAACAACTCACGATCTGAATGGTCTTTCAGAAAATCTGTTTTCAGAATGGTTAAGGAAAATTCACTTCCTGGGCACATACTCTGGCATTTGGAAGTTTGCAGTTGTGTTGTGATGTTCTGGAGGACGAAAGATCTCACCCAAGCAAGAGAAACTACCAGGCCACCATTTAGTTATCCGGGGGAGGGGGGGGGGAGAGTTGGTATGATTGACACAACCCTGTTCTTTCTTCCTGCTCTACCTTACCTCGGTGATTTAGCGTTGGCTATAAATGCATGATTCTTTCTTGCTACCCTCAAAATAAAGTATGGAAAAACTTATTTTAAATGTTCTGACTTGTCCAGATTAACTCAGTAAGCTTTATGGCTGAATGTAATTTGAACCCAGGATGTCCCGTCTTAGTTTTGCTACTGTCCCACTTGAACATATCACAACATTAGAGGGTTTTAATGAGTCTGCATTTTAGGCAAACTGAGCAGAATCATAATTCCCAGATTACTAGGCGAATTAAAATGCAATTTTCAGTCCTCGCATCCTTTAAAATTTTATGATAATTTTTTTCTGTCCAAAAAAAGTATAAATTGCATATGTTACTTTCAAGTTGCATATAAAACACGTGTCTTAGTTCTGTACCAAATTGCACACGCCAAGGAAGAGTGCATAGCAAAAAAATTTGAGTTTCCTTGTGCAATTAAGACCAGAGGTTTACATAACAATGCAGAATGAGACCAAAAAAATGAACAAACACCTGCCAAGGTAATGCTGATCGCCTCCTTCTTGCCAACAGGCAACTAAAATTAACTGGCTTTTGCAGGTGGCGCCCGCCTTCCTCTTTTGCCTTGCAGGTTGGTCTTGAGGTGAACAGCTTGAATAGTCAAATGGTATCATTGTACATATGGAAAGTCCAATGACGTGATGCCTGTCCCGCATGCTAAGCCTTCTCAAGGTGTGTGGATTAATAATGTGGAAATGGAAAGGTAGACAAGACGGACAGTTGGTCTGAGCATGCAAGGCATGGGACATAAAAGCAAATCTGGAAGCTTTTATGTCCCCAGATCCTCTTTTCAAAAGAAGCAGAGACAGAAGAAGAGCCTTCCCATTTCTTTTAATTGGTGTTAAACGTACAAGTGATAACCATATATAAAGCACACCCAGGCGGCCGGACAAGACAGCAGTTAACGGCGAGATGGTGGTCACGTACACAGGGAGACACAGAATCATGCAGGCGCACAAAACGCAGGGACAGAAAGATGGAACGGGCCCAGCCTGGACTCTGGGCTTTGCACGTTTAAATCCTTCCTAGCCCACTGCTTCGTCTGACATTCCGCACGCGGCCCCCTCCTCCCCAAATTCACCAGAATGAACAACACTGAGTATAAAAAAAGTAACAGTCGGAGAGGAAAAGATGCTTAGGAGCTGCGTGACATTGAAAAGGAGACAAAACTCTGCGTAAGGCTTTTGGAACGACCTGGACAGTTGCAGCAACGGTAAAGTTTGGGGAATAAAGGAGAGACTGGACGGATTTGGCTGAGAAAACACAAGACACAACTGCCGGAACAGCCGTTTCATTGGCAACCCCATTGGCAGCCCCATTAGCCTCTTGCTGATATGGAGAACGCCGAACCTTCTTCACAGTTAATTTCATCAGGAAATGCTATAGCAGTTGGGTCCAGCAGAGAAGAAAACTGGGAAAGTGAACTATCCTGATTTAAAAAGGGGGGGGGAGCAAAACAAAACAAATTATTCACATTTATTTAATACATCACAGCCTCCACCATAGAACTGAGTGGAGCACAGGTAAAATTTCTGGGCAGTGTCTCCTCAGTGGTGACCAGGACCAGACCAGGTGTGCTTTGCTATAGTAAATCGCCAACCTGGTGTGCTCTTAAGATCAGGAACTCGCCTGGGACCACAATGCTGTAGTTTGCATTCAGCACTGCAAATCGCTGTTCCTAATACGCTTGCTAGGAAAAACTAGTAGTAAAACCTACTAACTAGAATGAAAAATATGCATGAGCTGGACTGCGCTGCAAGAGGGCTCTCTGGGCTGACATTTCTCTGCCAGTTACGAGTTTGCATCTATGGCAAACCCATGGAAAGTGTAGCAGTTACGTGGGACTGGGCTGTAATTGCAGGACAAACCTAATTCAACTCTTCATAGTCTTCATGCCTAGGCAGACTTCAGGGTTCTCTCTGTACATTGCAAACTTAGAAGGTCGCACTATAACCTTGTAAAAATGCTCTGTGAGTCAGCATTGTTACCCGCCCTGAGACCACCGGGTATAGGGCGGGACAGAAATACAAATTATAAATAAATAAACAATAAACTTGCGCATATGTATGGGAAGACAGTTACCCAGTAAACCATACAGTGTTTTTAACCAGATGAAAACTAGTACTAGAATACCCAAAACAAGAGATCTGAAAACAAACCCATATGCTAAAACCCAGCCCGGAATTGCTAGACGAATTTTCCTATCCCTGTTCTGTCTGTGCAGTGTAAATAGTTCATGCATAATACTCAGCTCTGGACACATTATACGTTACGCGCATGTGAACGCACCAAACCTTCTTCTCTGTTCTCTGTTGGCTTTGCTGAGCTATTGTGGATGCTCTAAATAGTAATAAGGTCTGGGACGTAAGCCATGGGCAAAACCATATACAACCATTCTTCCAACAGTAAGAGAAGACAATCCAAATTACTGGTGCAAAATCTTTTTTTTTTAAAACTGCAAGGAGACAATCCCTAAACTCTTGAGAACTTCATTCTTCAGATGCCCCATGCAGAGTTTGTTTCCCCCCCTAAAAACAAACAAGTCCTACTTTCAGGTCCCAGGCGAGTTCTAATACTCCCACAAGACGTTAAGCAATCCAAGAAGATGGCTAAATAAGCATTTGCACAAGACGGGATCCTCACTTACACAGGTACGGAAACTACTTCACCATCCAGCAGGCTGGTGAGGGCCAAATCTACACCTCAGGGGATATTGTTTATTGAGCTACAACCGTCCAAAGGTTCTGCAAAGGCGGCACCTCAAAATACACCTAAACTGGATCTGGGCTGTTATTTTCTGATTGCTGACACATCTTCATTGATAAGGACACTTTCTTTCTTTTTTTTTTAATGGCAAAAAGTCCTCCACAAATTGATTCTGCGCATTGTCAGAACTGTGCACCCGTGACAAAATGTTTGCCAGATTCCCTCTTCGTGGAACCGTCATACTGGGTGAGCTGTTGCTATTGTTGGCGGAATCCTAGAGAATGCAGCACGTTCCCTTTCTAAACTAAGGACAGCCCAGCCCAGCCTAGCTTGGGGTGGGGTAGACACAAAAGTCATGGACCAGAACGAGGACACCCTAGAGACAACCTAATGCTATTGCATCTTCCCTGGCACTGTACACATCACCTGGCGTTACTGAAACAGCAAAGATACAAAACTAAATTCTCTCTTCGTCTCCCTTTAGAAGAGACAAGGAAAACAAACAAAGGAGATGAAAAGCCTGAGTGAAGATTATGAATGTCACTCTTATAGATTATTTCTTTGAAATAAAATATGGATTGATGAGAACCGATCAGAAGTCCGTGTTTAGTTTCTCTTGACAAACTTGGTCCATAAAACCAGTATTTTTGCATCATGACAGCTGAAATCAAGAGGGAGGGAGGGAGAGAGGCTAGATTATGAAATTTTTATAAACCCTGAATTTTTTTTAACCTTCAGGCAGGAGTTCTTTACATTAAATAAATTACTTTCACTACATATATACCCCACCTCGTTCCCACCCGCCCCGAGGCATTTACATTGTCTGAGGCTTTACAGTATTTACATTACAAAGGTAGGAAAGTTCTCATCCAAAGGTTCAAAAGTACACACGCCAGGTCTTGCGGACACTGTCCAGAGGTCAGGGGCCAAATCCAGCTCCCTTCCATCTGCGTCTATGGTCAGATTCACTTTCACAGAATGGCTTGTGGCTGGCACATACATTCACCAAGAACTGCAGAAAGGGAAGTCAAAAAGGGTGGCGGAGTTACTAGTAAAAGCTTGCCAAGACTTTATCTGAAACAAGTGGTTCAAGATCTTGCAATATGGCTCTTTGTCAACAGTCAAGACGCGTTGGATGCTGCAAGTTTCCTTGGAAAAGAAATATATTTTCATGGACGAGGGATGCTCTATCCACTGCTGCATGTGGCTCTCCCCGCACTGGGATCACACCATGATTTTACTTTTGGAGCTGAAATCCAAGTAGCAAACTAGTTTTGTATTTGTAGATGCCCACAGAAAATGTTTGAAGCGTTGCTGTTTCTATGTGGCGTAAAAGCGCTCTTTTTCACAGTGCTGCAAGTCTTGCTATTGGAATTTTAAAAATAAATGAAAAGAGCTGTCGGTCTAAAAACAAAACCGGTTTGGCAACTTGGACGCAGAAAGTGGTACAAGTGGTCACATATGCGAGACAAAAAAGGATTATTGAACCAAAGAGGACAGGTGTGCAAATAGAAAACCACCAGAAGCTCTACGCTAAAAAAGGGCGACCCCAAAATTTGGATATGGGTCGATCATTCCTAAAAAGGAGAGTCCAATGGCAAAATCTGGAGATTCCGAAACCAGACAGGGTGCTTATGCGCAAGGCAGATTTTGTAGCGCCTTCTGCGCAGAAATGCACCCGTGTTTTCTTCCTGCTGTTCTAAAATGTCTCTTTAAGGATCCTGGAAGGGGCACACATTCTTTAAAGCTGGGGGGAAAGGGAAGGATACAAATATATAACAGTTCACAGGCTTTCTTACTCAGCATCAAATTCATCAAGTATGAATCTCTCGCGCAGAATGAAGGCAGCAGAATGTAAGGTACACCTTTCATTTTGAAAACTTGCATTCCTTGGTTGGTTGACAGGATCAGTTTTAATGATCTTTTTTTCCCCATCCTTAACATGGTTGGTGGAGAACAAAGCTGCCCTCTGTACCCGTGGGTATTTGTGTCTGTGTGTAGAGCGACATTTAATTGTCATGCACTATAAATAGGAAAGGTATAGTTTAATAAAAGAGCAGGAGACCTCCTTTCTAAAAATCCTTAGTGCAACACAAAAACAATGAGGTTTTACAGTTGCATAACTACAGTTAAAAAAGAAAGCAAATTCATGTCCTCTGTCAAAAGCTGTTATCAAAGTTGGAAAGAAGGAACCGCTGCCACTTAAGGAAGGCCAAGAGGCAGAAAAAGAAATGGGCGGAGAGGGGAAGAATTTGGATTTAGCTTTTTTTTTTTTCAGGCTGAGCATGGGTAGCACTCTATTATATGTTGTTTACCGTACACTTGAAACTATGGGTACTTATCTCTAGATCAGCAATATTTGGAGAACTGCTAAATTCTTTGTCCCAAGCTGTCTACCACCAGAGGGCCAGATATCCACAGCAACTCAAATTCTCAGTGAATGAAACCCACTCGCTTCCATTGTATTTAGTTTCTTTTTAAATAGTAACTTCTTCTTTTTTTTTCCTTATGAAAAAATGTCTTAGATAGTTCCAAGAAACCGGCAATCCCTTTCCACACGAATTGCACCAACGGCCTTCCGTTAACCGCCTGCCGATGTGACTTTGCGCCTTAACTGAATAATATGGACAGACCCTTGGCTTGTTCTTGTGCGTGCCTTTCTCTAGCTTGAGCATCTCCATATTCCAGAAATGGGGCCATTTACTTCCGTTCTAAAGTGGCGCCATCCAACAGCATTTGTCCATCCAAGCAGCAGAACAATCCGACGGAAATGACCTGCAGGGACTCGTCCGGCGCTACCCCTCCCTTGTGCCACGGTGCCCCTTCCTCCCACATGTCTCTGACTGATGGCTAAGAAGTGGAGGAGGCACATATTTACAGTCACTAAACCTGGATAAGTAAAGGAGGGGAGGCAGGAAAGAGCTGATGTTCTCGCTTCCCCTTTCCTAACACCCCCTGATGGGGAAAGAGCGGTTTTCTTTTTTCCCTTAGGGTCGTGCTCTGCAAAAAGCCTTAGCACCCTGGTCACGGAGGCCTGCATTTTCCATGTGGGATCAGTAACAACAACAACATCGTGATGGAATTGCTCGCCACCCCCCTCTTCAAGTTATTGCCACTTTCTGGCAATGAATAGCACCATTTTAGCTCCTTTCTCCCAGATGCTAAGCCCCAGTCGCTTCCCTTCTGCCACTGCCACGGACACCCACGAGGGTTGGTTGTCACCTCCCGGGGAGCTCTACTTCTGCCCTAAGGCCCCGGGTTCCGGTTTGGAGGCGGAGCCCCGGCCCCAGCACCCTGTGGCCAGACTCATGCTTCTTTGGCTGCGCTCCTTCTCTCTTTCCCGGTCGTTCTCCGACTGGCTCAGCGTTCGCTCTGGTTTGTGGCTAGGGTTCCCGCTGGCTGCCGGGGGCTGATTGGAGATAGTGCGCAGCAAATGGTTCCTCTTCCGTAGGAATTCAGTCTGGCCCGGGAGGCCAAAGCTGCCTTTCCGAAGGGCCATTCGGGAGGTGTTCTTGGCAGGCCGGGAGCGGTGGGCGTATTCCAGCTGGGCAAGATGGGCCGCATAACCCTCCGTAATGAACTGAAAAACAGAACAAGCAAGCCAAACTTATTTTTAACCACGATTTATAAAGCAAGACTTCAATCTGTCTCCTTGAATGAGCAGACTTGACACAGCACCCATTTCAGGTGCCACTAACGGTGGATCCAAATATCAACCTAAGATGTTGGTGGGAACAGCATGATCCTGAGATGCAACTATTGAGTAAGATGGTTTGACTGAGGGCCTGTTCACACGTGGCACAGTAGTGCACCCGCGGCAAGCTCCCAGATGGAGCATCCACACGCGAAACCGGAGTTCTGAGGTTTCCAACATTACCTGGCAATGGTTTTGTAACTTCTTGGTTGGCCGTCCAACAATGTAGATTTGCAAAGGCGGCACGTTGATAGAAGTGTAAACGGAGATATCCTTGGTAGACCCGTAGGCCGCGTGGATCTTCATGTCAAGCTACAGGACAGTGCAGAAAATAACAGTTCTGTTAATGATAGTCAGAATACACCATATTCATTCCACAACTGTTGTACAACCTTGGTTTTAACACATATATTTGATGGTGAGCTTTGTGCAAAAACTGGAATATAGAACAGAGAACATAAATGAAGTAAACACTGTATGTAAAAAGTACAAACATTTATCTGCTGTGAAAAAGGACTATGTTTGCTTTGATCTTGCAAAGCACTTATCTCCCGTCTTCCCCAGGATTCTCCAGAAAATCCCATTGGGCCATTTAGGCCCACGGCCAACATCCATGAATTCTTTCTCTCTACGTGTGTTTGGATATGGAAAGGTCCATTAAGAGGTGATTTTCAAGTTCTGTCTGCTTACATCTGTGATGAGCGACTTCAGGAAGTTGGCTTTGTGCCTCAGTGGATCGTGGACCAACCCATCGCAGAAGGAGACGATTCCATGGGGGAAGTTGTGCTGTGCTAACCAGACCACCACCCGCTGCTTCTGCATGTCAGGGCGGCCAGTGACATAGATAATGAGGTAGCCGAGATCTTGCCAGTGCCTGATGGGAAAAGGAGCAGGAAAGGGATGAAATGTTAATGCAGAAGCCGCAGAAATTGACACAACATATTACCACCCAAAGCTGTAGTTTCCATGTTTATACTTCAATAGGTGTAACAGATCTCTTAAAAGATGCTATTTTGGAGACTTGACAAGAACAAGAGACCAGCTTTGCAGGAAGTTTGTAATCTCATTCCAACCAATTTAAATGCCAGCTGCTGCCCTCCCCTATTAAGATATCTTGACTAGTGCTAAGGGGTTACTTATCTGAATAGTGCAACACATCTCACATTCCCCCCTGTTGATATATCAGGAATATTTATCCAATAAATAAGTATCTTGAAATTCCCACTATTATACCCCACCTTCTGCCCTCAGTGGAACTCAAGGTAATGCATCCATGGATTTTTTTAAAAAAATCTAACAATAAATATAACTTTTTAGAATATTCACCAGTGAAGTCCTTTTGTGTAAATGGAATACCATTCTACACTTAAAAAATAAATAAATTCTGGAGGTACATCCCCCATGCCAGAGAGATAGGCAGGATGCCTCTAAAGGCCATTTGCTGGGATCTGAGAGCAGGTGAAGGTTTTGCCCTTGTCTTCTGCTTGAGATGCCCAGAAGCAATTGGTGGGGCAGTGTGTGAGACAGGATCTCAATTAGATCAGCTGTGGTCTGATGTAGCAAGGCTTATGTTTTAATCTAGAATGGATGCCCCAGGTACCACATCCAGGTTGGAGAGACGGGCAGGATGCTTCTTAAGGCCATTTGCAGGTAGTCAAGAGCAGGTGAAGGTTTTGCCTTTGTCTTCAGCTTAAGTCAGGATGCTGGACTAGATGGGCTGTGGAACAATGCTCCTCTTATGCTCTTATGAGATTTGTAGAATGGGAATATTTATGAACGTATTAGCCTGCTCCATTTGTTAATGTGTTTTCCTGTATTGTCCAAGACGCCCAAGCCTATTTGAGTGGGCTTTGTATATGTGGAAGTCCCAAGTAAAGTCTAGTTGGAAGTTATACAAGGCACAGGTGCTATGGAAAACAGACCGGCTACAGAGGCTGGCTGAACACATCACTACCAAGCGATATTCTGAAGTACATCCCCTCCACAATGATTGCCTATTGACTAAACAGTGCATGGGTTGACACTGCCTGTGGGTGTTTTAGAGAAATGCACATCTGGGTATTTCGCCAGTGCAAAATATCCAGGAGTGTGTGATTGCCACCACTGCGCATGCGCAGGTGTCTTTTTCACCAGCACTCCTACCCACCCCCAAATGTAGTGTCCATAGTACTATTCTGGGAAAATTCACCACCAGCACTGGGTTTTCCTGCAACAGGCTAAAGCAGGATTTAGGGGGGATACAGCAAGGCTATGGTGAGGCAATTCCACCATAGCGCTAACATAATGGAGCTTTATATTCCCCATAGTTAAGACCCCCAAAACTCAACAATAATAAATTTCCTACATTACTCTTGGAGCGCTCTTCAGAAATTCCCGGGAGGTGATTATTTCCTTTTAACACCCCCAAATGAGCTTCTTTTTGCAATTCTATCCTCCATGGCTCAGCTGCAGACATAGAAGCTTTGCAAACTTTCATACCGTACAACATCTACTGCTCCAGCTCTAACTTTGGGGTCACTCCCCATGATTGAAACACTGGCTGCAAAGGAACCATCAATACTGAAGACAACAAATTCAGTCCCCTTGGGTAGAACAGTGATGTAGCTGTCGGCATACGTATGGTCGCCCCTAAGGAGGGAAATCAAAAGAAAAGCCTTTTAGGTTAAAACTTCCATAAGGGGCTTAAGAAATTTGTAAATAACTTAAGTGGCTGATGACAGATCAAATAGCAAAATACAAAACTGCCAACTGATGGGAGCAGCTTCAAAGTATAGCAATCTTCTGCAATTGATGATTATAGGTATGTGCAGATAAGCGTCAGACAAGTCCAGAGACACCAGAAAATCTACTTCCCTTCTGGCTACCCAAACTGAAGATCTTTTAAAAATTAAAGACTACTAAATATTGAACAGCTTTTTTTCAAAATTCATCATCTTTGGATAAGAAAGATGGAAGAAATCTGTTAGGGGGAGTGACACTGAACTCTGTAGCATGTATTTCAAAAGCACCATATTATTTCTAGCACCCAACTATACGAAAGGGACTCTGTCAAATGGTGGAAAACTGAGGATGTCAACAAACCTTTAAAGACAAAGTGAGAGGAAAGACATACTGAATTTGTTTGGTAAATCAAGAGAAAGCAGCTCTTGTGCCTTCTAGGCTGCGGTTCATTTGCATTAGGATTGGAACCAGAACAGTTTCTTTGAGTGAAAAGATGAATGTGAAGAAAATAGATTTGAGAATACCAAACTTATTTCTAAAGGAGGAAGAGGTATTTGAAGAACAATGCATGGCTTTTCCCCATAGAACATGTGACCCTGAAAGGGTGGCACTGTAATGCTGGTTCTCACACTTCCAGCTACCATTACATGAACTTGAGTAAGCCATCACACTAGCTGATACCAGATTTTTTGCCCTTGATACAATGATACTATGAGGGTGAGGGCCTTAACTTTCTTTGGTGTTCAGGATCCAACAACTCTTTTAACAATTATGTGGTCTGGAGACTAGAATGAGCTAAAGGTTAAAAACGTACCTGACCACCATCTTGACAGGATACACACCAATTCCTAGTCGCCTGTTCTCAGGAATAACATAAGAAATCCTACCACTGCTGTTGGTAATCTCAGTGTCGAAGTAAACCCATTCTCCTGACGGAGGCTGAGTCATGATATGTATGTCCACCTGTGGCAAAAAAAGGCAGATTGAAACAGAAAAGCCAGATTCATACAAACCACTGAATACGTGCTACAAGTAACTGTATAGCAAGCTACTCTGTATGATCTCCTTATGGCAAGACATGTAGAGCATGACGGCTATTGATAGGGTGGTGTGCCACCTTCCACCCCTAATGCAGCTGCTCTAAATAATGTCAAGCAAAACTAAGAAAATGTCATTGGCAATAAAGGTAGAATTTATAATGATAAAAACGTAAGTACATGTGTCATCATTTCACTGAACAAATGCAGTGAATACTGTTATGCAGCTAGAGTACCCCTAAACAATGTCTCACTTGTTTAACAAAAAGAGGGTATGAACACTCGATTTCAGCTTGAAGAAGTACAGAATGACAAAAGAGAAAAAGGGTAAAGAATACAATCCCTAATTAATTTGTTTTTTTTACATGAGAAAATTCACTCGCAATTTCAATCCCCCAGTAGAGATGATAAAAAGGGAGTTAGGATTATTCATGCTAATGTAGTTTGTTAAAACAAACTGAGGCCTATTCACATTACGGCCTCTGGTGCATAATTAGTGAACTCCTGGGGAAGGGCATATGTACCCAGAGTAGCCTCCAAGCAGGCAAGCCCTCCCCAGAAGTTCGCCAATTGCTGATTAGTTGTGGAGCACAAAATCGTGCTCCACATGTTAACCAAGGACTCATCTGAGCCAGTGGTGCGACCATTCACGCTTGCTGCCACTCCAGGGTTGTTTGAGGTGCCACACAAGCATGCTGGCACCTCAAACAACCATAGATGCGACTGTGCATGGCAGAGCACCAGTGTCGTCAAGGTGATGGCGCTGACGCAGTCGCAGAGGGTGTCGCAGCCAAAATGACAGCGCCCGGCAAAGGACCAGGCTCCCGATTGAATCAGGTGAGATCCCGGGGGCAGGGAATGGCCAAAGTTAACTAGCGCTCAAGTGCAAGCACTAGTCATCGCACTCCTTTTCCATGCAGTGGAGGGGAAGGTAAGTGCAAAAACGCCCCTGTAGATCACAGCCATGTCAGTGAAGCACAGCAGTAGAGGAAGCTGGGCTTCCCAGCAAGATTTGACAACCTCCTGCTCCTTCGAGAAGGAAAATCCAATTCAACAACACTCTTTTCAAACAAAACTAGATGAAAACAAAATTTGTTGAGAAGGGAAATAACTGGAGGGGAAACAGCAGCAGGAATGGGGTGTTTCTGTATGTGTGCATATGGGATTTCAGTGAAAAAAAAACAGATTAGTGGGGTGGAAAGGGTGGAAGGATGGAAAAGAAGGGTCAATATGGAAATATAGTTTTCTCAAATTACAGCACCCAGGAATTTTCTCAGCAGAAAACTTGTGAAATTGGTCCCAGGTTGCAAATCAGTTGGTGCCTGTAGACGGTTAAGATTTATACAGAGGTGTGCAAGTAGAAGCAGCAGAAGAAGGATACTTGTCTTCTTCTTTTTCTCATGGGATCAGATTAAATACCTTTTCCCCTGTAAGGGTGACCATATCCAATGGGCCATACATGAACCTTCCAGTTAACACCTGGGGACCATCTTCATTGGCAATGGCATCATTGATTCGGTGGTTAGCTGCAACATTCTGAAACAAACAAATTCGGCTTTCTGAAAATCAGGATTATGACTGGACAGCCTGAAGAGTTTCTTGCCATGCGGATTGCTCTATCCACTGAACAATCCCATACAAGTAGGGTCCTTTCACTCCAGTTTAAAAAATCAAACTGAAAATCAAGTTTTGTGATTTCCTGACAATGACAAAAGATGCAATAGACTATATATGTTTGTGATCTCACCATGTGATCTTTACAGATTTTTCCAGTTTTCTATCTTGTGCTTATCTATTTTATTAATATATAACAACGTGAATTTGCCATATACTAAATAAACTCCACTTTAAGACTTTGCAGCCCAGGTGGATCACAGGGGACTTGAAGTCACATTGCATTTCACAATTAAGGCAATTTATCAATCAAGCAAGCATTCAAAGATCAGTTTCAGCTTATAAGCAACTGAATGTATAAGTTGGATTTTAATAAAACCATAATGGGATAACTACTTGAAATTAAAGCCTTCTGAGGGAGGGAGGGGGGTCCAAAGATGGTTTAGATTAGACTTGGGATAATTTTGGGATTGGGAAGATACATTTTCACCAGGCGCTGAAAACTGTACAGCGTAGGTACCTGGCGAATCTCAAGAGGAAGGCTGTTCCCAGAGTCTCGGGGCCACCACAGAAAAGGTCCTCTTGCATGTCCCTGTGCCTCATACCTCTGTAAGGGAAGGAACTATAAGAAGGCCCTATTCTTCAGATCTCAGTGCATAGGCAGGTCCATATGGGAGAAGGCGCTCCTTCAGATACTCAGGGCCCAAGCCATTTAGGGCTTTATATGTTAGTGTCAACACTCTGCTGAATTGGGCTTGGTAACAAATAGATGCTTCAACCAATGCAGATGCTTTAAGAGTGGCGTGATATGAGTCCGGCCAGAAACTCCCATCAGCAGTTGAGCTGCTACATTCTGCACCACTTCCAGCTTCTGAACCGTTTTCAAGGGCAGCCCCATGTAGAGCACACTACAGTAGTCTAATCTGGTGGTTACCAGAGTGTGGATCACTGCGGTCAAGTGAAAGAAAGAAAGAAAGAAAGAAAGAAAGAAAGAAAGAAAGAAAGAAAGAAAGAAAGAAAGAAAGAAAGAAAGAAAGAAAGAAAGAAAGAAAGAAAGAAAGAAAGAAACTGCCTTTACCCTTAACTTCACATGGGTTCTCTTCCTCAGCCACTTCTCTCTTGGTTTGGAAGGAGTAAAAATGGAGACCTCCTTTCCATCTAGTTCCAGAATACTGGAATTTTCATGCCTCATCACCTGAGAAAAGAATAACTCAGTTAGTGAATCCATCAAGTGTGCAAAGCCCTGTGCAGAGCCTGAAAAGCCAATTCATTGAGAGTGCCACAATGTCTAGTCATATTATTGAGCTACAGTAGACTTTGATCTGGAAAATTAGGGCTTTCTCTATTTTCACATCCCCCCCCCCCGCACTATTTAGCAATGATACAGTGGTTACCCTGGATTAACTGACACAGGACAGGTGAGATTTATACAGATAGAAATTGCCAAGGGTTGAATACAGATAAAGAAAATAAAGCAATGGTACACAGTTATCGTTGCATTAAATGTATTACAGCAATTACTGGCCATTTCCGCACGGGCCTTGAAGACCCCTTTAAGAACCTGACTGGTATGTGTTTGGTACACATTCGCTACATAATTTCCATACTGAGGCCCCATTAGGAGCACCCCTTTGGGACTACATCATTCACATGAGCATTGTACAGTTCTGGATGTAATCTTCACTCCTTTTAATCTGGATTAGACACAGACCCCTTTGAACAGCTCTACAATCTGTTCTTGCAACCTGACGACCAGATTTCAGAGTGCATGTTGGGCCATGTTGATCTGAGTTCCAGTACGTTCCAAACATCAAAACACACCAAGTAAGCCATGAAATGCAACCCCAATGGCACACACTGGTACGAAGACAGGGTTCCGGTACTCCTTTCTTCTTAAAAGTAGGTCAAAGAGACAGGCTGGAATTCGGCCACCAGAGAGGGGAATTAATGTTCAATCCCATATGAATGTATACAAATAGCATACAAATCCCACACGAGTACATACTAATAGTATACAAATCTCATACAAATGCATACGAATAGCATACAAATTTAGGGATGTGCATGAATCTTCGAACACTCGACTATCTGATCCAAATCTGACAAATTTCAACATTAGAACTCGAATGCGGATTTTCAAAAATCCGATACAGATTTCTGAATGATTCAAATGTGTAGATTCGTATCTATCATATACAAATCTGCCAGAAAATTATCCATATCTTGTGCTTAAAATATGAAATTAAAATGGGATGGGTACAGAATAACACGGGATGCATATGGATTTTTCCAGCCTGCGCACAGATACGTATAACAGATACGGATGTTGTCGACATTCGTATCATTAAATACGAACCTAACATTCAAATGTACGGATTCGAATGTTAACAGATTCGAATTGGATTTTAAGACATTCAAATCTTAAATAACCAAATCAAATTGGATTTTATAACATTTGAATCTACTCGGATTTGAATGTCAAAAATACATTTGTTCACATCCCTATTCAAATCCCATATGAAGGCATACAAATAGCATACGAGACTGCATACAAAAGTATCAAAACATTCCATTTGAATTCGATTGTCAATCTTTGAATGTGCCAACATTCGATTTAAATCTGAATGCCCGAACTCAGCCACATTCATACTGATTTTGAATGTTATGAATATTTGCGCACATCTTTAATTACAATATATTGTCCCTGGTGATTTCTGCCCAGTTGGAGATTACCTAAGACAATCCTAATCTTCTTTTTCTTTCTTTCTTTCACTTACTTATTTACTCATTCATTCATTCATTCATTCATTCATTCATTCATTCATTCATTCATTCAAAGTTTGTTTCTGTGATACTCTGCTTCTGTTCCCTGTATTGCAACCCTGCAAAACAGAGACTAATTGAAAGTTGGGAGAAGGAATACCTGAGCGGGGAGCTTCAGACTCTCACCTGTCGAAGCAGGAAGGAGACAACATCTGTCGACTCCCAATAGCTTGCGTGGAAGAGGTGTGGTAAGGCCACCGTAGGAAACGCTGTCAGTGCATCTGGGCAGTAGAGAGCATAGTCTATCCTTTTCGTCCCCCACCATTTCGCCGCAACTGAGAATACAACATAAATGATGACAGAAGAACCATGTTCAGCTTTATAAAAACAAACAAAAATAACTATCCTTTCACCTGAGGCGCACCGGCACATAAGATGCGCCTGTAATTTGGCGAGGAACAGGATGCTGTGCAGACTATGACAGATCGGCACTAATGTATGGATGGCAGGTTCTTATTCCAGGATATAATCCAGAGTACGGCCCAGGGCAGAAAGGACCGAAGTAGAACCTAACTGAACGTATTCTGGAACAGGGCTCGGCTGCCATAAACTCTGAACAGGCAACCTTCATGCTGGAATCTTTTCTGGCAGAACCTGCAGGTAGCCTAGGATCCTCAATCCAATCAACCAACTATAATTTCCAGGATTCTTTGGTCTGAAGATAGACGTCTGGATCACAAAAAAGAGCGGAGAAACCATAGGCCCATCATCTCAAAGGGTTCAGAGCATTTAGTAAACCTCCTTCAATCAACTGTAGTTTGACAAACCCTTTTGGTAGATGGAATCTGGAACGGATTCAACTGGGTTCCTAAATGTATTTCAGAAACAGAAGTGCGTAATGACCTGCGTGGCTATTCAGTTTCTTTACCAAGCCCTTGTGGTTTCAGCCTGCTCATGTGGACTCAAAAGCCACATTCCTACCACAAAAGCTAGGCAAGTCCGGATACACAAATGTTCAAACTCAAATTCTCATGTCTGCAAATCAGTGGCAAGAATTTACAAAACCAAGTGCCCAGAAGGAAGGATAGAGAAGAGCCTTACTGAGAAAGAAAGCCCTCTTTCCCTGTTTCTTCACCATCTCCTCTGCAGAGGCAAAAGCTGGAGGAAGATATTGAACACTTATTTTGTTAGGAGAATCCTCACCCCCCACACACACTTTTTGCACATTGGTCCCCAACTGACATGTTCTCAGAAAGTCTCAAATCTCCTTGTTGTGGTCTTATTCCCTTGAGAGAGACTTCTGCTTTGGGGAAATATAATTGAATATTCTACTGAAATGGACATAAAACGTCAAGAAACTTAAAATTCGTTGTCAGGCTGGATTAGCGTGAAAAATTAAATCTTTTTTTAAAAATTTTCATGTGTAAGGCTTTTAGAAAAATCACTTTCTATTGGCTGAAGGTGGTCATTTGTTCCTTGACTTCTGGCATACAGAGTTGTACTGGTCAAAGCAACTGTTAACTTTTCCTGCTTGTGTGTGTTTGTGCCCAAATTCCATCATTTGTGGAGATATATATTATTCCTTTTTAAGACTCCTGCTGCTTTGGGGAGTCTCCAAACAGATAAGCCCCTCTCTTCCTCCGAGAAAATGATTGCAATACTGATGGCAAATGCCACAAGATGTTGAAACTGATCAGTGCTCTACAACTGCTGCTGGCTGTTAGTGGCCTAAAGAATTAGCCTCCAAAGCAAAGCAAAAGGTTTTGTTAAACTGTAGGCTAAGATCAGAAATGTCTTGGTCAAAGCAGAATCAATGGTTCCCGAGGCAGCGACAGGAGGTATTAGTGAAGTGCTGCTTTCTGCTTTCTCGTTTCTCTCCAGGGTACCTTCGTCGATGTCCAGGTCTGGGATGTGCAGAACGGAATCCGTTTTCCAATGGGAGGGCTTCCCACACCTTCTTCTCAAGGGATTCTGGGAAGTGTCGGGCTTGGCTACCCTATGCCTTTTGGGTGAGGTTTGAGTGGGGGACTTGTGTGGGAGAGCAAGCAAGGCAAGAAGGCTAAACCCCCTGGAATGGGTGAGATGGTTTTTGTTTTCTAAAGGAACAAGATTTTGAAAAAAAAAAAGACAAAAAGAAAACACACACCGGTTAAGGCACACAATCAGAAATGCAAGTTTGGCTGCATCTAGGCTTGTTTATACTGCACAGCGGAATGCGCAGCTGCGATCCGGGCGTCACACATGACGATCCACAGATCGTCGTCAAGGCACATTATCAGATCGCTACTGTGCACTTGCCTTAATGCTGATTTAACAACACTCGCTGCGCAGTATGACAAAAATTCTAATCTTCCCGCCAGTCCAGGTAGAATGGCGAAAAGAAACAAACGTGGCAGTAGGGCTGCTCAAATGTGATTGGCTGCCTCAGCCCACATGACCAAGTGCACCGACTCAGCTCTCGCAGCTTCTGATGGAAGCTATGGAGCTTCTTTTTGTGTGGGGACTAGGGACGTGCACGCGTGTTCTAAACATTCGAAATTCGATCCAATTCGATCGGATGTGGACATTCGAATCCGAATAGAATGACTTCACATTCAAATTTAAACATTCAAACAAATTTTGAATGTTCCAAAATGTTCGTTCGAATCATTTGAATCATACAGACAAATCTCGTACGTATCTGTACACATTTGCGCTTATAGTACGGGACAAAAACGAGATGCACGTGGGATAAAATGGGATGCTTACAAAACGCGTACAGATAGGTATAACACAGTGGTTCTCAACCTGGGGGTCGGGACCCCTTTGGGGGTCGAATTATCCTTTCAGAGGGGTCGCGACGAGCCTCCAACCACCCTTCCCTCCCACCTCCCAGCTGCTCCGCCCCCATGGTTGGGGGTCCCCACAACATGAGGAACCCCATTAAGGGGTCGTGGCATTAGGAAGGTTGAGAACTGCTGGTATAACACATACGAATGTGGTCGACATTCGTATCTTAAGATTCGAATCTAAGATTCAAATGGTTTTGAATATATTCGATTCGAATCAGATTTTGTTGCATTCGGATCCTAAACATTCGAAGCAAATCAAATGTTCGGACATCCAATTTGACTCAAATGCAAATGCAAAAAAAACACAATTCGCGCACAGCCCTAGTCGGAATGGCCAGTCGTCACTTCTCAGCAGATAAGCTGTGTTTTTTACTTTAACTGGGGATTTATTCCACAAGTCTGCAGGCAGCTTTAATTTAAAAGTCCCAGCCGTGTAACGTGACTATGCAAGAAGTAGTCTCCTTAATGTGTAACTCAGTCCTAGGGGCAACTGTTCTAGACTCGGGAAGTACAGTATTTGCAATTCTCCGAATGTTGGTTTTATGGACGCCCATTCATCTGTGCAACCTTTTAGCGCTTCTTCTGGGCCCTTTGCCCCTTTATGCAACTAGTGTTTAAAGGCAATTTACTGCTTTCTCTTACAGGCACACTGTGGTATGCAAAGAACTGAAGATGGAGCAAATGAACAAATGCAGAGTGTGCACAGAGAGAAAATTCATTCTACCTTTCCCCAAGAAGTGATAGAAGCTGCATCACTACAGGTATTGGCCAGAAGAGGGAGGTGTTGGCCTACGCAATGCCATATTGCAGCGCAGCGCTGCTAAGGTCAAGGCCTGAAGGCCGATCAGCAGAAATTAGGTAACTCAAGAGGGCAGCAGGTCCCTCCTACCAGCTGTGACATAAACCGCTGAACATGCATCGTTCTTCAGCTGAACCAGTCTATAACAGACTGAGATGCCCTTGGATCATTAGAACATCAGAGGAGACCTGCTGGGTCAGGCCACAGCTCATCTAGTCCAGCATCCTGTCTCTCACAGTGGCCCAAACGTCTGCTTTTTGATTGCTTAAGAGACAGAAGAATACTTCCCTGTCAGCTTATTCCTGGCCTATAGGCCTGCTGATATTCTTTTAGGCTCTACGTTCCTCCTATCCTGGGAATGGGTGTGGAGCCAGAACCAGGCCCACTCTGGGTCCCTTACATGAGATAGTCATAAATATCTTTCTAAGGGGAGAGAAAATGTTCAAAGAATATCCTGCTTAATGAAACCAGCAGCCTTTGCTTGAGGAGGGAGGATTCAAAATGGCGGCTGCTAGGTGTCCAAGGTCACGTGAGCCTCTCTGATGTGAACTGAATTGGGGGGGGGGGGGAAGAATCATACACATCTCTAAGTTCAAATTCCTAAGTGCCTTATAGGGCTTCTGAAGCTGCATGAAACTGATTTTAGACGCTTTGCATTTCTGTCCTGCTAATGGCTTCAGTACATGGCAGAGGCTCAGGCACCCGGCTCTTAACCAGCCTCTTCCTAGGTCCCGTACAATCCACTTCCTTGCTGCTCATTGCAGTACGTCTGCAGTTCTCAGTGCTTTAGCACTACCCTCACCCTTCAAAGCATCAAACCAATGACAGGGAAAACTCTGCAACTTAAGTACATCCCAGGCCCAACTCTGCAAGTGTGTCTGAGGGAGGGATGCACAAGCCACACAATAGTCACACACGCAACAATGGGCCGGATTTAAAAAAATAAATAAAAGCGAAACACTGTCGAGGCTCTTAAAAGCCGTTACTGACAAATATACACACCCATGCACACAGAGGAGACTGATGTTCCTTGACCTACCCAGATTTCTTCCCTAAATAGAAAGTTAGACTACTATCTGGCAAGCCTAAGTTGTTGTTTAACAACAACTGCAAGCCTGAGTTTTATATCACTTGCGATAAGATTACAAGGAGACACTCCTTAAGGCAAAGCAGGTGTGGAATTTATTAACAAGCTCACACTTAGGTCACGAGGCTGTTCCTTCTAGGCTTCCTTCTTTACCCCACTGCTTCCTCCATTCACCACTGTGAACTACAGTTTCTGAAATCCCTCTCTGCCATCTATTGGATAGAACTGACACCTCTTCCAAAAGATCATAAGAACACAAAACTGAAAGAAGAGCCCTGCTGGATCTAGTCCAGCATCTATTCTCACCCAGGGGCCCATGAGTTGCTTCTGGGCATCTCAAGCTAAAGGCAAAGGCAAAACCTTCACCTGCTCTCAGCAACCTGCAAATTGCCTTGCGACAGCATGGCCATCTCTCCAACCTGGAGGCAATACCTAGGCACCCATTCTAGTAGCCGTTGATACACCTGTCCATCATGAATTAGTCTACTAGAACATAAAGAAGAGAACTGCTGGATCAGGCCAAAGCACATCTAGTCCAGCATCCCATCTCACACAGTGGGCCACCAATTGTGTCTGGCCATCTCAGTCAGAAGACAAAGGCAAAACCTTCACCTGCTCTGGACTCCCTGTAACTGGCCTTTAAAGGCATCCAACGAACATAAGAACATAACCTTTCTGGATCAGGCCACAGACCACCCAGTCCAGCATCTTGTCTCACACAGTGTCTCACCAATTGCTTCTGGGTTAGAAGACAAAGGCAAAACCTTCACCTGCTCTTGTCTCCCTGTGAATGGCCTCAAGCGGCATCCTGCCTGTCTCTCCAACCTGGAGGTGGCACCTTGGCATCCATCCAAGTAGCCACTGATACACCATGAATTTTTCTAACCCTTTCTTAAAGCTACCCAGGCTGCCATCATCTCTTCTGGTAAACAAATTACGTAGGCCAATGTCTCTCTGAGTGAAAAAATACTTCCTCGCCAGCTTCACAGAGTGCCTCTGGTTGTAACGTTCTGCAACAGAGAAGAGAATCCACGTTTTCTTGTTTGAATACCGCACCGGAAGCCCTAAAAGGAAAGTCCTTCTTGTGTCTCAGTCCTTCCACCTGCAATGTGCCAGATAATAATGCTTGACTTACCTTCACGGTTGCTGCAGTGTTCTATCTACCCAATACAATAGCAACAAAATTACAATATTTGATTTTTGTTTAGATCTTTCAGGAAGTTCACAACAAGCTTTCTAGGATTCTGCTTCTTTCTCCAAAGCACCAGTTTCTCCCTATAACCAGGGCCTGTTAGCTGGAGGTGATCTCAGAGACTCTATGGAGTGGAACATCACATCCATTCTTCTGCGAATTTGCTCTGAGACTCGGCAGTGGTGATAATGGGATATAGTTTCTTACAGAGTGTCGAGTGGGAAGGAACACTTACTGTGCGCTATGTTGGAAGCAGTGTAACTCTCTGCCATTCCTGAGACCTGACTGGCAATGCTGGTCTCGCTGGCCCTGCGGAAGCCCCTGAACTGGGGGGCTGAAATAGGAGTGGAAGGGGATGCGCTTTCCATGAAGACGCCACCATGAGACTGCACAACATCCGCTACAAAGATGAAACAGGGAAATCAAGAATATTAGACCAAACACACACAGGAAATGCAAGCAGGACGCCAAATGGAAACGGAAATGAAATTCCAAGCCAGCAAACAAACAAACAAACACACAGGCAAATAGGCGTAGAAAGATAATCACCACAAGGACCCCAAATCAAACCACTGAAGCTCATTGGAAGAAGTAAAGCAGTTTGCGTTAAGAAAATGAGTCCCAGAATGCAACAGAAACACTAGACAAATGGATAAAAGACTCGCCATATTTGCCTTCTGCCTTTTGCTTTAGATTCACCCACGTTTTCAAAGTGGCCCTCTTGTAAACTCCTCCCTTGGTCTCAGAATTCCAAATTACCTGGGGCCTTTTCCCACCTGGCTTCCTGGGCACAAGTGCACTAAGCATCTGCACTTCCACGTGCTTAGCGCATTCCAACTATTCCCAAGACCAGACGGCAGCCATGTTTGGATCCTGGGTGCCTGAGTCACGTGACGTGTCACATGGGTGCCCAGTGTGTCATATGATGTGTCAGCAAGTGGTGATGTGCCAGACAGGTGTGCAGCATAACTCATGAGATGTCACGTGCTTCTCCAGCAGGTCTTCAACCAGGAAGAGGTGCAGAAGGAGCTTATGAGGGCTCAACCAACCCTGCACTAGTGCAAGTATGGAGCACATTTTAGTGCTTCACGCTCGTACTGTGCATGGTCAGCTCCGGGATGCTCGGGGACACATGGAACCATTTCTGACCCGACCTGCACTACCAAGGTAAGTGTGAAAGGCCCCCTAGTCCCTTCTTAACACACAAAAACTGACCAATTCTCCAACTAATGACATATTCTACATGGAGTCTTGTCCTCCATTCTCTCCCATTGCACCCTCAGGGCTGAAGGTGGAAGATACAGTTCTTTCTCACTTTCTCATCCACCTGTGGGACAGGTTAAGTTCTAAGGCAAGTGGCTAAGTGGTGATGTGAGCCCTGGCATCCCACGCAAAAGCTCCAGCCACTGCTATACAGGGAGGGTAGAAACTGATGGGTCAGGACTCGCTCACAACTTCTGTTGCACGAGGATCACACGCACCTCCTGCCATACACATGGGCAAAAACGTGCATGTGTGTGGATCCTGATGTGCAGTCTGCACAGCTTCCTCCCTCCTTCTCCGTGCTCTGCATGATGTTCAGTCAGAAGCCTCCCTCCACCCGGGAAATGTCCCTCAAAAGTCTTGACACAGAGAACTTGCGATAAGGGGAAACTCTGTGAGATATTTCTTCAACTTTCGCACAACAGACCATCAATACAGAGCCTTTAAGAACTAACCTACCTGGATGGAAATGAACCTACCTGTGCAATAAACCCGGATGGAAATTACTTCAACCACAGGATCTCTTTATTTTGCCTTGAGTAATAATTAAAACTACTTCCTATTAATAACTAAGCAGTATTTCAAACATAACTTTTTATTATTATTATTATTTAAGGTGGCTGAGTGAAAAAGAAGGGCAGGACTCCTGCATCTAAAAGAGGGGACTTTAGCAGTCTCCACACTACCTTTCCCTGAATTCCTTCCTCCACAGAACCTTTTGAAGTGTGGAAATCTGGTTCCTTTTTCTTTTTTTTTCTCACCCGGCTGTGTTCCCTCTTAAATATCCTAAATATCTTCAGGAATGCCTCTTCCCGTATGGATCTGCCTGAGCCCCAAGACTCGCTGGTGGGACCCTCCTGACAGTGCTATTCACTCCAGCAGTTAAGATGATGGGGACCCGTGGAGGGCCTTCTCAGTTGTAGCCCCCAGGCTAAGGACTAGCCTCCCCTCTGAAGCACAACAGGCACTTTCTTTATATTTATTTAGGTGACAGGTAACAATGCATCTCTTTACCCTGACCTTCGGCTGAGACCTGGATTCTTAACCTGCGGTCCATCGACCCCTCGGGGTCTGTCAAAGGCCTGAAGGGCCCTCATGGGGGTCCACAAATGCCTGAAGATATTTTAAGACAGGGGAGGGGTAGGGGAGTCTAGGGACAGGGTTTGGGGAAATCACTGCACCTAACGATGCAACTCTGTAAAAGATTCTGATGGTCCATGGCAACAGAAGGTATCTGAAGGGGTTCTGTGGTGAAGAAAAGATCAAACACCACTGGGCTGACGGAACAGCATCCCCTCCACATTCAGGCACTCTCACCTTTTTAAATAACATATTTTATCTGCTTTATGAGGATTTTATTGTGATACCCCCTGAGACCATTGGGTATAGGGCAGGATATCAATAAATAAAATTACTATTCTCAGTTAACATTTCTACTTAGTACTTTAGAAATATAAATAAATAAATAAAAATACTAAATAAATATCCTATTCACATTAGTACTTAGCACTTCAGAAATATAAATACAGTATATTCTGGCGTATAAGACTACTTTTTAACCTAGGAAAATCTTCTCAAAAGTCGGGGGTCGTCTTATGCGCCGGGTGTCGTCTTCTTATACGGCGATTATATCCCAAACTCTATATTTTAACTGGAAAAGTTGGGGGTCGTCTTATACGCCCAGTCGTCTTATACGCCGGAATATACGGGTAAATAAATAAATATCCCTCGTTAGTACTTAAGAAACATAAATAAATCAAGATACCAAATAAATAGCCCATTAACATTAGTACTTACTACTCTAGAAATATCAATCAATCAATCAATCAATCCCTCGTTACCACTAGTGCTTAGGTAACATACGAGACCAGTCAGCTGTGAGCCTCGTTGAAGCCTGGGTGTCGCTCACACAGAGCCGAGTTCACTGACTGCTGGGGGAAAAGGGATGCCTGGTGGTTTCCCACGGTACCCAACCTAGCAGGACTCCTGGCCAACCTGGTGCCCTTTTGCGGAGACCAAGTCCTTTGCTCTCCCTCCTAGAGTTCCCCCGGGCGGTTTGCTTTGATCTTATTGCTTCTGCTCGGCTGTGACATGGCCTCCTGCACCTTTGGCAAGAGAGGCAACGCGCCCGAGTTCTAATAAGTGACGGAGAACCTGTAAAATGGAGTCTGTGGGGGCTCAGTACACAGCAGGGCAGCAGGGCAGGATTAGCAGGAAAGGAATCTAGGGCTCTCTTTGTGGGTTAAAGTCCTGTGATGCTACCCTGCTCAACATTTTCCGGTCCTGCCTAGCAGCAGATGATGATGTGGAGGAAATCCTCCTTGAGGTGGCATCCTGGCACCCGCACTTTGTGATTGTTTCTTTCAGTTTTTAAGTTTATCTGTTCTTCTACTAAAAATAAATCCCGGGACGCTTGAAAAGGTCAGCCATGCTGCACTATAAACCGGAGATCAGAGCAAAAACACAAGAAAACCCGGCAGCTGTTTGCCTTGCAACAGGGACCGAAATTAATCTGTTGCTGCGAGAGACACGATGGGGCTTGCCAAGGACCCAGACAAGGGGGCTTGTGCCCTGAAGGTTTCACTTTGCTTCCTGAGATCTCTCTTTTCTGCTGTCTGAACACTAGCGGAAACAGGGAGCGATTTACTCTGATTACTTTTACAAGGCCACCCCAATCTTGCGAATTAGCTCCAGCGCAAAATGTGAAACGGTAAGCAGCCATGCAGAAAAGCGGCAGCGGCAGTAGTGGCGGCAGCAGAAAGCAATTCATTAGTGGAAGCCAGAAGCTGCAAGAGGTTCCAGGGTCATGAAAGCTTTCCCTCCTTAATTGCAAACTTTACTCTGACCTGAAGGTTCAACATTTGGAGATGCGACAGAAGCTGGCGAAGAAAAAGTCGCGGCCTGGTAAGGATTCGGGGAATCCTGAATGTGTTTGTAGCGCCAGGTGAGAACGAGTTCCCTCTGCACCGAAGCATGAATGTACGGATTCAGCTTCCTGACTGCAATGTTTCAATATTTTCAATACTTAAATAAGTAAATAAATAAATATAGATATAACTGAACAGAGATACTAATAGACCAGGGGGAAATTGCAATACGTTCCACAGGACAACACTTCAAATTTTCTTTCCCAGACAAGAGGGCTGTCTGGACTGCTTCTAATCAAGGCACAGCCTGTGGATTTTTTGATGTTGTGGCCCAGTCTATTTTGAGTGGAAAGGTGCAGGCTGATGTCCACAGGGGTAAGCCATTTCCTATCTAGGCAGAAGAAAATAAGCTGGCCACCTACGGTTAGGTGAAATTGGAATCAAAGAAGGCCATTTGGTGTTACAGAGAGGAACACATCTAGCAATGATTTTTTCCCCCCCTGTATGTAGTATCTAAGAAGAAAAACATTTCTCTCTACACTCGAATCCTACCTTTAGGTCTGGAAATTTTAAATTCCTGGCTCAGCTGCCATTATCTAAAACCAGTTCTGCACCTCCATTTTTGCAGGACCAAGATTACATGGTGAAGGTAGCTTGGTCTAGCGGTTAGGGAGCTGGACTCTTATCTGAGAATACCAGGCTTAATTCTGCCCTCTCCCATTCTGCCAGCTGGGTGACCTTGGGCTAGTCACAGTCTCTTCTGAGCTCTCACAGTCCCACCTCCCTCATGGGGTATCTGTT
This sequence comes from Aspidoscelis tigris stejnegeri, assembly GCA_023333525.1. Taxonomy (NCBI): domain Eukaryota; kingdom Metazoa; phylum Chordata; class Lepidosauria; order Squamata; family Teiidae; genus Aspidoscelis; species Aspidoscelis tigris. The sequence goes on from JALMGA010000020.1 coordinate 6,298,761, forward strand.
GTGGGGAGAACAGAAGGCTTGTCAGCCACTTTGAGTCCCCTTAAATGAGTGAGAAAAGTGGGGTAGAAAAGCCTACTCTTCTTCTTCTTCAATGTCACTATTGCCTGACAAATAGGTTAGGAGCCAAAAAGGCATATTAAGCAAAAAAAAAAACTTACTTATAGAGCCCAACTAATATCAAAGGTGCTGAAGCAGAATTTTTGAGGGATATAGAGCTCTTCTGCATGCACAAGGTTTGAAAAGGAAAAAAAAAGGTCTTGAAGCACAGATCTGTAACAAAAATGTGCATATATATTACATATATAGAAGGTGTTTCTGAACACATTAAGATGTGGGTGAGGCCAGCTGCTGTGTAAGCAAAGACATCTTTAAAGTTTTATAAAAATGGGGCTATATTTGAGGTTTGGCACAAATTTCTCGGTTCGCCTCCTACTAACCTCTAGAGAAACAGGATCGTGTTCCTAATTTTACTGGGTTAAGTATTAACAAGCATAGTTCTGTACATGCATTCTGTAGTTTTGCTGCATGGGGATTCTATGCAGCTCCATGAGGCAATTCCCAGGTACTCTGTCCACGGGGTGATCCTCTGAAAGGCATCGTGGGCCCTTTCTGCGTTTACTTGTTAATCCAGATGAAGGAGCTGCTAAGAACACTCTGTCTACATGGGAGTAGAGTTGATCCAGATTCATTAATCCGGATTAGTGGTAGACAAGGTAAGTGTGGTCTACATCCGTGCCAGCACTCTTTAGCGCACGCTTGCCGTTCTAAAGCCCTCTCAGTGCAGATGCCTGTGCATTCCGTGAAGCTGATCCGGATCTAGCTAATATGGATCTAGCTAATATGGATTAACTGAGGTAACTGCAGGAAGAGTCACTCTCCTGCCTCTGCCCTTCACACCCTGGGCAAGCCAGACTGCCCACTAGGCTGGCAGGGATAGCTTTCAGGACACTCGCAGGCCCCCAGGTACTTATGAACCATCACCCACAAGCCCACGGTTATGGCGCAAGACAGAAGTTGGGGGAAGAAGAAACGTTACACACACTCATCACATCCAGAATTTTTACTGGAAGCGTCTTGCCAATTCAGGATGGGAACGGGGATACTCGTTTCCATGAAGCTATCCTGGTTCTGGAGAGGGAACAGGGGGCTGTTTTCTGTCAGGAGCACAGGGTTGTTCTGGACTGTTTCCACTAGAAGCAGATGGGGAAGAAAACAAATAGGGGCAAAGAAACAAGAAACACGTAGCCACAGAAAATGCAACAAGAGACTCACGCCCGGCGTCGGTTACATTTCGGGACTTTTCCTAAATGACTTCAGACACAAGGAACAAAACAACGGCTTTAGTTTGACGAGACGGTCATCAGCTCTGAAACGGCGTGGAGCTGTCCTGACTAGGGGTGGGCACAAATGTTCAAAGGTATTCAAAATTTGATCAAATTCATCCAAATTTTGACATTCGAATTTGAATCAAACGTACATGAACTCAGATTTAAAGATTCAAACGAATTTTGAATTTTGGATCTATTTGTTCAAATTATCCAGAAATTCGTATACGTACGGGTTCGCACACGATGCATATTTGCACGTACGCATCTTTCCCGCATCCGTGTGCATTTGTACGGATTCATACTGGACAAAAACGGGTTGCATATGGGATAACTACGGGACGCATACAGACACGTACGGATGCGTACAGGATCATACGAATGTGGTCGACATTTGTAAGTGCAAATTCTGATCAAAAATTCGAATGAACAGATTCAAATTTGCTTAATTCGAATCGAATCTGGTTAAATTCAACTTTGGAAGGATTCAAATTGAATTGAATTTTTCGATATTCGATTCGAATAAAATCCTGAAAACTGCATCCGTTCACACCCCTCGTCCTGACACAGAAACCAGTGGCCAGGAAGAGGAAGAGGCAGTCTGGCCTGCAGCGTTTCTCAAATCTACTGCTCCTGCTAACATTTACTCCCCATACTGGAGCCTACCTAGCAGCAAAGGAAAAAGAGGAGGAGGAGAAATCTCTGTGTGTGTGGCTAAAGAAGAGGCAGATTCAAGGGCCTATAGCGGTGATGGCCAACCTATGACACGCGTGTCACAGGTGACACGCCAAGCCCTTTTAGGTGACACACCTGGTCACCCTGGCACCTGGGCATGTAGTGCTTGCTTGTTCTTGAAGTGTACAAAATACCAACTTTCAATTGAAGATTTAGCAAATGTAAAGAATTATTCATTTTTGCTTTTAATAAAATACATATATCAAAAATATAACTTTCTTACTAGAGCTACAAATATCACAAAATTATGGATATTTCTGGAAGTGACACAGCACCTGAGTTAAGCTAGGTTTTCTTGTGAATTTTGACACACCAAGCTCAAAAGGTTAGCCATCACTGGCCTATAGGGTGAAGAAAGTCTTTGCCCCCCTTCTACTCGCTCTTCTTAGATCCGGATCTAAGGGCTGCGGTGGAAAAACACCCGTTGAGTGTTGTTGGAGTTAGTGCATTTTGAGTCCTGCTTCTTAATAAGATGGACCACTTCAGCAAGGTGTGACCACGGCCTAAGTGAGGATTTTAAAAAATATACATATAGGACCATTTCATGGACTATAAGCAAATCCAACAGGCTTTATAGAAACCCAGCTGCCTACTGAATACTTCAAACTGGAACCAGCAGGAAACCAATCCAAAAGTCTTTTGGTGGCAAAAGACCAGCTTACCCAGGAGAGCTGAATTTCCATCTCCAAGAGGAAACCTCTGATAGCGCGGGACACTGAAGGGAGGCAAAATGTGGAACTTCTTTTCCAGGAGAGGTTCCAAGCGTGAGGCAGAAGGATCCGCCGGATGGAACAAATTATAGACTTGCTGGCAGGCTGGTCTCAACTGGAAGACTAAGCAACACAGGAAGGTGGGAAAAACACTGAGAATGGAATGCACACAACTAATATTTATCTGAATAGTATTTACCTTGTCTACCTGTCTACCTGTCTACCTGTCTACCTGCCTGCCTGCCTACCTACCTACCTACCTACCTACCTACCTATCATCTAACAACCAACCAACCAATTTCTTTTCTCTATCACACAACACTAGAACCAGGGGGCACTCTATAAAGCTTGTGGGTAGGAGAGTCAGATCAGACAAGGGGAAGCATTTCTTCACCCAGAGGGTCATCAGTCCTCTGCTGCCAGAAGAGGTGGTGACACCTACCAGCCTAGATCGCTTTAAGGAAGGGTTAGATAAATTTATGGATGGCAGACGTATCAATAGCTACTAGAATGGATGCCTAAGAAGGTTGTTACCCGCCCTGAGACCTTTGAGTATAGGGCAGGATAGAAGTATAAATAATAAATAAATAAAATAAATAAGTACATCTTTCAGGATGGGGGGACAAGCAGAATCCCAGAGCAGGAGAAGGTTTGCCCTTGTCTCTGCTTGAGATGCCCATGGGCAATTGGTGGGCCACTGTGTGAGACAGGATGCTGGACTAGATGGGCTGTGGCCTGATCCAGCACGGTTCCTCTTATGTTCTTATGTTCAATGATCCACTTTGTCTCACCTTTCCATCCTTTTGCAATTACCGTTTGTGCAGCCCTCTCCCCCTGCCTGATCATATATCTATTTTCTTTTTCTGGTTGTACATCTTTTAATAGTTGTGTTGCACACACAACAATTAAAAACCTCGTTAATTTGCATTTCTAAAATTGTATTTATTTCTCCTTCCACTCATTTCCAAAAAGCTCTCCCAGATAGCCACTATTTTCAAACAACTATTCAACAATCGGACCTACTGTCAAGCGTCGGAATAACCGTCTTTCGCAACGCGAGGACCAGACCCAAAGGAGATCCAAACAGGAAGAAATCTGTGATCTCGAACTCAAATTTCCCAATACTTGTCCCATCCAGCACGGTGGAGCTGCTCGATCTTCTTGAAGCAGGGTAGTTTTTCAGAGCACTAGAATGTAAACTGGAAGGAGAAAGGTACAAACAGTGAAGCCACGAAGGAGAAAACAGGACTTCTCAACAAACTATCATGACTGCAATCCATAAGAGTTCAGGAAATCCTTAGGAAAGTGTTTGTTAGGAAAAACCTTTGACTGCAGCAAAGTACAGAGCAGTTGTACTGCAGAGAGTCGAAATAAGACAGTAACACCTCACACAACAAAAGGATTAGGTTCCTGGGAAATGGTACCACGTATGAAAACATACAATGACAGCAATCCAGAGGTCAGGGGAACCTGTAAGGGCCCAGCTGCCCTGGAGAGGGGCTACAGGTGAAGATTCGGCCCCTTCTGAGTGCATGCAGGGAAGGTGGACGATTGCTGGAAGGGGCAACTGCCCCAGGCGTGACCCCATTTTAGATGTGCCAGGAGGAAGCAGGAGAAGATGGAGGCAGCAGTAATTGTAGCATGGAGGATGTGGAGGAGTTAAAAGCAAAGGCACAGACAATGGAGGACTGGCTTGTGGGAAACTTTTGTCTTGACTGGAGGGGTGAGGACCCTTCAGGGTTAAGTAATGGGGGAAACACCGCCATTGTTCTTTGGTGTCTTCCTCACCTCAGGAAACCCTGCCTGAGGAGGAGAACTTGCCATCTCTCCTGAGGGTAGTCTAGTAGTGGCAGCCTTTGGTCAGATGCTCAGGACTCTACCTGGTCTCAGCTACAGCAGAGACTATAAAGAACAGCTGCTTTTGGCTTTCAGTTGCCAGAAGCCCTGCCTGAGGAGAACTTGCCATCTCTCCTGTGGGTGGTCTAGTGGTAGCGACCTAGACCCCTCTGCCCTCCGGGTGACTCTCCAGTCTGGCTGGGCATGAACATCTTCAAGGAGATTCTTTGTGGGACTGGGGCCTTTGGTCAGCTGCTCTGGACTCCACTTGGCCTCAGCTGCCTCAGTCTGTGTGTGTGTATTTGGCTTAGTTTGCAAAGTTTTCTCTGGCGTGCAATTTTTATAATGTATTTTTATTATAATTTGATTTTTATTTTGCATTGCTTATTTTCTGTTTATTGTAAACCGCCTTGGGCAAATGTTCTTTTGGAAAGGTGGTATACAAATAAAATGGAAATGAAATGAAAATGAAAAAAAATAATCCCGAACTCCTCCAGCTTCTTTCGTTTTTTCCTAGTGCTTTTCCCATAATGCTTTGCTAGCAACTGCCTTTTGCCACTCCCCGCCCGGAAACGCACCCCTAGATCACACAATAATGACAAAACAACACAGAGAGATTTCGAGGATGGGTCTCATTTTGTCATATGAGTAGAAGCAGAAAAACAAAAACAAAACCATACGGGGTAAAATCACACAGAAAGAGGCTGCACTGTCCTAACACTGAATTTTGTTTCTCGTGCTAATACACTAGATACTGCACCTTGAATGGAACTCATTACACAGTCTTTGCTAACGGCTTTAAGGAAGGGTTAGACCAAATTATGGATGACCAATGTATCAATGGCTACTAGAATGGATGCCTAAGGACATCTTTCAGGCCATGGGGACAAGCAGGATGCTTCTAAGGCCATTTGCAGGGGTTCAAGAGCAGGAGGTTTGCCATTGTCTCTGCTTGAGATGCCCATGGGCAACTGATGAGCCACTGTGTGAGACAGGATGCTGGACTAGATGGGCTGTGGCCTGATCCAGCAGGGCTCCTCTTAGGTTGTTATGTTCTAAAAGTATGTAAAAGTTCAAAAAAGAAAATGTATCTTTAAAAAAAAAATCCACCCTATATTCCTTAACACAGGGCCATTGCAATGCTAAGCCTTATTCCATTATGTTCAATGGACTTACTACTAGGTAAGTATTTCCCAGCCTGCCTGCCATCTTGTATTCTTTCTTTAAAGATCCTCCTCCCCCCAGTGTTTTAGAGTTCTCTATAGTATTGAACGGTGAATGGTGCTTACCTATTTCTTCCTCAAGGAAGTTGTTGGGACAAGTGTTAAGGGGTTAATAAAAGAGAAAGGAAAATAAGAGAAAAAATAAGAGGAAAAAGATATAGAAAAGTCACATTTTGCAAGACGGGAGTCTTCATCATTACATGCTACCTACCTCAATGAACAGGACAGAAATGACTTCCATATTCTTACACATAATCATCCAGTAAGGTGAAGCATGGACTGACCTTTTGCATAAAGACCTATTGAATGTTCACACAAAGTCAACCCCGAACCCTCACATCCCAGCATGCTTTGCTCCCCCCCCCTCATCCTTTGCCACCGCCTCCCTTCACCACCGTATCTGCAACACCGCCTCCTCAGAGGTTCAACCCAGGTCTACCGGAGGTGTGCGCACAGCTGAAGTAGCCGCCTCTCTCAGGAATCATGGGAAATCTCGCACAATTCCCCAGGAACGGCACCTGTGCTGCCCCTCTGCAGGTTCCGTTCAAGCCGCCTCCTTTGAATTTGGTGGGATTCAAATCTGACACGAATGTTCAATCTCATGTGAATCCCATATAAATCCTATTAGAATCTCATACAAAGCTTCATAAGAATGTGTCGAAACATTTGATTCAAATTCGAATGTGAATCTTCAAATGTGCCAGCATTCAATTTGAAGATTCATGCACATCCCTAGAGGACTTCTATTTCAAAAACTTTCACTTTCCCTAGGATTTTTACTTGACTGGCCCAAAGCTGCATAAAATGGGCATATAGGTCATTTCCCTCTTTACTGAGCTCCACAACCTTCGTTTGGTGAAGTAAGAAATTCCAAACAGCTGAGCGCCCGCCTGCATAATTCACTGAACAAGGGCCGTTAATAACTGTGAAAGGGTTTGAAGGCAAAGCGGATGTAATTTTTTCCAGCTCTCCAAGGCCTAAGGAACTGGGCAAAGAAAACAAGTCTGTGATATTGGAAAGAAAACAGCAGGAAGGGAGTTCATAAAATCTTTTCAATATTACCAACAGAATTATCTTTGCAAAATATATGCGTGATGAATAAAATATGTGACTGTGTGTTTGGGGGAAAAAAGTGCTTCATGGGGATAGGACAACATTCATTTACAATTCAAATTCCCGGACAACCTAGTTTGAAGGTGTCTGCAGGAAAGACTTATTTCCATGCGTGCTCTAACCTTTGATGAAGCCCAGAACAACGACATGTTCTCAAACAAAACAAAACTTTATAGGCTTATCATCACTAGCAACTTCAGTATCATCCCTTCATACGTTTATGGAGATTTAAAAAATCTTGCAGTTTTGTGAGATACATCAAAGCTCCCTTCCCAGCAGAAAATCTGGAGGTGAAAAGCAGGGAAATGTCTGAGACCTTCCTTCTTCCAGTTGGGGTTGACAAGAGCTCTAAAGAGAGATTTAGGTCTAAAAATCAATGAAGAAGGGCTGATTATTCAACATGGCTGCATTCTTGTCATACAAAATCTACAGATCAGGAATTCCGGAAATGAATTAAATTAGTTTCTTCTAATTCTGAAAGTAAACTGTATAATATGGATGTAGAACCTTTGGGAAAGATATGAGAGGATAGCTTCAAATTTGGTAGTTTTTTGGGTTAATTGGGCTACAATGAAAGGGGAGGAGTTTGCTTTAATGCTCTATTCTGGAACCAAGAAGATGGTTTAGGATCAAGAGCCTCATCTATGATCACTTCTTTAATCTGAGAAGTTTGTGAAAAAACATCTATCATATTATATAGGCCCTGTTGATGGAGACTGTCCCAGATATCTGAAGGAATTACATACTGTAATTCTGTAATATATCTGGCAGGCATTAGTTTGGAATTTAGTTAGTTATTTTTGGAAATACTATTTTTTGGAAATACTATTTTTTGGAAATATTTCCTAAGTTAGTTTGGAAATTAGTTAGTTATTTTTTTCCCAAATAATCAAAGCTGCAGATATATGGTGAAAGTGGCCTTTTCAGGAGCGGGGCTGCATTCGAAAAAAGAGGACTGAAATGCCTGCATTTTGGAAAATGTAGATATATTTGAGAAATAATCTCCACAAATCCAGCTTTGATGAATGAGTAGAGGACGACAGGAAAGCTCTGGAGATACGCTCTTCAGAACCGAAATCTAAGGCTTGTTAAATGAATGGTCCAACCCAGACAGAAGTTTCTCTCTCACCTGAAATTTCCTACGTCACAAACAGTTTCAACCCAAGGTATCATCACCACCCATGCACTGATTTCCCACATGCGCAACTCCCAGTGGACTAGTAGCACATATAAAATAATCAAAGATCTAAAAAAGAATTGAAAATGTCTGTGCAAGTAGCCACACACACACCAGTTGTACCATCAATCTTCCAGTTCAAGAGTAACTGAAAGAAGACAGGGCGGTCACACCATATGGCACACTGTTTCCCCAACAAGTAGACAAAAGGTAGCATGGTGGTTACGCTGGTATGTTGTCTGTGTGAACTTCACATACACAGGCCCATTCCAGGTGGGCAAGATTTCATGTCGCCAATTTGAAGATACAGAGCGGGGATCTTCTGCATTTGGAACAACAGCCTTCCTGATGTTAAGGGTTGGAGCAATTATTCAAAAGGAAAAGTTGTTTCTTCAGAAAGAGAGTCTTTATTTGCATGCAAATAGGCACAGAGAATTGCTTTCACAACTGTGCTGCGCTGCGCCGTGCTTCAAGGGTCAGTGTTTTGTCAAAAAAAAAAAACTTTGAGGCTAGCTTGGAATGCAGCAGCTTGTAAAGCTGCACAGACCTTTTGGACCATGCAGGCCTAAGATCTTTTGCTGGCCATTTACTGATTGATGCAGGCTGATACTCAAGACTATTTTGCACACATCCATATTATGGCTCAGTGATATTCTGTAATTGTGGACAGGTTTATAAGTGCTACTAACTTTGCCTTCTAGCTGATGTTTCAAGTGGCAAGGCTCTTTGCTTTCAATCCTTCCGAAGAGGTGTCTCTTCTAGGACTGATCAAGATGTTTGGTTCAAAATAATACGATCTTTTACAATACAGCTGGGCTTCATATTTCACTAAAAGGCTGAGTCCCTTGTCCTGTGCCTATAGCAGAAAGCTTTTCTTGGTCTGCAACTTTCTTGACCTGGCCTAGCCTGCTCTGCAAGGCTGTTGTTTCTCCTGACAGATGGCTGCCCTCACTGGCTGGATTGTCAATCAATCTCTCATCACTGACACATGGGGACACCACATGTGTGACTACACCCAGTGCATGCTTATGAAAATGACATACCTTCCCTTTCTTTGAGAATTTAAAAGGAGAAACAATGTTCATAAACTGTGCCAATGACAACATTCCCATTAGAACACTTATGCATAGACATGCAAACACATGCATGCACGCACGCACACAGTGCTTTAAACAAAATTCTAAAGCGGATCTCCCAGCATCCTTTTCTGTCCTTTTAACACCTACCTGGAGAGGAAGGCCTGATGCTGCTTGATATTGTCTAATTCGTAGGTTGAGGAGTCACTCCTCTTCCTCTGTGGTTCCTTCTTTGGGTCCTCCCCATTGCCGCGAGTAATGTCAATGTTGCTCCGGCTGAGGTGTCGGCTGGTTTCCAGGTTGCAACCCCCTGAGCAGTAGCTGTTGTTCACAATGATTCCAGGAGACAAGAGGTCAGTGTCCTGGAATTTGAAGTGCACAAGGCCTAGGTGTCAGACGCCTGACAAAGGGCAATCGTGTTTGACGCGCTATTCGAAAACAAGCACAGAAGACCCACAGCCCATACACGAGCCCCATGGGTTGTTACGGAGTTTGCCAGATGTCAGTGTTTGACCCCTAGCTCCTCAGGTTCCGACCATCAGCAACGTCATCAACGATATCAAATATTGTCCTCATCGGTTTAGTGCCGCCGGGTGTTCTGTAAGGCTCAGAGAATTAGGGACCTCTGCCAGAGGCTTTGGGAAGATAAATGGAGGGAGAGCAGTGATGCAGCTGCAAGGTCATGAGACAACAGAGCAGGTGTGTAGAAGGGAACAGATGGGAGAAGGTAGTCAAGGGACTTAGGACAGCCAGAGGTCCCTGGAACAGATGTGTCAGGAAACAAGGATAAACAGAATTCAGGGAAGGCCATACATGTCTTTGAAGGTTGCACTGAGAGCTTTTGTGCTGGATCTGTGATTTGGCAGTAAACCAAGTGCTTACCCAGGGCAATAAGAGAGGTGAATAACTTTAGCAGTATTGCATGTTAAGATCGAGGGCAACAAGGTGAGGCAGGAAAATTGGCACATATCCTGAAGATATGTTTCTTTAAGACGGCATGTGAGAAATGCAACAATTTTCATTTCTCCCATATCAACCTGCCCGCGCCTTAAGATCTGGAGGGGAGGCCCTCCTGGTTGTCCCACCACCCTCAGCAGCAAAAGGGGCGGGCACTCGGGAGAGGGCCTTCTCAGTGATGGCCCCTAGGTTATGAAATAGTCTCCCCTTTGAGGTGCGGCAGGCCCCTTCACTGTATATGTTTAAGAAGGTGGTGCCCTGGCCTTCGGTCAAACGGGGATACACTTTTCTCTTCCCACTTGCAGATGCTACTGTTTTAATACATACTGTTATTGTTTTAATAACGTTTGATTTTAAATGTTGTTACCCGCCCAGAGACCCCCGGGTATACTGTAGGGCAGGACAAAAATGTAAATAAATAAATAAACAAACAAACAACAAGATGGGTCTCTACTTCATCCCAGGAGCAGTTTCAGGTGCTACCTCATCGGTATAAAAGTCTCTGGTACACTCATAATCCCCAGTTCCAAAGGGGTTAGGTTCAGACAACTCAGTTCATGAAAACACAAACAGGGAAAGGTACAAATGTAGCACTGAAACAGAAAGATCTGCACATGTTTTGACAGATAGTCAAACACATGCCCATTAGCAGAAGCATTTCTCCCTTACTATTTCAGAGAAACACATCTGCGTAGTAAGTACGGTTTTCTCTTTCTCCTAAGTCGACGCAGGAGAAATTCACCTTCACTCTAAGCCTTCTTCTGGCAGTTTCCAGATTAGTGGATTTAATCCGCAGTAATTTGCCTGCTGCGAAGTGACGACTCCTTGTCCCCACTCCAAATGAAGGTCCGCAGCTTCCTCCTCGGCAGCTGCGAGACTTCCGTGGCGTGCGACACATGGGAAGGGGCGCCCAATGCAGCTCAGCTCCCATCCGCTTGTTCTTGCCATCCTGTCCTGACTGGCGGGAAACTTCGAATTTATCTTATACTGCGGTGCGAGTGTTGATCATTCCGCAGTAGGTAAATTCAAAGTAGCGGCAGCATAATATGCCGCCACTACGCAGGATTGGACATCAGGTGTGACGCCCGCGCCGCGGCTGCGCCTTCTGATGCACAGCTTTCCTGAGTCTGGTCCCACCCTCAGTCTGTCTTTAGAACCCCACCACTCACACCTTTTTCGTCCAATCTGTTTTATTTCTAGACTTTCCTCCCTTCAGTTGTACTTTCCTGAGCGCTGATTTTTACCGGCCTCAAGACATTCATAGAGTGTTAACCTGGTTTCATTTTTGGGGTTGTGATCGGGGAAGAGGACTAAAGGGGGCTGAACTGGACTATACTGGGTGGATCCTGCATGGATTTGCCTTCCCTTTCACTCAATGAGTGATGAGACGCTGTTGAGTGACAGAACTTTTATCCTATCAGAGCACAGAGGGTGTGGTGACGGTGGAGAGGGGTGGAGATCTAAAAATGTCTCCTAAAGGAGTCTCAGGATGGGAACAGAAAGCTGTGAGCGTAACAACCCACACTGAGAAAGGAGGTATCAGGTGCAGTCGGAGTGTGGTTTCTTAATAAGATGGACTATTTCAGCAAGGTGTGACCATGGCCTAGAAAGTAGGCATCATCCACCAAGTGTTGTAGAACACAGTTCCGGAAAGCTGTTACCACAAATGTGAACTGATCGCAGCCTTGTGTATCTTCTCTTGTGTTAAAAGCTGCAAATGTACCCAACTTCCCTTTCAGGGGATGCAAACTTATATGCTGTTCAAATGCAGGTGCTTATCCAGATGGCAACAATTTTTCTGAGCAGCTCTGAAAGGAGTTGCATATCCGGAACTCTTTTATCCATTTAAGGAAAATGTTAATGGTCCTTCTTTAAAGTTACAACAGTTTCTCCCAGCCTGTGTCACAGATTAAGTCAGAAAGAAGAGAGATGAAATCTCTTGATTTTTATGGACCAGTTTAGGCTAAAGACTAAGAGAGTCTGAGACTAAATTGAATTCCATTGAAAACTATGTGGAAAGGATGGATAAAGCTGAGATATCAGACATGGAGGGTGCAAATGTCGCTTCCACCAGCAAGGCAACCGGAATATGGGACACTAAAACTAGAGGCTGAAATGAAGGCTGAGCCAGTACCTTCCAGACCGAATTCGATTTCCGTGAAAGAAACCAGAGGAGCACTGACTGAGGATGTCGTTATCTCCTTCCGGAATGAGGCTGACCAGGTAACAGCCAGCAATGGGAGGAATTCACAATGGAAGCTACAGCTCATGATTTCCCTTTTTAATTGGGTTAAATGTAAGTTCCATCCTAACTCCTCCACTGCAGAAAAGACGGGCGGAATGGACAGAGTAGAAACAGTATGAGACTTCAGCTAGTGGAAGAATGATCTCACAACACATAATACATTCTCAGCAGTGAGAGACATCTATCTGCAAGATTTGCACTGAATAATTCATTGTAATAGCCCAGCTCAGTTAGCAGCTGGCATTGAACCTCCAGGTAATCAGCCTGGATCCAAACAAAATATCTTATGTGGTGGTGGTGGAGGAGGAGGAAGAAGAAGAAGAGTAGGCTTTTATGTCCTGCTTTTCTCACCCTTAAGGGGCCTCAAGGCTGCTGGCAAACCTCCTGTTCTTCTCCCCACAACAGACAACCTGTGAGGTAGATGGGGCTGTAAGAGCTCACAAGAGAGCTGTGACTAGCCCAAGGCCACCCAGCGGGTTTCATGGAGGAATGCGGAATCAAATAACAGTCCAGTACTCTAACCACAAGACCAAGATAGGAGATCCAGATAAGTGTGGAGGGAAATAGCGCTCTGTCTGGGACTATTAAGATCTGGGGAAACCAGATCTCCATGACCTGAATACAACGATCAGGATACGGATGATCTCTTTCCTGATACTCAAAAACATATGGGGAATCACCCATCCATCCATCCACCCACGCACTACCACTCCAGGAAACGTCCTTTAATGAGAGAATAATAGTGGTACTTGACCGTCTGCCATATGGAGGGCACAATGGCCTACCATTGCAACCCCCAACTGATTTTCACGACTTCCCGGAAAGCAGAATAGTTTAAGAACCATTTTGTGACTGGAAGATGCATCCATCTGACTTATCAACTGTGCTAAGAACATACTAAAAGCCTCACAGCACTGGGCTTACCGCCAAAGAGCATTTGACCCCTGAGCCGTGAGGAGTCTTCTGTTATTATGAGAACTGGAAGTGCTGACCATAATTATTTTCCAGCCACCAACCAGTAAATTGTGGAAGCAGCTGATAAAAGCATGGATTACAGGGTCAAACCAGCAGCTAATGGCAGGGTCTTTCTTATCCTCCTGAGTCACTCCTTCAGGGATGCTAAGCATCTTACAAAGGCAATAATTTTGTCAGACCAATTAAGGGCTGCTTGGAGAAAATAAGTGAAATATTTGAAAGCCAAGCGCCAGAAATTTAGCCTCGAAGCTCATTTCCAAGAAGGACTTAAGCTTACTGTCTGAATGACTTCTCTCTCGTGTCTGTAACTGGGACATCTGCCAGGAAAACCATTCACATGTGAGGATCTTAAGAGTCCTATGCAAAGACTACCTTGGAGCAGAACACGGGCTCCTACTCCTTTGGAATCATCTTCTGGGGAGCTCTAGAAAAGAGGGCAACTCTAGTGGGCTTAGGTGGTGTAAGAAGACTTGCTGTCTCTGAAGGACCTTCGATGGCATCTTTGTCCTTCTAGATCAAGTTTAGTGGCACTTTGAAGGGAAACTAGGAACCTAAGAGGAGCCTTGCTGGACCGGGCTACAGCCCATCTAATCCAGCATCTCACACAATGCTCCACGCATCAATAGCTTCTGGGTACCTCAAGCAGAAGACAAAGGCAAAATCTTCACTTGCTCTTGATTCCCAGCAAATGGCCTTGAGAGGCCTCCTGCCTCTCTCTCCAACCTGGAGGTGGTACCTAGGCATCCACTCCAGAAAGAACATAAGAGGAGCCCTGCTGGATCAGGCCACAACCCATTTAGTCCAGCATCCTGTCTCACATAGTGGCCCACCAATTGCTTCTGGGCATCTCAAGCAGAAAACAAGGGCAAAACCTTCATCTGCTCTCAAATCCCCGCAAGTGGCCCTTGGAGGCATCCTGCCTTTCTCTCCAGCCTGGAGGATGTATCCAGCTGTCCCTTCTAGTAGCCATTGATACACCTGAGCTCCACGAATCTGTCTAACTCTTTCTTGAAGCTATCTAGGCTGGGAAATACAATAAAGACCGTGTGGGAGGGAGACCTTGAAAGAACACTTCATAATTTGACCTCCCCAAGCATTTACTCTTCAGAGGCAAGTCATCACCTTCACAGAACAAAGGAGAGGAATAGAAAAAGGTTTCTGTTGAAGTGCCCTCACAGCTGGTGAGGTAACGTGATGCGCTATGAATTAATACTGCTCTGTGCCTGTGAGAACGGAAAGAGGATCTTGTCTACATTCTAGATTTGCATAATTTCGAGACTTATTTGAAAGGTCAGGCTTCCCAGGCAACAGGAGGCTTAGGGATCTCGCTGTGAGAACTGGCTGCAGAAAAAAGTGAGCTGCTGGCACACAAGATAAGACTACCGGAACATCAAACCAGGTCACTGCCTAGCAGTGAGAATAGAGTTTGTTGGTTGTCTGAACTTCTAGGGCCTGCTGAGCCTTCACTCATTGAGGGACAAACAGCTGATGGGTCTGAGGTCCTGGATGGAGAGTGAGAAGCTGAACAGAAAGAAGATACCCAACTGCCGGAAAGCTTTCTGCCTTAGGCCTGATCTTCATGGCGCCAATGGCCAATGGCACCTCTGTTTTGTGAGGAGCCTGAAAGATGCTAAACAGGAGGAACATCTTCAGCAATAAATTAATGTTTTCTATGAAAAATTATTTTAAGTCCTCCACCACTATGGTTTTTATCTTCTAAGATCCATTGGAGCCTTCAAATGATCATCAACTGTCCAAGCTGGGGAGAGGGGGGAGTCAAGGCCTTGCTGGAAGCCACAATTTTGGTTCCATCCAGGTCGCCAAAGTGAAACGATGCTAATTTAGGCGGTTCTACACTAGGCCGAAATTTGACACATACTCCTGAGGCCCAGGAATGACCAGTATAGGGCTAACAGGTCTGAAAGCACCATAAGAAACTGCCAAAGCCTCCTAGCTGAGCATTTATATTACAGGTGTGCTCCTGTACCTGTGGGGTGATTGGTAGTTACAGAAAACCACAGATATCTGAAACCCTGGGAAATCACACACGATTTCCCATGATCCCTGGGAAATTGGGCAAGGTTTCCTGGGAATCATGGGAAATTACACACAATTTCACATTATTCCCGACTGCCCCAGGCCTCTGGGAAGCCTCCGGGGAGGCATAACCGCACCAGTGGGAGGGGTGGGGGAGGCTGCTCCGGTTGACTGCGGTTAAGTGAAACCAACAGGATGTGGGGGCACCCCTGTATGTCTCTCTTTTGGAATTATTACGGGCTGTCCTGTGGAACTGAATTCCAGGGATAATATTACTGAAGCGCTTATACAGAAATGCTTAGTATTCCTCCATAGCAAGTTGGGTTTACCTGAACACTTATAACACTCCCACGCCGACTGCTGTTTTGACTCTCCGGCATGCTCCGATTGCTGTAACATAGCGCATCGAATCCCAGGATCCCACCTACGCAGTCCCCAACCAAGCATACCTAAGAAAGTGGATTTTAAAAACACACGTTATCAGCCTTTTCAAAGAAAACTTGGAAGTTACTTATTTCAAAAAGAGCCCGAGTTCAAAAATCTAAATTGGATTTATGGAAGTTAAAACTACGGTAGTCCGTCTCCGTTGTGGTTCGCATGCGGACTTTCTTGGGAATTCAGCTCCCCAGAGCAAGCAAACATTAAGCAGCCGTGTTATTTTGGCACAGGTTTTCTGGAAACCAAAATGCAAAGCAGCAGGCTAAATTTATATGTTATTGTAATTACAATTTATAATAATTAAATATAAATAATTATCATAATGTTTATATTTTATAAATGATTATACATAATTTATAATAATTCTGTTCAAAGGGCACAAGCCAAAGTTCAAGCAGCAAATGACATCCAAACTCTGTCTCATACGGGCGGTGCAAAACTTACGTTATAGACGAGGCTGTCGGCCACGCATAAGAAGAACAAAGTAGAGTTGCCTTTTACACCCTGCTTTTCTCACCCATTTAAGGGGATTCAAAGCGGCTGACAAACCTGCTGTTCTCCTCCTCACAGCAGATACAAAGTGAGGTAGGTGGGGCTGTAAGAGCTCAGAGAGCTGGGACTAGCCCAAGGTCACCCAGGTGACTTTGTGAAGGACAATGAGTCATCTTTAAGTGGCTGACAAACCTTCTCTTCTTCTTCCCACAGCAGACACCCTGTGAGAGCTCAGAAGAGAGCTGTGCCTAGCCCAAGATCACCTAGCTGGCTTCATGGAGGAGAGCAGAATTGAACTGGGAAACCTCCAGATAAGAACCTGACACTCTGACCACGAGACCAAACTGACTTAAGAGAATCCATTTTAAAAACTACAATAAGAAGCAACAATAAGAAGCTTCTCACTTTTTCTCTGGTTCTTTGCCAACACCCAAGGCAGCCTGCTAACCTGGCCATTGAATGATGCACCTTCCTGGGATCTGATGAACTCACTATACACCTGATTGGCCCGTAGGATCACCGTGGCAACTGCCTCCTGGTACTGTGGGGAAGATGTGGCCAACAGGGGAAGCGCTGCGAGTGGAATGTGATCTTGGCTATTGGAAAGGCAGCCTTCATCATAGCTGTAGGGACTGAGGCTAAGGAGAGAAGAAACGTTACAGGTATTAATCTTCAGACATTCACTGGGCAGACCGGGTCTAGGGATATATTAAACTCTACATGGGGCTGCCACTGAAGATGGGTCGGAAGCTGCAGCTAGTGCAGAATGCAGGAGCTAGGTTGCTGACTGGGACAGCTGGCCAGACACACATCACACGGGTCTTAAAAGAATGGCACTGGCTACCATTTTGCTCCCAAGCTCAATTCAAGGTGTTAACTTTGACTTATAAGGCCCTAGATGGCTTGGTCCCCAAATACCTAAAGGAACGCCTTCTTCCATCTCAACCTGCCAGTGCCTTAAGATCTGCAGGGGAGTCCCTCCTGGTTGTCCCACCACCCTCAGCAGCAGAATGGGTGGGCACCCGGGAGAGGGCCTTCTCAGTGATGGCCCCTAGGTTACAGAAGTCTCCCCCTTGAGGTGCGTCAATCTCCTTCACTGTACACATTTAGGAAGGCAGTGAAGACACACCTCTTACCTTGGCCTTTGGTTAAATGGGAATACACTTTACCTTCCCACTTGCAGGCACCGTTGTTTTATTATACTATTATTGTTCTAATACGTTGATTTTAAATGTTGTTACCTGCCCTGAGATCTTTAGGTATAGGGCAGGATAGAAATACAAATAATGAATAAGTAATAAATAAAATAAACAAACATGTATTCAATGAATGCCAACAGAATTTGAAGACACAGGCCATTACGTACACTCAAAACATTTTTATTAAAATGTTATAAATAATCTGCTTCGAATCCCTGTCGAAATCCCCCCTGAATCCACTGCAGATGTGACTGTGAAGCCGCTTTGCTGCCTCCCCACCTTCGTGAATAACAAAGCTTCAAACAAATCCACAAAAGCATTCGCTTCGCATACGAATGTCAATCTTCAAACGTAACCAATATTCAAATTAAATGTGAATGTTTAAATCCATACATATGAGTCGCGAGCCTGACAGATATTCATGCGCAGGCCTGTAGCGACATGAAGTCTAGGCATGTTTCTTTTTGTAAAGGACTACATAGGGACAATAAAAAACACACACATTTTATATGGTTTTCTCTTCGCAGATATGAGTCCAAGCATTACCAAAATGGTGACAAAGTTTGTTTTTTTACATTGCCACTAACCTGAATGCTCAGATATTGCAATCATGACTGTACTGTGTTTTTTATTTGACTTGTTTTGATGTTCTGTGTAAAACAAGATCTGGCAGCCTGACTGGCTGACTGTTTTATCTCTGTTTTCTTGTGTGTTTTACTGTTCAGAGCATTGATTTTATTCTTTTTATCACATGCCACCTTCACAGTGTTTTAAATAAACAACTTATGATGTGCTTTTGGCATGCGGACCTGGCTTACAGACTCAACAAGCTAGCACGAAACGTAAGCCAGAGACATGACTACTCTAAACTATTATATGGGGTTTGAAGGAACCTCTATCTTGCCCTTCATCTGCCCTCCTTGAATTCAGTCTCTTTCTTGACTCTCTTCTGAGAACTTACTTGGAAACGAGTGAAAACGCTTCAGAGCAGATGGCTGGACAAGGAACTAGTTTAATGGCTATACGTCCAAGGGCTGCTGGGTAATGAACCCTGATGACGGTGTCAAACGCAGTGGCTATGGTGTTGACATCCCCTTGCTTTGAGCTCTGGTCACCGCTTCCTGTATCCAGGATGTTGCCTCCATGTAGAACCAGGAGCAGGACATGGATTTTGCTTGGCTGCACAAGGGGTGGCGCCATCTCATCCTAGAAAGGCAAAACAAGAGAGGCAGGATGTGTTACTTTAGTGCAGGGGTCCCCAACCACCGGTCCGTGGACCGGCACCAGGCATATCGATTTTCCATTTTTGTGAATTGTCACTGTAATTACAAGAGATACATTACACTGTAACAGCAGGCAGAAGCTGACAATCGCAGAGGCAATCTTTTTTTTTTTTTTAGCCCCGCTCGGTCCTGAGCAGCTCATTCAAAGCAAAGAAGGAAGGGAGAATCCCCTCTTCTCTCTTTGAACCTGAGCAGGAACCTTGCTGTCCATGCCAGGGAGAGGTGTGGGAGAATCGAAGGACAAGGGGTGGAAATGAAAAGATCCTGTTTCTCTGTGCTGGGGATTTGGGCAGTTTGAATGGGAACTGCAGTATTTGAATTGAGCCCGTGTTATCATCAAGCAAATGGGAACAGCCAGAATGTGCACTCGGTTCTGAATATGGGTTAAAATAGTCCAATTCGGTTTAAAATACTCAAGTGGGAACGCAGCTGAGGATGCTAAAATTTGCTCAAGGGAAATGGCTAGCAACGTCCACCCGGAGACAACAACGGAAGGAAGAAACTGAGGCAAGCTGTGGGAGAATCCTTTGTCCTTGCCTCCATGGGCAGACTGAGAGATGCCAATTTCTGCTGCATGTAATTATAAAGGAAAATAAACACGTGAAATTGCAGGACACAGGTAAGATGTAGATACATCAAACAGAAAAGAACAGCAGCCATAAGCTGAAACAGTTCCAGGAAAGTTCTCTTGTATTTTGTGTAATTTGTTCCAGTTTTATCTTTCAATTTATTGATTGCCTATCATACAGCATCTACTGTTGTGGAAACTTCTGGGTTCTTTCACTGTTGAAATTAACAGCTGTTTCAGTGTTAAAGAGTTAGTTCCGCACTCATAATACTGAATGTTTTGAAAACCTGCAGATGATTGCTACGTACACAAATACCATTCTCAGAGGAAGGGCTGAAGGACTCCAGCTAACAGGAGGTTTATTTTCTATGCAGCAGAAGAGACGGAGCACTTACACACACTTTAAAAAACCAATATTTAAATTTAAGCATACACACAAAGGCCGACACATTTATCCCTTCAGAAGCCAATGGCTTTAAGAGCAAACATAAAGTTCTTATTCTGGAATATATCCTGGAATAAGGACCTGCTATCTTCATGCCAGTGCAGATGATGGCAAATATCAGGTGAGACCTGCTATAGTTTACATTAGCATGCAGACAACACACCCCTACTCCAAGATATATTCTAGAACAGAGCCAAGTGCAGAAAGGGCCTAGGTCAAAGAATGCTTTGCAGTGAGGATTATTTAAAAAAAATATACAGCAATTCCTGAATGCCATGTATTAGAAGGGCTATATGAAAGACTAGGGGAAGAACCAGGAAAGAAAAACAGTATTTTTGTGTCTGCATTGAGTGTGCTGGACTTCAGGTTCTTCCAATTTTTTTTAGCTCCTTGGTCCATGCAATCCTGGTTTTTGGCTCTTTTGAGCAGGTTTTATGGATGACAGATGTATCAATGGCTACTAGAACGAATGTCTAGATGCATCTTTCAGGCTGTGGAGGGGGGGAGGAACTGGGGCGCTTCTAAGGCCATCTGCTGGGACTCGAGAGCAGGAGAAGGTTTGTCCTTGTCCCTGCTTGAGATGCCCATGAGCATTTGGTGGGCCACTGTGTGCGACAGGATGCTGGACTAGATGGGCCGTGGCCTGATCCAGCAAGGCTTCTCCTATGTTCTTATGTTCTTATGTTATGTAGTAATCTAACATGGGAATCAGTGTAGGACAGAAGGGCCTGGTGTGTTATGGTCCATGAGGTCATGAAGAATCAAACATGATTGAATGAGTGAACAATAACAGAATGTCCATGGCCTCTGATAGTTTGTGGTGTAAATTCACAATATTGACAACAACTAATCGTACAAATATCCCATACAGATCTGGCAGGAGACAGAAAATCTCAATGACAAAGTGGGCATAGGCTAACTGTTTTGAAGATATAAAGCATGTCAATTTCATGTGCGCCCTCTTGATATGAGTCCCCTCAATGTGAAAACAGACCTTCGCCTTTTCAAAATGCACACAGTATGTAGCGCAACAGCATACATGTGGAATAACCATGGTTATTTTTTCCACCTAAATATAGCATTAAAAAGGAAAGCTAAAGAAGCAATCGTGTTTAGATGCTGTACCTCAATGATGCTTAGTCTTTCTACACTGGATCCAACATTGTACTCTGCTACGGATTCAAGGCAAGGGTCATCTGGAAGGGAAGAGAGCAGTCAAAAGAAGGCCAGGGTGGGGCGATGGCTATGAAAGTTAAATCCAAGGTTAAAATCCTTACTCAGCCATTCAACACACTGGATGATCTTTGCAAAGTCAGCACTTTTTATCTTAACCTACTTTAAAGGTTTTTGAAAGGATAACTGAACTTAAATTAGAACATGCACATCATCTTGAGTTCTTGGAGAAAGAAGGAAACAAACAAGAGTTAAAATACTGGTGTCAATGAAATTCATATCTCTCTCCATCATGCAGTATGGCATATTGTATTCCAAACGCAAATACAAATAATAATACAAATAACAATATTCAATTGATTCCCAACATTTGATATATACGTGCC
Source organism: Aspidoscelis tigris stejnegeri (assembly GCA_023333525.1). NCBI lineage: Eukaryota > Metazoa > Chordata > Lepidosauria > Squamata > Teiidae > Aspidoscelis > Aspidoscelis tigris. The sequence continues at coordinate 6,320,154 of JALMGA010000020.1, forward strand.
CTAATCATGAGCTTTAGTTGCATCAACTGATACAGTTTTAAAATATTTAAAAATCATGTAACCTAGCATCTTAATTGGAAAGCTCATGGATTCCAGCCCCTGCTGACACCTTTTCAGATTCAAGACAATTATTACATCTCACTTGCTGAAGTTTTTGGGTTGTTCTGCATGTTTTATAGTTCTTCTGTGAAGCTGAGCTTTTGCATTTAGCTACAATATCCATCTTCAGAGGATGTGGCTTCTGGAGGAGTGAAATGCATCTCTTCCAGAGATTCTGAAAGATCAAATGCAGAATCAGCTCTTCCAAATGTGACATCCTCCAAAGTTGGATCTCGTAGCAATATCCAAAAGTTCTCGTTCACTGCAAAACTATGGTAACCAACAGAACAACCCAAAAACTGCAACAAGTGAGACCGGAAGCGCTGGTGAAAGCCTACATTCTGCGGTTATTACCTGCTACTTCTTCTGCTTCGGTGGATTCAATCTTATCCATGAGATCATTGGAACTCCATTTTGTGATTTCTTTGGGGAACACCTCTTCACCCTCAGAGAGGTCCTCTTTAAAAAGAGAGAATGCAATGATTATGTTCATAAACATACTGTAGGCATCACATGATAGCAGAAGGTCTCCAACAACTTTATGCTGGATCCTGGGAACAGGAAGCTTACGGAAGCAAAGCAGAAAACTGAGGAAACCCTCATTTTTAAGACAGAAAATATCAGGGAGGGTTTAAAGAATAAAGCATACACAGAAACTTCTGTTAAGAGGAGCCCTGCTGGCTCAGGCCACAACCCATCTCATCCAGCATCCTGTCTCACAGAGTGGCCCACCAATTGCTTCTGGGCATCTCAAGGAGAAGACAAAGGCAAAACCTTCACCTGCTCTCCACTCCCTGAAGAAGCATGGTGACTATATCTCCAACTTGGAGGCAGTACCCAGACATCCATCCTAGTAGGCTTTGACACACCTTTCCTACATGTATTTATCTAATCCTTTTTAAAGCTATCCAGGCTGGTTTCTGGCACTACCTCTTCCAGTAACAAATTCCACAAAGTGTTGACATGCTGGGTGGAAAAAAAATACTTGCTCCTGTCTACCCTAAGACCCCATCCCCTGAAATTATGAAAGACAGAGCTAACTGCATTTAACTATCTTCTCAAGAGTTCTCTGTGGAACAGACGAAGGAGACACCTACCACGCCATCTTATTTTGCTGGGGTACCACCAGCTATTAAAAGTTTCTTTGATGTTCTGGGATAAACTTTGTGGAAGATGACCCGCGTACCCAATTTTAATAGTGTTTTTGAATTCTGCTGCCTTTAATCTTGTTTATCAATTTTACTGTAAATTGGTTTGAGTTTTTGGTATGAGGAATTCGTATAAAAATGCTATGAATAAATTAAGTGGAAATATAAAACCCCGAGTTGAGATAGTTCACTCTCAAACAGGGCCATAAATCCTACACATAACTCTTTGAATTCCATAAAAGATTTATGTCTCTGACACGGTAGCTCAGTGGCAAAATTCATAAGTTTTCAAGTTCAACTCTTGGCACCTCCAGACAGAACTTGGGAACGATGCTGTCTGAAACCCTGCAGATCTGATACTTGTCACTGTTGACAAAGGGATGATCCACCAGTAGTAGAGATGTACATTAATGTGTTTTGGGGCATTTGATTTATAAGGAATTAAATGTTAGAAAATTCATATTCGTACGAATAGACCCTTTCGAATGTGTTAAAATTCTATTCGATACAAATGTATTCGTATGAATATCCATTCCGAATGAATACGTATCAAATACAAACAAATACGTATCCAATACGTATCTGAGATATGTATCCAATACATATCCCGTAACAAATCTGCTCTGAAATCGTCAAATCCGACCTGAATCCATTTTTAATACACTCTCAATCCATGTCCAATGCACTCTAGACCAATTGGAGATAGGACTACTGCAGCCACTTTCCCACCTCTCCAGCGTAAAAGATGTCCGAACTCTTCATACCAATGTCCAGAAATATTCGTATCGGCTAAATGTCAGCCATGCTTCCCCCACTGTGTAAACACTACTGTTTTAATTGATATTGTTTTGCTTTTAACATGTTGGGCTTTAAATGCTGCGATGGTTTTTATTGTTTTAATATATATTATTTTGTTTGATGTGGTGGATTTTAAAGGTTGTTACCCACCCGGAGACCTTCGGGTATAGGGCGGGATATAAATAAATAAATAAATAAATAAATAAATAAATAAATAAATAAATAAATAAATAAATAAATAAATAAATAAATAAATAAATAAATAAATAAATAAATAAAATTGTCATTGTACAAATATCGTAACAATGTGTATAAATGTCAGAATTCATATGAAATCGTACGAATAACGAGTGTTAAAAATATACGTGCAGATCCCTAACCAGGAAGGAAAAGGTTAGCTGTTTCCTTCTAGATCAGTGATGGTGAATCTTTTGAGCTCAGTGTGTCAAACTTTGCAAAAAAGCCTAGCTTAACTCGAGTGCTGGGTCACATCTAGAAATATCCATAATTTTGTGATATTTGTAGCTCTGGTAAAAAAAGTTATATTTTTGATATATGTATTTAGTGAAATAAAAAACGAATAATTCTTTACATTAGTGACTTTTGTTGCTGAATTTCATTTGCTAAATCTTCAGTTGAAAGTTGGCATTTCGTACACTTCAAGACCAAGCAAGCCTAACTAACTCCATCTGTCCGTCAGTTTCTTTTATTGGTTTTAATATTATTAAACACTGGAAATAAGGAGGAGGAAAAATTGTGAATAAAGCCATCAGTGCCGCGCACAGGTCTTGAGTCCTTTAGCTGCCAGGAGCCCAGACGCACTGTGCGTGAGCCGGCAGCGTGATGCCATGACTCCATTGTGCCTCCTATGCCAAGCCCAGCAATGCCTCTGTACTCCTGGTATCATGTAGGCTGCAAGCCAGAAGCAGCCTGTGGCCTACAAGATACCAAACAGCAGCAACATGCCCAGGCACCAGGGTGACTGTGTGCGTCACCCAAAAAGGCTTGGCGTGTCACCTGTGATACACGTGTCATAGGTTCGCCATCACCATTCTAGATGCTGGAGACTTTAGCTGATACCTTTGCCTTTTTTTAACAAACCTAATAATGCCTTATCTATGAAGTGTAGGACCTTTGTTCTGTGAGGGATAGAAATGGTTTGCACCCTCTGACAAAATGATCATCTTCTGGAAAGAGAGAAGCTTAGACACTTGCTTTTAATTAATTAGCCGGCTAAAATGCAAACGATTAAATCGTTGTATTGGGGAAGATACTCATTCCTTTGGGACAAAACCCACAAATTTATTCTGAATAGTTGCAACAAAGCTTCAATCAAGAAGACGGCTGTTCTTGCCTAATGTGACTCACGCTGATTAACATTATACTCTGATTAAGAATGTTTATTTTAATCTGCAATTCTTCAATGTTTCTGCACCAGTGAATTCCATACATGCATTATCCCCCTGCCTGATACACATGCTGAGTGGCAAACATTGGGGGGGGGGGGAGGTGGATTGTACATTGTCAGATCGCCGAGAAATAAAGTGGGAGGTGAATTTACATTCCTTGCTTCTTCCTGCAACTTGATCGACAGGGTGAACTCATTTGCTTGGAAGGTTTAATTGCAAGACTTTCTGCTTCTCAGCCTAATCCTTGGCTACGCATTCCTGTTCCTACCACTTGCATTTTTATGGCATAAGTACTCGACATTCATAATTCAGCATGTCAGACCTTTCTAGCAAATTAACGCCAGTGAGGAGGCTCATGCTATTTTGATGCAGATTTCTCTGTGATGCGTTACAGGAATTCACGTACTTTGAATAAGAAAAACAACACTGTAGTTCTCACTGATTGGCTGCTTTTCTTTCAAGAACCCCTCAAGATTACCCAAACTGCAAATGGCGTAGCATCAGATCTTCACCATAACCCAGGCAACCTGGGTTTTTTTAGTTCATTTTCATCTAGATTTATATAGCTTTATAGCCTTTGCAGCAATACGCAGATGGCTTTTCCCCTTAATTTCTTTAAAAATAATTTTTAATTGCTTTTTTCCTTCTACATACTGGGTTGTCCCATGAGTAAGTATAATCTGTATTCTGTCCTAGGAAATTCACAAAGTTACTGAATGCCCTCCATGGTATTGTAACTAGCAGCACACAAAGATGGCGGACCCTGGGCAGAGGCTATATAAGTAGCTGCCAACACAGGGTGCACTTTGTTTCTCTAAGGGCAATTTAGGACAACCATTGTTGCCATATTTACACAGCACGTAAGTCTGGTTTCTCCTGCCTATTGTATTTTCCGTATAATGACATATCACAGCCGAAGTTGCCCAGTTGCTTCTGACGTTTAACCCAGAACCAAGAGCTTAAAAGTGCAGTCTTCAAGAGCATGAATCTAATAACATGAAAACAAAAGGCACGTGGAAAGCGACAGTGTATTTGAAATTTGCACGTGAAACAGACCTGAGTCCCATGAATGAAATTTCCCACCTCCAAACTTGTACTGCTGGGAGCTTAAACATTTGTTAAGTCAATTTATTTCATTCCATTCCATTACTATCAGCCCTCCACCTGAGGCTACTAGGGCACATCAGGACACTCAGAACCAACCACTTGATAAAACAGAATAAAACGTGCTTAAAGTATAATCCTTCCACTGTGTGTTTTACAAGTTCATGGGAGAGACTAAGTAAGCAAATAATGATTCAGAAAGAGACTCTTTTTCAAGCTATAACAGCAAACACAGGGCCGGTGCAGGGGGAAGTCTGAACCACCACCACCATGCAAACAGTGCTGTTCCAGACCACCCTGCACTGCGGTCTAAAGCAATGGGACTCCTGCTCCAGACCCACTGGTTTGGATCAGGCCAGGTGGTGGTGAAGAAGAAGAAGAGTTGGCTTTTCTACCCTGCTTTTCTCACCCATTTAAGGGGATTCAACATGGCTGGCAAACCTTCTGTTCTTCTCCCCACAACACAACACCCTGTGAGGTAGATGGGGCTGTGTGAGCTCAGAAAGAGAGCTGTGACTAGCCCAAGGTCACCCAGCTGGCTTCATGGAGGAGTGTGGAATCAAGCCCAGTATTCCCAGATAAGAGTCCAGCTCCCTAACCACTAGACCAAATTGGCTCAGGTGGTTAAGTGCAGAAAGGCCCTCAATTCCTGTGCAGCACTGCAGCCTCGGGCCAAAAACCAGGAGGAGATTAGGAGGTGGTGTGGGGAAAGGAGCTGACGTATTTCTACAAAATTAGATTCCACGAGAGGTATGAAATTTATTCTGAGCTAGCCCAATGTAATGCAGGCAAGACATCCTAACTGTGCAATAGATCCGACTCCCAATTCCTTTACCACAATCTAGAATACAGTTGATAGATGTTTTCTGACCCATGCAGAACGTGTTTCATCTAAAACATCTTCACCAACCAGAGTTGATGTAAGGTTAAACAGTGAAAGCTACTGAAGGAGAAGAGTTGGCTTTTCTGTCCTGCTTTTCTCACCCATTTAAGGGGACTCAAAACAGCTGACAAAGCTTTCTGTTCTTCTCCCCACAACAGAATACCCTGTGAGGTAGGTGGGGCTGGGAGAGCTCAGAAGAGAGCTGTGACTTGCCCAAGGTCACCCAGCTGGCTTTGTAGAGGAGTGCGGAATCAAACCTGGTATTCCCAGATAAGAGTCCAGCTCCCTAACCACTAGACCGACGGCTACAGTCGACTTAAGAAACCCATCAGGATACCCAATATACCATTTTCAGAAAAACAGAATATTCTGGAATGTGCTTGCTTTCCAATTAGAAGGATTCTTCTGTCTTCTGGCCTGCGACTGAAGTATTTATTCATTTGCTTGTTCAGCTAAGTATGTCTGCAATCATTTCTGTTAAAACTATAAAGAACTTTCACAGGAAACAGTGTTTTGGATAGCAAAACTAAGAGTTTCACTTCGTATCACCCTAATGTTATGTGAGGCAGGGCAAACATATGATTATTTGAACATTCTGTATGTATTCAAGATCAATTAGAACATGGATTGTTCCTCTTTATATACATAAATTACGATGGCATTCACCCAAATCTCCCGGGGAGGTGGTCCAAATGTTAAGATAATCGTCTACTGAATGCCAAAAAGTGCCATTTAGTAATGATAAATCATTGCACTGGAAAGCTGTAAAGCAGCCAGCTCTAACATGTTCACAAGCTTCTGCAAACACTTCCGAAAAGCTTCCTTTGTGTGCACCCCACACTTAACATGACTTTGCAGTACAATGGAGCCACCGAACATGAAAAAACAGCCTTTTCAGAAGCAATTTGTAGGAAATAATGAACTCTGAAAAATGCATCGGGTGTGCTAACATCATCCGACATCGAGGGAATATCAGAGACAAAACTTTTGGTAAGTGCAGACAGCCTTTTGCTACAATGCCGTAAATCAACAGAACACCCAACCCAGTCTCTTTGTCACCGGCATTCAGTGACTTAAATGTCTCGAATATCTAGACCACATGAGAGATCCAATTCTCCACGTATCTGACCTTTCTCATTTTAAGGACACCTAAATTTCTTGCTGTCCATAACATATCATCGTACCAAGACTGCTTTGGAGTGCCTCCAAAATAAAATGGGTTTACAAGACAATCTTAATGGAATCTGACGCAGCAAAAAATAGCTAAGAAAGCAAACATTAAAATATATGAAATATATGAAGTATTTAATACAAATGATCAGATATGAAAAGAAATATAATTGCAACAGGGATTTTTTAAATAAAAACTCAACAAGTTAAATATAAGATAGCATACAATCAATATAACATACATTAATCATTAAAAGGTGTGTCTGGTTTTTTTTCAAAAAAGAAAAACATGTCTTTTACACTTGTCTTAGCTTAGTTTTCTGAAATTCCCTTTTCCTAATTAATAGGAATGAACCTTTCCTCTCAAGTAATTAAAAAAAAAAGACCTAAACACTAGTGGCACCAAAAGCTACTAATTTGTTTATCTCTACTCTTCATACCTAAACTTTAAATGGATTTTAGGGAAACATATTATAGCATATTATTTCATCTTATAGCATATTATATTTCATCATATATTGTCCAAATGGAAGTTGGCAAAATCTGTTTGCTTCTATTTCTATCCTGCTCTATGGCCCAAAGGTCTCATTGTTCAGCGCAATGTGTTAACAAGGAATCACAACTTGCACAAAACCAGGTAATTTATACAAACACCGTGTAAACGGTGATGAAAGCATTGTGAATTTTGGGTGAAGTCTGCCCAACGTTTGCACAAATTCATGTAAATCAGAGCGGACAAGGACTTAGGATGATGTACTGAATATTTTTACTATCTGTACAAGGCCTCAAAGTGTTCATTATTATTGCTACTATTGCACCTACTATGGGCGTGTTCCCACCTACTGCGAAGCACCTCTGGTCCGGAGTAATCCGGGTTCTGCTGCGGGTTTAGTTGGAGGCCGGGAACAGCACCGAGTGGGCATCAGGCTGTTCCCAAACTGGACCCGCAAGTGCGCAGAAGCACACCTGTGAACAGCGTGGCATGGTAGTTTTTGAGGACAGGAGTCACCGCCATTGCCAGCCTCCTCCTCCTCTGATCGGGCAACTGTCTGACGACGCCACATTCCCTCCCCATGCCCCATGCTCGCTCACTTGCCTTGGCCGCTGGCTCTCTTCCTTCGCTCGCCTTCTCAGGCACTATTATCCAGACTGGATTGTTGAAGTCCTGTCTCAGCAGGGGTCCCCCCCCCCCGCCCCAGATTTCTGTAGAAAATCAGGGTGGGGGAGAACTGGCATGGGAACAGGGCTTCCCAGATTTGGACTACTGGACAATTTAATGGGAACTCTGGATGCCAAGTCCGAATCCAGTCTGGACTTGAGTCCCTATGGGAACACGGCCCATAAATTCTGTGTATAACAGCAGTAACAACAGCAACACCAATGTTCTCACTCTGTGGACATTTGCATGGATTCCAGATTGGGCCACAGTCTCTTGGTGGCCACAGGAAAAGCAATTTGGTTGGGATGAACATTTGTATGGACTACCGGATGCCGCCTTCTCCTGCTAGTACCAGTAGTAATTCTCACCCTGTGGATATTTGCATAGATTCCAGATCTCCATTAGGACTGGGCCGCAGTCTCTTATTAACCTGCTGTTTGGTGACCACAAGTTTAACATCAAAAGCAACTTGGTTTGGATGAACTGCCGGATGTCCCTTTCCCCTGCTAGTGCCGGTAGTAATTGAGGACTCTGCTACCAAATAGGAGAAACAGATCAGCTGATAGATACACAGGTTCTACAGCCCTAAATTTCCCCCATCGTAGCCTTCCCCAGCCCTGCAGATCTAGTATCAGGGTTGTGCCCTTCAGACCTTTTTAAAAGGGGAGGCAGGAGCATACAAAGGGAGTATACCAAGTCACCTAGTGCGAAGAGGTGAGTCCGTGCTTTGTTCAAAACAGTTTAATAATTACATCAGACCACAGCAGCGCCAAACTGTTCTTCCTATCTTTCTATCTAAACCTACAACAAAGAGCAACAAAACCATTAAGTGAAGGTGAAACAGGCCAGCCGTCATTACAGCTACTACATTCTTCTTTCTCTGTCATTAAGCGGTGCAAATGCTCTCTTCACACGCACCCTGCAGTGAATGTTCATAACCAGGCAAGCGCTAACACTCCCCAGGCTGCAAGCCCATCACGGTTAGGCAACCCTTTGTAAAGGAATTCTTTTATTTAATTTTGTCTTTTTCCGGAGAAGAGATGAAGCTCCAGGTCTGCTAGCTCGCTCAGATCGGGGCCCGTATCGGGTGTAACGCACACATGATGCTCACAAAAGTTGAGCAAGGAGGGAGAAGTCGCTGGGATTCTTTGCAAACAGGACCAACCAACTTGGGGATGCATCGAAGTGAATGGCATGGAAATTCGCATTTGTGCAAATGGAGCCGCTTCGAATACGCTAAACTTCAGATTCGTGCCGAATGTTCACTGACAGTGGCACCCCCACCCAACAGCCGCTGGCACCAGCTGTGCCTCTGAATTTGCTCCAAATCCATTCCAGAGGCACCTGGGCAGCTCGTTTCCCTTCACGAATATTAACGAAACTTCGAAGGAGTGCACAAAACCTTTTGCTTGTCAAGTCTTCAAATATAGCCAATATCCGGTTTGAGTACAAAGTTTCAAACCTTTGCAATTCATACAAACTGTGAAGGTGACGAACATTTTCCACCCACCCCTAAACTAGCTTCTCGTGCAGGCAAAAACACTTTCCACTGCACACGCAAACTGCTACACACACACACACACACACACATGCAGACAGAGGTTATTAATGCACCAAGCCTACACACACACACACACACACACACACCACATTCACCCCAAATATAGCAGATGCTTATTTACTCCACCTACCATGTGCATCAAAGAATTCATCATCTGAGCTCTCGTCCGAATCTCGTGCGATGCTCTGCATTCTCCACTCTGATATGCTATGGCGTGAGGGACTTGCTAGGAGAAACAGAAAGGATTTATACAATCAGCTCAGAAATCAAAGGTGGCCGCAGTCTATCCATTGGAACAGCAGCAACAACAAAAGGCACAGTTTGCCATTCGTGATGGAAATATGCCCCCCAGGGTCAGGGCACAGCCCAGGGATGCCACTGTGTTGTTAAACACACACACACAGCTCGGAGCTACGCTGTTTATGGTCACTACTGAAGATAACAACACCCCGCAAGCCTTCCCTGCAGGTTTCAAAGGGCAGCTAACTAATGAGAACCAGGAGGATGGGAAAATAATTTTGGTGTTCCAAGTTGACAATTAGAAAAAAAAGAAGCTTCCTGGCTGTAAAAGACCCTTGCAAAATTCCAGCTATGAAACAGCTATCTTTTTATTAGGGAAACTAAAGTTTGCTGGCTGCAAAATACTTTCCATGTCACACTGAAGTTTTCCTCTGGCCAACAGCCGCAAAAATATAAACGGAGGGAAAGCATTAACGAAATCTCTCAGGGGAGAACTTGGGTCACAAAAGATCCAGGTAAGAACAAACTCCACTAGCTAATATTAGACAAGCTGTTCTAAATAGACTCCTGCAGAGGCCGCCTCTATGAATCAAGCTGTTTATCTGCCGCCGTCTTGCCGTCAAGGGAAGAAGCTTTTGTCTCTGCCTTGGCACCCCCCAGTGGGAGTCATCAGGTTGATCCACATGGGGAGATATTAAGATGTGCAGGCACATGAAAGGAGGAACCTCTAGCAACCTCTGTGAGACTCAGTCTATCTATCTATCTATCTATCTATCTATCTATCTATCTATCTATCTATCTATCTATCTATCTATCTATCTATCTATCTATCTATCTATCTGCTGCCAGAAGAGGTGGTAAGAGCTACCAGCCTAGATGGCTTCAAGGAAGGGTTAGACAAATTTATGGACAACAGATGTATCAACGGCTACTAGAATGAATGCCTAGGTACATCTTTCAGGCTGTGGGGACAAGCAGGATGCTTCTAAAGCCATTTGCTGGGATCTGAGAGCAGGAGAAGGTTTGCCCTTGTCTCTGCTTGAGATGCCCATAGACAGTTGGTGGGCCACCGGGTATGGCGGGACACTGGACTAGATGGGCTGTGGCCTGATCCAGTAGGGCTTCTCTTATGTTCTTATGAAAATAGCAATCTAGCAGATGATCAGAAGAGCCAGCGCTGAGGTCAGAAGTCTCTCAGGTCTCTTTTCCAATAGCGCTGAGGCAAGAGGTCCCAACCAAACTTTTGAGGGTCACTTCACTTGTTTAGTTCCTACGACAACTGAACAGACAGGCCACCTGGCCCTCTGTCTGAGGCCACCACGTTCCCCAGTGAACCTCACCTTATTTTAGTCACCTGTTAAAGGCTGATGCTGGGGAACAGACACCAGTCAATTTCCATTCCATGCTTCTAACCACAGCTAATTTAACCAAAACACCTAAATGCCCATGAAATGGCATGCCGACACAAGTTAGACCAAGGCCGAGTGTGTGAGGAAATTGCTCTGGGTCCTTTCTTTACTAATTGCCATTTGGAAAGGCTGCTGATGTACCTCCCTGGATCAGCTGCAGAGCTAATTACGGTTTCAGCGTTCCCCTGCTTCCGCTTCTCCCAGCGAGACCTCCCCCCCACCCTTTCCCTTTAGGAATAAGAGCATAGAGTGATTGATAGCACACAGCTAAAACACACTGGACTGGCGTCAAAGGTGATCGCATAATAGCTACTAAAAATAGAACAGACATCACAGGCAGGGCTGTGGGAAGGATCCCCCGCTTACGCCAAGGGTCTGCAGAGACTGCAGAAGACGAATCACATACTCATGTGGAGAGACAGGAGGAGAGCTTTCATGGCTAATTCAAAAGAAAACCCAAGCGGCTCCCAAGGCCTGAAGATTAAAAGCTCCCGTGGGGCATTTTCTTCTTAGTCTAACTTTGAAATGCGGGGGGGGGGGGGGAAGTCCACAAATACAATGAAAAGGTGTCAACAGTCAGACCTGGAGATGGACTGAAGGAGAAGAAGAGGAGTTGGCTTTTCTACCGCACTTTTCTCACTCATTTAAGGGGACTCAAAACAGCTGACAAACCTTCTGTTCATCTCCCCACCACAGGCACCCAGTGAGGTGGGCAGGGCTGTGAGAGCTCAGGAGAGAGCTGTGACTAGCCCAAGGTCACCCAGCTGGCTTAGTGGAGGAGTGTGGAATCAAACCCGGTGTTCCAAGATAAGAGACCGGCTCCCTAACCACTAGACCAAACTGGCTCACCAGGAGGTTTAAATGGATGGCATGGCCATGACCAATGGAAACCAAGGGACAGCTTTCCTCTCTCAGACCCTCCATGTAGGTCTTTGGAACTGCAAAGGGCATGATGCCATCCCTGTCCTGCAGTATTTACCGTCCTACCCCCTCCCAAAGCTATCAGCTGCCCCCAGTGCTTCCTTCTGAAGCCAACGGCTGGGCATAACTCACCACCTCTTTTCGAAGAGGATTTGGAAGACGTTGACCACTGCTTGGTTAGCGCTCGCCCTGACAGGGCTTCGCTGATATTGCTGGAAGGATCTACCACCTCGGCGGATGGGGATATGGCCTTTGTTTCCACAGTGTCCTCGCCAGGCGAATCTTTGGGAAGGTGCTGCTCAGGCTCTGCCTCGTTTAAGCTGAACTGGGCCATCTTCTGTGCCAGCATCAGCTGGGCTTCCTTCTCCAACTGCCGGATGTCCTCAATCGTGAGGCCGTACCATTCATCTTGCCAGCACCAGGCCTGTCGGTGAGCCCTCACCATCACCTTCCGTAGCCCTGGGAGGTGAAGCAAAACAGGAGGGCAGCAGTTTACTTCTGGAAGTGAACTCCAGCTCAGTAGTACAGCAAACTGCCTGGAAAGCGGAGGGTCGCCGGTTCAATCCCCAGCCTCTCCCCACAAGCAGGCAACGGAAAGCCACTTCTCTACTTCGGCCGCGAAAACTGCATAGAAGCGCCCAGGAAATCAACCAGAGGGCAGCCATTTCTTTGTGGTAGGGATGAATGGGGGGGTTTTGCATTCAATTTGTATTGAATCGAATGTAAGAAAATTTGTATTTGTTCAAATAGATCCTCTGTTTGAATGTGTATAATAAATAAATAAATAAATAATGCCAGCATGGCCTAAATTCAAAGGTATCTGAACTACCTTGGATAGCTCTGAATGCAGCACCTGCCAGCGGGCACTCCTATCCCCATCTAGCTCTGGCATAAAAATACCACCTGCTATTTTTAAACTCTCAGATGCCTACAACTTTCACTGTCACAGGCTACACTGAACATACAAGCTTTGTCTTTAGAAAACAGTTCGGAAGGCATCAATCCCCCTCCTACCTGTGCCCATTTTATTTAGATTTAATTTAGACATTGCTTGTGGACTAAACTCTCGCTGGTAAATTCAACAAGTTCTTAATATTAGGCTCTGATAGGAAAGGGAGCTGCAATGATAGGAGTGGCCAAGGCTTTGTCAGCAAAGCCCCCTGTTCCCAGGTACTCTGAAGAAACAAGCCAAGTCTAAAATACATTGATTTATTAAAATTAAAAGGCGAAATCTGAGCAGTAGCCAAAACATGACAGTAAAGGAAAATAAGGCAAAAAAAAAAAAATGCAGACAAGCAAAATAGTATCTCCACAGAGACTGTGTGATCCAGAGTTTGGTTTCACAAAGCAGAAGTATAGGTACAGGACATGGTAAAGACAAAGGGAGAATAATTCATCCATTACAGGCATGACTGACTCTCCAAATACAAAGATGGAGTAAGTCAGGCCTCTTATGCCACAGGAACTGGCAGACTTTCAGGTGGCGTCAAACTCCAGTCCAACCCCATCCGCCACTGACACTCAAGGATACTGAGAACCCTAGCCCATCTATAATCAGTGGGCTACACTTCATCCTTTCAAATGCTTTCTAGACTATCTGTCCAATACAGGTGTGCCCCCGTATCCGCTGATTCAGAATCCGCTGATTCACTCAACCATGGTTGACATCAGGAGGAAATAAAAGGGGCGTGTCCCTGTATCTTCTGATTCAATATCTGCTGATTCAATCAACCATGGTTAACAGCAGGGAAAAATAAAAGGGGCGTATTCCCATATCTTCTGAATCAGTACCTGTTGATTCATTCAACCATGGTTGATGTCAGGGGGAAATAAAATGGGCATGTCCCTGTATCTTCTGATTCAGTATCTGCAGATTCAATCAACCATGGTTAACAGCACGGAAAAATAAAAGGGGCGTATTCCCATATCTTCTGAATCAGTACCTGTTGATTCATTCAACCATGGTTGATGTCAGGGGGAAATAAAAGGGGCGTGTCCCTGTATCTTCTGATTCAGTATCTGCAGATTCAATCAACCATGGTTAACAGCAAGGAAAAATAAAAGGGTCATTCCCCCTTATCCTCTGATTGTGTATCTGCTGATTTAGTCAACCATGGTTGACGGCAGGGGAAAATAAAAGGGGCGTGTTCCCATATCTTCTGAATCAGTACCTGCTGATTCATTCAACCATGGTTGACGGTAGGGGGAAATAAAAGGGGTGTGCCCCTGTATACACCGATTCCCTGTCCACTGATCCACTCAACCAGATTTGACCAAAAGGTTGACACCATATGGTAAACTTGTTTGTATTATTCACGGTTTTCATTATCCACAGTAGGAGCTGGAACGTATCCCCTGTGGATACGGGGGCATACCTGTAACAGATAAGGTGAAGGCGTCCCAAGAGACCTAAGGAGGTGGAGGAGAACAGCATCCAGTCACTCACCGACATCATGAATGAAGCGCTCAATTTTAGACTGCATTCCCCAGTATCTGAATTCTACTTTGCAGAGTTTATATGCACACATTATAGGGTATTTCCCAGGATTGATCTTGTGCTCTTTGATCCAGTCTTCTGACAGAGGTCCCCTGGTCGTTTTCACTGATTTATACAGCCTGGGATCTTCTTCTGACTTGTATTCATGTGGAGGAATGGGATCTTTAACAATATCAATAGGATCTAAATGCACACAAAAGAAGCCACCAGTTTCATGGTTGGGGTGTGTGTGTGTCACATTCCAGGCAGAAAAGCATTAAACCACAAACAACACATACGTTTTATTTTGATGATCAGAAAAATACTATAGCTACTTTCATTTTTTACTCTATTACTCAGGATGAAGCAGATGCTTTTTAAACAATTTAACCATGTTTATGAAGCAGGATTAGGGCCTTTCCACACTTCATCTTCCCCAGGAAAATGTCCCAGTGGGGCAAAGTTGTGTAATGATTTGGGCAACGCCAAAATGCTACAGGCCCCGAAGTGTCCTTCATTACAGGTTTTTTTCCCTCTATCACACAACACTAGAACCAGGGGGCATCTATGAAGCTAATGGATAGGAGAATCAGATCAGACAAGGGAAAGTATTTCTTCACCCAGAGGGTCATTGGTCTACAGAATTTGCTGCCAAAAGAGGGGGTAACAGCAACCAGCCTGGATGGCTTTAAGGAAGATGGATAACAGATGTATCAATGGCCCGTTTCCTCGGCAACAGCACAAGGAGAAAGAACCCTAAACAGTTACAAAGATGCCCAGGAGGGTAGCAAAGGTGGTCCTTATTGGCAGGGCGGGGCAGAGACTTCTGCTCTTCCCATTCCGTTAACCCTACCCCTCTGAAATTTGGATGTTTACTTTACTGACTGATCAAATTAAAACAGTAACAAACAACCTCATGGCCAGCAGCAAGCCTCTTTGGGAACCAGAAGCAGCAATATTTCCAGATCGCAACGTTTTTTGAACAGAAAGGCAGCCCAGGTCTTCTGATGGTATTTATAAAGCTACCAACCCCAATTTCGCCTCCTCTCCCCTCCCCATGGCTGCTGTGTTTCCTCTCTTCCTTAGCCAGGAAGTGGTGCTATTGGCTTGACAGTGACTACGTGCAGAACTAATTAAGCAATATGCTGCGACCAAAATGTACAGTCCCTGGAGTGAATGCCAGGTTTGCTCTCTTTTCTTGGCAGTCCCTGAGAGGATCATTATGGAGGAGCCTGGAGAAGGAAGGCATGGCATCTTCTCAGATCCGTGCTGCAGCTCTCAAGGCAGCTCTCCGTCATGAATGTAGTTACGATATGTACGCACTACACACAGCCAATGTCTGCCGCCGTGGCCCTCACACATAAAGGATGCTGCAGATCTAGACTTCTTGTTGTCTGCTTTTTCAGGCACACTGGACTGCCAAAATCCAAAGGTGCATACCGTGATGTTTTAAGCACCCACAGCATTTGCCTGTGACTGGCAGTTTTATAAGCAACGTTACCAAATATCACTGCAAAATGACCCTTCGAAAATGTGATGCTCCCGGGGTCTTTGCATCCCTCCTCCCTGTTTTGCTGTCTCCACGGCAGCACCTGTGAGACCAAAGCCTTTGCCATGCCCACCCCAGGTTGGACATAAAAACTGTAGCTGCTTCTGGCTGGAGCGAGAGGAGACACAATTGAGTCCCATGTTACAGGTGGGCGATTGGCGCCTTTGCCGCAGCCTCCTCTAGGTGTAAGTTCCAGCTGAAGACGGAAGAAGAGAAAATCACCTAAGTTGGTTGTTGCTGCCACTTTGCTGCCATTTCTGTTTAGTTTCTTCTGTTTAGTTGTCTTGTATTAATTGCTCCGGTTACTATTTTCTTATTAGATACTATGTACTGTAACTTCTTAGATTATTAGAATTCTGCACATTGCTTGTGATATGTGATGTTTTATTTACTGAATTGGATTTCTTTAGCTGCTGTATTCCTCTGGTGTGATGATTATGTACGTTATATTGTGCCTCCCGTTGGTGAAAGGGGTGTTATAAATAAACATTGTTGTTGCTGTGTAATGATTTTCAAGGTAAATGATTTTTATGCTAAAGGGTTATGTACATCAGTGGTACTATAGCACAGAGATGTGTACAAATGTTTTTTTTTTTGACCTTCTATTCAAATCAAATCGAACATCTGAAAATCCACTTCAATCCAAAATCTTCTAAATTCAAATTTAACAAAATTCAATTCGAATTTACCAAATTCAAATCTATTTGTTCCCCACATCCATACATGTCCATCCAAGTCCGTATGTATCCCATAGTTATCCTGTATGCAAGTCGTTTTCATCCCGTACGGATCCGTACAAATGCGTACGGATGTGCGAAAGATGCGGATCTTCAAGTATGCATCGTGTACGAACCTATACACACACAAATGTCTGGATAATTCGAATGAAAAGATCTGAAATTCAAAATTTGATTCAAATGCTCACATTCAAATTTTGATTCAAATTCAGATGTCAAAATTCAACAATTTCGATCAGATTCCGAATGCCTACGAATATCCATGCACAATCCCTACTATAGCATACTCTACACTGGGCCTTATTCCAGATTATATCCTGGAATAGGAGCCTGCCATCTGCATGCTGGTACGGACTATGGCAGGCCCAGTATGCGGACAACAGATCCCTATTCTGGGATACAATCTGGAATAAGGTCCAGTGCAGGAAGGGCCTTTATCTTGAATCATACTGTTAATCTTTTCAAGTGGTGACACCGGGAACCTTTCCTTTTTTTTTACAAACACAATACATTATAAGAACATTATTACAGATAGGTTCACATAACAACAGTTTAAAGTGGAACGCAAACTTGAGTGAAGAGAAGAAAGCAATACTGTACTCACCTATAACTGTCTGCCTTTTCTCTGCAGGGGAAAGGTTGAACACATTGGCTTGCTCTCCTGAGTCAGCTATATAATAGGTTTCAATATCAATGGAAAATTTCTCCACAAATGGACATGTGTACCTGGGGTGGGAAGGAGAGAAGACACAGAATTGCTTTCCATCGAGGGTCCATGCGCCAGCACCAAATCCACCATCATATGGGTAGTGTTTGATAAAAGTGGACGCTTTTAAAGCTGAAGACCAGGGGGTGGGTGAGGAAGAAGAGGAACATGGCCTGGAAGACTTACAGTGCAGCCAAGATTGCATTAGGACCCTGGTTGTCAAAGGATGAACTTTCAGAGTTTTGCACCTGGCAAAAACTGGACAAAGACGCTGTCCTAAATGTGTAGAGTGAAGAAGTGAAAGGCTGCATCCAGCTATTGATTTCTTAGGCCTTTTTTGCACTAGCACTGAAGACCCCATTTGGAACCTGACTGGTACTCAACTGGTACTGATCAGCCATGCACTGTCCCCACACAAGACCCCTTTAGGAACCAACCCATTAGGAACCCATCCAGACTGTGCTGTCCCCATGAGTGAAATCCGGATTTAATGGGTCCTTCGGGCATTTAAATCCAGATTAACCATAGGCCCCTTTAATGGTGGCTGCGATTCAGTCTTTGTCTGTCAAGACCGGATCAGAGGACACACATGTTTGGCACCCACTTCCATTGGATGCTAAGAGCGTGTGCAGATGTATGGGTTCCTTGCCGAAATGCATCTCTTTCAGGACTGGATCCAAGGGAGGACATCTCAAAGATCCGGATCTTCTAAATCCGGATTTACAGAAGTATATGCAAAAACAGCCTTACTCTGCTATATTTGGATATTCCAGAATATCCAAATATAATGGAATAAACGACCAATGTCTGGATGCAGCCAAAGATGGTTTGAAGATCTCCCTAATAGAAAGAACTTGAGAATTTCCAATGAATGTGATTATAAATGGCCAAGAGGTTACTGACAAATAACAAAAATCATTGAATAATTAAAGAGTAACTGAAGATACAGCAGACAAACTTGGCACTGTTTTGTTCTGTTTTTTTGACCGATGAACCTCGGTTTCAGTCCTTCGTGTTTGCTTTGTGCCATAAACCTGACTGCACCTTCAGCCTTCAAGAGCTTCATTATTCCTTCAAATTTATGTCTTTCCCTTTACCCAAGTCTCAGGGTGGGACATATAAAACATTAAGAAATATATAAAGTCAGACCTTCATATCCTTTGATCCGGTAACAGCGGTGACTGGAACCAACCAACCCCCCCCCCAAAAGGGCACCATTAGGCCCACCTTAAACTCTTCCGATGTCTGGGACAGGTAGGAAATGGCCCAAAATGGTCCATGATTTTACATAATTCCTTTGAAATCCTGCAGAGTGCATTTCCCAGCATTTGTTATTATCTGCAGTTTATCTGCAGTAGGGCCTCAAACGCACCCCCCCACACACAGATACAACGGCCCAACTGTGTTATAATTTTTTTAAAACAATTCAAATCCACTACTTTCCCACCCAATCCCAAATTTCAGGACAACGTTAAGGCAGTAAAATAATTCAGCAAACACTTAATGACCTTGTCCTTGTATAAGGATACGCATTCCAGGATTCCTCTTCAACTCTTAATGCTGCCTTTGGCAGGATAGACCGAAACCAACTGGGAATATGCATACCAATATGGTATACTTTATGGGTATACTGCCCATTGCCACCTGGACCATCAGTATAGGGCCTGTTTTCCAAAATCTCTACACCGCTGCCTTCGCCGCATGTCTCTTCTCGACTCTTTTTCTGGGGGGGGGAAAAAAAAAACATTTAAACGAAGTGTGTCAAGACATTGTTTTCCAAAAGGCCCAGGAGCCAAGTCTTCATCTGAAAGATAACTGTGGAATTCCAACTCCCATAATCCCAATGGGGCACTTGCAAAAGGAACTACAGGAGTCTAATCCAAGAGCATTTAATCCTTCAGATCTTCCTCAACTGAGTCAGTTTGGTCCAGTTGTTAAGGAGCCAGACTCTTATCTGGCAATATCAGGTTGATTTCGCAATCCTACATGAAGCCAGCTGGGTGACCTTGGGCTAGCCACAGCTCTCTTCTGAGCATTCACAGCCCCACCTACGTCACAGGGTGTCTGTTGTGGGGAGAAGAACATAAAGTTTGTCAGAGTAACCTTAAATGGGTGAGAAAAGCAGGGTAGGAAAGCCAGCTCTTCTTCTTCTACCAGCATTCTGTGCTGGGCCTAATTTAGAAGGACGTATTCCTGTCATTACTTTATGAGGAATGAGTTTTCTAGAAAACTCAGCAATGTCTTTACACAAGAAAAGTTATGTTTGATGGCTAAAATTAAGCAGAGAAAGCGATGGATAGTCTAGTAGTTCTAGGACCAAGAACGCTCGTCAAGATGCTTCCTTACAAGGGAAGTAAAACAAAAAGAAATGAAAATCTTTCACTTTAATCCCTTTAACTTCCCTGGTGGTTTGTATTTTACAAGTGTTTGTTTAAGAGGCTAGCACTGAAGGATTTAAAAGACAAGCAGAGATTATAGTTATGAATTAAATGTAAAAGACACTTCAATAATGACCTTTATTTTTGGCAGGCAAAAAATATATATAAAAAGAAATTCCTGTTCAGCAAAAGATTAATAGGGGATAGAAAGAGCCAATCAGAAGAAAGAAGAGTTGGCTTTTATACTCTGCTTTTCTCATCCTTAGGGGGACTCAAAGCAGCTGACAAACCTTCTGTTCTTCTCCCCACAACAGGCACTCTATGATATAGGTGGGGCTGTGAAAGAAGGGGAGCTGTGACTAGCCCAGGGTCACTCAGATGACTTCATGGAGGAGGAAGAAGAAGAGTTGGTTTTTATACCCTGCTTTTCTCAACCATTTAAGGGGACTCAAAGCAGCTGACAAACCTTCTATTCTCCCCACAACAGGCACCCTGGGAGGTAGGTGGGGCTGTGAGAGCTCAGAAGAGAGCTGTGACTAGCTGATGCTTTTCCATGCAACTTCTTTGATATAATTCACCTTCTCATCAACCACTGAGCAGCTTTCTAAATACTTCAGAGAGTTGAGCAAAGAGATGAAGAGCAATCTGATTCTGTGCAGAATGGAGCAATGAGTTTTGGAGGGTAACTTTCCTTAGGAAAGTGTCAATTGCAAAGATGGAAAATACCTTGAAAATCCCCAAATAAACACAATTTACCCCAAGAGTTATTCATTTAAAACAAAACACCATGGGAAACAATTTGTAGCATTTCTAATTTCTACTTGTACTCCAAAATCCCCAGAAGGATTTTGCCGTCCCAAGACTGCATTACAGCCAGTGCTCTCACCAGATCAGAGCGTCCTCTCTAGAGGAAAACGGCCTGCTCTTGGTTATCTCCAGAAGAAAGGTTCATGCTTTCCATAAATCAAGACCTTTCAGGTGGGCACTTGGAACACTCATTCCTGCCACGTGAGGCTGTTCCTCTTAGGAGGTGACCACATGCCAAGTAATTGTGAATTTGTGCCCTTGCTGAAATGCGCTAAGGGGAAAGATTCCCCAGCCAATACAAAGTATGGCTTAAAGTCCTGCATGGCATAAGGAAATCCACCCCTTCCCTTGGAGTTTCCCTCCGTAACCATCACCAAACTCTTTGCTATTCTGGACAGCCCACATCAATAGATCTCCAAGGCAGATGGTGACACAGATCTATCCTGGCTAAAATAATAGCATTAAATTACTCATAATGGGGAACTCACCGAAGCAAGATACTCTATGATTAGCAAGAACGGCAGTTACTTAAAAGGGTTTTATTAAAATAAATCACCTGGCGGAGAGGCTATAAACACAGAACAGGACACAGCACATGACCTCGCTGGAGCTGTTATGGAAGGAACAATTCCAGTGAATGTCACTGAAGCTGCGCAGCAATTCATATATCAACCCCTCAAAAAAGAAAATAAAAAAGGCAGCTGGGACAGACATAAAAAGCAGGAGAGCGATTCAGTATGTCGCATTGCAATACACAGTTACCAGGCAGGCAGGTTCATAATGTGAATTATTTCCATATGCGTTTTAGCTGGGTCACAGGCCTAACAGGGCCACTCCGAGGAATTCAGCTGGCATTCAGTCCCAGTGCCCTTGCTGTGGGTTCAGTTGTCACACAAGGGTTCAGATCATATTTCTGGGATGCCCCTCAAGGCCGTCTGCAGGGCACTGAGACCAGGTGAAGGTTTTGCCTTCGTCTTCTGCTCAAAGCCCCAAAACAATTGGTGGGCCACTGCATGAGGCAGGATGCTGTGCTAAAATCGATCATGGCCTGGTCCAGCACAGTGAAGGAATGGTTATTTTGGCATTTGATTTGTAATTAATCGAATGTTAGAAAATCTATATTTGTTTGAACAGACCTCCTTCGAACTTGGTAGGATTCTATTCCATATGAATGTATTCATACAAATTTGTATAAATATCTAATACAAACAAATACATATCCGATATGAACGAATATGTATCCTCAGGAACACATATCCAACATATGGCTAGATTGGACTATTGTAATGCACTCTACATGGGGCTGCCCTTGAAGACGGTTCGGAAGTTGCAGCTAGTGCAAAACACAGCCGCTAGAGCGCTGACCGGAACATCTAGCCGGATCCACATCAGGCCGGTCCTAAAAGAATTGCACTGGCTGCCAATTCACTACCGAGCCCAATTCAAGGTTTTGACTCTGACTTATAAGGCCCTAAATGACTTGGGCCCCAAATATCTAAAGGAATGCCTTCCCCCATATCGACCTGCCCATGGCTTAAGATCAAGCTGTGAGGCCCTCCTGGTTGTCCCGCCACCTTCAGTAGTGAGGCTGGTGGGCACCCGGGAGAGAGCCTTCTCTGTGATGGCCCCTAGACTATGGAATAGCCTCCCCCTTGAGGTGCGTCTTGCCCCTTCCTTATATGTATTCAGGAGGGCCGTGAGGACGCACTTCTTTTCCCTGGCCTTTGGCTGAGCTGATTATATTTCCCACCCAGGACAGACACCATCATTTAAAGCATAATGTGTGTTGTTTTAGCGTTGTTGAATTTTTAAAGTGTTTTAATGTATATTCTGTTTTAATCTGCTGTTTTAAGATTGTAACCCACTCAGAGACCTTTGGGTATGGGGTGGGATATAAATATAAATATAAATAAATAAATAAATAAATAAATTCATTTGTATGGGGATATTTGTACGAATTTGTACAAATACATTTGTATTGAATAGAATCCTACCACGTTCAAAGGCAAACATGGACTTTCTAACATTCAATTTGTTACAAATCAAATACAAAAAAAAACCCAACAACATTGATTCAACATCCCTAATTCTGTACTGAACCAATGTTTTTGAAAAGAAAAATTGAACACAGGGAGGGAAAAAAACAAATGCAAAAATAAATATCTACTGATTGCGAGCACAAATGCAAGACAAAGGATCCTTCTTTTAAACAGCAAGGAGTACAGCATGTTATGTTATGAATGATTTGTATAGGTAACTGAGACGCTGAGTAAGTAGCGAAAGATTCACAGAAGCAAAATTGCGCAGAGTTTAAGAGGTTCTTCCAGCCTCACCGCGTGCTTTGAAATTCAGGTGTGAGAGAGCAGAAGGAAGCAGAGCAAGCCCCTGCTGGCACAGGGTTTGAGACTTTTTTTGCCGTTTCCAGAGCATTTTCAAAGTTGAAGAGAAAATTTCTTCTCTTCTAAGGCCGGTAGTTATTCCCGCTCTGTGAACTTGGCTCTTTCACCCACCAGCTTCCCCACAGACTGTGTTTTTTTCTTTGATGAATCCGTCTACACACTCCCAAAATAATACTTATGTGGTGGCCTTTTAAACTGGCAGGACATCCTGAGTTCTACTGAAAGTTCAGGCAAGGGAGGCCTTTCGAAATTGGTGGGAACAGGCAAGGAGAGGAAATTGCCACCCACTCCCCCAAGCGCGCTGACGACATGGGGGCTGTCGGTTGGGAGGAAGAGAAGAAGGAAGAGGCAGTTGGATGTTTCTGGCTGCAAAACCCTCTCTCCTTTGATCTTTTTTTCAACTCGTTTTAAGTGCATGAGATGAAAACTTGTGGAGCAGGGGAGACTTTCCCCCTGTTGCCTCCTCCACGTCAGTGGAGCTGAGCTCCTGCCCATAAACAAGAGCGCACTGAGGCACCACAGTTAAATGCCAGTGCTGAAGCACAGTAATTGGCCAGTTTAGGGTGGAAAAGAAGAATAAGAAGACTTGGCTTTAATATCCCGGGTTTCTTGCATTTAAGACGACTCCAAGCAGCTGACAAACCTTCTGTTCTTCTCCCCACAACAGACACCCTGTGAGGTTGGTTGGGCTGTGAGAGCTCAGAGAGAGAGAGCTGCGACTAGCCCAAGGTTACCCAGCTGGCTTTGTGGAGGAGAAAGAAGAAGAGTTGGCTTTAATACCCTTAAGGGGACTCAAAGCAGCTGACAAACTTTCTGTTCTTCTCCCAACAACAGACACCCCGTGAGGAAAGTGGAGCTGTGAGAGTTCAGAAAGAGAGCTGTGACTAACTCAAGGTCACCCATCTGGCCTC
Organism: Aspidoscelis tigris stejnegeri; assembly: GCA_023333525.1. NCBI lineage: Eukaryota > Metazoa > Chordata > Lepidosauria > Squamata > Teiidae > Aspidoscelis > Aspidoscelis tigris. The sequence continues at coordinate 6,344,018 of JALMGA010000020.1, forward strand.
ATGGAGGAGGGCGGAATCAAACCTGGCATTCCCAGATAATAATGTGGCTCCCTAACCACTAGACCACACTGGCTCAGGGCTAGTAGCCACTGACCAATCTGTCTTGAATACATCTATTATTTTTTTTAATCCAGCCAAGTTAATTTTCCTCAGAAGCACTGCCAACCCCAATTGTTCTACATGTAAATACTGGCATGTGAATTCCTTCCTATCCCTGAAGTACTGTTTACAGCAGAGACCCAGATACACCAAAATGCTAATTTAATTTAATTTGTTTTTATATGGATATTGTACATATTTGCACTCTGTTCTCTAAACCCATCAATACCGTTTAATAAACATCATGGTAATGAATGTTGAGACCCACCCAAGATGAATGTTGTGACACACCCTGGGACCATTTGGGAAAAGATAGGATATAAACACAGAAATAAACACAAATGTGCATTGGTGTCCCCAGCATGCTAGTTATTTTGAGAACCAAAATGATAAGTTTTTAAGAATCATACACCTGTGTTTAGGATTACTTGTCTGCATATCAGCATTTCATTCGTACTATACACAAAGAGACAGAGATTTGGATTCCAAACAATTCTTGTGTCTCAAAAGAAATTACGTGCCATTAAAACATATTTCCCTGTTGCTTTTCTAGCTCCCGCTTTTGTCTCTGTTTAAGGTTTATTGGCATCCAAGCTTGTTTGTGCTTTATTTATCAGGCTGGCCTCACGTTAGGGAAACGAGCAGCCCCAAGTTCCAGCATCTGTCGCCATGGCGATACGATTACATCAGCAATCCAACAGATTTGGTTCTGGCCAGTTTCCGTCAGGCTCCTGGAGAGCACAGAAACGGTGAGCAGTAATAGTAAGCTGAAGGATGGTGCCGATAACCACAAAAAGACCTGTGCGTACCATTTTAACCCAAACTGCACACCTTTCACATAAAACGCAAAAGCCTGAGTATTATCGCACCAGAAAATTACATACTTAAAGATGGACATAAGAACATTGAGAGGAGCCCTGCTGGATGAGGCCATAGCCCATCTAGTCCAGCATCCCACCTCACACAGTGATCTACCAATTGCGTCTGGGCATCTCAACCAGAAGCCAAAGGCAAAACCTTCACCTGTTCTCAGCTCCCTGCAAATGGTCTTGAGAGGCCTCCTGCCTGTCCCTCCAACCTGGAGGCAGGACCCAGGTATCCATTCTAGTACCCACTGATATATCAGTCCTCCATAATTTATATATAGGAACATTAAAGGAGCCCTGCTGGATCAGACTACATCCCATCTACTCCAGCATCCCTTCTCACACAGTGGCCCACCAAATGCTTCTGGGCATTTCAAGCGGAAGACAAAGGCAAAACCACCTGGTCTCAGATCCCTGCAAATGGCCTTAAGAGGCATCCTGCCTCACTCTCCAACCAGCAGAAAACACCTGGTCATCCATTCTAGTAGCCATTGATACACCTACCCTCCATTAATCTGTCTAATCCTTTCCCACAGCTATTAAGGCTGGTGGCTGTGACCACCTCTTCTTGTAGTAAATTTCATAGACCGATGACCCTCTGGGTGAAAATATACTTCCCCTTGCCAGTCTGAACTCTCCTGCCCACCAGCTTTATAGAATGTCCCCTCATTCTAGGTTTGCGCATAGAGAGGGAGAGAAAAGATCTCTATCCGATTTCCCACACCATGCAACTCAGGTCACCTCTTTCAAGGCGTGAGAGACCCAGATGTTGCAGCAGCCTGGTTTTGTAAGTAAGGAAAGTGTTCCAGCCCTTTGATCATTCTGATTGCCCTTTTCCAGTCCCACAATATCCGCCGTGAGGTGCTGAAACCAGAATTGTCCACAATACAATGGAGTGTGATGTCCCTAAAGGTGGACTTAATACAAAGAGGCCACTTTGAACAAACTACTGGAAGATAAGAGGAATTGGTCTAACAGAAGTTGAGGGTTAAACTTTTTTTTTAATCCCGTTACCCACTAGAAGGTTCTTAAAAAATAACAAGGATTAAAACGTTAAGGGCTGTACCTGAATAAGGCCCCATCTACATGCAAAGAAAAATCCGTTACAAAGCTTCTTTTGCTTCTGAGCAAACTGTAAAGCAGAGCCACAAAGGAGGAAAATCCGCGGCAGAAAACCCCCTTTTAAACAAGACTACCTCTGCACTTTTGGGAAGCAGCGGGTTTTCCTGGGAGCACGGAGATGTTTTCTCCACATCTTCTCCCATATTCCACTGAATTTTTAGGCATTTTTGATCTCTGCAGAAGACTTGGCTGTCAGAATCAGCTGCCTGTATTCAGCCCTTTCAGCGAGCAAGCAGAGCTGCGAACTGTCATACTGTTTCACTTCGGAGGGGGGGGAGAGATTTTGTGCTTGCTAACAGGGAAAGGTGATACTAATTATCATTATCATTACCACAGAGATTGTTTCTCAGCAAGCAAATCTCTCTCCTCCTCCTCCTAATAATGCAGCCTCCAAAATGAAACTAAGTTTCACTCTGCAGGTCTGGTGAATGCAGGCAGCTGAGTTTGACAGCTGAAGGGAGCCCGCTTTCAGTTTTGCTTGTAACTGTGTTGCAAGCATTAGTTATGGAGAGAGTTAGCTGCTTTCAGTAACTGCTTTTAACTCTTGGCAGCCAAGTAAAGGGAGGATTTTGTGTTCTGGAGGTTCAATTGAGGTCTTTGCCTTTCATCTCTGCAGCGGGGGTGGGGGGGGTGGGAAGAAAAAGATGCGGGCTCGCAAAAAGTGGTTTGCATGGAGACAGGAAAGTACGTTTTAAATCCGCGTTGCCCCAAGCTACATGGGGATGCTTTATTTCGAATTACAACCCGCATTTTTAAAATACGACACAAGAGGAAAGCAAAAAGAGACCATGGAGACACGCCCTAAGTGTCTAAATAACGGCGAAGGTGTATCCAGCCCTCCTTGTGAGCTTCACCACATCTTCTAGCAGTGAATTCCAGAAATAAATTATGCACAATGCAGAGAAACACCTTGTTGGCCTTCAAAATAAACACCAGATTCCTAGCCAGATAATACTATTTAGCTCTCCATTCCCTTCCGCATTTCAAGATGGAAATGACAGTACCACAGACCTATTTGCATTAGTATACTGGCCCCCTATATATTGGAAAATGTCTTGTTAATACTTTTAACTGCCATATGAAACCATTCTTATCCAAAAGGCCAATTCCCCCAAACTCTCTGTTTAACATGGCTTGGGGCTCACCTGGTCAACAGAAAAGGACAGAAGGTGGTTTCCCATGATGCAGTCCTGCAGATTTCCTCAACAGATGCCAGAGAGGCAGAAGTTGCCAAAGACACCTCAGCTCAGGTACACAGAGGCCATTGTCACACCTTCCCTTTAAACCTTCTTCAGCCCATCTTCAGGTCACACTGCTCATACCTTTTCGTTTCTACCCATTTTATTTGTGGCTTTCCACCCTCCATTTGGACTTTCCTGAATGCAAGGTGTGGCCACGGCCTTAAAGGTACTAATGGGCCTTTTGCAGACACATTTAATTTCCAAATCCCACTTAAATGCCCTCGAACAGGAATTTGTTTCGCCTTTATGTACTCAAGCATAACCTCCAAAATAATGTAAGACAGGGACTTTCTTTGAAAACAGAAAATGGATACTCAAGGAAATCAGATCTTTGCAAAAGATTAATAGTTTCAATTACATAACTCCTACTGTGTTCTAAAACAGAAAAGAAAAATGTATGTTCTCCAGATGGCCAAGCGTACCAAAAAGATCAATGGCTTCCTGATCAGCATTTTAAAACACACGCATGCACACACACACACACACACACACACAAATGGGAATGAATTTTCCAAGCGAGTGTCACATTTTTAAAAAACAAGCTGAGGAAAGATCATAATTGTTTAAGGAGCAGAAAACGCTTTGTGAGAAATCCCACCTGTCCCTCCGGCCTGAAAGATGTTCTTAGGCATCCATTCTAGTAGCCACTGATACATCTGTGATCCACGAATTTGTCCAACCCTTCCTAAAAGCCATCTAGGCTGGTTGCTGCTACCACCTCTTCTGGCAGCAAATTCCATAGACTGATGACCCTCTGGGTGAAGAAATGCTTCCCCTTGTCTGATCTGACTCTCCAACCACCAGCTCCATAGAGGGCCCTCTGCTTCTATTGTTGTGCGACAGAGAAAAATTTATTTTTCTATTCACCTTTTCTGTACAGTACAGGTTTCAGGTTTTTTTTTAATGTTGCCTTAAGTGGAAGTGTGGCTTATAAATTAAGCCAGCAACAAACGCCAGGAACTGTTCAAAACATGCAAGTACAAGAATCTGCCAAACCAAAAGGTACACTGTGAAGCCATCTCACCGAAAATGCTGCTGTCGACGGAGTTTAAAACCTAATAAGGCAAACCAAGTCAAGTTCAAATCTGCTGATCTGGAAGCTAGTCGAGGGTACATTTAGTCCACCGCTGTAATGTAAAATTAATTACAATTGATAGGAGCCGCTATGTGCTAGTTGCAGCGCAAGACTCCACGGGAGGCAAGAGACAGCCGATGTGTTGAAAGCAGCTACAATTAATCCAGCGTCAGCTTCTGGGCACTTCAAAGCGTGGCAAGGGACTCCAGAAATAAAAGTGATGCATCAAAGGGAGAGATTGAAAATGATTCATTGTAACCTTTACGCATCTTCTAGTAAAGGAAGGAAGGAAGGAAGGAAGGAAAAATACAGAGCGAAGAAGCAGGCCTGTTCTTCTTTACTGCCCTCCCAACAACCATTTGCGCTGCACAATTTTTAAGAAGATGAAGAAAAGGGACTCTGAAGCTTTTTTATGGCCTGCAGTATTGGCTGAAGCCAAATGCAGAAACATATTGCCACAAATTGCTTCAAGAATAAGGATTCCAGGAATCTTCTGGTTCAGATCAATCCAATATAATAAATATATGCAGACAAAGGCTTCTGTGAGCAGACAAAAAGGCCCTTTCTGCACATGGGATGAAGACCCCATTAGGGAGCCAATTGGCATGGATCAGTTACGTGCCTCCCACACACATGACCCCTTAGGGACCCCATTAGGACCCCATTCTGAACGTGTTGTCCACACGAGTGCCGCCAAAATTTTGATTTAATGGGGTTTCCTCTGAAGTTGAAGTGTGAAAAGCCAACCCGTTTTCTTCTAGGCAGGGGTGGGGGAAGGATGAAGTAATGGGTAAACAGAAAGGGGGAGAAGACAGGAGCACTCTGAAGAATGGGAAAACACAGCTAGCAAGCGTGGATTCAAAAGTGTTGGCACCCGAATGCCCCCATGAAACTAGCAACATGGCCCTGCATGGGATTGTGAAGAGAAGGCACCTGGAAGTGACTTTCAGAACCACTCTTTTCCCCTTTTTTTTCATCTCCACAGACCCCTTTTCCTAAAAACTGCTTTACAGTTTAAAATGCTGCAGTTCAGGGACATTCACTGGCACGTCATGTAAAGTCAGCCTTTCAAATCCGGTAACAGCTAGCCACTAAAGCCCAGAATTTCAAACTGCACTCAACTTGGCTGATCTCTAAAAACAGAAAATCCTCTCCCACAGGCAACATCCTGAAAAACTCCCTTCGGCTAATGAGCTACACTTTCCTTCCACCCTTCTTCATCCGTGTCTGTTGAGCGTGCTGTTAAATTTTTCAGGCTAATGTAATTCCCTCTTTCTCAGCAGGGCCTTAAAAAAAAACCCACGTTATTTAAATATCCAATTTAAATACCAACGGAAAATTAAGAGGAAATAATTACGCGACATTTTTCAAAATCAAATGAGCTTCCAGGGGAAGCTGTGTAGAAAAATAAACAAGTCCCCGAGAGAAAGCACATGTTCCCATTTATCTTGCGTTAGAGAAGTTTCCCCACTTTTAAAAAGCCAGTTGAACTATTTATAGTGTGATCCAATGGCACTAACTTCCAGGAGAATGTTAAGAACTTAAGAGGGGCCCTGCTGGATCAGGCCACAGCCCATCTAGCCCAGCATCCTGTCCCAAGAGGTGGCCCACCAATTGCTTCTGGGCATCTCAAGCAGAAGACAAGAGCAAAACCTTCACCTGCTCTTGACTCCCTGAAAATGGCCTTTAGAGGCCTTCTGCCTGTCTCTCCAACCTGGAGGATGTACCTAGGTATCCATTCTAGTAGCCACTAATACATCTGTCCTCCATGAATTTGTCTAACCCTTTCTTAAAACCATCTAGGCTGGTTGCTGTTACCACAATTCCATAAACCGATGACCCTCTGGGTGAAGGAATACTTCCCCTTGCCTGATCTGACTTTCCCACCCATTAGCCTCATAGAGTACCCCTTGGTTATTCAAGTATGCCAAGAGTTAAGACATATAAACCTTTGTGTATCCCAGGAATGTCCCGAGCCGAGCCCTTGTAGAATAAGGAGAAAATGCTATGATTTTAATTATACCAACCTGTATCATATACAGCTGGGCAATTCTGTACTCGTCCACACTCATAGGGAGAGGAATACGATATTCCTTTATAAGCATCTTGAAATCCACCCAGCTCGTTGATTCAGTCAGAAACACAAGCCAGACCTACTGGGAGCTGCTTAAAAAGCAATAAGCTTGTACATTGGTGCTCCTGAAACGAAAGCAGAAAGAGAGAAGCATTCAATGGTCTGTTCTTAAAGCACTTTTTATTTCTTTCACAAATAAACGTGTGGCAAAGCACGCACTGAATCTCACTGTGGTGGCCCACAGCAACAGCCCTGGTTCCTAAAAAGCCCCATGAGCCAGCTCCCAATGGGAAGACCCAAAGAGACAGCGTTTCTCCTTCCCAAACTAAGACACATCCATGCACACACAGAGAGGGAGAGGGAGAACACTTGGGGTGTTTTTCCACTGTCACTAGAAGTACCCATTAAGTACCCATTAATGGGTACAAAAATGACATTTCGTACCCATTAATGGGTACTTAATGGATACTTTTAGTGACAGTGGAAGAACACCCATGGACTGGAGAAGGAACAGGCGATGGACACATAAAGAGCAACAGGCTGTGTTAAGAAACTTCCAATACCACTCAGCCACAAAGCCAAAGGGACAATCTCAGCACGGTCACTTGCCCCTAGGCTGGTCACTTCAAAGACCTGTTGCTTTTGGGATTCGAAAAGATTTGATTCTAATGTTTAAAGTTTGAATTTAACCAGATTCGATTTGAATTCGTGCTCATCCCTATACCATGGTGAAGATAAAGTAGCACAGCAGATCCCTTTGGTCAGTCCAGTGGGACAGTGTGGACAAGGCCTCTGAAGAACGCAGCAACAGTTCTAAGATTGCTTCCTTCTGTCCAGGACTCCAGTAAGAGATTTAAGGGTTACTGCATTCAAATGAAGCCTTGAATGCTTCAGGGTGTGGTCACACTTAAGGTTTAATCCAGCTTCAGTCTGCCTTCAAAGCAAGAGAATACATCAGCAAGCTGTTTTCTTTCAGTGTTAAATAACTCAGAAAATTCATCTTTGGGATAGATGACGTGGAGAGAAAATTACTGGTCACTTTGCTGATGCGTTCTCTCACTCTGAAGGTAGACTGAAGCTGGATTAAACCTTAGGTGTGACCACAGCCTCAGTGTTCTTTTGTGAGAGAAATAAAGCTGCCTTTGGGGGTGCTAGGATCTTTTGGAATTGTACTGAGATGCTCAGTAATGTTGGACATATTTTCCACAATCGACAGTTGTCCTCTGCCAGAGGGAAGCATTAACACTCTATGCTTCCAGTTTATGTGAGGGGTGATGGAGAGACTGAACATTGAAAACAGCCATCTTAGAATATCTCCTGAAAATATGAAGGGGATAAGGCCGGAAGTCTGAAAATCAACAGGGAGCCAAGAATTCCCAGATCCATGCTCCTGATACACTATTGCAATGATCACTCATTTTTACTGTCTTCCTGAGGACTATCCTTAGGGTTTTTCTGTTTATTTCCTTTGAAGTTGAAGTGTGAAAAGGCTAAAAGTTGAGGAAGAAAGCTTTTATCACAGTGATATGTCCCTTGCCCTTAAAGAAGGGAGTTTAGAATAAAACAGGAGCAGCTATGGTGTTCAAAATGTTCACTACACTTTTCATTACATTCAGTGAGTTGGAAGCCATGAAATGAGACCAAGTGATCACTGATCAATGGTTAATAAGTAACTAATGCCTAAAGAATTCCAAATATTTATCGAAATGCAATCTATCCTAATGCAAGTATGTTGGCTGTGTGCCCTTCTAATTTCGGAGGCCAAACTAACAACTTCAGTAATGCTACAGCGTTACGTTCTCACCTGAATACATTCTGGGCTCTAAGCATAGAGGATATTTTGTTTAATAATATTGTATTCTAACAAAGGGAGCTGCCAAACACTGGAAAGAAAGAAAGAAAGAAAGAAAGAAAGAAAGAAAGAAAGAAAGAAAGAAAGAAAGAAAGAAAGAAAGAAAGAAAGAAAGAAAGAAAGAAAGAAAGAAAGAAAGAAAGAAAGAAAGAAAGAAAGAAAGAAAGAAAGAAAAGGCAGCTATTGCCAACAAGGAGGCCAGACCACTGGACAGACCCACACTATCTTTCTATAATATCCATGCTGAATGTTGCCAATCAAAAGTTGACCCAGTTGTAAGTCAATACATTCCAGGGGAAGTTGTGTTAACACAACAGAATGACTAAAAATGAGCAATGGTGAATCTAAAAGAATTTTTTAAAATAAATTAAAAGTACTAATTAAAGATTAAGCTGAAGATTAAACACTATATTAAAGATTTAAGTGCACACATAAATAGGACCAGTTGACTCCCACACAGAATCCTAGAGTTGGAAGGGACCTCTACGGTCATCCAGTCCAACCCCCTGCTCAATGCAGGATTTCCTAAATTATCCCAGACAGATGTAGGTCCAGCCTCTGCTTGAAGACCTCCAGTGAAGGAGAGCTCACCACCTCCCTTGGCAACTTATTCCACTGACTGATGGCCCTCACTTTCAGGAAGTTTTTCCTAATATCTATTCTGTATTGACTCCCTTGAAGTTTCATCCCATTTTTTCTAGTCCTCCCATCTTGTGCAAGGGAGAATGGGGACAATCCCTCTGCACTGTGACAGCCCTTCAGATACTTGTAAGAACATGATCATGTCTCTGTGATCATGTTGGTATCCAGACCAAAAAAGGTTTCAGTCACCATGCTATGTTCGATTTAAGGAAAAAACCTAAGAGAGGCCCTGCTGGATCAGGCCACAGCCCATCTAGTCCAGCATCCTGTCGCACACAGTGGCCCGCCAAATGCTCATGGGCATCTCAAACAGAGACAAGGACAAGCCTTTTCCTGTTCTTGAATCCCAGCAAATGTCCTTAGAAGCGTCTCTTATGTTCTTATGCTATGTTCGATTTAAGGAAAGAAGGAATCTGAGGTGTCTTCTTCCCCAGACTGAAGACCATGTCACAGAAAACTGTGGCCTGTATAAGAAAAGGAGGCAATAACAGACCCAGGCTTTTCCTGCGAAAGTCCAGATAGCAAGTGTATGAACAGTGGAGAAGTGTGTGTCGGTGTGCGTTTGTGTGCTAGTGTACAGGAAAAAACAAAGGTTTACTGGCCATGGGGTGGCCACTTTCAGTCGCACCTCTGAGGCGACCACAGCTTCAGCTCCGAGACTTTTTCATTAAGGTGGCAATAAAACAAGTCCATCTCATCTCCCTCAGAAGCCCTAAATGAAATTAGCTGCCTAGGGCTGCAGGACAAACAGCTTTCCTTCTCCTTCTCCTCTTGCTTTTGCGGTTTGGTGGTTCTTTTTTTATTTTATTTTACAGCTTTTAAATTGCTATTTATACCTGTCAGTGGAAACCCCTGAGGGAAATTCTGTGATATGACCAACTGAAAAGGCGGGCGGGGGAGGGGTGGCCGCCCTTCCCCCACACCCTCCCTCCCTCCCTCCCTCCCTCTGTCGATCCTGTCAGAAACAGAATTTCTCTCACAGAACAATTCTGTCAGGACTTGGGCAGAATTTATGGAATTAATCCACACAGCCTATCAAGACAATAAAATATACTGCCTGAACGCACAGCTAGTATCGAATGCAAATGGAGAGAGAAAAAACACCCTAACTCTCCACAAGACTAACGGGGGGAAAAAGAAAAAGGGGAAAAAAAGAATGTTTGTGACCTAAGAAACTGACCCAGAGAATTTCTATGACAGGTGGATGCGCCAGAAAGCATCCTTGTGCTGCCTGGAGATAATCTTATTAGGAGGCTCTTTATTTATATTACCGTAATCCTGTCAAATGTGCCAATATTTTTGTAAATAAAAGTGGCACGGATCACGCTCCCTGTTCCATCTCAACCACCACTCCAAATGTCCGTGAAATGCGGATGAGACACAGTCCTAAAAAAGTAACCAAGGACGGAAACAGGGCTCTGCTTTAAAAATATTAGCAACAGCGCCCATTTCTGTACTGAGTATACCAAGGCGACAGCCCGTTTAAAATTCAGAAGGCAAACTTCTCTCTATGCACATGTCTTTGTTTACTACAAAAACCGTTGGACTGATTTGCAATGTTTCTTTCTCCTAACAGAGCATTCTGGATAACCTGCCCAAATGGCCTTAAGAAAGAATTAGATATATTCATGGAGGACAGGTATATCAAGGGCTACTAGAATACTGATCCAGACCTCACCTCCCCATGATCTGGAGCAGGAGACCGATCTGGATTTACTGCTCCGCAGTGCAGGAAGGCCCATAGAAATGGCTGCTTTTCCTTGTTGCAACTTCATGAGGATCATTTATATAAACCCCAAATAGTAGGTAGTCTAATCTCGATTTTTCATGCTCAAAGGCAATTTTGCCCTTGGTTGGCTGTGTCTGTCTGAGAGATTACCCATGTCACTTGATTATAAGTGTAATTTATTTTCTCTAAGTTCTCTGTTCCCTGTGGTTTCTGTTGTTTTCAAGTTGATGGTTCCCTGTCCTTAAAACACACAGAGAGAGACACACACCCTTGAGAAGAAGTAGATTAGAACTGCCTCAAGAGTAGGATGGGTTTAATTCAACTTTTAAAAATATGCATATTCCCTAAGGGGAATGAAATACAACTCCTCCCTCAGGAAACGGAGAATTCTCAGCCGTTGGATTCACACAGATTTTGGGCATGGTTCAGCTAAAGCTTCATCTAGACGTCACTTACTTATTCTGGCCTAGAAAATGCAGCTCCTCAGCCAGGCTGTGGCCTTTCTAAGACTATAGAGACATCACAGTGGGGCAGCATAGCCCGAAGGGCACATGTAGAAGCCCAGTGGCATGATCAGGGGGTGGCAGGATACATCCCATGGGATGGATGATAGGGCATGATCCAGAGGAAGGGAGATTGGAGGACTGAGCTGAGAAAAGTGGGGATGGCAGGCAGGCCTCAACTGGGCTGGAGGAGGGAGACAGGAGAAGATGTCAAGGTCAACAGATTTCACACTGCACTAAAGGAATGACAACCCAAACCACAATTTTTAATTCATACACACCTATAGAAGATAACCCTAATCCAAAAGGGCAGAGACACCTTGGTGCCGGACTCATATATTTTAGTCACTGGGTTTGATTCCTCACTCCTCCATAAAGCCAGCTGGGTGGCCTTGGGCTAGTCACAGGTCTCTTCTGAGCTCTCACAGCCCAATCAACCTCATAGGTTTGAAGGTTTCTCAGCTGCTTTGAGTCTCCTTAGGGGAGAGGAAATAAGGGTATAAAAACGAACTCTACTTCTTCTAGTCACAACTCTCTTTATGAGCTCTCACAGCCCCACCAACCTCACAGAGTGTCTGTTGTGGGAAGAAGAACAGAAGGTTTGTCAGCTGCTTTGAGTTCCCTTAAATGGGTGAAGGGAAGAAAAACCAACTCTTCTTCTTCTTCTTCTTCTTCTTCTTCTTCTTCTATTGGATTCATACTCTCTTTACAGCAAATATGGCACCGTACGCCTTTTTCAAGGGAACAAGGCTCCCAGTTTTAGTAAGGAATGTTATATTTTCTTTTTAATTATTTTTCCTACTGCAAAGTGATGTCTCAACAGTACCAAAGGCCTCTAAGGCTTCACCCAGATACTGGTTACTTATTCCACTATACTGTATTTAGATATTATATTCTGGAACATCTATGCTTTATTCTGGAATATCCAAATATAGAGGAATACGTAAGCACTGTCTGGATGCGGCCCGGGCATTAAAGCAACTTTAGTACTCGCAATAAAGACAATTATCGATTTCTCTGAAAATAGCCTCATACAAATGACTGAAAGGAAATTAGCAGGAAGGAACCGCACTCAGTAATATATGGTCCAAGGGAAATTTGCCAACAGGTCAACGGGGCCCCTGAAACGTTTTCACTGCTACCGAATTAGTCATTTTCCATCTTCGCAAGAGCTCGCGTTCCATGCATTCAGGTTTCTGAGTCAGCACAACAGAGAACTAAGCTTCTCTCAGGCCTGAATCACAGGGACGTCCTGGGGGTGGAAGGAGCGCCTCTTGCCAAAAGTATTACAATTGAGAGTAGGAAAAGAAAGGGGGCGGGAGACGGTGGTGCTTGGCACTAGAGGCCCACCTGCGTTTCGCTTGGCCCAACTGTACAAAACCAACGTAACATTTTGTCCAAGCACTCTTTAAAAACACAGTTCACAGTGCCAGGAACAAGATGGTGTAAAAACTGGATTTTTCCTGCTCTGGCCTGCTCCACTTCAGTCAGGATAAAGATGAGGGTACATCCCCTTCCAATTTATACTAATTATGGTTTTAGTCATACAAACTGCACCAACCTTAACCTGCAATTAGTTCAAACAAGCCTAGTTTATGAAGCGGCCTTCTTTCAACTACAGTATCTTCTACTCGCTGCATATTTTCTGCAAACACAATTGAGGAGGAGGAGAGGTGGTTTTTATACTCCACTCTTCTTACCATAAGGGGACTCAAGGTGGCTGACAAACCTTCTGTTCTTCTCCCCACAACAGAACACCCTGTCAGGTAGGTGGAGCTGTGAGAGTTCAGAAAAGAGACGTGACTAGCCCAAGGTCACCCAGCTGGCTTCATGGAGGAGTGTCGAATCAAACCCAGTATTCTCAGATAAGAGTCCGGCTCCCTAACCACTAGACCAAACTGGCTTGACTGTACTTTATATACATTCACCCCTGAATATGCACCCATCCATCTTCACCACCTCAGAAAGACAAGCTTTTTCTCTACCCAAACAGCTAATTAATGTTCCTTGTGTGTAGCATGAAGAAGGTACATAGAGCACTACGAAAGTAAGAACATGTCCAAACAAGTATTTAAACAGAAAAAAAACAGAACTAGAAAACAGGGACGTGCAAGAATGTTCTAAATATTCAAAATTTGATCAAATTCGATTGAATGTGGACATTCGAATTTGAATGTCTTCACATTCAAATGTAAACATTCAAACAAATTTTGAATGTTCCAAAACATTCATTCGAATGACTCGAATTCCAATGCAAAAAAAATTGTGCCCTTCCCTGCTAGCAGACACTTGATTATTTGCTGGGAAAGCGTTCACACGCACGCAGACAAAAGATCTACGTTTACAGTTCTTCATATTCTTTCCATGATTAGAAAATGCTTGGTGTCACCTTTCGAATATAAAAGCTCATTATGAAGAAAACATTTATTACAGTAGAGAGATGAACATAGGCCAAATGCAATTAAATTCTGCTACAGGCCGCAAGCCAGACAAATGCCTACTCTAAGCTGGGTGGGAAAAAACCCCCACAAAAAAACCAAACCAGCACTTCCACACGTATAAAAGGTTTTTAATATAAGCCTGCAACTACAAGATCTTATTTCTTCTGCCAACAGTAATGGAAAAAGAATATTGAATTGCAGCCTTTCCTGACGTATTAACGGTGGCGGCTGAGCGCTTTCCCCTCACAGTGTTCCCAGTTCTAAATTGGTGTTTTAAAACTTTAATGGCAGCAAATATTGTACCCTGGAAAATTAATACACAGGGCAGAGAAATAAAAGGGAAAGAAAGGAAAAGACCAAGAACGCAGAGCCTATTTTGTGTAACCCACAGACTCACAAATCAGGGCTGCTGGGCAGAATCAAAGGAAAGCTAAGCTCTGCCCTGAGCAACTTATTAAGAAGGATTAAAGGAATTTGAAAGGCCTGTCCGAACACAGCCTATTTATGGGAATGGCAATGTGATGCAATCAAAACTGGTCCGGATGTTTCTGAAGGCATTTCCTCTGGTTCTTCTACATAGAGGAAGAAGAAGAGTTGGCTTTTCTACCTCGCTTTTCTCACCCTTTTAAGGGGACACAAAGCTTTGAATCTCCGAAGTCCCTTCAAAATCCCTCCGAAGTTGCCTTCAAAGGTTAGCAAAGGCTCCGAAGTCTCTCCGAAGGCAACTTTGAAGATTAGCACAGGCTCTGAAGACAAACCTCCGATAACAAAGGGAGATCAAAGAGGACTGTTACCTTCAGGCATAGAAAGAGGTAGATATTTAATGAGGCTGACTCATCCCTGCTCACAAAGAGCTAATTCATATGCAGGCTCTCACAAGGGGTTTGTCTTCTGAGCCTTTGCTAATCTCTGAAGTTGCCTTCGGAGGGACTTCGGAGCCTTTGCTGCGGTGGAAAAAAACCAAGATCAAGACCATGGAACATCAGCCTTCTCCACAACAGTTGCTTATCTATGAGACACCACTAGGGATGCGCACAAATGGGTTTTGGGGCATTCAGTTTGTAACAAATGGAACGTTAGAAAAATTGTATTCGTTGGAATAGATCCCCTTTGAATATGGTAGGATTCCATTCGCTACAAATTCATTCATACAAATTTGTATGAATATCCGATACAAATATATACAGATCGTGCACAAACGCATACGTATTGGATACATATCCTACACCAATGCCCACGTATCTGACACTTATCGGATACGCATCCTACATGGATGTATATGTATCGATACGTATCCTATACATATCTCCAATTTAAAGAACGTATGAACTATTTGTAGGAATGTTCCAAAACATTCGCATTCATACGAATATTAATATACAAATGTCGTAATATTCATGTCCAAATGTCCAAATTCGTAAGAATTCATAAGAATAAGGAATGTTACTAATATCCTTCGAGACCACGCTTCTCAAATGCTTAGAGCAGCAACTCTGAAAGAACTCTGTATTTTGCATCTATGTTCATTCATACTGTTGCAACAATTTTATCACTACCGCATGGGACACGAAAACGTCAATAAACAATTATTTGTGAATAAATACACAATTTATTACAGATCTATTTTTTTTAACTGAAACAGCAAGAAGGAACAATTACTGTTGTATGAAGAGCAGAATAAAAGTGAAAATATGTAGTCTAAACAGCTTCCATGCCTTGTCTCTGTGTAGTCGAAGGTTATTGTCTGTTTCACCAAAAAAAAACACCTGATGATCTATTAAATATCAACAACTGTGACATAGCTGTATAGTTTTCCCTCTTTATAGTAATGCATGTTGCAAAAATTTTTTCCTAATGTATCATTTTAGTGTTTTCCTTGTTCAGGGCAAAGGGCAACCTCAAAGCATCTTTTTGCTGACTAACACATCTATTACTTCTTGTTACAGAGTTAACTTGAAGAAGCACAAACTTTAAGAATCTAGAAACATGCATGATACAAAGTAGGAAATTTGAACAGCCCTAGGTTGCTGAATGCTTTCAATAATGGCCACCACATTACATATCAACATAGATAGGTATCAACTCTTCTTCTCCTCTCTGGCTAGCTGAATGCAACTCTAATGACTTAGAAGGAGGAGGAGGAGGAGGAGAGTTGGCTTTTCTACCCCACTTTTCTCACCCTTAAGGGGACTCAAGGTGGCTGACAAACCTTCTGTTCTTCCCCCCACCACAGACACCCTGTGAGGTAGGTGGGGCTGTGAGAGCTCAGAAAGAGAGCTGTGACGAGCCCAAGGCCACCCAGCTGGCTTTGTGGAGGATTGCAGAATTGAACCAGGAGACTGTAATATATGAGTCCAACCACTCTAACCACAAGACAAACTGTCTCACTTGCGCAGAATCCATAGCGATAAATAGAGCATCTATTGCGAAAACAAGGGCCCTTTCTCCACTGGGCCTTATTCCAGATTATAACCCAGAATAGGGACCCGGCATCCACATGCCAGTACAGAATATGGCACGTGCCGTAGTCTGCACTAACATGGAGACAGCTGGTCCCTGTTCCAGGATATAATTTGGCATAAGGCCCAGTGCAGAAAGGACGAAGATATTCGTCAAAGAATCATCCTGAAGATTAGGAGCTGCCCTTTAAAGCCCTGCATTTAATTTGGACATAAGATTTTTGTTTTCATCTACCTTTCAAGTTTGATTCCTTTGCTAGGGGGGAAAATACGTTGGGAAGAAAATGCTCCGCTTATTAAATCACTGAGGGTAATGAATGCTCACCTAATTTAATTGATGATTCAGTGCTGGGGACCAAATGCACTGCAGTGGTCTAAATGTTTAATATCTGTGTTTCCACGCCTGACATTAACAGATTAGCAACAGAACAACCATTCTGCACGGTCCGCGTTCCCCAGTTTGTCTTGAAAATAATTACTGCAAATAAACGCACTCAAAGACTATTAGTGAAAGCAAAAAGAAAGTTCTTCTGATATTTCAGACCAGATGCCTGAATCGGTTCCCAACTATGGCTCTTTCTCCACTGCGGCCTTATTCCAGATTATATCCGGAATAGGAACCTGCTATCCACAGACAGGCAGCCTGAGGCCTCCAACAGTCCGCTCCAGCATGTGATGGGCAGGTTCCTATTCTGGGATGCGATTCAGAATCAGGGCCAATACAGAAAGGGCCCATAAAACCTAGTGGCCTGAAGTCCTCCATATCTACTGGAGACACAGTATAAATAAAACTAGTATAAATGAAAAATACAGATGCGCAAAGAAAAATATCCAGGAATCACAAGGGAAAACAGGAAAAAGAGTAAGAGAAAAATCCAATTCTTTCAAAATCAGAAATTCACCCTCAACTTGTTGGGCAGTCCCACAATCCTTTCCACATGGAAGAAAGAAAAAGAGGTGGCTTTTCTACCCCAGTTTTCTCACTTGTTTAAGGGATTCATTTAATTTATATTTATATCCATTTATGTTTTTATATATTTATATATTTTATTTATATATATAATTTAATTTGATATTAGCTCGTTCTGGGCCCAACCAATGGCTGCTGGAAGGATTGAGCAAAGAGCTACCAAACCCAAGCACAGCTTCAAAGAGAAGCTACCGCAAAACATATACTTGCTAGTTGTATTTCTTTTCCCCACCCCCCCTACAACACCTCCACCCCAATTAAAAATAGCTCTACTTTGCATGGCAGGGAAATGGCAGCGAGTGCTTTTCTGAGCATCTGGTGAAGAACTGGACACAGGCATATTCTACTTTTGCATGAACAAACCTGAGGTAAATGCCAAAAATAAAATTAAAAAAGTAAAAGGATGAGAAAAACGGAATCCAAATACAGGAACTCAAGTTGCAAATTGCTGAACCAAGGATATGCAAACTCAGCATTGAACTAGAGTTCCTTTGCCAAAGGTATGACCTGAGGTTATAAAAACATGGTGGCCACATCACATGCAGAGGAGGTGGCTGTGAGGTGGCACGCTACATCAGAGAAAAAATCCACTGTAGCCTATTTTGGGGGAGCCAGACTTGGACAGGACCTCTGGGGTCATCCAGTCCAACCTCCTGCTCAAAGCAGGATTTCCTAAACCATCCCAGACAGATGTAGGTCCAGCCTCTGCTTGAAGACCACCAGCGAAGGAGAGCTAACCATCTCCTGTGGTAACCTATTCCACTGGCTGATTGCCCTCAGTGTGAGGAAGTTTTTTCAAATATCTAATCTGTATCAACTCCCTCAAAGCTTCATCCCATTGTTTCTAGTCCTCCCATCTTGTCTAAGCGAGAATAGGGACAATCACTCTGCACTCTGACAGCCCTTCAGAGACTTGAAGACCGCTATCATGTCTCCTCTCAGTCTTCTGTAGGCTAAACGTTCTGAGATCCTTCAACCTTTCCCCATAGGACATGCTTTCCATACTACTAACCATTTTGGTAGCCCTCCTCTAGACTTGCTCTAGATTGTCAATGCTCTTTTTGAATTGGGGTGGCCAGAACTGGGCACAGGGCTCTAAATGAGGTCTGACCAAGGTAGAGAAAAGAGGAATAGTTACTTCTCTTGATCTGAACTCTATGCTCCTTCTGATGCATCCTAGGATGGTGTTTGCTGTTCTTTCTCCTCTCCCCCATAGGGTTAGGGCTTTTTCAAATACGTTACTCACTACAACTAATTCAAGAACCGCCTCCCAAAACCAACCCAGTGTTTTGTCTATCAGATGTAGTTGATCGAAATTCATTTAGCTATGAATTTGAGAACAGCTTATTTATTTATTTATTTATTTATTTATTTATTTATTTATTTATTTATTTATTTATTTATTTATTTATTTATTTATTTATTTATTTATTTATTTATTTATTTATTTATTTATTTATTTCCCGCCCCATACCCAAGGGTCTCCGGGTGGCTTACAACATTTAAGAACAAGCACACTAAAATTGTATCACACACTAATGAAACCAGCGTAAGATTTAAAAACCAACATGATAATAAGAATAAGAATAAAAACAATACAAAAACAGCTTGCAGTTAAAGACATCTTTGCACTGATGAACAGTCCTGGCAGTTGCGGGGAGAACAGCCAAAGAAACATGTCTATTGCTCTGGTGCTTGTCTTATTACAGATTAAAGGGTGTGTGTGTGTGGACTTAAACCTAGTGACATTAGAGACTGTGCCGTAGCCTCCAACTGAGACCGAAACACAGATGTGAAGCACACACTCTGATACCCACTGCTCGCATCAAATGTAATTAATTTGAAATCCAGGGCAAGTCACTTAGCATTAGAAACCTAAGTATGTCAGCATGAATCCTTAAGAAGTCAAATCCTCAAGCTCCTATTTAAGAACAAATTGGCAGCTTCATGCATGAGTTTTATTTTGGGTCTAGCAACACCGAAAGGAAAAAAAAAAGGAGTAGAAAAATACATGCCACTATCTTCCATTCACTGAAAATAATGTAGTTTTATTAAGGTGCCCCTTGGGACATGGAAATATGTGCCACTTTTGCTCCTGCTGCTTCCCCAAAACACTTAAAAAGCATGAGTTGCCACATTAATAATGTTGCAGTGAATTCCAAATTAAGAGCGAAAGTCGCCCTGACAATCAGCTCTACTTATTCTTTGGCCTGGCAAAGTCTATACAGCCCAGTCTAGCAGGACCACTTTTAATGGGAGAGTTCAGTTCTGGGAAGTCACTCCTTACAACAAAACTTGTATTAGGCAACTACTTACTTGTGATCTGGATTAAGGAGCTTCTTAATCCGGATCACAGGCCTCGTTAATGTGAATCAAGGAGGCCCACTCCCATTGATCTGGCCCTGGATGCACTGGACAGAGCCAGATCTGGATTGAGGTGGCCCTTAATCCAGATCTGGTGTAGACCCATTTAATTGGGCGTACAACTAGACTAAGAGACCCATGGATCCATTTTTCCCAGATCCAAGGAACTCTACCAGTTCCTAGAATCCTAGCTACCAAAAACCCGTGAGGCAATTTGGTCCTGTCTATAGAGTGTCAGATGTTTATCAGATGGTTTCCCAGTTTGATTCTGCACTCCTCCACAAAGCCAGCTGGGTGGCCTTGGGCGAGTCACAGCTCTCTTTCCGAGCCCTGTACCTCCCAGGGTATTTCTTGGGGGGAGAAGAACAGAAGGTTTGTCAGCCACCTGGAGTCCCGTTAAGGGTGAGAAAAGCGGCGTACAAAAACCAACTCCTACCCCTCAAGGTATCCATCTCTCCATTCCATATCAGAGCGGTTATTCTGTTGGTCAGTTTGTGTCAGTAGATTCAGGATGTTTTATGGACAGGCAGGTAAGACCCTGGTGAGGTAAGTTTGCAGTTAAATTTATTACCAAGTCTGTATCCACAACTGTAAACACCGTGAAGGCAGGACCACACGTTAACAGCCGAGTGTAAGCAATTCTCAGGTGAGGGCTGGCATCTGATTTGATAGAAACTCTCACAATCATGCCCGCAATGCCAGTGAGCCTCTATCAATAGCTGTACTTAGCAACCAAAGTGCATTTTGTAATGGGAAGCAGGTGGCCACTTGGCTTCCATCACCACCAGGCAAATGGCATTTTAAATTTCAGAGAATGCCCCAGAGCTTTTATCATCTGATGAGCCAAGGCCTTGAAAGTCATTTTAAACACCAGCTCGCAGCTGCCCACCAAGGGCAGAGAGCCGAGCAACCCAGCCCCTTTGAGGCCCAAAGAATCCAACACCAGCTTTTCTGAGATTTATAAGCTGATCAACCCCTACAGAAGGAAAATCAAGGACATATCTAATTAGGGACGCACACAGATATTCGAAAATCCGATCCGCATTTGACGAACATTTTCAAAAATCTGAATTTTCGAATTCGAACGGATTTCAACTTTTCAAAAATCCGATACAGATTTTTGAATAATTTGACTGAACAGGACGTCGTATATCGCATCCGAATATCATGTTTATTTGCGCTTATAATACGGGATGCAAACACAGTAACAACACAACAAAAACAGGATGCGCACAAATTTGAAAATCAGATACAAATGTTGCCGACATTTGTATTTTCCAGTTCCAATCGAATATTTGAAAATACAGATTTGGATAATCTGGATCTGAATCGGATTTTCGAATTTCAATTTGAATCAAATATTCTAATATTCTAATCAACTGAAATTCAAAAGCAAAAAATGCATTCGTGCACAATCCTAGATCTGAGACGTTTTCGCACGGGGCTGAACAGTACGCGTGGGAGACAGCTGCGGACACGGCATCCGCATTGCCCGAGCGGGGCTTGCGCTCCGACGTGTCCGCAGCTGTCTTTCTCGCGTTCGAAATGTAGAGCACTTTAAAGTGCTCTACATGCATTCGAACGCGGACGAGCCGCCCGCAGGCGTTCGGGAGGAGAAGCATTCGCGCCTGCTTCTCCCTCCCTAACAGCTGCGGGCTTGCCTCCGACGCCGGCGCGGCTTCGACAATCAGCTGTTTGACAATCAGCTGATTGCCGATCTGCCTCCGCGGCTGTCTCCGCGCCCCTGGCCGGCCTTTGCCGGCTAAGACAGCTCACGATGCTTTGAGCATTCGCACACAGACGCGCTGGAACGCGTTTACACGCGCTCCTGCGCTCCTGTGTGTGAAAGGTGAAAGCGTCGTGAGCTGTCTTAATCTTCCCGTCCTACTCCCGTTCCAAATGGAACGGGAGTAATGCGAAAACGTCTCTGATCAGCATTTTTAAGGACACCAACAGCTGCATAAGGACTTGATCTGCCCCAGACCCAAGCCATCCCAGCTTGGGATGGGTTGCTGGTCCCAGGAAAGCATGGCTGACCCTATCATGGAACGGTGGCCCATGAGTGCAAAAAACAGCCAAAAAGAAGCCCCACGAACCCCTGAGGGATCCTCATTTTCAAGGCGGCAACAAATTATGACACCTAATCAAGAAAACATTCAGGTTTAGAGTCAGTTTCGACTATTCAACAGCAATTGTGTCCTGTTTGTGGTTCCCAAAGCCAGGAGAGGAGGCAGAACGTCACATCAGGCTGACCTTTAGCCTTATCTAGTTTATTCCTTATGTAATTCCACACATGCTCTGACTGCACAAAGCACGTTCAGCACCAGTGAGCTATTTAAGTAACATCTCTGACCAGGTTCAACGAATAGGCCCTATAAATAGCTATCTACCACAAGCAGAGCTTTATCTCCATGGCACGCCACAAACCCAGGGGAAAGGAAACTTTGGCCTAGCCTGAAACCAAAGACTTGACTCTCAGAAGAAGGAGGAGGAGGAGTTGGTTTTTCTAAGCCACTTTTACTTATTTAAGGGGACTCAAGGCGACTGACAAACCTCCTGTTCTTCTCCCCACCACAGACACCCTGTGAGGCAGGTGGGGCTGTGAGAGCTCAAAAGAGAGCTGTGACTAGCCCAAGGTCACTCCCTCATAGTGGAAAGTGGAATCTTCTTTTTCTTCTCTTCAGGAGGGTGAAAGAGGAGAGTTCAAAAGCTGGCCTGAATCTCAACATTAAAAAACTAAGACCGTGTCTGTTGGTCCCACCGCTTCCTGGCAAACAGAGGGGAAAGAAATGGACGTGGTGTCACATTTTATTTTCTGAGGCTCAAAGATCACTGCAGGTGGTGACTTAGCCAGGAGATTAAAAGGCGCATGCTTCATGGGAGGAAAGGTAGGGCAAACCTGGACAGCATCCTAAAAAGCAGGGATGTCACTTTGCCAGTAAAGACCCATACATGGTTTCCCAGTAGTAATGGATGGCTGTAAGAGTTGGACCATAAAGAAGGCTGAGTGTCGAAGAATCAAGACTGTCAAAGTGGGGTGCTGGAGAAGACTTTTGAGAGCCCCTTAGATGTCAAGAGTTCAAAGGAAGGATTAATATAGCGAAGCAGAAGCTGAAATGCTCTGGCCACATAATGAGAAGACAGGAGTCACTGGAAAAGACAGGACACTGTGAAACTTTAAAGGCCAAAGGAGAAGGGGACATCAGAAGGTAAGATGGATAGACAGGGCCACGGAAGCAACGAATACTAACTTGAGAAACTCTCTATAAGGCAGTGGACGGCAGAAGACCTGGCCTGCTGTGATCCATGAAGTCATGGATTGTTGGACCCAACTGAACAACTGAACAACCAACAGCAACAGAGAGGGAACAGAAACGTGAGCCTCCAAATGCTATCACCTCTCAGCTGCTTTCGAGATGCTTTTTTGATGCAGCCTTAGATAGCTTCAGGCTAGTTGGGAATCCCATCTCTTCCCAAATTAACCTTCCTATAGGATGACTATGATTTCTGAAAGGCCCGTGACAATGGCCTCGCAAGAGAAGCTATTCATTTGGAGTGAAAGCGAGGCAGGAATTTCTTCCCGATTCTGAAATTCTTCTCTCAAAGGACAAGGAACACCGACAGGACTCAGAGAAAGCCATGAAAACATTTTTCTTCTGGGAAGTTTCAATCTTTCTTAATATATGAGTTGATGATGGACAGATGGATAGATGGATAGACAGATAGGCAGAGATGGATGGATGGATGGATGGATGGATGGATGGATGGATGGATGGATGGATGGATGGATGGATGGATGGATGGATGGATGGATGGATGGATGGATGGATGGGTGGGTGGGTGGGTGGGTGGGTGGGTGGGTGGGTGGGTGGGTGGGTGGGTGGGTGGATGGAAAGAGAGTTGGCTTTTCTACCTGCTTTTCTCACCCATCTCAAGGTCACCCAGCTGGCTTTGTGGAGGAGTGTGGAATCAAACCTGGTATTCCCAGATAAGAGTATGGCTCCTTAACCACTAAACCAAAATGATTCACCCAGATAGATAGATAGATAGATAGATAGATAGATAGATAGATAGATAGATAGATAGATAGATAGATAGATAGATAGATAGATAGATAGATAGATAGATAGATAGATAGATAGATAGATAGATAGATAGATCAGACACAGACAGAATTAACTTCAAACCATCTGATTTCATGCTTCTTTTTACTTGTTGTTCACTCTTTCATATACAAGTCCTTGTGTGCTGACTGGAAGAGATTAAAGATTAAAAAGTACAGACCACGGCAGTGGACCTACCATGGATGGAGACAGGAAGATTCAATGGGCCTCCTTGCCGTGAGCCAATTATTGAACATGTTTATGCTCCAGAGCAGAACAAACGCTACAGCACCGGCCAACTTTAAAATGCAAGAGCTGGAGGGATTTCAAGGCATCTCTCGGAGGGCAACTCAAGTGTCCCCAATGGAGCAGGCTTCCAGTGGCTTCCTCCGGCTGCCAAGCTGGCCCGCTGCCTCACCTCCTGCCTACAGCGTGACAAAATCTCTCGCTCTCCAGAAGTGTTTGGGCTGCGAAAGGCCGAATCCCAAAATGCAGAGAGCCCTCAGAGCTGTGCGTGGGAAGTACCGCTGGGGGGGGGGGAGAAGCGGGGGGAAATAAAATGAAAGAGGCCACAGGAGGGTAAGCGTGAGCCAGCGGAGTCATCAATCCCGCATTCATCTGATTCCACAGCTTAATTGCCGAGCATTTAATTGAAAAACCTCCTGAGCAACAGGCCAGGACGCACAGAAAGATCCTTGGTGGCATGTTCTAGAAACGTTGCACGTTTTGAAAGGCGCTACTAACAGATGTTGTTGTTGTTTGCTTATGGGATGTGCCCTGCCTTTTTTAAAATTAAAATTAAAAAAAAAATCACAGCCATGATGCACAGAGAGGAAAACATTTTAAAGGATCTGCAATAAAAAGAGGAGAGCATCCAAGTTTGTTTTCCCAGGTCAATGATCCCCAGTATTTTTATTTGTTTGTTTGTTTGTTTGTTTGTGTTTCTATCCTGCCCTATACCCGAAGGGCTCACGGCAGGTTACAATATTGTATTAATCTTAGACAGCTCCCTGCCCTCAGGCTTACAATCTAAAGAGATAAAATACAAAAGGAAAATGGTGTGGGAGGGAACAGCAGCCTATTTCCACAACCGATGGCCTTCACAACAGTGGCTATTACAGTGGGACCCCCATATCCACAGAATCAGTAACCACAGTTTCAGGTAACCACAGTTACTGGATCAGCCCACCCCCCACGGGCACCCAGAACCACAAGGCCTCCGTAGGGCATTGGAATAGGTGTCTGATGCCACTGGAGCCTGTCCCAAAATGTAAGGGGGCATGTGGGAAGTGGGCGGGGGGTATCTGGTGCCATCCCACGCCTTTTCCAATGTTTGATCCAATGTGGACGTCCAAATTTGAGCAGAATTGTCTATACATTTGGATTTAAACATTCAAATGAATTTCAAAGGTTCTGAAACACTGGGTGTTTTTCCACTGGCAGAAAGTACCCATTTTAGCACCCATTAAGGACCCATTGGGCTGAGAGCTGGATGACCCCATTTCCACCACGGACCCCATTAGGGACACATCTGTTTCCACCACAGCTAGGGAAATCCGGATCATATGGGTCCTTCAGGACCTATAATCCAGATTTCCTGTAGACCCCATTAGAGGGGTCTACAATGGGGTCTTCAGCCATAAAATCCATATTATAGGGAGCCTGTTTTCACTGCAATTGGGCAATGGGGTCTAGAGGAGACTCCGGGGAGGGGGCACCCACAGGGGGGGGGGGGGTTGCCCCAAAATCAAAACTCTGAAGTCCCTCCAAAGTCATTCTGAAGTTGTCTTTGGAGATTAGCAAAGGCTCCAAAGGGTTTTTTTCTACAAGGCCTGGGCTAATCTCCAAAGGCAACTTCGGAATGACTTTGGAGGAACTTCGGAACCTTTGTTAATCTCCAAAGGCAACTTCGGAGATCACACCCCCATCCCCAGAGACACCTGGGGTGACGCACCGACCCCTTGGGGGTCGCTGCGGATTCCCCACATGGGTGCAAAGGTGTTTCCATGGCAGGGGGGTTAGCAGCCATTGCTACTGGGTGCTAGACCACCCATGGAAACACATTGGGTACTCCCTTAATCCGGATCAACTAGATCCAGATTAAGGGAAGTACCCATTCCTTAGATCCGGATCTTCTTAGATCTGGATTAAAGGACTGCGGTGGAAAAAGACCCATTCATAATTACAGAATCTCACACATATCTGTACACATTTGCGCTGATAGCATGGGACGAAAATGGGATGCATAGGGATAAAACAGGATGTGTATAACACATACAAATCTTGCCGACATTCGTATCTACAGATTCAAATCTAACATTCGAACGAATAGATTCAAATGTATTCAATTCGAATCGGATTTTGTTGCATTCGGATTCTAAACATTCGAATAGAATTGAATGTTTGGATAATTTGATCAGATTTGAATTTGAATGCAAAAAAAAAAAAAAACCATTTGTGCACATCCCTAGTGAGGAATTTAAATAAAAATACACATTCACATGCAGGTAGGACATGCGTTCTACCAGAACTTGTAGGGCCCCTCAGGTTCTTAAGTCACATTCAAGGTCTTGGAGGAGGGAAAACAGGCCCAAAACTGTTTTTGATATGACTTCTGCAGTTCAAGAGCTGACCCACTTTCTCCTGCTATCAATTAAATTGTGAGATTGCCCAAAGAAGCTGAAGGAATTAGGTGCCACTGAGGTGGAATTTCAAAGGGATTTGGAAGTCGTGTGAGTATCTTTGGAGGGTTTTATATTGAAATAGGGAGGGGGGAAGGAAGGAAGGAAGGAAGGAAGGAAGGAAGGAAGGAAGGAAGGAAGGAAGGAAGGAAGGAAGGAAGGAAGGAAGGAAGGAAGGAAGAAAGAAAGAAAGAAAGAAAGAAAGAAAGAAAGAAAGAAAGAAAGAAAGAAAGAAAGAAAGAAAGAAAGAAAGAAAGAAAGAAAGAAAGAAAGAAAGAAAGAAAGAAAGAAAGAAAGAAAGAAAGAAAGAAAGAAAGAACATTGTGTTTCATCTAGAGCGTCTACATGAAAAACAATTTTTAAAGAATAGAGCTGCTCAATATTTCAGGGCACACGCTAAGACCAAAGCCTGTTAGCTGGATTATTCAATTAAAATGCACCGGCCCTAAAACACAATTTGCCAAAGAAGGAATACTATAGCTTCATCTCTCTAAGTTGCATGCAGAGAGCCCCACCACCACCACCACCACCAGGAAGAACGTTCATTGATCAAATTTATTGGTATAATAATTCTCTCCCTCCCCCCAAAAGAAAAGAAGAAGGAAGGAGCATCAAAGGAGCTAACAAGCAATAGAGCAGTGGTTCTCAACCTGGGGGTCGGGACCCCTTTAGGGGTCAAACTACCCTTTCAGAGGGGTCGCGATGAGTCTCCCACCGCCCTTCCCTCCCACCTCCCAGCTGCTCTGCCCCCATGGTTGGGGGTCTCCACAACATGAGGAACTCCATTAAGGGGTCGCGGCATTAGGAAGGTTGAGAACCGCCGCAATAGACGATCATAATGCAAACCTGTAATATAAGATGTTTTTCTTTGTCTCACCAAGGCACACACACAAACAAACACACTCAAACACACTCATGGGCATTATAGGGTGTTTCTCCACTGAGCTCCTTCAATCCGGATCTAAGAAGAACTGGATCTAAGGAATGGGTACTTCCCTTAATCCGGCTCTAGTAGATCCGGATTAAGGGAAATACCCAATGTGTTTCCATGGGTGGCCTAGCACCCAACAGCAATGGGTGCTAGCCTGCCTGCTGTGGAAACGCCGGAGCACCCATTTGCAAATCCAGATCTACCCCCTGTCACCCCAGATGTTTTGGGGGACAGGGGGTACAATCTCCGAAGTTGCCTTCAGAGATTAGCAAAGGCTCCACAGAGAAACCCCTTGCGAGAGCAATGCCGCTGTCAACCGCTCCGGAGGATCTCCAAACTTAGGCAAAAATTGTATTTTACTTTTCGAAACAGCGCAAAACGGAATGCAAACACCATTTTTTACGATTTGCATGGTGTGACAGTAAAACAGATAAACATTTTGCTTTGATGGCAAAATAAGAACATTCCTGGGTCTTACATTACAGAGATGTTCCTGGAATTATGACAAGAGAGAAGGAAAGGAGATAGGCAAGGACTAGGGACGTACATGAATATTCGTAATACTCAATATTCGTACAAATTCAGACATCTGGACACTGACATTCATACTAATAAGAATGTTTCAGAACATTAAACAAAGCTTCAGAATACTCGTGAACCAATCACTAGGGGTGTGCACAAATGCAATTTTCGGGATTCAATTCGATTCAAATCGAATATCTGAAAATTCTGTTCAATTCAAATCTCTAAAATTCAAATTTACCCAAATTCGAATCTATTCCTTTGAATTTTCAATTCAAATTTGCATTTACGAAACTCGACAGCATTCATACGTGCCTAAACACATCCCGTACGCATCCCGTAGTTATCCCGTATGCAACCCTTTTTCATCCCGTACAGATCCGTACAAATGCGTACGGACGCGGGAAAGATGCGTACGTGCAAGTACACATTGTGTATGCACTCATTCACACACGAACGTCCAAATAATTCAAACGAATAGATTCAAAAATTCAAAATCCACTTGAACGTTTAAATTCGAATTTACGGCCATTCGATTTGACTTCGAATGTCGAAATTCAGACGAATTTGATCAAACGTCTTCGAATGTTCACGGACATCCCTACCAGTCATGCCTGCAATGGATCCAGAGTGAATTCGACATGATTTGAGAGCAGATTCAAAGTGGATTCCAGGCAGAGTTGACGTTTTCAGAGAAGATACATTAGGGATATGTATTGGGTACATTCATAGTGAATAGCATACTACCACATTCGAAGGGGATTTATTCGAACAAATATTTTTCTATTTGAAAAATAGATTTCTATTAACCCATTCATGTGCAACCCTAGCAAAGACACCAAGCTCTCTCCAGCCATTTCCCATGAGCCAAACCTAAATGCTAACAACTGGCTTTAGCCTACATTCCCCTGACTGTTCAAGCAGGCAAAGGCTAGAGGGGTCCAAGAAGCTGCACAGAGAACATCTGCTTCTCAGAAGCAAAGCAAAACAGTGTCGTGGGAGCGCCCGTACGCGTCTTGTGCACAAATGCCAAACCTTCTCGACAACTTCGGTCTCGTCTTCAGGAGAATCGAGGGGTTTCTCTGGCAGCTACCCACGTTCCGACAAGGCAGCTCTTCTCCAGGAAAGACTTGCTATGCGTTACCAGCTTGAACAGTGGGTAGATAAAGCGAGCCGCTGAAGAGACAGCTACGGGAAAGGAACTCACTCGCTCTCCTCCCTTGCCACACTTGTTAACCTAGTCTAGCATCTTATCTGTGAGACAGTTTGATCTTGTGCTTAGACGGTTGGGTTCGTATCTGCCAGTCTCCTGGTTCAAGTCCACACTCCTCCACGAAGCCAGCTGGGTGACCTTGGGCTAGACACAGCTCCCTTTCTGAGCTCTCACCAGCCCCACCTACCACACAGGGTGTCTGTTGTGGGGAGAAGAGCAGAAGGCTTGTCAGCTGCTTTGAGTGCCCTTAAGGGTGAGAAAAGCGCCATACAAAAACCGACTGTGAGAGGTCAGAAAGAGAGCTGTGACTAGCCCAGAGTCACTCAGCTGCCTTCATGGAGGACGGCAGACTTGAACCAGGGGACTAGCAGATAAGAGTCTGGCGTTATAAACACAAGGCCAATATCAACACCTTGAATCAGATCCAATAACATGTAGGCAGCCGGTGTAGACCTTTTACCACTGGCCGGCAAGAATCTTCCATCAGGAGTTGAGCTCATGAATTCTGCACTAGTTTCAGCCTTCGGACTGTCTTTGCTGTGCACTTTGATGGCCGCTGCTGGAGCAGGCAGATGGACTAGATGGTCTACGGGGCAGATCGGCTGGATGCTTCTCATGTTCTTATGTGAAATTGTCCAGGACAATCCACCAAGATGTTTTTAAACAGAAGATGCCCTGCATTGCACAGGTTGCAGTACTGGGCACCCCTCTTTTCCATCCTCTTAGGGCCAGCAGCAACATGATACATGAGGTTATTTAAGTTTCAATACACCTTTATCAAATAGCCAGCAACTACTTTTTTTCTTAGCTCAATTCAAATTTCCTTTAGAAGAAGAGCTGGCTTCTATACCCCACTTTTCTCACCCTTTAAGGGGACTCAAGGCTGCTGACAAACTTCCCGTTCTTCACCCACCACAGACGCCCTGTGAGGTAGGTGGATCTGTGAGAGCTCAGAAAGACAGCCTGTGACCAGCCCAAGGTCACCCAGCTGGCTTCATGGAGGAGTGCGGAATCAAACCCCGTGACTACGAGATATGAGTCCGGCACTCTTAATCGCAAACTGGCTCAAATAAATCTGACAATAATAAACCACCGCTCATTTGGATTGGTTGATCCAAAGCAGAAGTTGGAAGGCACGATCTGAGCTCTCCCAAAACCTTTGGATAATCACCAGAGCCAAAAACCAGCTTTTGGTTTCAGTCACCCCATTTTGCACAGCCAGTTTGTAATTTGGGGTGGTGGGTGGTAGAAAAAGCTATTTTTGCTATTATTTCCCACATCATTAATACAGGCAACAATAGCCCCCCCCCCAAAAAAAAGACCAAGGTACCTTTTTCTGGGCTTTAATTCTTATAATTGAAGCACCTTGTCTCTATAGCGACAGTTGCTATAAAAAAAAATTAACATTTTCTCACATGCAGTAATGAGTCAGCCCCACGCTCCGTGCCTGCAGACATCCAGCAAATTGCTGCTGCTGCCGCTTGCCGATCGCGCACCGAAATACACCCCCTAGAGGGGGGAAATGAGGAGAAAGAGGTGGGGGCCCCCACTTCAGTCAACATCTGCCAGGGTCACTGTTCTGCACCCATACCAATACACCGTTTCCATAGTGACTCGAATGGAGAAGCATCAGGCATAAAAATAGCCCCAACCGTGCCGAAAATAACCAGTATGTGTCATAAGCAAAAGGAGTGCTTTGAGCCGTGAGAGGTATTTTTACAACCCCCTTTGTATTGCAAAAGGCCTAGCCAGACATTTGTGATCATGGCAATGCAGCTGTTATAAAAACCTATGCCAGACACTCTGGCAATTTAAAAAACAAAACAAAACACACACACACACACACACACACAGCCCTCACTCTCATTTTGCTGTTCTCTCCACACAGGCTGACGAGAACAAAGATGGCAGGATGGCGACACTAGGGTGTTAGAGAAAATTCATGGAGGACAGGTGGCTTCTAGGGTGGATGCCTAGGTAACCAACTCCAGGTTGGAGAGGCAGGCAGGAGGCCTCTGAAGGCTACTTGCAGGGAACCGAGAGCAGGTAGACGTTTTCCCTTGGCCTTCTTCTTGAGATGCCCATGAGCAATTGGTGGGCCACAGTGTGAAACCACACAACAGACTAGATGGGCTGTGGCTTGATCCAGCAGGGCTCCTCTTATGTTCTTATGGACTAGATGGGCTGTGGCCTCACCTAGCCGGGCCCCTCTTAATTTAGGGAGGGCAGGTATATCAACGGCTACTGGAACGGATGCTCAGCAGGTACCACCTCCAGGCTGGAGAGACAGGCAAGATGCCTCTAGAGACCATCAGAAGGGATTTGAGAGCAGGCATTGGTTTTGCCTTTGTCTTCTGCTTGAGATGCCCATGGGCAATTGGTGGACCACTGTGTGAGACAGGATGCTGGACTAGATGGGCTGTGGCCTGATCCAGCAGGGCTCCTCTTAGGTTCTTATGGACTAGATGGGCTGTGGCCTGATCCAGCAGGGCTCCTCTTAGGTTCTTATGGACTAGATGGGCTGTGGCCTGATCCAGCAGGGCTCCTCTTAGGTTCTTATGGACTAGATGGGCTGTGGCCTGATCCAGCAGGGCTCCTCTTAGGTTCTTATGGACTAGATGGGCTGTGGCCTGATCCAGCAGGGCTCCTCTTAGGTTCTTATGGACTAGATGGGCTGTGGCCTGATCCAGCAGGGCTCCTCTTAGGTTCTTATGGACTAGATGGGCTGTGGCCTGATCCAGCAGGGCTCCTCTTAGGTTCTTATGGACTAGATGGGCTGTGGCCTGATCCAGCAGGGCTCCTCTTATGTTCTTATGTACGTTCTTATGCTTCATTCCCCACGGAACCGCCATTGTCGCATAGTATGCCTTGATCTATATACAGCAGTTGGCAGATTCAACCATTATGATAGAAACCATATCAAAAATTCTAGGTCGATTCTAAATTTGTTGCAGTCATGGAACAGATAGACAGTCGGACCCCCGTATCCACAGGGGATACGTACCAGGCCCTACCGCGGGTAATGTAAAACCACGGATAATAACAAATGCTGGGAAATGCACTCCATTTCCCATAATTCCAGTGAAGTCCAGTGGGGAATCACGCACCATTTTGGGCCACTGCCTGCCTGTCCCAGTCCTCGGAAGAGCTTATCGTAGGCCCAATGGTGCCTGGGAGGATGGGGCTGATCTGGCCGCCATGGGAAATTGAAACCACAGCGACCAGATCAGTGGGTACAAGGGTTCGACTGTACAGTTGTTCCCAAACCAGACTTCAAATAAACACTCACTTTTCAGCCCCTTTGGGAATAACTGGTGCCCTAAGCAGGGACACCTAGAGAAGCCCATGCATATTAGTGCTACTCGAAACTCGTACAATTTCAACATTAACGAGTAAATCAAAAGGGGGCTACATATGTAGGCCCCCATTCGGCCACAAATCAAATGTATCTGTCCTCTGTCAAAGCTTCGTAGAAGCTTCGATGAGGGGAGGGCCATATCTGCCCACCCCTGGCCATGCAGGCTTACCTTCAAATGTGGCCATGGCCGCCGCCATGACTTCTCTGAGGCCTAATTAGGCCTTCTGTAGGTGTGCGCGCACCTCCCCTATCCGGGAATCATAGGAAGTTTCACCTCTGCTACCGCCACATGCTCCTCTGAGACCTTCCGGAGATGAGCTCACACCTCCCCGCATCTAGGAATCACGGGAAATCATTTCCTGCAAATCCCAGATGGGGGAAGCGCGCACACATTTCCAGAAGGCCCAGCTGGGCCACGGAAGAGCATGAGATGGCCACAGCGTTGGTGGCAGGTGAGTTGGGGGCGAAGGCGGAACAGGACAGAAAAGGAAGGGAAGGATAGGGGGCTCCCTTTCGCACACAAACATTTGACATATATTCGCATGCAAAGCGGAAATCCCTGACATTTGCAAGGGGGAGCTTCATATGAACCTGAATATTCCCCCCCTCCAAATTGATTTGCATCAAACTGAAGGGGGGTAATTGGCTTCATGCATATTCCTAGTGATACCTCCTTCCTCTTCTGCTCTTTGCCTTAGCTGTTAAGCTGGTGGCTGCTGCAGAAATAAGAGCAAATACAGCCACAGAAGGCTGCAGGCTTGGTCCCTGTTCAACCTAAATCAAGTTTTTTTTTCCCCAGGAAACACAATACTCTTTATAACATTGTACCTTCAAATAAGGCACTTCTAGAAGATCACAGATTTCATCAACTCTCCAGGCTATCAGTTAATCCCTCCAAATCTGAAACTTTCCTCTAAACAAGGGGGCATAACGGATTACCTGTTTCCATACCAGCCATGACAAACTGAAGTATCCAAGTGCAATTATTTTCCAAAAATACCATAAACTACAAGCCAAAATCTACTCTCCCCACTTTCCAAAAATTAAATGAGAAATGCTCTCATAGAAAAAAATAAAAGCTTATTTCTTTGAGGGAAAATACCTGTGATTAAAGTTAAAAATACTCCCCAAGTTCTTTACTGTTCAGACAATCCCCATCTATATTGTCAATGAGTCATTTAAGGCTTGGGAAAACCTAAATAAATAACATCTGTGGACGTAAATGGCTTGGGTTTTCAAGAGCAATACTCTATAGACCCACTAAAGCCAGGGGATGATGGTCCCAAATCCTGCCTGAGATTACCTGAGATTACCTCCTAGCAGCAATTCCTCTTAGGCCATTTGCTGGGATTTGAGAGCAGGAGGTTTGCCCTTGTCTCTGCTTGAGATGCCCATGGGCAATTGGTGGGCCACTGTGTGGGACAGGATGCTGGATTAGATGGGCTGTACTCGTACTAATACTAACAGACAAATGTCTGGACATCTGATTTGTATATAAATGTGTGAATTTGTTAGACTAAAGAATATCTCAAATATTCATGGACATCACTAACAGCAGCACATTATAACCTATAACGTCATGACTGGACAGATCAGCAAGCACTATAAATTATTGGCCTTTCCAATCAGAGGTTACGATAGCCACTAGGCCTAACGTCCATTCAAACTATTTTGACCTTGCCATGTTCTCAGTTAACACAGCTGTTTGCTGCGGTCACACCTACAATTTAATCCAGCTTCAATCCACCTTCGGAGCGAGAGAACACATCGGCAAAGGAACTAGCAATTTTCTTTCAACATTATCTATCCCAAAGGTGAATTTTCTGAGTTGTTTAACACTGAAAGAAAACAGCTTGTCACTTTACTGATGTATTCCCTCGCTCTGAAAGTGGACCGAAGCCGGATTAACCCTTAAGTGTGATCACAGCCAAAGAGTGAATCAAAAGAAAGGAAATTAACCAAGTGTATGAAGAGCAGCAATCTAATGCTGTTTCCACAAAAGAAACCATGTGGTATCTTCTGTGCCCAAAACAAACTTACAAAAAAACAGAAGCACTTTCATGGCACTTTCAAGGTGCTGCGAATGCTCTTTTATGCGTTTGTTTCATCTTCAGTGCAGCCTTTTTCTTTACCCTGTTACTTGTATCTAGATCAGTGATGTCCAACCTATGACACGCGTGTCACAGGTGACACGCCAAGCCCTTTTGGGTGACACACATGGTCATCCTGGCACCTGGGGCGTGTAGTGCTTGCTTGTTCTTGAAATGTGCGAAATGCCAACTTTCAACTGAAGATTTAGCAAACGAAATTCAGCAACAAAAGTCACTAATGTAAAGAATTACTCGTTTTTGCTTTTAATAAAATACATATATCAAAAATATAACTTTTTTACTAGAGCTACAAATATCACAAAATTATGAATATTTCTAGAAGTGACACAGCACCCGAGTTAAGCTAGGGTTTCTTGCGAATTTTGACACAACAAGCTCAAAAGGTTCGCCATCACTGATCTAGATTATGAAGCCCAGAGGACAAGAGAGGAGTAACCCAGAATTAGTGCTTCTGTTTTTGGATCCTTTTCAAACCCCTTCCACTTTTAATAACAGTTTCGTATCAGCCCAGAAATTCCAAAACTTTCTTTGGAAACATGAGGTGTGCCTGAAGAGGCGCATTTAACTCAAGGGGAGGAATTCAACCCCACATCAAGAGCATCTTTCTACTCCACCATCCAGATCACTTGGGAAAGAACTCTCCGCCACAATGTGTTTTCACTGAACCATAATTATTTCTAGAGGGAAGTAGAAGTTCAAAAAAGTTGTTTTCATCCACTCACTGTGTGCGGCTCCCGGGAGAGCGCTTGAGACATCCTGCTCCCCTAATCTCCAGTGACGGATTTACTATTCCAACCTACAGATCTTTACACACAACAGCAGACGAGGCTCTCACGCAAACACAGACAAGAGTGGATAACGGAGTTGAAACTATTACATCTTCAGATTAAAGGAACTCTTGAGTAAGTGGAGCCATTTCCATGTCTTGTTTTAATAATTCCTGCCTCGTTTTTCACTCCTCGCAACTGAAATATGAACTGTGCACATTTTTTTTCTTTTATTTGATCTGTATCGGATCAAGGGCAAGAAAATTCTTATTTGTTCAAATAGATCCCCTTCAAATGTGCTAGGATTTTGACTTGATACGAATGTTCAGTACCATATGAATCTCATATAAAGCTTCATACGAATGTACCAAAACATTCAATCTGAATTCGAATGTCAATCTTTGAATGTGCCAACATTCGATTCAAACTCTAATGTCCAAATTTAGCTGAATTTGTACAAATTTCAAACGTTATGAATATTCATGCACATCCCTGTTAGGTTTCTTGGGGCAGAATCTTCCATTAAGTTTCTTTCCCTTCTTATAAAGCAATCAAGGTACAACACATGGCCTTCGACATACGTAACCCTCCATAACCTTCTTGGCTTGACGAAGATGAATGCCTTTGGATAATCCAATGCTACAAGCGCCAGCTGGTTCCTGTCTGTCAGATCCTATCATCTTGGAATCTTTAGCAATGTTGTGAAAAAGATAATCCATGCAACTTAAAGAAAGCATTTTGAACCACAACTCGCTTTGACATTTTTCCAAAGCGCAGTAGCCAAAAAGTGTGTTTTATCTGTAAGTGGGAAGGAAATGAAAATGCCACGCACACTGAAGTTTGCCTTTCTTCTGCTCATTCATAGTGTTTTTTGCTTAGAAATAATTACTTCCTTCAATAACTGTCTGCTAAAAAAGTAGATGGATACAGTCCCACCAAAAAAGAAGGAAATGACAGAACTAAAAATAATTCTATCTTACTAGTAGTTATAGAAGAAGAGTTGGCTTTTCTACCCTGCTTTTCTCACCCATTTAAGGGGACTCAAAGTGTCTGACAAACCTTCTGGTCTTCTCCCCAAAACAGACACCTGGTGGTGGTGGTGGTGGTGGGAGGGGCTGTGAGAGCTCAGAAAGAGAGCTGTGACTAACCCAAGGCCACCTTCATCAGGGAGAGTGGAATCAAACTCGGTATTCCCGGATATAAGTCCAACTCCCTAACCACTAGACTAAACTGGTTCAAACTGGAATAGGGACATATTCCTCTCCCAACTGTATCCCACAGAAAGCTGAACTAGATACCCCAGTGGGAGCTGTTATTAATCTGCATTTTTGGCTAGATGATGCAAAATGAAATTTTGAGAAAAGCACACTG
Source organism: Aspidoscelis tigris stejnegeri (assembly GCA_023333525.1). NCBI lineage: Eukaryota > Metazoa > Chordata > Lepidosauria > Squamata > Teiidae > Aspidoscelis > Aspidoscelis tigris. Next base: position 6,380,512 of record JALMGA010000020.1, read on the forward strand.
TACTCAGTATATTAAAAAATAATAATCAACTAGATGCATACGTCCAAAGAGTCTTCCATTTCTCACTGTTTTTCCCCAGTGTTCTTAATGGAGAGAAGAGGGTGGGGGGAACTCTTCCAGAAAGAGGCCACACAGCAGTGCATGCCATTAGGGTAAATTCTGTCCGCACTGCTTGAGATCTTTCAGCCAGATTCGCAGGGTTTGGGTTGTCGTGTCCTCAAAAACCACGTGGGTTTTTGTTTTTATTCTACCAACATTCTGATGATAGGAAGAACAGAGGCCTGTGATACAAGTGGACCAGCTTCTCCGGTGCACCGGTCATCTATGAACAGGCCCTCCACTCACACACTTCCCCCCCCCCGGAGAAGGAAGATGTCCCCAAGGGGACACTACAACTGTCCACAGATGACCGCAGGGACATGCCATTTTGCAACACAGTCATGGCTCATTACTCACACAGGTTGCACTCTGGGGGAAAAACAATGCCTGTGAGAACTCACAAATGATGAGCAAGGAAGAAATTGGCAGGAAGGAAGGAAGGAAGGAAGGAAGGAAGGAAGGAAAAGAAGGAAAGAAGGATAAGAAAAAGAAGGAAGGAGGAAGGAAGGAAGGAAAAGAAAAAGAAAAAGAAAAAGGAAGGAAGGAAAAGAAAAAGGAAGGAAGGAAAAGGAGAAGAAGGAAGGAAGGAAAAGACAAAGAAGAATAAGAAAAAGAAAGAAGGAAGGGAGGAAGAAGGAAGGAAGAAAAAGAAAAAGAAAAAGGAAGGAAGGAAGGAAAGTAGGAAAGAAGGAAGGAAAAGAAAAGATGAGAAAGTGCCAGACTCCAGCATTAAGCTGTGAATACGTGAGTGGTGCAAGAATGTATTTGATTCTGCAAGCAAAGATATACAAAATCCACCATTATTAAGCCACCAATAACAAGGGTAAACTCTACTCTGTTTATTTGTTAAACTGAAAACAAAAGAAGACTGGAGGAAATAGGCATAAGAACACCTAAAAAGTGGTAGATCCACAGATGGTGAGATCAGACCCCCAACGGCACCGTAGGAGATGCCCCCAGGGCTCCCAAGACCCTCTTCTTAGACACATAAATGCAGAGACACAGGCGGCGCAATTCGTTTCACCGACAGGAACTTTCAGCTTCATGCGTTTGAAAAACAGCCAGCAAAAGCAAAAGATTTCACGAAGGCGCATAAAATTGGGCTTGACGTGAAGAAGCTACATAGGAAAACATCAACATACATGGATCATTCTTGGCATCCATCCCAAATACATCTTGCATTTTACTTTAATACACTGGGGCAAATAAGGTTTGATAAATTTCAATATCGGATCATCCCATTTCAAAGTCGCCACAAAGCAATCTTCATTGCCGCTACACAAGATTTACCTGCCCAATAAGACATTTTTATTATGCTGATTACAAAGAAAGAAAATAAAAAATAATCATAATGGTTAGGGAAGTAAATAAGCCAAAAAGATGTATTATGTTAGAGAGTAAAGAGGTGAAGGAAGGGAGGGAGGGAGGGAGGGAAGGAAGAGAGAGAGAGAGAGAGAGAGAGAGAGAGAGAAAGAAAGAAAGAAAGAAAGAAAGAAAGAAAGAAAGAAAGAAAGAAAGAAAGAAAGAAAGAAAGAAAGAAAGAAAGAAAGAAAGAAAGAAATTCTCAACCTCCATGAGAAGACATTATTGCAAAACACTTGGCCTCAGAATCATCCACTGAGATGGAGGTCTCCTAAGGTTCAGTATTGGGTCTGGGCCTTTTTAATTTATTCATAAATGATTTAGAAGTAGCGGTATGCAGTAAGATAGCAAAGTCTGCTGATGACACTAAATTATTCAGGATAGCAAAAACAGAACGAGATTGCGAAGAGCTCCAGAGGGATCTCTTAACATGGGGTGAGTGGGCAACCAAGTAGCAAATGTGCTTTAATCTGAGTAAGTGCAAAGTAATGGACATTGGGGCCACAAATCCTAATTATGTCTATAAACTGATGGGGTCTGAGCTTTCTGCAACACACCAGGAAAGGGATCTCGGGGTTTTGGTGGACAGTTCAATGAAGGTGTCAACCCAGTGGGCAGCAGCAGCGAAAAAAGCTAATTCAGTGCTGAGAATAATTAGGAAAGGAATAGAAAATAAGTCAGCAAGTGTCATTTTATACTGTAAATCTATGGTGAGGCCACATTTGGAATATTGTGTACAATTCTGGTCACCACACCTCAAAAAGGATATTGTGGAACTGGAAAAGGTGAAGGAAAGGGCAACCAGAAATCAGACTGCAAGGTCTAGGCCTCTTCAGTTTGGAAAGATGGAATTTCAGAGGCGATGTGATTGAAGTATATAAAATTATGCATGGTATAGAAAAGGTAGAAAGAGAAATTTTCTTTTCTCTATCACGCAACACCGGAACCAGGGGACATCTATGAAGCTGATGGGTAGGAGAGTCAGATCAGACAAGGGGAAGCATTTCTCCACCCAGAGGGTCATTGGTCTATGGAATTTACTACCAGAAGAGGTGGTAACGGCAACCAACCTAGATGGCTTTAAGGAAGAGATGGACAAATTTATGGATGCCTAGGTCCATCCACGCTGGAGAGACAGGCAGGATGTCTTTAAAGGCTACCTGGAGGGATTCGAAGTCATGGCCCATTTAGTCACACAGTAGCCCACCACCTGTTTCTGGGCATCTCAAGCAGAAGGCAAAGGCAAAAACTTCACCTGCTCTCAGGTCCTTGCAAACAGTCTTTAGAGGCATCACTCTAATCCAGCATAGCACTTATACTGACCTTCAATTAAGCTCCTAACTAGGGATCATTACGAATGGGGTTTTTTTATTCAATTCGCATCGAATTGAGGGCAAGAAAATTCGTATTTGTTCAAATAGATCCCCTTCAAATGTGGTCGCATTTGTATTCTATGCGAATGTTCAATCCCATACGAATCCCAAACGAATGCGCACAAATAGCATTTGAATCCCTTACAAATCCCATACGGAGCTTCATACAAATGTATCAAAACATTTTATTTGAATTCAAATCTCAACTGGTCTAGTGGTTAGGGAGCCAGGCTCTTATTTGGGAATACTGGGTTCAATTCTGCCCTCCCCCACGAAGCCAGCTGGGTGACCTTGGGCTAGTCACAGCTCTATTCTGAGCTCTCACAGCCCCACCTACCTCACAGGGTGTTCCGTGGTGGGGAGAAGAACAGAAAGTTTGTCAGCTGCTTTGAGTCCCCTTAAATGGGTGAGAAAAGTCGGTTAGAAAAGCCAACTCTTCTTCTTCTTCAGTCTTCAAATGTCCAAATTCAACTGAATTCAGAGGAATTTCAAATGTTACGAATATCCATGAACTTCCCTACTTACTCTTAACCCTTAGATACACAAGGAAAGAACATCTTCCCATACTTTTTCCACTGAATAAATCTCAGCCACTTACCCTGAGCAAACAGCCAAACTCCTTACCCAGGAAAAAGACAGATCAGGCCGGAATGAATTCTTGCTGTTACGAACTTATCCCTCATTTTTCTCCTGGGAAGTTAAACTCTGATTGGGGAACGGAAACATTTTGCCTCCAGCCAAAGGCACTACACAAATTCCTAACTTTGGCTCACCCACTGTGCCCTTCTAAATGCAGGCAACGCTTAAAGTGTGCGTAAGTAAATTCAGCACATGAATGCCAAGAGCTTGTTGATGCTTGCTTCCTACTGGGTAAATCTTCGCACAAAGGTCCTTCCATTTTCTCTCAGCATACGCAGCATTCTGTGCAACAAGACTCCCTCATTCCTTCCGCACATTTCTCACTGGTACGCATGTCGCACAACACAGAAAGAGAGAGGAACCGAGGCACTATCGGTGCAAACTAGCCTTCCGTCCCACGTCTAAAACCATGTGAAATGGGGTCACGTTTGTGTGAAGGCAACACAGCAGGAGTTGTAAGGATAAACCTTAAGGAAGTGATATGCTGGGTTGAAGGATGCCGCCTGGAACAGACGGGATGATCAAGGTGAAACGGAACAGAGGCACAGAGCAGGTTACAAGCCCACTGTGAGTTCTTTGCTAACAACACAGCCAACAGCTCAAAATCATCCACGCAAAATTCACCGCAACGGCAGGACAACGTCTGTAGCAAGCCGAGGCCTCGGCGGCAGGCGTCACAAACTACGGAAATCCACTGCACTTCAGTAGAGTAATATGAATGTTGCTGAGGCAAAATGCTGTTCCACAACTCCGATGATTAGGTCACGCCTCCAGAAATGGGCCTGCCTACCTGGAACCAGGTGTTCCAGCAGCCCCAACCCCCCCACCTCCGGTGGACAAATGGCACCAGAATAGTCTCCCAAGCATTCCTGAGGGCATTAGCAGTGCAGATAGCCTGTTTGGTCCACCTGGTGTGGGGAACCTAGCACCATTTCACCAGCGCCTACAAACAGCTGAGGGACCAGTTGGCATGAACCATGAATGGTTTTTCTTCCGATCCGTAAGTGTTGAGGGCCACAGAAACCGAACAGATCAAGTTAACTATTTAGATCACTTCAAACACATCTTTCAAGAGAGAGAGTGAATTTACCAAAACAGGGATTGGCCCTGCTTGTTTTCTCAATATCATCTAAGGGTACCTTAATCTCCTCATATTCATCCATCAGAGCAATATTGGTTCTTTGGTGTGGGCACAATAGAGAAGCATCTAACGAAGTGGTGGCAAGCATGGCTCCTCCAGTCCTTTCTTGGATCTTGCCTATTCTTGGGTACCTGGTGGAAGCAGTCCCAGTCAACGACTTTGACGGCTGGAAACATTCCCAGCCTTTGAAATTGGGCTAGGCCAGGCTGCGCCAGCCGCCATCGCTGTCTTGGCACAAGTTGCTCCATCTGGGCCTAGACCGGTCGCCTCAGGGGGCACCGACAAGTGCCCTGCTGAACGTGCCTGTAACGCTTCCTGCCTATGGCAAGTCAACATTTGCACTTTGAAGGGTGCGATGGGTTAACTGAAGTTACAAATTCCTCTGGTGCAGCTGGTCAGGTTTTAAGGGCACCAGATGGTACCTACGCATCCGAGTGTCCGTCAGCCGACAAAAACAGTACTACTACGATCATTTTAATTCCAGATGATTATGTAACAGCAGAAATAACAACAACAACAAAAAATCCTCGCTACCTTAAATTTCACATCAGAATAATTAAAAAATAAAAATCAGCCAAGGCTGCTCCAAAGTCAAGGCCTTTGCCTTACATTTTTCAAGAGAACAGATCAGGTTAACTTTTTGGATCACTTAAAAAATATCTTTCAGGAGGAAGAGTGGAATTACCGAAACAGAGATTGGCAACAGAGCTTCCCTGTTTGCTTTCCCAATGTCATCTAAGGGTACTTTCATCTCCTCATACTCATTCAACAATGCAGTATTTCAAACAGTGGCAGATGCAAAATATCCACTGTTTTCCCTCATCATTAAAAGTAAATGCTCTCTTGGCATGCCAAATTCCTCCGCACAAGGCTGTAGCAGGAGTCTTCCGGGAACTACAACATTCAAAGAGGGAGGTCTTTAAATGACATGCTATGTATGGTCCAACAGCAAGCGTCACTGGCTTTGCTAAGGTTAATCTAATGCAAAATTACTGTTTTTCCTACCTTAGAAGACACACCAAGAGGTGGGATGGAAGTAGAATTTGATAACAAATAAGGATGTGCACAGTTATTATCATTTTTTGTATTTGATTCATATCAAATTGAATACAAGAACATTCATATTTGTGCAATCCCATTTGAATGTAGTAGGATTTGTATTCAATACAAATGTTCCATCCCATGCAAATCCCAAACAAATACGTACAAATAGTATACGGATCCCATAAAATAGCATATGAATCCCATATACGAATGCCGTATGAAGCTTCATATGAACATATCAAAACATTTTATTTACATTCAAATGTCAAAAGTGCCAACATTCGCTTTGAATTTCACGGGGGGGGGGGAGCAGGGCGCTTCTAAGGCCATTTGCTGGGATTCTAGAGCAGGAATAGGTTTGCCCTTGTCTCTGCTTGAGATGCCCAAGAGCATTTGGTGGGCCACTGCGTGCGACAGGATGCTGGACTAGATGGGCTGTGGCCTGATCCAGCAGTGCTCCTCTTAGGTTCTTATGGACTAGATGGGCTGTGGCCTGATCCAGCAGGGCTTCTCTTAGGTTCTTATGGACTGGATGGGCTGTGGCCTGATCCAGCAGGGCTCCTCTTAGGTTCTTATGGACTGGATGGGCTGTGGCCTCATCCAGCAGGGCTTCTCTTAGGTTCTTATGGACTAGATGGGCTGTGGCCTCATCCAGCAGGGCTTCTCTTAGGTTCTTATGGACTAGATGGGCTGTGGCCTCATCCAGCAGGGCTTCTCTTAGGTTCTTATGGACTAGATGGGCTGTGGCCTGATCCAGCAGGGCTTCTCTTAGGTTCTTATGGACTAGATGGGCTGTGGCCTCATCCAGCAGGGCTCCTCTTAGGTTCTTATGGACTAGATGGGCTGTGGCCTCATCCAGCAGGGCTTCTCTTAGGTTCTTATGGACTGGATGGGCTGTAGCCTCATCCAGCAGGGCTTCTCTTAGGTTCTTATGGACTAGATGGGCTGTGGCCTGATCCAGCAGAGCTCCTCTTAGGTTCTTATGGACTAGATGGGCTGAGGCCTCATCCAGCAGTGCTCCTCTTAGGTTCTTATGGACTAGATGGGCTGTGGCCTGATCCAGCAGGGCTTCTCTTAGGTTCTTATGAATCTGAATGTCCAAATTCCACCAAATTTCGTATGTTACGAATATTCGTACACATCCCTAGTAACAAATGCTTAAGAAAAATAAATACTTCTCTGTTCCATTCATCATGGTTTGTATTTCCAGGACAAGGAACATTGGGGCTCAATCATCCAGTCTCATCATCTGTGTGTTCTATCTGCCCACCACAAGACCCCCTGAGACCACCATACGCTCTACCTCCATCCCTTGGCTCAGTGCCCGTTTGAGGAAGAACGTTTCTGGATTCCAGACATGGTCACTCTCTTCCTAGCCACCTACCTGCTACGGTGTCTCTGTAAGTGGGCATTAGCATCAGGAAGAAGTTAGGTCTCCCACACCTAATCTTTGGGGTATAGGATGCTGGGCAATTTTAGGTGGGATATTCATTGCCTTCTGAAAGAGTTCTACATGATGTTTATAATCCCTCCCATTTTTAACCACCTGCCCCAGAAGTACCACATAGGACTTGATGTATAACTTCAGCCTCAAAAACTTCCACATCCAAATCTTGGAGGACCTGAGCGGGCTTCAGTCATGCTACATCCAAGGTTTCAAGAGTATGCCTCATTTTGTCATGTTGTTTCTGAGCTATTCAAAATCATACTGAAGATGTACGCCCAGAAGATTGAACCTGTCCAGCAGCGCCGCGCTCGGATCTCCAAGGAAATATCTTACCCGTTCTAGCGACATACGTTATCATGGTTCTAACCCATCAAAGTAACAATACTGACTCATTGCTCTACCTTATGGTCTATTTGGTGGCAGGTGTTATCGTAACATCTGTCAAAGTGTCAGCTGGATCATTTATACAGATGTCTTAAAATGGGAACGCAAGCAGAGGATCAAAGGCTGTCTTGAGACAAGTCACTCTGTTGAAACAACTTACCTTTAATCCACAAACCAAACATACAGCCTCCTTAGCTATCAAATAGAAGTCACCAGTGCAAAAATGTGTTTACTCTCTCCATCTCCACCTACCTGGGTCCTGAACCACTGATCTTATCCTGAAAATCTACGCAATCAATTATTCCTTCGATGCATAAAGAAAAATTCTAGCTTGTACAAAGCCCATTTTAAATCCACTCTAAATGCCAGATAACGGAAGGCGGGGGGGGGGGGGGGGAGAATGAACATCACAAAATAGAATAATAATTAGTAGCAACATTATATGCAGAATAATGCTAGAGCTTATTTATTTATTTTAAAAATGTATATCCCGCGCTTCACCAAATGGTCCCTGGGCGGGTAAGGATGAAAATAAAAGATGCAAAATATTAAAACATAATTAGAATTATTACCCACCTCCCTTCCGAACAGGACAGCACCCTGAGGAAGCTAACAAAAGCACGGGTGACAAGATATGTTTTCACCAGGCGCCAAAAACTATAAAGTGTAGGTGCCTGGTGAACCTCAGGAGGGAGGCTGTTCCAGAGTTTAGGGGCCACCACAGAAAAGGCCCTCCTGCATGTCCCGATTTCTTGCACCTCTGAAGGAACTACAAGAAGACCCTTGAGATCTCAGTGCACGGGCAGGTCTATTTGGGAGAAGGCGCTCCTTCATATTCCCTGGACCCAAGCTATTTAGTAGGGATGTGCACAAATGTATTTTTTACATTTGAATTTGAGTCGATTCGAATATTCAAACATTCAAATCGATTCAAAATTCAAAAATCCGTATTTTCGAAAATCCGATTCGAACTTGACTATACGAACTTCGGGAACAGTCGAACTGGATTTTCAAATGCGTTTCAAATCCCGTTTTTTCACGTTTGTGTCCTGTTTGCATCCCATATTATATGTGCAAACAGACCCGATTTTCGGATGTGACATACAATGTAGAATTCACTCAAGTTATTCAAAAATCCGAATCACTCCAAATTCGAAAATCTGGATTTTTGAAAATCCGATTCCAATCTGGATATCAGTATTTGTCAAATTTGAATCAGATTTTCAAGTTTCCAAATATCTGTGTGCATCCCTACTGTTAAGGGCTTTGTAGCAAATAGGTAACCAGTGCAGACCCTTTAAGACCGGGGTGATGAGAGTCCAGTCTCTGACGGAATTTAATTGAAGATTTAGGCTCATGGGATTCAGATCAGCCCCTTCCAGATTTCTTTGACGAAACCAACACTGTCATTTAGGGTACTGTATATGGTCTGGAATCCAAGAAACAGGAGCAGAGGATTCCTTTTCTCCAACTGGAGACCTTACAAATGAAAATACTAGTTTGGATAATGAAATGAGGTAATAAAAAAAGACAGACTTTTAAAGTGGAAATTAATATATCCTTAGAGAGGGATTAGAGTATAAACCACTGGAGAAGGAAAAGGTTCCACCATGCAACTTTCTTCCGAAGCATGCAGACATGGTTTACCATTGTCTCTCTGCAGAATATTCTGTGATTTTTCTTATTCAGTTCTCAGTACCTGCTTTTTCTAGCAGCTCTCCCATTTAAGTATTGACCAACCCAACCTTTCATAGCTTCCGAAACCAGGCAAGGGCAGCTAGGGTCCAGCACATTCACCTGGAAATAGCTCTCCATCACTGTACAACCACGTTTAACAACGCTGCTGGCTAAACCATTCCTCCTTCCTTGAGTGTTAAAAAGGCCATTTACTTAAGCTGATGGCGATTTGGAGAAAGGAGGGCGGAAGGAAGGAAAGGGAACCAAACTGTAGAATGTGTAACCAGTGTCTGGGACCAAGAACGTAGGTGAAAGATCAAGACTTATTGGCTTAAGATGCCCCACTACAATGAGACTGACTGTAACTGGAAAAATAGGAATTCGAGGAATAAAATTGGTGTTTCTACCCCGCTTTTCTCACCCATTTAAAGGGACTCAAAAGTGGCTGACAAACCTTCTGTTCTTCTCCCCACAACACAACACCCTGTAAGATGGGTGGGGTTGGGAGAGCTCAGAAGAGAGCTGTGACTAGCCTAAGGTCACCCAACTGACTTTTATGGAGGAGTGCTGAATCAAACCTGGTATGCCCAGATAAAGAGTCCGGCTCCCTAACCACTAGACCAAACTGGCTCAGATAAACCATCCGGGCGTAGTCCGTTTGGGGTCAAGTTATGTTGTTGCTTTATTGATTATTTGTATACCAATTAACAGAGTTATGCTCTAGGCAGCTCACAATATTAAATGATCATTAAGTCAGTAAAAACACCATCTAGCAGCTCAAAAGGTATAACAATATTTTCTTTTAAAAATACGATTCAACTTACTGACAAAAAAAGCAGAGGAGAACTTGATCGGTTGTGGCTAGAGGAGTGTTATCATTTTGTTGTTACTACAACTGCTCTTAACATTTCGAATGCTAAATTACACTTCTGATATTTTTTTTCCCAGTACACTGGGACATTATACTTGAACTTCCTAGACAGAGTATGTAATTTTGGTGCTTCTTTATTCAAGTTATAATATACTCCCACAGGTTTTGTCGCTAGCTACCTCTGAGCCTGCTTAATAGAAAGATTGGCTGTGTGGTTAGTCTCCAGGTTTGATTCCGCACTCCTCCATGAAGCCAGCTGGGTGACCTTGGGCTAGTCACAGCTCTCTTTCTGAGCTCTCACAGCCCCACCTACCTCACTGGGTGTCTATTGTGGGAAGAAGAACAGAACGTTTGTCAGCAGCTTTGAGTCCCCCTTTAGGGTGAGAAAAACAGGGTGCAAAAACTGACTCCTACTCCTCCTCCTCCTCCTCCTCCGGTTCTCATGAGTAACAAGGAAAGCCTTGCTGGCCACATGTATACTTGAAGATTATGCATGGAGGACTCAAGTTCTGAACAACACTAACTCTAACTCAGATGTGGAGAAGGTAATTTCTTGGAGTGTGGAGGTATTTGCTAGGAGGAGGTCAACCCAGGGACCAGCAGGACAGTAAGAAGATCTTGACCCAAACCTCCTCTTTGTAAAGTCCACACACAGCCACGTGTTTCAAAAGCAACTGAGTCCAAGCTAGACAGTTGCCATCGATAACTAGACGGATTAAACACAATCTCCAATCTTAGAACCACCAGTTGCAGAAATTAATAGAATTTCCTCCTAACTCAATTGAGGTGACAGGGATGCAAGATCAAATGCTTCTGTAGATTATTATTATCATTATCATCATCATCATTATTAAAGTTTATTTATAAAGCACTATAGTTGTACAAAGCCCTATAAAAAATATAAATCAGAACGATAAAGCACAAATAAGCAAAGTTAAAATTACAAAAGTAACAAAAATTAAAATTATAACATATAAATAAGTACAATCAAGAACTTAGTTTTTATCTTATGCTTACTTTTAAAGAAAAAAGCCCTAGGGAACATTATCATAAATGACATTTCCTAGCATTATTAATATCAAATAAGGGAACCAACTATAAAAAGTTACAGAATTTTCATTTTACTCTCTAGTATTCATGGCTAGCGTTCTGTCGACAATTGAATTTAGAGGCCTGTTTTCTTTCAAATGTTTACAGTTGCATGTTTTTACAAGCACAGCATTTTGTATTTTGGGGGCATGTAACTTTCCTTGTAGAAAATTGACCCTAACAAGAGGTATACGGGGAACCACAGAAATAGATGCTTCTATCTATATGCGCTGCATTCATAAACACACACACAGAGCCTATATTCCACATACTGCTTATATGCACTGATATTAAAATAAAAAGGAATAAAATGCCAAACAAATTGCATTACAACCTTACAGAAGCGCTCCAGGGATTGCTGATATCATAGCCCCAACCCAACTAGCATTTCCACAAACATCTATTTCCAAATTCAAACTCAGCCATGCCCTGAAGCTACAAAGCTAGTGACCCCTTTCCCCAACCCACCCACCCCGCAAATAAAACACCTGGGAGAAGATATTTCTATATGCTCGCATGCCCATGTTCTGAAGGCGGTCATATTTCCGCCAAACTTTTCCCAACATCCTTAAAAGCTATCCTTTCTCATCACCTGCTCACCTATTTCGTCTCGGAGGCAGGCAGGAACGGCGCGAGCCCGCGAAGGAAGGATCCTCTTTCGAGAAAGGCCAAACGGCCTCCGTTTTCTGGGGGCGGAGTAATCCTGCCATTATTTTTTAATTTAAACCGCATTCTGGTCTGAAAGGCAAAGCAAGGTGGCATACGGAGGACGGAGGATGGGAATAGCCCCTTTCCCACACCTCTGGACAGACGGTCACCCTGAATTTGCAAAAAAAAAAAAATGTTACCTTTGGAAAGGTATCGATTAGGACCCCGGGTTGATCCTGTCTGCGTTTCATCAGCATCCTTTCCGCTCGGCATCCTTTCCCAGGAAGCCTCCCCAAACTGTGGTAGCCATCAGCTGGTTACTGCTCAGCTGGCAGCACATCCATCTCGGGAGAACAGAAAAGCTCCGTTGAGCAGGAGGGGCGGGGAAGTGTGTTGGGGGGGGGACATGAAAAAGAAATAGATCCTCTCCTCAGCAGGGAGGGAACACTAAGCTGTGTTACCATGGAGAAGCAGGGAGGTCCTCGCTGAACCGGCGTATCCGAGAAGCACTGAATTGCCACTTGGCAGGAACGATGGGGTGAATGGGATGCGGACAGCAAAGGGTCCGACAGAATGAAACCCGTTCCGGACCGCCGGCAGGATCTGAACCGTCAGGGACCAGAACGCAGGCTGACTGAGGCTCCGCACAACCATCCTTCCGCAAAACCGCTGAATGTACAGAGGAAAGATGGCATTTATGCAGGAGACGGAAGGGAATCCTCTGAGACTCTGGGTGTATCTGTATACAGGCACCTCGTCCATACTGTATCGGTTGGATCATCAAATCGCACCGTACGGCAGGGGTTTAAAAAGGGCAAAGCAAAGGGCAGCATCAGAGACTAAATGGAGCAAAAAGGAAAGGAATAATTGAAGACCAGCAATGGGATACAATTCGGTCGCTGTTGGACTTAGAATCCCATCAAAAGGAAAGAGAGGAAGAACTCCACCAATGTGGAGGGAACCATGTAGTCTACTCTGACAGACACATGCTCATGAGGAAACGGCACGTCTTGTGGGCCCTTGATTTCCCCCTCTTTTTTTGCGGCCACTCTAAGGACACACAGCAGCCAGTAACAAGGTCTCCTCATGAGGAAATGCCTCATCTTGTGGGCCCTTGATTTTCCCCTCTCTTTTTTACCGCCACTCTGAGGACGCACAGCAGCCAGTAACAAGGTCTCCTCATGAAGAAATGCCTCATCTTGTGGGCCCTTGATTTTTCCCTCTCTTTTTTGCCACCATTCTGAGGACACACAGCAGCCAGTAACAAGGTCTCCTCATGAGGAAATGCCTCATCTTGTGGGCCCTTGATTTTCCCCTCTCTTTTTTGCCGCCACTCTGAAGACACACAGCAGCCAGTAACAAGGTCTCCTCATAAGAAAACGCCTCATCTTGTGGGCCCTTGATTTCCCCCTCTCTTTTTTGCTGCCACTCTGAGGACTCACAGCAGCCAGTAACAAGGTCTCCTCATGAGGAAACGCCTCATTGTGTGGGCCCTTGATTTCCCCCTCTCTTTTTTGCCGCCATTCTGAGGACACACAGCAGCCAGTAACAAGGTCTCCTCATGAGGAAATGCCTCATCTTGTGGGCCCTTGATTTTCCCCTCTCTTTTTTGCCGCCACTCTGAGGACACACAGCAGCCAGTAACAAGGTCTCCTCATAAGGAAACACCTCATCTTGTGGGCCCTTGATTTCCCCCTCTCTTTTTTGCTGCCACTCTGAGGACTCACAGCAGCCAGTAACAAAGTCTCCTCATGAGGAAACGCCTCATCTTGTGGGCCCTTGATTTTCCCCTCTCTTTTTTGCCGCCACTCTAAGGACACACAGCAGCCAGTAACAAGGTCTCCTCATGAGGAAACGCCTCATCTTGTGGGCCCTTGATTTTCCCCTCTCTTTTTTGCCGCCACTCTGAGGACAAAGAGCAGCCAGTAACAAGGTCTCCTCATGAGGAAACGGCTGTCTTGTGGGCCCTTGATTTTCCCCTCTCTTTTTCGCAGCCACTTCCTAGTTTCACGTTTCCTTTTAGCCCCCTGGTGCAAGGACGACAAGTGAACAAGCAAGCAGAGAATGAAGGAAAGCCTAGAAAAAATACATGGGGAGGAGGGAATCATAAACCACATGACATGCTGCTCCCACGTGAGCAGACCTTGTTACCGGGAGCTTTGGGCACCACTGTGCCCATGGGGGAGGGAATCTTGCTCATGTTTAATTTTTCAGCGAGGCCTAACCATTTCTTCTGTTGTCATCTCTATATGATACTGAGCTCAGGAGAGGTGAAATCTATGCAGTTTCGATGCAAATTAGCCATTGCAGTTTTGTGTTTTTTTGTGGGATGGAAACATTTTACCTCCCGTGCTGTGCTCCTGGCTTCTAATCAGGAAGGCTTTAGAGTAGGAATGTACACAAATGTTGTTGTTGTTGTTTGATATTTGATTCATATTGAATCAAAGGCAAGAAAATTCCTATTCATTCAAAGAGATCCCCTTCGAATGTTGTAAGATTCATATTAGATACAAATGTTCAATCCCATACAAATGTATACGAATAGCATACAAATAACATACAAACAGCACACGGATCCTATATACAAATGCATAGGAAGAACATACAGATCCCATACAAATGCAAACAAATAACATACAAACAGAAGAAGAGTTGGCTTTTCTACCCTACTTTTCTCACCCTTTTAAGGGGACTCAAAGCGGCTAACAAACTTTCTGTTCTTCTCCCCACAACAGAACACCCTGTAAGATGGGTGGGGTTGGGAGAGCTCAGAAGAGAGCTGTGACTAGCCCAAGGTCACCCAGCTGGCTTCATGGGGGAGGGCGGAATCGAACCTGGTATTCCCAGATAAGAGTCCCGCTCCCTAACCACTGGACCAAACCGGCTCACAGACCAAGCATAGAAATGTTGCAACATTCAATTTGAATTTGAATGCCCGAATTTGGCCAAATTTTAAATGTTACGAATATCCATGCACCTCCAAACTCCGGAGCCGTCTCGGGCCCAAACCAGCAAATAAATACATAGATAAAAATGAAGCACTATTATAAGAATAACCATCAACCAGCTCCGTACCTTCAAGATACCTAAGACACCAACTGCCAGCAAACTGCTCTAGAAGAAGCGATCCAAAAATCTCTGCTATAAATCCTACTTAACTTATTCGTCTGTTAGTTTACATTGGCTTAACTACAACATTTATATATATACTGCTGTTCAGTCTCAACAGTTCTCTGAGGGGCGGCATTTGACTACCGTATAAACAGAGTATGCTCAAAACCTAGGTGACAAAAAAAAAACAAAGCATCAGAAACAAGCCAGAAGGAGCAAAGGGATTTTCCAGCTCAAGAAAGAGTCTCATACGTATCTGTACGCATTTGCGCTTATAGTACGGGCCGAAAACGGGATGCCTACGGGATAAAACGGGCTGTGTACGAAATGCATACAGATACGTATAACACCGACAAATGTTATTGACATCCGTATCTTCGAATACAAATGTTGTCGATGTTCGTATCTTCAGATTCGAATCTAACACTTGAACGAATGGTTTCGAATGTATTCTATTCGAATCTGATTTTGTTGCGTTTGGATTCTAAACACTGGAAGCAAACCAAATGTTTGGGACAATCGATTGGAATCGAATCCGAATGCAAAAAATAAATAAATAATAAATAAAATAGTGCACATTCTGAATGAGCAGTTTTCTTGGCAGGGATACAGAAGCTGTTTGCCATTACCCACGCAGCTTCCACCATATTATGTGGTCCCCAAGTGAGAAGCCTGCACATGCAGAAGAGCCAGAAGTGCTTTTTCGGCCTCTTAAGACCACCGAAATAGGCCTGGGGATGCTACCACAGCCTCCCCAAAGGTAAGGGCGCGCTGGAGGGGAACGGGAGCCCATGGTGGCATCTCCAGGAAAATTTTGGCGCTCTTTGGAGATAAAATTAAAAAAAACCACTTCTGGGTCTTCTGCATGCAAAGCTCTCCATCAGTGGGAACTGCATGAACCATTCCAGCAGAGGCACAACAGAAGGTAAGTGGGGAGCAGGAAGGGAGGAATGGGGGGGGGAGGCTCATTTCATGCACAAATACCCGTATAAATATTTATGCACAAATACAAAGCCCGTGACATTTTTTTTTGGGGGGGGGGGAATCCGTCTGAAGCCAATTTTTCCCACATTCAATTTGTATTGAATTGAATGGGGAAAATTGGCTTTCTGTGCACCCCTGCCGCATAGTGCTCCTTTATTTTTATTTTTTTAAATCCTATTGGAGATGACTGTTCTAAGCATTTCAACTTGGTTTTCGGGTTTATTATTTGCTTTCTTTCTGGAGCTTTCAGCTGGTGGATTTACTGCCATAAAACGCTGGCTCTACGTGATGCAAATTAAGTATTAATCGATAGAGTGTCCTGTAATCTCGTGAACCATAGAAGTATAGGCCTGCCCTATAATCAGATTAAACATGGGCAGAGAGAAAACATTAATCAAAGCAATGCCCGTACAAAACCAACCACAGAGATGAAACATCTGGATTTTGTTCTCCCTGTAATTAGAGCGCGTGACAACAGGACAGAACTCTCCTCAAACAAATTATGGGGCTTCATTCATAGGGTGACAAGTCAACAGCTTATCAGTTAATTCTTAAAACTGATTGCAGGCTCAACTAAAATAAACGAGCTGTCTTCACTAAAGGAAGAAAAGGGAGACAGCGAAAACAGAGCACTGTTCGGTTTCCCCTTCGTCTGCCACTGGGAGAGTTTTAGTTTCCCTTTAGGACTGCGATGCCACAAGGTCTTAACAAAGGGAAGCACAGATCTCGCTTGAAGATTTCCCGCAGGGCAACCATTTTAGCAGGGCAGCTTTTTTTTAGCACCCTGCAAGGAAGAGTTACATTGTACAGGTCAAAATCCTCTCTTTTCTAACAGCTTGTAAAGATGTATCTTCCACACGAATTTGCAGTGCTCCTTCTTTGCTACAGTGGCAGAAAGGTGAGTAACAGTTTGCCTACTGTTGACAAACTTGATACAGAGTGTATCTGCATGTGAAGGAGGAGTAGAAGTTTTTTTTTAATACCCCATTTTTCTCCCCCTTTAGGGGGGCTCAACGCAGCTGGAAAACCTTCTGTTCTTCTCCCCACAACAGATACCCTGTGAGGTAGGTGAGAAGAAGAGTTGGCATTTATACTCTATTTTTCTCATCCTTAAGGGGACTCAACACAGCTGACAAACCTTCTGTTCTTCTCCCCACAACAGATACCCTGTGAGGTAGGTGAGAAGAAGAGTTGGCATTTATACTCTATTTTTCTCACCCTTAAGGGGACTCAACGCAGCTGACAAACCTTCTGTTCATCTCCCCACAACAGACATCCCATGAGGCAGGTGGGGCTATGCAACGTTCTAAGTCCAACATTCTAACCACAAGACCAAAAAGTATATGGCCAAGAGAGGCGCATTATTATCCCTGAAGGCAGTAGGGCAGTGATGGCGAACCTTTTGAGCTCAGTGTGTCAAAACTCACAATAAAACCTAGCTTAACTCGGGTGCCGTGTCACATCCAGAAATATCCATAATTTTGTGATATTTGTAGCTCTAGTTAAAAAAAAAAGTTATATTTTTCATGTGTCTATTTATTGAAAGCAAAATCAAATAATTCTTTACATCAGTGACTTTTTTGTTACTGAATTTCATTTGCTAAATCTTCAGTTGAAGGTTGGTATTTCGTACACTTCCAGCCCGAGCAAGCGCTACTAACTTCGTCTGTCAGTCGGCTTCTTTTATTGGGCTTAATATTCTTTAAGGCTGAGACTAAGGTCTCACAAAAGTACGTAGGTGGAAAAATTGTGAGTAAAGACATCACTGCCACACACCGGTCTTCATTCGTCTAGCTGCCGGGAGCAAAGACGCGCTGTGCATGACCTGGCAGCGCGATGACATGACTCCAACATGACTCCCATGCCGGGCACAGGCAGTGCCTCTGTGCTCCCGGTATCTTGTAGGCCATAAACCAGAAGCAGCCTGCAGCCTCCAAGATACTGAACAGCAACAACATGCCCAGGTACCAGGGTGACATTGCGTGTCACCCAAAAGGGTCGGCGTGTCGCCTGTGACACGCGTGTCATAGGTTCGCCATCACTGCAGCAACTGGGAGATGGAAAGCAGAGAAAGCTGTCCGCTCATCTCCTGATGGTAGGCTTCCACGTGCAGCTTGATGGCCACGGTGAGAACAAACTCCTGGGCAAGATGGGCCACAGGTCTTACACAGCAGCTGCACCTGTGACTTTCCTGCCATCTTAAACTCGAACGTCACAGAAAGTCCCACCTGAACAAAGGACAATTTGCGGAAGCCACTTCAAACCAGAAATACTTGAATAATTTTGCAAACTTCCAACTGCCAAGTTCTGGAAGCCTTGGAGCAGCCAGAAGCAAGCGCGTGCTATTCTGGGAAAGTCTATTTGCAGCTGCGAGTGCGTGAACGAGCGGGAGGCAGAACTTTTCAGATTTTATTTCGTTTGTTTTTCAGACAGTACAAACAGGAACCGTGTCACTTGTAGCCAAGATTAAGATACCAAGAAATCGTGCTGCATAATATCGCCGTGCCACAAAGATGGCTCAGAACGTCTCCGGAGCAAACACGCGGTTATTTACAAAAGGGGGGAGCAAGAAAGAGGCAGAGAGAAGAGAAACAAAGACACAGATGGTTCCAATCCTCCTCTACCTCCACAGCGCTGCTAAATCTCCAGCCTTCCTTCACGAAAAGGGACAGATTCCCCAAATCACCCCAAAATAAACTCATGAATTTGCCAGAGACAGACGTTCTCCACTTCCTCTGGCAACCCTTTTCAATAGACGTAGCGTACATTTCAGGCTGAGCGCACAGATTGTGGTTGCTACAAACCTCCAGCCAGATGGAAGCAGGTGGGACATCTAGCACATTTATCTGCTAGAATATATATTCCCTGCTTTATATGCTGTGCCGTAAACCACACTCCGAACATCAATCTAAAGGCAATATGTAATCCAATATAATAATGCCCAGAATAAAACTGACGAGCCTATGGCAAGAATACTGTAACAGAACAGAGGGATAGCATGAAAATCTCAGGTGATCAATAAAGCAGACACAGTTTACAAGGTTTTGTTTGTCTTAAGGTCTCAGTTTATTTTATTTATTATTTGTACTTCTATCCTGCCCTATACCTAAAGCTCTCAGGGCGGGTAACAACATTTAAAGTCAACATATTAAAACAATAACAGTACATATTAAAACAACAGTGTCTGCAAGTGGGAAGGGAAAAGTGTATCCCCATTTAACCAAAGGCCAGGGCAAAGAGGTGCGTCTTCACTGCCTTCCTAAACGTGTACAGTGAAGGAGATAGATGCAGCTCAAGGGGGAGACTACTCCACAGCCTAGGGGCCATCACTGAGGAGGCCCCCTCCCTTTGCTGCAGAGGGTGGTGGGACAACCAGGAGGGCCTCCCCTCCAGATCTTAAGGCACGGGCAGGGCAGTAAGGGAGACATATATAAAACTGAGATATATTTGTTATTCGGACTAATCCGGATGAACATGAGCCTTCGCATATGAATCGAATCTTCAGGCACTCGTACTTCGGTATTCGTGGAAATACAAATATTTTGAGTTATTCTTACGAATAATTTGGACATTAGTTTGTGTACAGATGCGTAGTGGATGAAAAACGGGATGCATACGGGATAAAAACGGGATACGAACGGATGCATATGGCAGAATACGAGATTCATATCATTGCATCTGTATCAAATATTCAAATGAATAGATAGAAATGAATTCATACAGGTTTGAAGAGCCAGAAAGAGCTCAAGGTAAAAGCAAAGCAGAGACGGACGCCCACCTCTGGCACACTGGCCCTCAACCATTCTGAAATAAAAGGCAATATTGCTGCTTTTATCTCCCACACTGTAAAAATAATCTCATTGTTTACTGGGCTCTCACTGACCCAGAATCCTCATGGGAATTCCAGCAAAGCAATTGTACTGTGGGGGAAAAAAAACCTGGACATGGCCTAGTTCGAAAGACAAGAATGAAAGAAGAAGAGTTGGCGTTTATACTCTGCATTTCTCACCTTTAAGGGGGCTCAAAGAGGCTGACAAACCTTCTGTTCTTCTATGAGGTGGGTGGGGCTGTGAGAGCTCAGAAAGAGAGCTGTGACTTGCCCAAGGCCACCCAGCTGGCTTTGTGGAGGAGCATGGAATCAAACCCAGTGACCCGGTTCCAGAATTCCGGAACATGGCATAACAGCCCCCCAAACTGCTGCAAATCAGAGATCTTCTACAGTACTTTGTCATTCCCTTTTTCTGAGAAAGTCTACGGTCCTAGATTTTCTGATTGTTCCTAATCAAGACCTACTCTGTATGCATTTGCACGGATCCAATATGGGCCGAAAACGGGTTGCATACGGGATGCGTACGGGCGTGTATGGATCTATACGGGATGCGTGACAATGCGTACAGGCACATACGAATGTTGTCGACATTTGTAAACGTAAACTCAAACCAAAAATTCGAATGGATAGATTCAACTTGGCCTAATTCAAATCAAATTTGGGTAAATTTGAATTTTATAAAGATTCTAATTGAATCGAATTTACAGAGATTCTATTGAATCGAAAGGAATCCTGAAAATTGTATTCATTCACAGCCCTTTTGGCTCCCTGTGCAATTTTTAACCCTTACTAATTCATCCTTTATCACAGATTCTCCTTACCATCCAAACATCCCCCAAAGCACCAGGACCTAAAAATAGCCCGTCTCTCAGGCACCCTACACACGTAAATTTTAAAAGGCCCAGTTCAAGACTGACATCGCCAGATGCTGGTGCAGAAAAGGAAATACTGACTTTTTAATACGTCAAGTACTGAATCACTGAATCAAACTTTAAGGAGTGGGGCAAGATTTTTGCTTAAACCAACTCGGTACCTTTAGGGTATCATTTAGGAACATTACGAGTAATGGGCATTTTGTCATTGACTTCACTGGGAGGCAGATTACACTGCTAAGCTATTAAAATTTTCATTTGAAAAGGACCCACATATCTCTTCAGTCAGCTTGTGGGAAGACATTCTGTACCAGCTTCTGGAAAGAGGCAATAAATAATGCAAGGAAAATGCATTTTGACTAATTGCAGACACATATAAATGCATTCTTATGTGGAAAACAAACAAACCCCCACGCCAAGTGTGTTTCTGTTCTTAGGCAGAAATATTCTTTTGTGCATTTTGCTGGTGTGAGAGGAAAAGAAAGGAGCCACAAAGGATTGGAGGAAAGGACACTTCACCTAGCGAAGTAAAAGCAGAAACGGGGAGGGTGGTCTTTTTTTTTTTTGCAAAAGTCAGAACAGATGCTGAATTCCATTTCCTTCCACCTCTGGCTGCTTTATTATACCGGACAAAAATCCACTTAATTTCCCCTTCAGGTGCAGAAGGGCAGAACTGAAACAATCCAGAGACAAGTGTCCCTTGTTTTTTAGCCCAGCCATGGTTTTCTGAGGCAGGAGAAAGACTCCTCTGTCCTCAGTTTGCCTGGAGGCAGGTACAAAGGGGGGATTTCCAGAGGGAGATGAATGGCAGTAAAAGGGGTGGGCACCCGGGAGAGGGCCTTCTCAGTGGTGGCCCCCAGGCTACGGAATAGCCTCCCCTTTGAGATGCACCAAGCACCTGCACTGTACATGTTTAGGAAGGCAGTGAAGACTCGCCTCTCTGCCCTGGCCTTTGGTTAAATATATACTGAAATATAAAATAAATAAATAAATAAATAAATAAATAAATAAATAAATAAATAAATAAATAAATAAATAAATAAATAAATAAATAAATCCAATCGCTCCTTGCCATTTGCCAGACTGGGCCCACAGAAGCAAGATCTGGAGCGCTGGGGATGCCCATCCTATTCAGACTTCTTCAGAACAAACGTCAAGCTGAATTTCAGAAGCGCATCCGAAACCACAATGAATCTTCCATTCTGAGGTTCACTTGGGGAAAACCAGTTTACTGCAGCACTCAGATAAAACATTCCACGCAGGCTTTAGCAGAGACACACATTAGTCTTATTCATTCCTTCATTCCCTGCTTCTATATCACGTCCAAGGAGCTGGAGACAATGAGCATGATTGCGTCCTAGAGATGTACCAAACCAGCATGTGATAATCTCTTCTAGTTTCCTCACACGAAAGCAAGGGAAGCCAAAGGGAGCCCTTGACCTCTGGGCCCCTTTTACATTCAACCAAATGCTAGTTCAGCGCACCGCTACCTTGCACAGGCATGGCACCAGGCTTCCCCCCAAAAGCAGGATCACATCTGTGCAATACTTTCATATGCAAGTCCAATATGCCCCACAAGCACCAGGCCTGTGGCAGTGACATCACACGCAAACGTGATGCACCCACGCCTGCTCCCGGGGTTCAAGGCCTGTTGGGAAGCATGAACCGCCAATGGAGCAAGGAGAAGAAGAAGAGTTGGCTTTTCTACCCCACCTTTCTCACCCATTTAAGGGGACTCAAGGTGGCTGACAAACCTTCTGTTCTTCTCCACACAACAGAACACCCTGTGAGGTAGGTGGAGCTGTGAGAGCTCAGAAAGAGAGCTGTGACTAGCCCAAGGTCACCCAGCTGGCTTCATGGGGGAGGGCGGAATCGAACCCAGTACTTCCAGATAAGAGTCTGGCTCCCTAACCACTAGGCCAAACTGGCTCTAACCAGACAGACAGACAGACAGACAGACAGACAGACAGATAGATAGATAGATAGATAGATAGATAGATAGATAGATAGATAGATAGATAGATAGATAGATAGATAGATAGATAGATAGATAGATAGATAGATAGATAGATAGATACCTATGTCTGTAACCCCCACAGAGGTCTAGAAATATATTTTCTATCTTTAATTTTCTTCTGATTCTTGAGTACATTACTTTGCATTGAGCAGGCCGACCAAGCCAAAAAACCTTTCACAAACTGAAATGCTACTTTTCTTCCTCCAAAAAACAGCAACATTCATTTCAACTAAGATTATCCTTTAAAAGGCCCTCCAGGAAGAGAATATCCTCTGTTACTTTTTTTCCATAATTTTGAGTCAAGTTTTTTTCCCCCCCAGAAGCAAAAAGTGTTTTGTTTACATTCTTCCTCTTTTCTTGGAGACGCCACAACACGAGAGCAGGACGATGCTGGAGCTGGCCAGGGCTTTATTTACAGCGCAACCAGCCACAAGGGAAAGAGCCGTCCAAGTTTTCCAGTTGGATTAGCAACAGCAGAAGCAAACGTGTTCGAACGTCCGGCGGCCGTGATCTTTTACACATGGCCGAGAAGGAAGGGAATTCTTCAGTGACGTCAGATTCCAAGTCCCTTGCCCGGGTTGAGTTACGTAACCCTACAGACACAGAGTCTGAGGACATCTCATGAACATCGCATTTAGAAAGGCTGTCCTGAGGAAGGGCAAGAGCAGGCGGAAAGAAATCTTCAAAGTTCAGTGGCAGGGAATCAGGAGTTCAGAAGCAGAATTTTATTCCCGCACTCAAAGGCCACTATAATAATTTTCAGAGGCTGTTTTTGCACGTACCTCGTTTAACACAGGTTTAGAAGGTCTGGATCTCTGGGAGCCAGCTTCAGAGGACGTGTGGGCCTACATGGCTGTGAGCTATAGCCACCCCACTGCAAATGGTGGCCTCTGAATCCACCCCTGGACCCCACTGCCCCCACAGACGCGTGGACACACGTGACTGATCCTGTGTTCACAGCGGAAGACCCGATTGAAGACGCCATTAAACGGGTCTACTGTTAATCCAGATTTAAGGGCCCAATGACCCCATTAAAGGTGGATTTCACCGGCATTCGTGGGCACAGCTCATACAGAATGGGTTCCTAATGGGTTCTTTGTTAGCCACTTTGGTCTAGTGGATAGGGAGTCGGACTCTTATCTGGGAATACTGGGTTTGATTCTGCTCTCCCCTACGAAGCCAGCTGGGTGACCGTGGGCTAGTCACAGCTCTCTTTCTGAGCTCTCACAGCCCCACCTACCTCACAGGGTGTCTGTTGTGGGGAGAAGAACAGAAGGTTCGTCAGCCGCTTTGAGTCCCCTTAAATGGGTGAGAAAAGTGGAGTAGAAAAGCCAACTCTTCTCCTTCTTCTTCGTTGCTAGTGCAAAAGCAGCCACAGAGCATCAAGCGATGCTGCTCCGTTCGCCAGATGTTTCTGAACTATGTTGTTTGTAGCATACACATACTCTTGGGTTTTATTTTGCTTTTGTTCTATAATTCACCACAAGCATAACAGATGCCTCTTGCGCAGAGAAAGAAGATATTTAGATTGTAGCACACAAACCAGCTGAAGTGAGCTCGGAACAGGAAGCCTTGGTGTCACGTAATCACAACGGTTAAAAGCCCACAAGGGTCACCCATTCCTTGCTCTCAGGGCATGACCATAATGCGAAGAGCTAAGAGTTCTGACAGGATTCGATGGGAAGAAGGTATAAGAGGAAACAACCCCAAACAACCTTCTTAGAAATACATGTTTAGTCTCCCAAGAGCAAGAGTCGCTTTCCCAGGGACCAAGTCCCACCACATAATGGCTGCCGTCACACCTAAGGTTTAATCCAGCTTCAGTCCAAGTTCAGAGCGACAGAACACATCAGCAAAATGACCAGGAACTTACTTTCTGCACTATCTATCCCAAAGGTGAATTTTAGGATTTAACACTGAAATAATGCAGCTTGTCACTTTGCTGATGCGTTCTCTCACTCTGAAAGTGGACTGAAGCTGGATTAAACCTTAAGTGTGACCACAGCCCATGGCATGCCATATCTGGAGGGATTAACACCTAGCCATCCCCCTATTTTTGGTGCTGATTTCAAGGAGAGGGCAATGCTCATTAAGCAAGATGCCCCTGCATTTATTTGTCTCATCCTGTGTATATTTGGGGCCACCCATGGCATCTTTAGAAGAGGACTGAAGAAGAGGAAGAAGAAGGAGAGGAAGAGGAAGAGGAAGAGGAAGGAGAAGGAGAAGAAGAGGAAGAAGAGGAAGAGGAAGAGGAAGAGGAAGAAGAAGAGTTGGCTTTTCTAACCTGCTTTTCTCACCCATTTAAGGGGACTCAAAGCAGCTGACAAACCTTCTGTTCTTCTCCCCGCAACAGAACACCCTGTGAGATAAAATTATGTTTTAATATTTTTGTTATTTTTTCTTATAGTGGCCCACCCTGAGGCCTCTTGGTGAAGCGTGGGATATTCATTTCTTAAATAAATAAATAAACAAAGTATTCCCAAACACAGAGGGGCAGCAGCGCCAGAGAGTGGGATAGACAACCCGTCCGGAGCCTCAAAAGGCCACCGACCACGCCTGCTGCACGGAATTTTAAATGGCTCACGTGCTCTTCTCCGGCTCCCAACACCTCTCTGACCTTGCTAGCTAAAGCTGATGTGAGCTGAAGTCAAACTACCAAGACACAACGGAAGGCAAAACCGGAGGTTTGCAAAAATACAAAAAAAAACCATACAGCCCTTTCTTGCGGCTCAACCCAGACAGCCCAAAGTGCAAACAGCAGAAGGCAAACCGAGAGCACGTGGCAGAATTCTGATGGCCTTGAAGGCAGCTTTTTTTTCCCTTTTGAAAACACAAACGCGTGCCTATTTACAGATGCAAAACTGGGAAAGCAGCAAAACCCATCACTACATGCTGCAATCTCTCTTGAAATGCAGCGACATAAAGCATCCATGCTTACCTTTGAGGCAACCACCCTCTGTGTCTGTGCCCGGGATGAAATCAAGGCAGTACTCCTGACAGAGAACGTCAGCGCCTGTCTCCAAATATCAGTGTCCTAGAAGGAAGCCAAAACAAAATGGTCTTAATAAGGACCCTGCTGGTGGGATAACCAAGAACAGGCAGAAAAGCCCTGGCTTCCAAGCAAAGCATACCATGATCTTTGCTGTGCATGTTTTCTGGAGGCTTTGGGACCAGACATCACCCAAGAAGTCCTGCAAATATCTCTGGAATGTTAGAAATTCAATACGTGACAGTCGGCAATAGAGGAAACACCTTAGGGATTTTGTCTCCAAGTTATGAGTCATTGTCATCGCTGTAACTCATGGAAATTTAACTGGGACGCGTGGTGTGGGAGGAGGAGGAGGACAGAGAGAGAGAGAGAAGGAATAATAGATGGGCACTGATGACCATCCACATGTTCACCTTCTACTCAAGTTCATAACCTGATAGAGAAAACTTATTTTCTCTCTCACGCAACACTAGAACCAGGGGGCATCTATGAAACTCATGGGTAGGAGAGTCAGATCAGACAAGGGGAAGTATTTCTTCACCCAGAGGGTCATCGGTTTATGGAATTGGCTACCAGAAGAGGTGGTGACAGCTACTAGCCTAGATGGCTTTAAGGAAGGGTTAGATGAATTTATGGATGACAGATGTGTCAATGGCTACTAGAATGGATCTTTCAGACAGTGGGGACAAGCAGGATGCCTCTAAGGCCATTTGCTGGGATTCGAGAGCAGGAGGAGGTTTGCCCTTGTCTCTGCTTGAGATGCCCATGGGCATTTGGTGGGCCATTGTGTGGGACAGGATGCTGGACTAGATGGGCTGTGGCCTGATCCAGCAGAAAGGCTCCTCTTAGGTTCTGATGTACTGTCCTTGCTGCAAATGTCAGTGCTGAGGTGTGGACCATTTTTTCAATTCGAATTCGAATGCAGAAGAAAACATTCACGCATACTCCTAGACCCTATAGGTCCCTTCCATCTCCGGTTCTATGATTCTACGATTCTAAGATCTTGGAAATCCTTTCTCCTATCTGACCGGAAAGCAGAATGAACACATCCAACTCCAGCTACTTGGTGCTTCAGAAAATTAGATCTGCCATAGGAGCTGTATGTATCATCACTTTTCCAGGCCCTCTTGAGGAATTTTTGCCAAAACAAACTGGTTTTGAAGAATTCCCCGTGATTTTAAACAGGTTGCCTCCAAAAAGACACAAGGCCTTGAACCAGCAAAGGGCACTCCATCCATGCAAATTAGCTTGAATAAGAACTCTTTCAAATGCAGAAACGTTATTACCCAGCGTCTGTAATAAAAAGAAAAATCTGATGTTTCTATTGTCGGGCAAAACACCCTGCAGGAGAGCTGCCTGGAAAGCAATCAACGCAACATCCATAAACGCAAGAGCACCTGCGTGGGGCTGAGCCCCGTGTTGGGAACGGTTCCACGAGGAATCCAACGTCATGGAGCTAACAATAAATCCCAATTTCATCTCTCCCGCTCAGAAAGAGCCATGCCTCAAAAACTACAGCAAGAGTAAGCCCTATTAAAATCAACGGGGCTCAGTATTAAGTAGTTACGTACAGGGCCCCATTGTAGAGGAAAAGGAGAAAGGGGGTTAAGGAGATTGGGGGCAACTCTGGCCTTCTCGAAAGAAACAGAGTTGGCTTTTCTACCCTGCTTTCCTCACCCATTTAAGGGGACTCAAAGTGGCTGACAAACCTTCTGTTCTTCTCCCCACAACAGAACACCCTGTGAGGCTGGTGGGGCTGTGAGAGCTCAGAAGAGAACTGTGACCAGCCCAAGGTCACCCAGCTGGCTTCATGTAAGAAGAGTTGGTTTTTTGACCCTGCTTTTCTCACCCATTTAAGGGGACTCAAAGCGGCTGACAAACCTGAACGCCCTGTATGGTAAACGGGGCTGTGAGAGCTCAGAAGAGAGCTGTGACTAGCCCAGGGTCCCCCAGCTGGCTTCATGGAGAACAGAATGAAACCAGTTCAAATGGGTCCTCCAAGAGAAAACTGGACAATTAATTCTCAAAAGATTGAGGTTCTATTTTAATACAGTATTTGCCATGGAGGACACTCAACAGCCTAGCAAACACATGATCCCAATAATCCCTATGGAGTAAAGCGTAACATGGAGAGCCGTGACAGTGGCCGTGATGATCACCCCTTTCCCGACTCCTTCCCAGTCGCATCAGAGGTTAGCAATTGATCATGGCCTCCAACGCCCACCGACTGCAGGGAACTGGAAAAAGAGTGAACGGTTGCGCCACTGGACGCTTCTGGTCAACGTTGGTAAGGGAGTGGAGAACAGTTTAGGACAACCAAGAGGGCCTCCCTTCCAGATCTTAAGGCACAGGCAGGTCGATATGGGGGAAAGAATTTCTTTAGATATTGGATAATCAAGTCATTTAGGGCCTTAGAAGTCAGAGTTAACACCTTGAATTGGGCTAAGTAGCGACTCAGCAGCCAATGCAAACTCTTTTCAGCAAGAGTTGGGAGGAACCCATGAGGCCACCTAGACCGACCCCTGCTCTGATTCTGCCGCTAAGAAGGTGGGTCAAAACCTGGTGCATTCCAAGAGCCCTTTTCACATTATTATTCTATGATTCTTTGAAGCCAGTTACATTTCCATTTTTTTTTTAATATCCAGAAGAGCAGCTGCAGGAAAAGCCACAAAAAGATGTAACACCTATGAAACGTATTACATGGACTCTCCTCTCCTAGAACTCTGGTCGGCTAGCAGCTATTAATATCTGTGATTACTGAGAGAGAGAAATAAACGTCTCAAACAGCAAGTCCAGTTTGCAGTTAGATACAAAAGGTACAACCTGCATATATCAATGTTACCTGTGTAGCGTTCATTGGAAACATCAGCAGCGCACTTTGAGTAGAAGCAACAGAGCATCTGGAATAATGAATCTGCCCCCCTGAACAATACTTAAAAGTGGCAGCAAGTTATTTTTATTGTATTACTAAAATAGGTGACGCACGTTATGCAACTCACAAAATTAAAGTGGATGAGGGGAGAGTTGTAGCTTACAAAGGGAACTTGCTAAGAATAATACATTTTTATAATGCATGCTTAGGAGATCGGGGGGGGGGGCTGTTCCAGGCTTCCTCATTTAATTCCCTCATGATCTATCAGGCTTGTCCTTGTACCATCAACTCAAAGTTGACTCCTGGTGATGGCATGGATACACACACAGGTACAGGAGAGGTTTCCCATTGCCACAAGAGACACGAGGGAACCAACTTGTGACTTTCATTTTTTCCAGGCTGTTCCTCTAGTACTAAACTCCAGTCACTTGGTCCATGTACACACTCAGGCTATGATCACACTGAAGGAGTGAGATAATACGTCAGCAGAGTGACCAGCTGTTTTCTCTCAGGCCCCGTCTACATGCAAAGAAAAATCCGTTACAAAGCTTCTTTTGCTTCTGAGCGTCTGCATACAGGGCTTTACTCCGGGCTTCCAGAGCCACAAAGGAGGAAAATCCGCGGCAGAAAACCCCCTTTTAAACAAGACTACCTCCGCACTTTTGGGAAGCAGCGGGTTTTCCTGGGAGCATGGAGATGTTTTCTCCACATCTTCTCCCATATTCCACTGAATTTTTAGGCATTTTTGATCTCTGCAGAAGTCTTGGCTGTCAGAATCAGCTGCCTGTATTCAGCTCTTTCAGGGCACAAGCAGAGCTGCAAACTGTCATACTGTTTCACTTCGGAGGGGGAGAGAGATTTTGTGCTTGCTAACAGGGAAAGGTGATACTAATTATCATTATCATTACCACAGAGATGGTTTCTCAGCAAGCAAATCTCTCTCCTCCTCCTCCTAATAATGCAGCCTCCAAAATGAAACTAAGTTTCGCTTTGCAGGTCTGGTTTTGCGCTAATCAGCTGCCATTAGGTGAATGCAGGCAGCTGAGTTTGACAGCTGAAGGGAGCCTGCTTTCAGTTTTGCTTGTAACTGTGTTGCAAGCATTAGTTATGGAGAGAGTGAGCTGCTTTCAGTAACTGCTTTTAAGTCTTGGCAGCCAAGTAAAGGGAGGATTTTGTGTTCTGGAGGTTCAATTAGGGTTTTTGCCTTTCATCTCTGCAGCGGGCGGGGGTGGGGGTGGGGAGAAAAAGATGCGGGCTCGCAAAAAGCGGTTGACATGGGGACAGGAAAGTATGTTTTAAATCCGTGTTGCCCCAAACTACATGGGGATGCTTTATTTCGAATTACAACCCACATTTTTAAAATACGGCACAAGAGGGAAGCAAAAAGAGACCATGGAGTTAGCCCTCAGTGTTAACTAACTCAGAATATACACCTTTGGGATAGATAATGTGGAAAGAAAATGACTGGTCACTTGGCTGATGTGTTCTCTCGCTCTGAAGGTGGACTGAGGCTGGATTAAGCCTTAAGTGTGAACACAGCCAACGTTTAATCCAGCTTCAGCCCACTTTCAGAGTGAGGGAACACATCAGCCAAGTGACCAGCTGTTTTCTTGGGCTAGTCACAGCTCTGTTTTTGAGCTCTCACAGCCCCACCTATCTCATACTGCGCATGTTGCAGGAGAAGAACAGGAGGTTTGTCAGCAGTTCCGAGTCCTCTTAAGGGTGAGGAAAGCGGGGTATAAAAGCCAACTGTTCTTCTTCGGCTAGCCACAGCCCACTTTCTGAGCTCTCACAGCCCTACCTACCTTGCAGGGGTACCTGTTGTGGGAAGAAGAGCAGAAGGTTTGTCAGCAGCTGTGAGTCCCCTTAAGGACGAGAAAAGGCTTATAAAAGCCAACTCTTCTTCCAGGCTGCTCTGTCAGCTGCATCTTTCAAAGGATATTGTTCCCAGACCGGAGGGTTTTGCGTGGTCTAGATCCACCAGCCCAGTAAGGGCAGGGTAAGTTGTGAGATAAGCATACAAAGGCCTTAGGACTTCCTTTATGTATTTGTTTATGCACTTGGAAAGCTATAGTACATTCATCTCTTTAAATACATCTTTTAAAAATGCTGCTCTTTGGTGTTTCACGGGCCCCGCACGTTGCAGGAGCGCTTCTGTAAAAATAGCTGCATCTTCCTGGTCTCTCTTTGCAAGGCAAGTTGTCTCCCTATAAAAGCGAGCTTTATTCTTAGTTCCTTAAAGCCACGGTTTCCTGTCATGTGTCTGAACCACTCCGCGTTGGTTTGCTTGCAAAACCTCTGTTTTCTCTTCCCCCCCCCCCACCCACCCAAGGCTCACCCAGCGCCCCTTGCGTGAGAACGTGTTTACTTTGGAAGATAACAGATTGTCAATTCCTGTCACTTTCTGTTTCTCAACTTTTAAGTGCACATTGGCTCTTCCGTATCTCGGGGATTTCGTGATGCTTTGCTGGCGCCGGGAAAACGTGTGCAAAAATGCAAAATGTTTATGGATGCATGTTCACTGTCCCAGTGCTGCATTGTGAAATCTGGGAGCAAGTGTGTGCAAGGTTAAGAGAAAACGGGTGTGATTATTTTAAAGTATGTATTTCATGTGACAGGTTCCTGCAGAAACGCGCAAGGTTTAAGTCTGGACTTAAAAGAAACCGGCACCATTTGGCTCGGGTGCTGAATGTGAGCGAGACGTAAATAGGACAGGATTAGGCCGTTCAGTTCATGGCCCTGGAGTGGGACCATAACCTAATAGAAGATAACGCGACTTTATGTGACCTTCTAGATAAGAAGGGCCAGTTAATAGGTGATTGGAAAGACTCTGGAGTAATTTCCACTGGCTTCTGTGCTGGAAACTTTGTGTGATAGCAGTTCCACATTGGACATTTTGTAGGGAATGGGTAAGTTCAAGGCAGAACAGAACATCAGAACCTAAGAGGAGCTCTGCTGGATCAGGCCACAGCCCCATCAAGTCCAGCACCCTGTCCCAAGCAGTGGCCCACTAATTGCATCTGGGCATCTCAAGCAGAAGGCAAAGGCAAAACCTTCATCTGCTCTCGACTCCCTGCAAATGGCCTTGAGAGGCCTCCTGCCTGTCTCTCCAACCTCAAGAGGATACCTAGGGGACCATTCAAGATAAGAACATCAGAGGAGCCCTGCTGGATCAGGCCACAGCCCATCTAGTCCAGCATTCTGTCTCACGCAGTGGCCCAACAACTGCCCATGGGCATCTCAAGCAGAGACAAGGGTAAACCTCCTGCTCATGAATCCCAGCAAATGGCCTTAGAGGCATCCTGCCTGCCCTACCATGTACCTGGAATCCATTCCAGTCGCCATTGGTACACCTGTCCTCCATGAATTTGTCTAACCCTTCCTGAAAGCCATCTAGGCTTGTTGCTGTTACCACCTCTTCTAGACCGATGACCCTCTGTTGTGCAAAAGGACCTTGAACTTTGCACAGCTTAGCACCAAGGGTCTGTGGGACCTGTGGGAAGTGTATATACACCTTGCATGCTGGTGCAGTGCAAATCATCTCTTTTTCCATCACCTTGGAGAGAAGCTTCCAGAAAGCAGATGGATGCTACCAAATCAGAGATGTTTGCGTCTGTCTCTGCTCTTTTCTTATTAGGCTCCAACTGACAGGCAGGCAGAACTAGGGAATAGGGGTGTATTTTCTTCGATTTGAATAGATTTGAATCCATTCGTTCGAATTTTTGTTTTGAATTTTCACATGCGAATGTACACATCCCGTATTTATCCCATATTCATCCCGTTTTTGTAACATACAAATGCACAGATGTGGGGAAAATGCATAAGTGCATACATGTACGAATGTCCAAATAATTCAAACAAACAGATTCGAAAATCCAAAATTTGTTTAAATTTGAATTTATAGACATTCGATTCCAATTCAAATGTCCAAACTCGGACAAATGTGGTTGAATTTCGAATGTTTGGAATATTCATACGCTTCCCTATTAGGGAATCCGAGTCTAAAAGCAGGGATTGCTAAGTGCATGGTAGAGGTCCGCCTATGTCTTTGTGTGCATAGGCGCATGAAGGAAGCAGCGCATCTTAAAAATAAGAAAAGCTAGAGGACACATTGTGGTTTTAGGAGAGGCACGTTATGCCACAAGATACTCATTAGAGTTGTCTTTCCTGTGCCTCCTGATGGCCATTCTGCTCAACAGATACGTTGCGGCGCATTAATTGGTTGCTTTCCATGGCCGTTTCAAGGTGTTGTTCCCAGGGTATTTCTTTTCGCAGCTGAGAAGATTCTGTCCGCACCACCTTGGCTGCTGTAGTAGATCTGTGTTTGGAGCCA
The DNA here is from genome assembly GCA_023333525.1 of Aspidoscelis tigris stejnegeri. Taxonomy (NCBI): domain Eukaryota; kingdom Metazoa; phylum Chordata; class Lepidosauria; order Squamata; family Teiidae; genus Aspidoscelis; species Aspidoscelis tigris. The sequence goes on from JALMGA010000020.1 coordinate 6,413,293, forward strand.
AGTTTTTGGGATGCCCTGCGAGTTGTGATGGAGCCTAATTTGGCGAGGGAGCAAGTGTGCTTTGCGTATGGAGAGGGCCGTGTTCAGTCCTCCACGTATTCTGCGGACAAGATGAATTGGTTGTCAAGGGAAGGGAAGGCTTCTGATAGAAAACCTAGAGGATCTTTGACGTAGGGGCTGATGCTTCGGTTTTGGAAGCCAGGCTTCCAAAGAGCTGCTTGGCCTTGTGGGTATAGCCTTGGTCTCTTCTCTGGTAGTCCCGTTTTGATTCTGCACTCCTCCACAAAGCCAGCTGGGTGGCCTTGGGCTCGTCACAGCTCTCTCCTGAGCTCTCACAGCCCCCGCTACCTCACAGGGTGTTCTGTTGCGTGTGCGTGCTGCCACCTGAAAGTAACCTTTTAAAAGTACCTTGAGAGGAATGTGAACCTGTCCCTGCTCACAAAACTGAGCATGAACTGAGCTGGTAACTCTTCAAAGAACCGGAAACTCAAACTGGAATAGTTTCCTGCTCAAATGGAAGTTCAAGGTTATTGAACTTGTGGGCTGGTCTTTTATCCCTTGAACTCAGAGTTTGTTTAGAACACCTGTTGAGGAAGATCTCCTAGAGCATGCAAACTGCCTTCCAGGGTAGTTAATTAAACATATTTAATTACGTTTTAATATTTGATATGTTTTATTCTTATTGCAACCTGCCCTGGGACCATTTGGTGAAGGCTGGGATATAAATTCCATAAATAAATACATAAACAGGCAAGCAAGCCAGCTTGCCACTTTGCTGATGTGTTGCCTCGTTCTGAAAGCTGACTGAAGCTGGATTAAAACCTAGGTGTGAACACAGCCACAGATGCACATTACCTCTGGCTCGGAGCTAGGCAAGAAAGCCAGTGCCGAAAAACCACTGCTTTTGCTTCTGCCTGGGTGTGTGAGCCTTCCATTTTGTGTACAAACCCAAAATTATTCCTGGAGGGGGGAAAGTGAGCCAATTTTGTATCAATTTACAAAAGCAAGGAGTATACACTTGCCTTTGGCTTGCTACAAGTTATTGAGAGAGTCATTACTATGTTTACAGTTTCACTTTAATGTTGAAAAAAAATCCAGCATTAATTAGCTAATTCCTGCTAGGACTTTGGCTCTTTTAAAAGAAAACAAGGTATTAAGCAGGAGAAGACGGAGGAGGAAAGGAGTTAGGGTGAGGGATTTATGTGTGGAATGGGAGGAGCTCTACTTTTTTCCTTCCAGAGGAACAGCAGGCAAAGCATGTTGGGGAACAGGTGGAGTTTATCGCAGATGAGATAAAATTGGCACATTAATGCCGAAATAATCCGAGGTGCAAAGAAGGGGTCTTAAACAGGAGCACAGAGAGGAGGGGCGAGATGAGTTTGCAGGCTTCAGAGCTGTTCCGGACGGTCCCCTTTTGGTAATCCACACAGGCGTTGGCAAAGCTTTTTGGAAAATATAACCATTTCCACCTAATCTAAGGAAATTAGTATTAGCTGTTGGGATTTTTTAAAAAAAAAGCAAATTATCTTGCAGGATATCTTAAGGGTGTTGTGAAGTGGATTTATGGCATAAGTCGGAGCAGTTTGGCATTGGTTCACGCAGCCTTCTTGGTAATGCAGTATGATATAGCATAGTGGAATAATTAACTAGCCCACTGGTTTTCTGCCAGGTAGTTCTTATAAGTGTGAATGCTGCCATGCGATTAGGCTGAATTATCCTGGCCAGAGGCCTGTTTGCACTTAGGCCGGTAGTTAACAGGTAGTGAACAATTCAGTGGTAAAAGGTGTGCACACCCCGGAGAGGGCCTTCTCAGTGCTGGCCCCCAACCTATGAAATACAAATAAATAAGTTCTGTGATTGTGTAAGTGTATATAGTCAAGATGAAGCAAGAATGCAGTATAAGGTTCCCGCTCCGTGAATGTGAAATATAAGATCTGGGCTGAAAGTTTCAGCCAGGCGACGGCGCCACATGTTTTCAGACCAACCCCTGCCGCTCTGAAACTTTGAAGCACATTGCCGGAGCATGACCTGCCGCCCTCTGGAGCAACGCACAACGTCACCTCATTCCACCAACCTATGAAGAACAGCGAAAAACAATTTCATAGGGAGCAGATGAAGCTGGCCTCTACATCAAAAATAAAAATTACTATCCAAGGTCATCAAGCAGCGTGCTGCCTGAATCCACGCAAAGGAAGCGCACTGAGCAGCGTTCAAAAGCATGGCAGGTGACGTAGAGAAGCATTTAGCGTCAACCCCGGCTGGCCGTGAAGCTTATAGAACGATCTGAGGTCAATCACAGCCTCTGAGCGCAATCTATTTCAGGGGGTTGTGGGGAAGAAGAAAGAACAGGGAAACTACTGTGGCCTTCCTGCAAGCAGCACAGATTAGAAATGTAAAAATAAATACAATAAAAATATCAGAACCATCTAAGAGGCGGACAGAAAGCCAAGCTTGTTTCAATTAGCAACACAGGTCTGATCTGAAATTTTCTCCATCTTTGGGTAACTAACGCTCATAGGAGTATTTTTTTCCCCACACTCAGGCTGTGGTCACACTTAAGGTTTAATCCAGCTTCAGTCCACTTTCAGAGTGAGAGACTACATCAGCAAAGTGACATGCTGTTTTCTTTCAAGTGTTAAATAAGCCAGGAAATTCACCCTTTGGGATAGATCATGTGGAAAGAAAATGACAGGCCACTTTGCTGACGTGTTCTCTCGCTCTGAAAGTGGACTGAAGCTGGATTAAACCTTAAGTGTGGCCATGGCCCTAGGCTGTGTTCAGACATAACAAAAGGGATGCCTTGGCCCTCATGTAACCAATCCTTCCTTAATCCACCTTTTCTAGCACAAAATGTTTAGGAGAGGGGCGGGGGCAGAATGGACAATGGACAATCCTAACTCAAAACCTCCTCTCAGGCTTCCCAAAGGCACCTCAGAATATCTATGTGTGGCCCTCATGCTTCCAACCCTTTTTAAATCCACCTTGTTTAGCACAAAATGTTCATGAGAAAGGGGAAGGGTAAAGGGCGGTGTGAACAATCCCACCTCGAAACCTTCTCAAGGGCTGTGGTTCAGACATGACAAAAGAGGCGCCCCAAAGGAACCTCAGAGAGACCATGTGTGCCCCCCATGCTTCCAATCCTTCTTTAATCCACCTTTTCTAGCACTGAATATTTAGGAGAGGAGGGGCAGAATGGGGTGTGAACAATCCCCCCTTGAAACCTTCCCTCAGGCTGTGTTCAGACATGACAAAAGAGGCGCCCCAAAGGAACCTCAGAGTATCCGTGTGAGCCCCCCATGCTTCTAATCCTTCTTTAATCCACCTTTTCTATCACAGAATGTTGAAGAGAGGAGGAAGGGTAAACTGTTGTGTGAACGATCCCACCTTGAAACCTCCCCTCGGGCTGTGTTCCGTCATAACAAAAGAGGAGCCCAAAGGCACCTCCGAGAGACCGTGTGTGTGTGTGTGTGTGCCCCCCCAATGCTTCCAATCCTTCTTTAATCCACCTTTTCTAGCACAGAATGGGGTGTGAACAATCCCACCTTGAAACCTCCCCTCAGGCTGTGTTCCATCATAACAAAAGAGGCACCCAAAGGCACCTCAGAGAGACTGTGTGCACCCCACGCTTTCAATCCTTAATCCATCTTTTCTAGCACAGAATGGGGTGTGAAGAGTTCCACCTTGAAACCTCCCCTCAGGCTGTGTTCAGTCATAACAAAAGAGGCGCCCAAAGGCACCTCAGAGAGACTGTGTGCACCCCACGCTTCCAATCCTTAATCTACCTTTTCTAGCACAGAATGAGGTGTGAAGAGTTCCACCTTGAAGCCTCCCCTCAGGCTGTGTTCAGTCATAACAAAAGAGGCGCTCAAAGGCATCTCAGAGAGACTGTGTGCACCCCACGCTTCCAAGCTTTAATCCACCTTTTCTAGCACAGAATGGGGTGTGAAGAGTTCCACCTTGAAACCTCCCCTCAGGCTGTGTTCCAACATAACGAAAGGGGCTTCCCGAAGGCCCCTCAGAACGTCTGTCCCTGTGTGGCCCTCACGCTTCCAACCCTCCTTTAATCCCTCTCTTTTAGCACAGAGTGTTCATGAGAAGGGTATGACCACAGCCTCACAGAAGTATTTCTTACACTCAGGGGCGCATTTGTTTTCCAATCAACAGATTTCTAAACCTGCCCATTTCTGCTCTCAGGGACCCACTGCTGCAAAACGTGGGAGAAAGCGGAGAGGCTCTGATCCTGCAAATACAGGCAAACCCAACAGCAAACCTGCCGTCGCCGCTCATCAGCATCAACGTGAACCCATCAGCAGACAAGTGTGTGACTCACCAGCAGGCCCCAAAGCCCAAAATGAGATTTCCCTGTAATGACTAACGGTTCTTGAAGGCGCTCGGCTGTAAGCCGACCCGCACGCCTGGCCTGGCCTTAAGATAAAATGCAAAGCCCAACCTCCGAGTACGCTTAATAAGAAGCAGAAGGGAATTAAAGGCCCTTATGACACATCCCGAGGGTCAAAAGTCTCTCAATAATGGCCTGAATGGCCACTCTGCTGATGCTTCCAAAACGAGGCCTCTGAGGGCACCGAAGGACGGCGCTGACACCTTCGGCACGGCAAAGGAAATCCAAAGCAACACAGAGAGGTTGCTTAAAAGGCAGGTGGAAGGGCATTCCAGGTGGAACCCTCCTCCCTCCCTTCCTTTCAATCTAACCCACCTTGGATACCTTCTACTCCTCTTCCACACATTTTGCTGTACGAAGAAGATTTGGCTTCTATACCCTGCTCTTCTGGCCCATTTAAGGGGACTCAAAGCAGCTGACAAACCTTTTGTTCTTCTCCACGCAGCAGACACCCTGAGAGGTGGGTGGGGCTGTGAGAGCTCAGAGAAGGAGCTGTGACTAGACCAAGGCCACCCAGCTGGATTTGTGGAGGGCAGCAGAATCAAACCCAGTGACTCCCAGTTAAGAGTCTGGCATTCTAACCACAAGACCAAACTTGCTCAAAGTGAACCCAAGGAAGAAGAAGGAAGAAGAAAAAAGAAGAATGCTTTGATTTTTATACCCTGCTTTTCTCACCCTCGAGGGGACTCAAGGCAGCTGACAAACCTTCTGTTCTTCTCTCCACAACAGGCACCCTGTGAAATCAGTGGGGCTGTGCAGGCTCAGAAGGAGAGCTGTGACTAGCCCAAGGTCACCCAGCTGGCTTCGTGGAGGAGTGTGGAATCAAGCCCGATGACCAGCAGATAAGAATCTGACACTCTACCCACAGGACCAAACTCTTCAGCTGTTCTGGGGTCCCAAAGCTTCTCAAATGTAGAGAAGAAGACCAAGGTGTTGATGGGCTGATATGACACTCAAAGCCCACCTGAAGCCATTACTCCCCACCCTCTTTTATTTCAAGCCTCCCCCCCCCTTTCATGAACAGATTACAGAAGACACCTGAAGGCAGGCATTACTGGGGACCTGTTCACACTTGGCCCTTTTCTCGAGTACATCTCAGGATAGGGGTCTATGGTCCACATGCCAATGCAAACTCTGACAGGCCTCACTTTGGACCTGCTGAAGCCTGCACTAGCATATGGAGAGCAGGCCCCTATCCCAGGATATATTCCAGAATAAAGCCAAGTGTGAACAGGCCACCGGTTTCCAAAGGCAATGGGATCCTTTCCTTCAAAGATCCTGCAGACCACCAAGTCCATAGACACAAGCCCGCCTTCCCACGGCTGCCCCAGGGGGGGAAATAACCTGCCTTCTTCCCAGATTTCCTCCAGGGTCAGCAACATGTCATGGTCTGGAAGCCTATTCTTCTTCTGTTGACACAAGCTCTTCCTCTGAGCACAGCTGTTCAAACAGGACATGAGGCAGAGAGCCACAGAACGGAGGCCATGCCAACACACCAAAGCCCTTGCCTCAGGCTGGGGAATGGCGCACCCGGAACGGTCACGAATAACCAAGACAAACGCTGTGGAAAGCTGAAATATAACAGTTTCGTGACTCATCAAGTAAGTGGTGGGATGTTCCAAAGGCAACCTGGGAAAAAACGAAGGTGTCATCAGACATGGCTTCGTTCAACGGCCCCTTTTAGGAAAGGCGCCCCTTTTGAACATGAAAGTAAAGATGGGCCTTCAGATCTGAAGGAGGGTATCTACTCCCACATCGACCTGCCCGTGCCTTAAGACCTGGAGGGGAGGGCCCTCCTAGTTGTCCCACCACCCTCAGCAGCAAAAGGGGTCGGCACCACAAAGAGGGCCTTCTCAGTGGTGGCCCCCGGGGTGTGGAATTATAATTACCCATTTATAAGGACAAATCACAGTAACTGGAGGCAGATGGGCGGTTACGGGTCTTGACTATGCCAAACCCAATGCAAGCCAGGTTGGCGTAGTGGTTAAGGGGCTGGACTCTTATCTGGGAGTACCGGGTTTGATTCCACCTCACTCTATGAAGCCAGCTGGGTGACCTTGGGCTAGTCACAGCTCTCTTCTGAACTCTCACAGCCCCACCCACCTCACAGGGTGTTCTGTTGTGGGGAGAAGAACAGAAGGTTTGTCAGCTGCTTTGAGTCCCCTTCAATGGGTGATAAAAGCAAGGTAGAAAAGCCAACTTTTCTTCTTCTCCCCCCCCCAAAAAAAAATGTTTAGGCAGCCCAGCATGGAAAACAAGAAAACAGTTCTATTATCTACCCTAGACACACACGCACACGCAAGCAAGGACGCCCTCAGTTCTCTATAAAAAGGATGGTTAAAAATGAAACCTCTTAGGAACTTTTTCTGCAGCACTTTTTCCCCTTGTACAAAATAATTACTGGGAACGCAAGATCAAATAACGTGACACCCTGCTGCAGCACTGAGGGAAAAATACGGGTAGACAACATAATACTGTTCCGAGAAAAAAGGCCATCCACGGATAGCGATAATGAAGCCCGTTTACACAGGCAAGAAAGCCGCGACCGTCTTAGCTGAGCACTTGAGTGTTGCCCAGAGACGCACAATGAGGGCTGAGGACCAGCTCTCTGCTGAAGATAACTGTGCTCCGTGGAACAAAGGATCAAGTGAGAGGGAAAAGTAGAAAATAAAGATAATTTTGCAAGCATAGAAACCGGGAAAAGCCGAGCAGTTACCTAAAAGGTTGCTTTACGTTGCGGGAATCCACCCCCGGGAGCAAATGAAATTAACACCGGCTAGCATGAGGTTTGATTGGCAATAAAAATAATAATAAAGCCACCGCACTGCTGCTGGGTTGTAATATACAAAGCAAGCAAAGTTGCATTCACCCCCAAGTTCTAATCCAGCTTCGGTCCACTTTCAGAGCATATTGAGAAGCTGTTTTCTTTTGGCATTATCTAACTCAGAAAATCCACTTTGGATTAGATCGCGTGGAAAGAAAACAACTGGTTACTCTGCCGATATGTTCTCTCATTCTGGAAGTGGGCTGAAAATGGATTAAGACCTAGGTGTAAATGCAGTCTACTAGTTCTCCCTTGGCCATACTCTTTTTTAGCTTCAGCAGCTCCCAGTTAAATTAGCACTGCTTTACTGTGAAAAGTGCAAAAGTAGCCATGCAAAAAATAAAATAAAATAAACAGAAGAAGTCAAATTGAGGGTGGCACAGAGTGTCTGTTGTGGGGAGAAGAACAGAAGGCTTGTCAGCCGCTTTGAGTCCCCTTAAGGGTGAGAAAAGCGAGGTATAAAAGCCAACTCTTCTTCTTCTGACTGCCCTCATGCCTAGGGATGGGCACATATGTTTTTTTTCATATTTGATTTGAATCAAATCAAATGCAAAACAAAATTGTATTCATTTCAACAGATCTCCTTCGAATGTGGTAGGATTTGAATTTCATACAAATGTTTGATACAAATCCAATCTGAATCCCCTACGCATCTCCTACATGCCCTGAACATGTCAAATCCGCTCTGAATCCACTCTGAATCCACTTTTAATCGAATGGTTCCATTGCAGATGTGACTGAGGCAGGAGCTTTCCCACCTCTCCAGGTTCACAGACGTAACGAAGCTTCATACGAATGTGTCGAAGCATTTGATTCGTATCCGGATGTCCAAATTTGGACGGATTTCGAATGTGGCGAATATTCATGCACTTAAATACTTGTGGCGCATCCTTTTAGCTACCTCACCTCTGCTCCACAAAGCCAACGGGCATCAACTGTCCACTGAAGCTGCAGCACCATGTGCACACAACGCCTCAGCAACATCCACAGAAATCCTTTCAAATGTAAGCATTTGAATCGAATTTCGAATTTTGGATCTATTCGTTTGAATTATCCGGACATTCGTATGCCTGGGATGGTAAGGAGTCTCAGCAAAAGGTCAGGTGGAAAGGTGGATTTCAGGGAAGCATCGAAAGGAAGAGAGCGCACAACGGATCTCCTTCCTCTCAGGTTGCATCCAGATTGGCGGATTAAAATCCGCTGTTATAAGAAAATACGCAGCTTTCCTGCTGCGAAGCCATGACACAGCTTTCTTAGAGAAATCTGCGATGCTTCCACGGTGTGCGCAGTTGAGGTGCGCGTCACGTGAGATGGGGCAGCCAATGGGAGCTGAGGTGCAGGATCAGCTCTCGTTCGCTGTCTGGACCGGCAGGAACATTCGGATTTACCCAAAACTGCGGAGCAAGTGCTCATCATTCTGCAGCAGGTAAATTCGAAGTAACGGCAGCCTATCGCATGAATATTCGTAGGCCTTCAAAATCTGATTGCATGTGCCAAATTTCGACATTCGAACTCAAATAGAACGTCCTGAAATTCGAATGTCAACATCTATTTGAGTTCGAATTATCTATTTGTTCGAATTATCCGGACATTCGTATGTGTACCGATTCATACATGATGCGTACTTGAAGATCCGCATCTTTCCCAGGGCAAAAACGGGTTGCATACAGGATACGGGTTGCATACAGGATAACTACGGGATGCATACGGACGCGTACAGATGCATACAGATGTGAGGAAGATGCGTACGCGCACATACGAACGTTCTCGACATTCGAAGTTCCAGGTTCGAATGAAAAATTCAAACGGATAGATTCTAATTTGGTAAATTCAAATTTAATCTTGTTAAATTCGGATTTAAAAGATTCGAATCTAATCGGATTTTCGGGTATTCAATTTGATTTGAACAGAATAACAAAAAAACATCTGTGCAAATCTCTACTACACATTATTGGGCACCAGGTGTGATGCCCACGCCCTGACCGTAAGACTGGATACGCTCTTAGTCTGACTCTCAGCCGCGCACCCAAAAGTGGGCTAAAGCAGCGCTGTGACCTGCGTACCTTTTGCAGGCCTCTGCAACGCAACTTTCTTGGTAGAAGTTCTTCACCATGTGCACGGGCTAAACCTCAGCCGCCGCCGCTTCACATCCACCTAAAATTAGGAAACGACTAAGAACGCCCACATAACAGATGGTCCCGCCATCACAACAAACATTTGGGCTGCAGGATCCTCAGCCTCGGCAAACATACGAAAATACACCGTGAGAAACAAAACCCAAAATAAAATAGACATTCTGGAAGCGCACACAGACATACCGACTGGTGTCCCAAAAGGTGATTCTAGAATTGAGGGGAGGGAGGCAAGGACTTTGCAACCTTAAAAGAAAGTTTCAAAAGTATTGCCAAAAAAAAAAAAAAAAAAATGGCCTGTCTTTGTGTTTTCCCTCTGCTGATTTCTGCCTTAAATGTGCTTTCAAGCGAGCGGCCACAGTTCGGCTCCAGCTGTGCAACAGATGTGTTGAGTGAACATAGCAAATTTACCAAGGAAGAAGAAGAAGAAGAAGAATTGGCCTTTCTACTCTGCTTTTCTCCCCCATTTAAGGTAACTCAAAGCAGCTGACAAAACTTCTGTTCTTCTCCCCACAACAGACACCCCGTGACCCAGGTGGGGCTGTGAGAGCTCACCAGAGAGCTGTGACTAGCTCAAGGTCACCCAGCTCCTTCGTGGAGGAGGGCAGAATCAAACCCAAAGAAGTGTCAGAAGAAGAGTTGCCTTTTCTACCCCTCTTTTCTCATCCATTTAAGGGGAACCAAAGCAGCTGAGAAAGCTTCTGTTCTCCTCCTCACAGAAGAACACCCTGTGAGGTGGGTGGGCCTGTGAGAGCTCAGAAGGGAGCTGTGACTAGCCCAAGGTCACCCAGCCGGCTTTGTGGAAGAGGGTGGAATCAAACCCAGTATTCCCAGATAAGAGTCTGGTTCATTAACCACCAGACCAAACTGGCTCACCAAGCTTTAGGACAGACATTCCCAGAACTTCGACCCAAACCGCATCCCTAAAGGGTGAATTCCTACTGTTGTTAAGTCAGGGCCAACTCCTTGTAGCCCACCAGAATACAGGCCCTTCTATCCTATACTGTCTCCTGGAATTTGCCCAAGTTCATGTTTGTAGCTCATGATGCTGTCAATCCATCTCATCCTCTTCTCCTTTTGCCTTCCAACTTTCCCAGCATCGGGGCCTTTTCTAAGGGATCCTTTCTCAACTAGGGCGGCAAGAAATTCCCCTTCTAACAAGAGGAACAACTATCCTTCATCCTCTTAGGCGAATCTCAGTTAACTGATCAGATTCGTTGCGAGCACCGCCAAAATATGTATTAGTTCTAATTACCTCTAAAAGAATACGGAGGTTTCAGCAGCGCCCATACAGAAGCGACACAAAATTCTCCCTGTCTGAACACACCTGCAGCTCAGAGGTAAAGCAGGAGCCTAGAAGACAAAGGGTGGCAGGTTCAAAGCCCAGCATATTCCAGGGCTGGAGTCACACTTAAGTTTTAATCCAGCTTCGGTCCACTTTGGGAGTGAGAGAATATATCAGCAAAGTCACTGGGGCCGAGAGACATGACCTAGAAGAGCTGGCTTTTCTACCCCGCTTTTCTCACCCACGAAAGGGGGCTCAAAGCGGCTGACAAACCTTCTGTTCTTCTCCCCACACCAGAACACCTTGTGAGGTAGGTGGGACTGCGAGAGCTCACAGGAGAGCTGTGACTAGCCCAAGGTCACCCAGCTGGCTTCATGGAGGAGGGCAGAACCGAACCCGGTATTCCAGGATAAGAGTCCGGCTCCCTAAGCAAACTGGCTCACGACTCTCCTTCCACCACCAGCCCCTCCCCCCTGCAAAAGGACCCGCCCGCGGAACCGGCTTCCCGGTCCGCCGTCACGTGAGAACGGTTCCCCCCACCTGACACGCGCCAAGAAGCCGCGGCGTGACTGCGCCGCCCGCCCGCGTGTCCGTGCGCGCACCTTCTCCCGAAGAGCCCGAGGAGAACGGGGCCAGGGGGCGGCCCCAGGCTCCCCAAAAGGGCGCCCGCCGCCCGTCCGCCTGCCCCTTCGCCGAGGACACGGGTACGGCGTCTCCCGTCGCTCATGCCCTGGCCGCGGCGGCGTCACGTGAGAACACACAACCCCCGCGTGCCGTGCCGTGCCGTGCTGCCCCTGTCCTCCCCCGAAAGCAAACGCCTCCGTCCCGCCGCAGGCCCAGAAGCCCGACGGACGGACGGACGGACAGCTCGGCACTCACCTGGCGGGGCCTCCTCGCAGTCCTCCTCCTCCTCCTCCTCCTCGCCCGGCGGCCGCAGGAGCAGCAGCAGCAGCAGCGGGACCCTCTCTGCGGTGGCCCCGTCGGCCGAGCTCCATGCGCCGCGAGGGAGTCGGAAGCGTCGCCGCCGCCGCTGCAGCCGCACACGGGCCGGCAGGGCAGGGCAGGGCCGCAACCACGGCGACGCCCGACGCTGCTGCCGCCTCCCTCCTTCCCTCCTCCTCGGTCGCCTCCCGGCCGCCCACCCAGCACCGACGGCGGCGGCGGCGGCGGCGGAGGAGGAGGCGCCGGGCGGCCGGTCGCTGCAGCTGCTCGGCTCAGCTGGGCGCAGCGGGAGGGACGAGGCGCGCGCCCCCTGCTGGACGGCCGCGGGCGATACAGCCGGCGGGGCCCGCGAGCCGTCGGGGAAGCGGGGGGGGGGGGAGAGGCCTTGCCTCGGGGACGCCCCGAAGCAGCTGGCGCGGGCCGTCCAGGGAGGCAGGGTGCTCGACAGGGCGGGCTGTGGCCTCATCCAGCGGGGCCCCTCTTAGGCTCTTAGCTGGAGTGGATGCCACCCCTGGGTTGCCCCCCGACGCCACCTGCAAGGGGACAATAGCAGGAGAAGGCTTAGCCTTGGCCTTCTGCTGGAGATGCCCAGAAGCAGTTGGTGGGTCACCGGGTGCGGCAGTAGATGGGCTGTGGCCTCATCCAGCAGGGGCCCTCTTAGCTGGAGTGGATGCCACCCCTGGGATGCCACTTGGGGGCCACCTGCAAGGGGACAATAGCAGGAGAAGGCTTAGCCTTGGCCTTCTGCTGGAGATGCCCAGAAGCAGTTGCTGGGTCACCGGGTGCGGCAGTAGATGGGCTGTGGCCTCATCCAGCGGGGCCCTTCTTAGGCTCTTAGCTGGAGTGGATGCCACCCCTGGGATGCCACCTGGGGTCACCTGCAAGGGGACAATAGCAGGAGAAGGCTTAGCCTTGGCCTTCTGCTGGAGATGCCCAGAAGCAGTTGCTGGGTCACCGGGTGCGGCAGTAGATGGGCTGTGGCCTCATCCAGCAGGGGCCCTCTTAGCTGGAGTGGATGCCACCCCTGGGATGCCACTTGGGGGCCACCTGCAAGGGGACAATAGCAGGAGAAGGCTTAGCCTTGGCCTTCTGCTGGAGAGGAATGTCCGAATTTGTACGAATAACAAATAATACAAATATCCATGCACATCCTTAAGCCACGGCCAGCCTAGCCCAGCATCCTGTCTCACCTAGTGACCCGTCAATTGCTCCTCTGGGCATCTCAAGCAGGAGACCAAAGGCAAAACCCTTCACCTGCTCTCCACGAATGTCCTCCTGCCTGTCTCTGCAGCCTGTGGCCTGATCCAGCAAGGCTCCCCCCTGTGTTACATTCTTAACCTATACGCATATCGTGAAATTACAGCCTGCTGTGATTCAGATGCAAAGCTTGCTTCTCTTAATGCAGCCTCAGAAAATCCACCGTTTGGGATAGAGAATGTGGAAAGGAAATTACTGGCCACTTTGCTGATGTGTTCTCTCCCTCTGAAGGTGGACTGAAGCTGGATTAAATCTTAGGTGTGAATGCAGCCCGAGAGGTAAAAATGGGCCAAGAGGAAATATGTAAAAAGTTCCCAGAAGTTTGGTCCAGTTAATTAACACATCAAATGATATTTAGCAGGAGATAAATATAGCAAATTAGAAAAGATGTAAATGGATAGTTTCAAAGGGTGCATCAGTTTCTTTTTTTGAGGTGAGAAATAGATAATTCCCTCCCCCTTTTTCTGAATGGCTTACTGAGAAAGGAAAAATATCTTGCCCAGACAAGTTACTTTATTTGCAAACTTCACTGCGTTTCAAAATGCAGCTATTTTTGTATTTGTTCCATTATTATTATTTTTTGGTTACACATTCAGTTCTTGGGAAGTTTTTGTATGGAAAAAAGAAAATAAAACTTCAAACATTTCCTTCATCTTCTGCTTCAGATGCCCACAAGCAATTGGTGGGCCATTGCGTTAGATGGGATGCTGGACTAGATGGGCTGTGACTCAACTCCACACTTCTCACAAAGCCAGCTGGGTGACCTTGGGCTAGTCACAGTTCTCTTTCTGAGCTCTTACAGCCCCATCTGCCTCACAGGGCATCTGTTGTGGGGAGAAGAACAGAAGGTTTGTCAGCTGCTTTGAGCCCCCTTAAGTAGGATATAAAAACCAACGTCATCGTCTTCTTCACTTCCGAAAAACACGCTTCGCCAAGGTATCCTTCCCCCTTGCAATCAACCCATTAGGTTTAAGGAGCCCACCTTTCTCCTCTAGGCTGGGTTTAAAAACCAGCAGCATATTCCCCATTTAAATAACGGCTTTCGCCTGCACTCCTAATAAGGTCTGGCAGGGATAAGTGTGCTACTATCTAGGAGACCTACACGGAATTAAAATGAGGCTGCGTGAGCTGGCACAAAAGCCTGAAGAGATCCCATGACTCAGCTTCCTGAACTATCATAATAAATTTTTTAAAAAAAGAGGAAAGGAGCGAACAGCGTAGGTAAATTTAGGCCTGAAATGAAGGACAACGCGTAGGGTAATAGCCGAGATGAAATTGGAAACTGGTGGGCACATCAATTATCCGAGGGAGATTGGTTTGGCTGGAGAACTGAGCAGGCTGAGTGAGTCTACAGTAAAACAAGAAATTGCTCTTGGCTGGAAATGCACCCAAACCAATCCAGGAGGACGCTTTTGCAGGTTGACCCTGGCCCAAAAAGCAAGAAATCGGGAAGATCGGAGCTGCAGAAACTAATCGGCAGACGGTGAAGGGAACCGTGGGCTGGAGACTCTTGTTGGATGGAAATCCCGACAATGGCTTGGTGTACAGCCCCCGATGAGTTCCCAGAAAAATATACAGAGGTCAGAGTCTCAGCCCTTCCTGTGCTATGGGGTTTGACCATCAAAATCCCTACCTCTTGGAGCCAAAGGCGAGAGCCTTTCCGGAGTTCCCCTCCACCTCGCCGGCTGAGCAAATAATTTTCTGTGACACATTTCTTAGGATGTCACAGCGGTTGGTATTAGTTAGAGGAAGAAGAGCTGGCTTTTCTATCTCATTTTTCTCACCCTTTTAAGGGGACTCAAAGCGGCTGACAAACCTTCTGTTCTTCTCCCCCACACCAGAACACCCTGTGAGGTAGGCGGTAGGTACAAAAATGCCATTAAGTACCCATTAATGGGTACTTAATGGGTACTTCTAGTGACAGTGGAAAAACACCCCAAGTCAACCTGCAAGGTCTATTTTAACGTACTGTGAGCCCAGAATGCTAAAAGCATTGTGGATTTTAAAGGCCCCATGAAAAGAGTTGCCTCTGATTTACATTTGTGCTCCAGGGACAAAATGACATAGTTACAATTCACATAAAATGTATGCTTAATATATCCTCCGCTGAGGATATGGACAAGCCCGCACACACATCTTGCCCCACGGCGATACGCAAAGCTCAGCTGAAGCGTGGATATGCGCGCCGTGAAATGAATTATGCATAATCCCCAGGCATCTGCCCTTCGTTAACAGGAAAGCATCTGGGTACGTCCAGAGGGACCTCAATGCCAGATTTCCCGTTCCCCAGCTTTACAAGATCAGAGAGCATTGAAATGCTCTACTCACTGCGCATCGTTTTTCCAAGGGAAAAGCAGACAGTTCCACACTGGTGGCAATTTCCAGGCTTCAAATGATTTAACCTAAAAATAATAGTTCCTCTCACAGCCAAATACGGTGTAAGGAACTAGCTACTCAAGCAGCTATCCATTACAGAAGGCTCCTCACATAACAGTGGGAGATGAGATGAGGCCAGAGAGGGCCTTAAGTCTTCCAGGCCAGAGCTAAAAGAGCTAAAAGGCCTGGAGGCAATACAGGCAAATCTAAACATTCCTTAGTAACCGTAAGGAAGTGGTTTGCCATTAACTTTTTCTCAATCTGTAGTCCTGGGATTACTTGGTGGTCTCCCATCCAATCAATAGCCACTTCTCACCTCCTTAGCTTTTTGCGATTACCCAGTGTTGCTGAGGTGCTGTTACCTAGACAGCACTGAAGCCAGCGCAGGCGCCTTCGCACATGTGTGGATCTCCATGCATGTGCGGGCGACAAAGCTTTGACGGCAGCTCTGTCCAGAAGGTAAGTCAAAAGCACCATTGCACAAGCAGAGCTGGGTTTTTCCGGTCATGATTTCTAGCAATGTTTAGAGGGGAAATAGCGGGTCATGGTGGAGTTGCCTCTGATACATGAGGCAACCTCACCATAGCGGCACCGTAATGGCACCATATTCCCCGCCACCTCATGTCTGGATAGGGCCTTCATTGCAGAACGCTAGCCGTTCCGCAGCAGTGTTTCAGAGGGACCCTTGGCTACTGTTGAGAGGAAAGAGGTTAAATCTGGTCTGCCAAGGGGTTGGAGGCTGCTAAATAGATCAAGTCGGATGATTTCAGCAAGACCAGGAAGGCCACAACAGTCTCTCACTGGCTCTTCTTCCCCTCCTATGTCCCACGGCTGCCTGGGAATGAGGAACTTTATATCAATTATCGCTGCTGCTTCTTTTTTGCACTGTTGGGCAAAACCAGCAAAACCAAAAAAAAAACACCCGGATTTGTGTCACCGTGTTAAGTTCCCACAGAGAGAAGTCCCGTCCCGTCCCCCCCCATGACTTTCCCGGCGAGATTCAAAGCACCGACTGCTTTGTTAGAGGCAATTCAGTTTTTATTAATTGCTCAGCAACGATCATGCAAAATAAAAACTCTTTTAAAAACAGAAGTGCTCTTCTTGCCCTGCAAAGTCCTTAAAGAGACGCTTAAAATAAGCTGCAAAGGAGTTGCACAGTTCCGTAAAAGACAATGCTGAAATTGAACAGAAGAACGGAAAAAAGATACCAATCTCTAACCTATAAACTATTTTGCATTTGAATGAAACTCACTTTACAGAAACTGTGTGTCATACTCAGCATAAATAAAAATTCAATACTTCATCGTAACAGGCTACTAACTCTAGAAAAATAGTGAGTCAGTGCACCGCAAAAATCACGTTTCCAACATGATCGGACTTTGAAAACAAGCTGCTTCTTTAGTTTTTTTTTTTAATGTTCTTATAAAGTATTCATAGTCTACTGTTTTAAAAAAACTAGTAACCCTTCTTTAAAAGTAGCAAAATACAAGATTGACAGATTGATTCCTTCAGGTATAAAAAAATAGGATTTAAAATATATGTGGCTCAATACAAAAATGTTGTGTGTGTAAAGGGCAACATGATTGCAAAATTGCTGCAGAGAACCTGGCGTAAAAAATACAAAACCCTTTGCATTTTCAGAGTGCATAATTATTATACTTTTAAAGTGCAAACAAGAGGATATCGAAATAGAGACATCTCAAATATTTGCAGAGGTACGGAGAACGTGGAATCGCTTCAGGATCATTCGGATCTGGCCCAGTTCGCGATTAATCCTTTCCAGGCGATCTTCTAAGGCTTCCTAATGGAAAAAAACACCCGAAAATCCATATTATTTATTTATTTAATTAATTTCTATCCCACCCTATACTTGAAGGTCTCAGGGAGGGTAACAACTTTTAGGAGAACAAATGAAAACCAACATTAAAACCAATAATATACATAAAACATTTAAACGATTCAGCGTATTAAAATGCTAAAATAATACTATCTGCCTGGGGGTGGGGTGAGGTGGGGAGTATAATCAGATCAGCCAAGGGCCGGGGCAACGAGCTGTGTCTTCACCGTCTTCCTGAATATATACAGAGAAAGGGCATGATGCACCTCAAGGGGGAGACTATTCCATAATCTGGGGGCCATTGCCGAGAAGGCCCTTTCCTGGGTGCCCACCTGTTTCATTACTGAGGGTGGTGGGACGACCAGGAGGGCCTCAGCTCCAGGCACGGGTAGGTCAGTATGGGAGAAGGCGTTCCTTTAGATATTTGGCCCTTTGGGTATTTCCTTTTGAGAAGGAAAAGTTGCAAATAACCCGGTATTTAGAAATCGATGCACAACGTTGTACTTAGAATGCCAAATGGACTCATCCGCCCCAAAAGGCAGGCATCCACGCCATTTTCTTGGCAACAGTATGCAAGTGGTTTACTGTTGTCTTCTTCTGGGGAGCTAAAGGGACCAAACGTGGGACATCCTACCTGTAAAGCGGAAGTTCTGCTGCATAAGCCTCCCCAGTTCAGCACACGCTCATTCATTCATATTTCTATCCCGCTCTATATCTGAAGGAGTCCCTCCCCCAAAAACCCTCTCACAGAGAACTCTAACAGCTATGAAGAGACACTCTGAACTGAACCAAGCATCACAGCGTTTGAGATAGTATGATTTTTTTTTAAAGGTGTTTGTGGTTATTCTTATTCAGACACTATAGGAAAGCACTACCAAATGCTAAGCAAAGCAAGAAAGTAGTTCCTCCTGTTATTCTTTCAGGTTCCGTGGCAAAGCTGTGCCATGCCTCTTCACAGGTAGACCAAAATAAACATTGAAACCTGATTTAGTCTTGCCTGCAGGGTCATTCTTCCTCCGGCACAAGGTATTCGGCTCAACCGGGATTCGATCTGATAATAAAAAACACACCCCAGTGAAAGACAGTGTTGGCATCACCTGAAAGTTACCGAGGATTTTATTCTGGCATGAAACCAGCCAAGCTAGAACGTAGGATCTTCAGCATGATAGGTCTTTGGATATCATCCTCGTGGGCTGCTATCAAGCAATCTGCCTCCTTTGGGAGACTGTGGGGTTTATTACTCAGAAAAGAATGCTGAAATAGCCACAACAAGCTACAACAAGCAAAGTCAACCACAGAACACAGATCTATATGCTTCCTGCATGAACAGAGATTGAAAACTGCCAGTGTAAACACAAGATTTATGCATAAAATCTTACTTCAGCTTAGGGTTGCTGCAACAAAGGTGTAAAATGCCAGAAACTGTAAAGTAATAACCTACTCTTACGCTAGACTTTTGGTACGATACATCAAGTGAACTTCCCTCCCAAGGGCTGCTTTCCCCACGAGGAAAGGAAATGCAGGGAGAGCCTGGGATACTCATCTTTTATACAATATGGAGTCCTCTACTTGAAAAAAACAGTAGGGACCCACCTTTCTTACTTAAGAAGAAGAGTTGGCTTTTCTATCCCACTTTTCTCACCCATTTAAGGGGACTCAAAGCAGCTGACAAAGCTTTCTGTTCTTCTCCCCACAACAGACACCCTGTGATGTGGGTGGGGCTGTGAGAGCTCAGAGGAGAGCTGTGACTAACCCAAGGTCACCCAGCTGGCTTTGTGGAGGAGTGCGGAATCAAACCCGGTATTCCCAGATAAGAGTCCAGCTCCTTAACCACTAGACCAAACTAGATCTCCCCTCTAGCACAGTTAGTTTCTGATACCTGCTTTCTTTGACACCCTAACTAATTAGGGCCTCTTCAATTTCCTTTTGTCAGTGACATAAATCATTCATTATTTGTAGTAATGCTATACTTAGAAGTTGACACAAGTTAACATGGCTGTGCTGGATCAGGTCCCAGCCCATTTAGGCCAATATCCTGTCCCAAACAGTGGCCAACCAATTCCTTCTGGACATCTCAAGCAGAAGAGAAAGGCTAAACCTTCAGCTGCTCTTGAATCCCAGCAAGTGGCCTTTAGAGGAAAGGCATCCTAGCTCTCTCTCCAATCTAGAGGTGGTACCTGGGGATGCATTCTAATACCCACTAGTACACTGGTCCTCCATTCAATTCTGAAACCCTTTCTTAAAGCCACCCACCAGGTTGGTTGTTGTCACTTCACAGACTCACGGCCTCCTGGGTGAAAAAACAACACCAGCAGGAAGATTAATACTTTGGCAGACCACAAATAGTCACTGCCTAAGCGTTCAGGACCACAGAGGCTATACGTAGGAACTGCTACGTGTCTCAAAGTCTGAAAGTTATTTAGTTTATTTAATTATTCTCTATTGTTTCTTCGCAACATTGTATTTGTTGTAACTCTGCAGTATTTTAGTGCAGCCTACTGTATGTTTTAATTTTGCTAGGAAAAAAAGAGTTGGAAAAAACCTCTGTTTAATAATGACGAAGAACCCATCTGGGATTTTTCTATAAAGACAAACGGTTCAGTATAAAAATATTTTAAAGACGTAACTAATACCTGCAATACAAATATTGTAAACTTAACGGTTTCTTTTTCACCAAAAGTGCATAGCTTTAAAGAACAAGAAGATAAGGGGGGGGGGGGGGGGGAAAGGCCCTTGGCTTCCACCTGTTGCTTTTCATGCGTCAGCTCATCAAAAAGCCTCTCTGTTTCAGCCAACGTCTTAATTCTTGAAACGTATTTGAAATCTGCCTCCGGGGCGGCTGGTATTGCTGAAGTCAAGTGGGGCTCACTGGCATGCGCGGAGCTCTCCGGTTCCCAGGCTGGACCCATCGGGCCTTTTGTTCCTCCGCAATGCACAGTCTCCGTGCCAAAGGGAGCCCTTCCACAGCCGTCTTTGCCTGGGCTTGGTTCTGTCCCCAAAAAAGGAGGAGAGATTTTATTTGAAGTGTCAGTCAGGATAGTGATTAGTTTTCTGGGCTGCAGCCCTCCTCCCAGGTTACGGATCTGAGGTGCACCAGGGACCCTCCCTGACCCCCTCCCCTCTGAGGTGCACCAGGGACCCTCCCTGACCCCCTCCCCTCTGAGGTGCACCAGGGGCCCTCCTTGACCCCCTCCCCTCTGAGGTGCACCAGGGACCCTCCCTGACCCCCTCCCCTCTGAGGTGCACCAGTGGCTCTCCTTGACCCCCTCCCCTCTGAGGTGCACCAGGGACCCTCCTTGACCCCCTCCCCTCTGAGGTACACCAGGGGCCCTCCCTGACCCCCTCCCCTCTGAGGTGCACCAGGGACCCTCCCTCACCCCCTCCCCTCTGAGGTGCACCAGGGGACCTCCTTGACCCCCTCCCCTTTGAGGTACTCCAGGGGCCCTCCTTGACCCCCTCCCCTCTGAGGTGCACCAGGGACCCTCCCTAACCCCCTCCCAGCTGAGGTGCACCAGGGGACCTCCTTGACCCCCTCCCCTTTGAGGTACTCCAGGGGCCCTCCCTGACCCCCTCCCCTCTGAGGTGCACCAGGGACCCTCCCTGACCCCCTCCCCTCTGAGGTGCACCAGGGACCCTCCCTGACCCCTTCCCCTCTGAGGTGCACCAGTGGCTCTCCTTGACCCCTTCCCCTCTGAGGTGCACCAGGGGCCCTCCCTGACCCCCTCCCCTCTGAGGTGCACCAGGGACCCTCCCTGACCCCCTCCCAGCTGAGGTGCACCAGGGACCCTCCCTGACCCCCTCCCCTCTGAGGTGCACCAGGGGACCTCCTTGACCCCCTCCCCTTTGAGGTACTCCAGGGGCCCTCCTTGACCCCCTCCCCTCTGAGGTGCACCAGGGGCCCTCCCTGACCCCCTCCCCTCTGAGGTGCACCAGGGGCCCTCCTTGAACCCCCCTTCCCCTCTGAGGTATACCAGTGGCTCTCCTTGACCCCCTCCCCTCTGAGGTGCACCAGGGGCCCTCCTTGACCCCCTCCCCTCTGAGGTGCACCAGGGGCCCTCCCTGACACCCCCCCCCCCGAGGTGCACCAGGGACCCTCATTGTACGCATCAGGACAACTGGTGAGGACACATCTCTTTGCCTTGACTTCAACTGAGGGAACAACAGCCCTTTCCCATACAGGCCCTGCCACTGTTTTAGCCGGACATCTTTATCTGTTTCTATTACGATTTTATTCTGACCTGCCCTGAGATCTTCAGATATAGAACGGGTTATATTATACATAGATATTAAAGTACAAGCCTGGCCTGCTAACCTGCAACAAGGCTGGAAGAAGGACCACCAACCCTTTTCTAATATACAGGATACAATTTTTAACAAACGAACAAACAGTAAAATCCTGATGTGCCATCCCCACCAAACTTTCCAAGCCTGGCTTCTACCATTTGGAAATATTTGCAGATCCCCACAGAAAAAGATAAGCCTCATGGCGATAGTTGGTGCATAATTCCGAAGGGCCTATTTTGTGGATCTCCTTACTTGGATTTCTAATCCCCCCTCCCCCAGGCTCAAAGCAAGCTATAATAACCTAATTTAATACAGATGAGGAATCCTACGGAGTAAGGCACACACTGGCTGAGTTGCAGAAACGAGAAAGACTATTTTGTATTTAACTATAAATTGTTCGATCACGTCCAGCGATGACAGCAAAAATACTCAGCAATTTGGTAATTCTAGATAGCAGCTACCGGGCTAGAAAAGAGTAAAGGTTTTGGGAAGAATGAATGCACGCAAATTCAGCTGGAAAACTGCATCATGGAAGAATGAGGCCAAAGGGTTAGCTTTCCTTGAATCTGAGAGAGGAGCCCTCTACGAAATCAGGGAAGAGCTGTCATGTGAAAAAGTCTGACTGCTTTAGACATACTGTTTTGGGGTGGTCAAGATAAAGAAGATGTATCTTACGGCCGGGGGGGGGGGCGGCGGCGGGGGGGGGGGGATCTACCTGCTATGAAACGTTACCTTCTGGATCACCTACTGAGAGAAATTGCAGCCGTTTCCTCGGATTGCACGGTTGCGACGCAGAGGCAGGCGACCGCTCCATATCATCCAGAAGGATATCAAATCTTAATGTTGAAGGGAAAAGAGGCAAAATGAGTGATAGTTTTTCTGGGAATGGATCTCGGCAAGATTTACCCCTTGTCATCAGAAAGGGAAGCTGAGCAGAGAGGTGATACCCCGAAATGATTCCGAAGGAAATGCTACCAAGAGGGAACTCTCCATCGGAGCAAGAAAAGCATTACGTTTGAGAATTCCCTCTTGGATGGCAGCTTGCTCTTTGTAAAAACGGATCAGTTGCGCAGCTATCTAGGGCTGTCCTGTTTGGGGTTTTTGGTTTTTGGTTTTTTTGCTGAGACCAGCAATAATTCTTGCACACCTTTCTGACCACAGTATAATCTTGGCCGCAGCCCCTTTTCTACACTGCCTCCCTCCCCTGGCGGCCCTTAAGCGAGTCGTGAGAGGACGCTACCTTGTCATCGTGTTCTCATTTCTGCTGAGCAAGTGGCTAAATCCTGGAGACAGGTTCTCTTTGGGAGAGCGCTTTGGGCTGTAGGTCACAGCGATCGGCGTCAGCATTATCTCTCTCGTGGCTGCCAAAAGAAAGAGCTGATTTGATCTTAAAGTGCTGCTCCGCTCACACAGCCCTTTCCAAATAGGGGGTGGCAGATGGTACTCAAGGTTTTTCTTAGAGAATCTTCTGCTTAAATGGCATGCTTATGGTAGGAATCTGTGGGAGTCAGTACCGTCTAGGGCTTGGAGAGGTGGGCTAGCACCAAAAAGTCCCTGCTGGGTCCAAATCTCTACTATGTCACAGAAACACACTGGGTAACCATGGGTCATTAGGTGCCTCTCAGCCCGACCTCCCTTACAAGGATTTTGTGAAGACACACCAGAGGGGAAGGGAACAATGCCTACTCCCTTCAGCTCTGTGGAACAATGCCTAAATACAAACTGCAGCCATAAAAAGACACCAGAATTTGCTTGGTCGAAATCCACGCTCCAAGTTTTGTGGGAGTGTTTTGTGAAATCTGGATTACGTTTTGTGAAATCTGGATTACTCTTGAGGTCAGCCTGCTTTCTTGCCCTCAGTCAAAGAAGCTTTCCTTTTAGTGTAAATCAAGGACATATGGCAGAAGAAGAAGAAGAAGAAGAGTCAGCTTTTCTACCCCACTTTTCTCAACCATTTAAGGGGACTCAAAGCGGCTGACAAAGCTTTTCTATTCTTCTCCCCACAACAGAACACCCTGTGAGGTAGGTGAGGCTGTGAGAGCTCAGAAGAGAGATGTGACTGGCCCAAGGTCACCCAGCTGGCTTCGTAGAGGAGTGTGGAACCAAACCCAGTGTTACCAGGTAAGAGTCCGGCTCCTTAGCCACTAGACCAAACTGTCATAAAGGGTTCATTTCCAAGCTTTGGGATTTATTCTTCCCCTTTTACTCTGCCAATTCCCAAGTGACTGGGTTGATTAGAAAATGGAAATACAGTAAAGGTTTATGATCGATAGTAACTAAAAAAGAAAAGGCTACAGAATGAGACCTTATTTACTGTAGCACAGGCGCCTGTGCTACAGTAAATAAGGTCTCATTCTGTAAACACATCTACTACTTTCTTCGGCTATAAACTAGACAAACTGTTTTTGCAAGCCTTACTTGGAGTACTTGACTTCCTGTTGGAAGGTGGGAGAGACGAGGACCTCTGGCCATTAGGTGAGTTGTACTTTTTGGACCTGGGCTGGTCTCTGGCTTTCTCAGGAGATCGGCTAGTGCTGAGCGCCGCCTCGTCAAAGCCAACAGCTGGACGCCGCGCGGCCGCTTCTGAAATATGCAAGCGTGCAAGGTGGTTGGGCATTTTTTTTTAGTTTGTTTTCTTTTTAAAATCAAATGGTGTATAAGCTGTGTTCCCCTTTGGCAGCTCCCTGGGTTGTTTAACTGAATGGGAAAATAACATTTTCAAAAATGAGCAATATTCCAGCTGGTGGGGAAGGGAAATATGTCATTTTATAAACAGGACATAAACAGGACTGGAATTAGCAGAACAGCCTAATGTGAAGAGTCAAACCAACATACATTGACAATATAATTAAGGAAAGGACTTAATATAAAGCAGACAGAGGACTCTGACGCTCTAGCAGCTAAGCAGCGTATTTAGAAAAACCTCAGCATACGACACAGAATTCTGTGGAAATTCAAGGCAGCTTACTTGAAGGACTCACTGCTTCTTCTTTTTCAGCCCGATGGCCGCCGTTTTTCATTGCCTTCCTTCCTTCAAGCTCTTTAAAGGCTTTTATGATAGGTGCTTCTGGGATATCACTTTCGTTTTTTGATGTTTCGTTGGTTAGCAATGGTTCTGGACACGCATCCTTTTCTGGAGGTGTATTGTACCTAAGATCAGACAACTGAAGGTGAATATTCTGCTATCGTCCTACGGATGAATGGTCAAAAACACTACCTTTAAAACACAAAGTCTACTATTGGAAGATGAGCAAGAAACTTTACTCTTCATAACATACCCCAGCCAGTGTTACTAGAAATGTTCCAGAGCTCATAGATTATGTTTACAGCAGGGGTTCTTAACCAGGGGTCCACAGACCTCCTAGGGGTCTGTGGAAAGATTTCAGGGGGTCCGTGAGCATGAACTGCCAATGCTGAGTTTCATAAAACTACCTGCCACTACATCCTGAGAAGGGGTTCGTGGTTTTCATCTGACTGGCAAAAGGGGCCGTGGAACAAAAAAAAGTTAAAAACCACTGGTGTACAACAAAGTGATTCTACCAGTCAGGTGATCAAAGTGACCTTACCTGCAAGATGCATATGTTTCTTCTAGCCGATTGTCTTTGGCAGGTTCCTGGATTTCTAAAGGCTGACCTGTGAAGATTGAATACTCTGATCCTGGTATCAGCCATTTTCTTCGACTTACATCCGAGCCTGCTGATTTGCTGCTAGGACAGAAAACTGGAGGATTAATTAAATGCTCATGGGCATGGGATAGCTTTTCTATCAGCTACAAGCAAAGGAAACTATCACTAGCCTTTTCTACATTAAGTGTACAAAAGCCACTGAAAAGCATGTCATTAATCTTTATCAAATAGTCCTAAAAGAAGCTGATTGACAGAAGTGCTAGGACTGACAAGGTAAATTATATTTTTACCCAGAAGGTCATTAGTCCATGGAATTTACCATCAGACATGGTGGTGACAGCAACCAGCCTGGATGACTTGAAGAAAGGATTACACAAATTCATTAGGCTACTAGAATGGATGCCTAGGTACCGCCTCTAGATTGAAGCAGGCAGGATGCCTCTCAAGGCCATTTGCAGGGATTCAAGAGTAAGTGAAGGTTTTGCCTTTGTCTTCTGCATGTGATGCCCAGAAGCAATCGGCAGGCCTCTTGTGAGAGATGGGATACTGGACTAGATGGGCTGTGGCCTGATCCAGCAGAGCTCTTCTGATGTTCCTATGTAGAACTAATTCCTACGTAACACCTCCAGGTGGGAGAGCCAGGCAGAATGCCTCTAAAGGCCATTTGTAGGTATTCAAGAACAGGCAAAGGTTCTGCCTTTGTCTTCTGCTTGAGATGCCCAGAAGGAATTGGTAGGCCACTGAGTGGGCCACGGGATGCTGGAATAGATGGCCTGTGAACTGAACAAGAATGTTCACCTGTATATACTTACTTGGCATTAGATATCCTAAAGGGACTGCTTGCAAAATGACGAAATCTGAGCACGTTTTCATGTTCCAACTGCTTGATCTGAGCTTCCAGTTTTGACACTGTTCTAAAGCAAAAGCAAAGGTAGCATTTTACAAGTCTGTTCAGAAATCAAGGCATCATATCAGTTCGAGCCATCAGCTCCAGCCATTTCTGTCAACGGCACAGAAATGTCAGCCTAGATGGTGGAATTGGCAGACCAGACTTCTTTTATCTGTCTGACTCATCAGAAGGCAGCTGCTAAAGTTCTGCTTCAGACAACATATAATTCATTATCCCTGCCTGTGCCTGGAAATCCAAAGGCTTGAAATCTCTGCCAAAACGATTAGCTGTCCTCTCTGGATTGTCAAAAACGGACAAAATTGCTATACGCCATTTTGACAGCAATTTTTTCCACTCAGATTTACTACTGAGTAGGCCTATCCAGAATTTTAGATAAGTTAGTAGGAAAGACAGAAATTTGCCAAACAATTAAGGTTGTAAGGTGGGTCACAGCAATGAAAAGTCAATATGGCTTCCTCACCTATGGTGAATGACAATCAACAGGAGAGAAACAGAAAGAGAGCTTTTGTAAGATTTGACTCATTTTTTGGACTTAGCAATGGCTGATCAACATTACAGAGTTGTATTTTGCTACGAAGTCTCATATGTTTCCTCAACCACCATGAAAAAGGAACTGTTGTCATGATAAAGAGAAGGAAATTCTTCAGAAAGGACCAAGAAGCAGTATTGGAAAGTATGTAATATCTGACAAGATCCACAACACTTATCTATGGATTGATGCATAGGAAACAATTTAGTGAACAAGTGAAGAGATGATAGACCTTGTCAACTATTGCACTCACCTTTTCAGGTCAGAGATCTGAGTATTTGCATCTAGCAGTTTATTTTCTGTGATATTTAACGTGTCCTGTGAAGAGAGAAAACACACATTACTGAACTCACATCTAGTATTAAGGTATTACAAGATTTATCCCTTTCCTAATTCTTCTTTTCATCGTATCTTTCTTCTGCAGAATCCAGATTTGAGTGTTCTCTCTGAAGAAAGAGGGTAGATTTTGCTTCTTCATCATGGACTATCACTTTTGGGAATCTACTGCTGACTAGACTCACACTGCAGAACGCTTCTGTTCTGCCATGTAAGGTGTTGTTCACTGGCACAAGCAATCGTTCTTCCTACACTCTGGCATAAATTTAGGAATAATCCCAAGTCTCTCTGCTTCACCGGAGTTCTTAGCAGAGAGAACTGAAAGCACACTGAGAACCCAATATAACCTTCCCCCACTGGAGAGGCCAGAGAAAGGACTGCGGCTTCAGTGGTGGCGCTGGTCAAGTTAACATTAAATGACATCACAGCACAAGAGGCAAGCCCCAAAGCCATTGGTTCCTCCTCACCAGAGGTCTTTGAACTTCTTTCCTCCTAAATATTTAACTTTCCCCCTAAATAATATTGCCATTAATAAACTCAGAATTGCCTTCACTAAAGCAAGACTTAGGGCCTGTTTGCACTTTTCTGCTTGTTCAAAGTTTGCACAACTGCAGCTCTATCTGATTTATCAAATTTGCAGTCACTGCACGATCTCATTCGTCTATACTATTTTGTTAAGTCTTTGGGGCTATGGCCATAACAAATGACTGGCTGGGAGTTTAAGGCTGTAACGTTTCTTTCAATATTATGATCTGAGATGAAGTCAGCTCGCGGGAACCCACTCTCCGGGTGGTTTCATCTTCTTCCAAAAATGCCCTGCTTGAAGCCACAGCCAGCCAGAATCTATTATATAAAGTACATTATAATCTGCACAATATGGGGCAATGAAAAAAAAGGCTTAATGTATTTCAGATCTATTTATAGCCTGGATTAGTTATTACTGTGTCATCGTCACTGGTGATCCAGTTAAAGTGTCAAGCAAGCAAATAATTATTTCAAAACAACAAGAACTAACGTAGATTTCCCCCTTGAACGTTATTAGTTTGAATTAATAACATAATGGACATCAGTAGCATGTCTTATGAGTTGAAGACAGCTGTGTGCACTGCAAAGTTCCAATTCTCCAAAATCTCTGCAGCTTTTCCCATCACCATGTAAATACCCGCCCAATTCAGCAGAAGGAAATTCCGACACAATGATTTTTTTTTCCTGCTCACCTTCACTCTTTCATGCTCTTTCCCAAGGGATTCATATTCACCTAAAAGCTGGAAGGAAATATTTAAAAAATTGAATTTTCTCTCTTAATAAGGAATGGACAGCAACAACGCAAAATCTATGTTAAATAGACAGGATCAAGATATTTGGGCAGAATTCCTGCAACCCAGTGAACAGTACATATAATGCAGTTATCTCTACAGAGAAAATGATTCATTGTACCTACTTGAAGTACCATTCTTGAATCCTCCCAACAACTGGGACTTGATGGGGGGTGCTGCCCCCCCCCAAAATGGGACAGGACCTGATTGGACATGGATAAGATGAACGAGAAAGGGGTGAATGGGGGTTGGAAGTTTGGTTCGTGGGATCTTGGATTCGGCCCTCTGGGGATTGCAAGGAGACTTGGAGTACCTTAAAGGAAAGGGCTATTGGATTTAGAAAACCTGGTTTTGAATTGTCTTTTCTTTAGGTTCCTGGTTCCTTGGCATCATGAGCAGTCACTTCGTTTGATTACCTGGGAATCGCTTTCGTTTTTGATAGTTTAAAGAGTTTTGTGGTGTGCGCCACCCTTCAGCACCAGCTAGGAGCAGCAGGCGTTAACCCATCAAGTCCCGATTGAGGAGGATTCAGAGAATGAAGCAGACAATGGAATTCAACAAGTACTTAATTTTAGTAAATGCAAGTGGTAGACATAGGCAGACAGAACTTGAACACTCAGCTTTTTGGGAGTATTAGGGAGAAGAAAATGGAACCAAACTTGAAGGACATACTTTGAACTCAGGAATGTAATGAGTAGGCAAAGGCATGAAATGAATGGTTGTACTTATGGGAATGTTCAGTCGAGGCTTCTCCTTAACTGGGACTGTTAACAAACAAATGGTTTGATTGGGCAGAGTTTAACTTGTGTTCTGTCTCAGTCATTCATATTCAGGGAGTGTCAAACGTGCTCGCAGATGGTCTCAGCCGGCTAAGGCTACCCCTCGCAGAGAGGGAGCTGGACTCTGCCCAATCAAACAATTTGTTCGTTAACAGTCCCTGTTAAATGAGACCCTCAGAGGATATCTGTCTTGCCAGCTGCTGAATGTTACATCCAGCCATCTGAAGTTAAAAAGAAGAGTGCATTTTCTTGAGAAGCGACAGTTCAATTTGAAGGAGGCCTCATCAGCAATGGCTGGCATGAGCAAAGGAATAGGAGCTTCATAAGAATATGTCTATCGTTGTTGAAGTACAGAAGCCATGGCGGTATTCTGGTGTACAATACATCATAACATAAACAAAGCCCCCTTTCTCAGATTCATATGTTGGCCACCGCTTGATAATACGCTACATAAATGCTTTTGTTCTAGCAAAGTAAGTATACTGTATTTTCCGGCATATAAGACGACTGGGCGTATAAGACGACCCCCCACTTTCCAGTTAAAATATAGAGTTTGGGATATACTCGCCGTATAAGAAGACAACACCCGGCGTATAAGACGACCCCCGACTTTTGAGAAGATTTTCCTGGGTTAAAAAGTAGTCTTATACGCCAGAAAATACAGTAACTTGAATACATGAAGCCATACTATGTCCCTTTTAAAAGTCAGGTGGGGGCACTATTCTAGATTTTCCAACTCACGTTGTGAAACATTTTGTTTTCCTCCTTTAACCTGGCGTCTTTGTTATCGGAGAGCTTGTAAGCTTTTTCAAATGCTTCTTCTAGATCTTTCAACCTCCTCTTAAGTCGGCTGATGGTGTTATCCTTCTCCTTGCTGCTCGTGCGCATTTCTTCAATGCGCTCCTGCAGAGCCTTCGTTGTATTGCTGACAGCACAGAAGCGCTCCTTCCAGTCTGTCTGAAACGCAAGGAGACCAGGAGTCACATGGACACTTACTTTGAAAACAAACACAAGGCACGATCCAGTCAAACAAAGGGCCACAGTAATGGCAGGCAATGCTCGCACAGGGCTCGAGAGCTTCCCCTACCTAGATTCTCCCATAGATTGATTGATTATTTATTTATTTGCAAGTTTATCCAGGACTAAACCTTCTTGGTGCTGCCCCTGGAGTGTGGAATAGTCCCCCCCCCCGAGGTACACCATACACCTTCAGTTAAATGTGTTCAGAAGATTGCTTAAAATATACTTATTTACCCTGGCCTTTAACTGAAATAAAGAAACCTCTTTCTTCCCTTCCCCACAATCTGTTATCATCTGAGTATGTCGTTATTTTTAATATGTTCATTTATATTTTGTTTATATTATCGTTACCTGCCCTGAGACCTTCAATTCCCAACTTGGACCCCTACCCACTCATCTACTGATGGAGGTGATAAAACAAGGAGGGCTTCCCCTGCAGATCTTAAGACACAGGCAGGTAATATGATAAAAGGTATTTCTTTAGATATTTGGGAGCTAAGTCATTTAAGGCCTTATAATTCAAGATTAACACCTTGCATTGGGTTCTGTAGTGAACTGACGGCTAGTACAGCTTATTTAGGGCTGGCATAATGTGCATTTGCCACATGCACCCATAAGCAGTTTGAAGATACTCAATATGCTTAATCGATTTCAGTTTGCATCAACTCCCAGAAGAATAATGCCAGCATAAGAACATAAGAGAAGCACAGCGGGATTTTAACTCTACCCATTCATAACTTGAGTCATTCTCTTCCCTGTCCTGTACATCCTGAACTATTTTTCTCATCACCTTTTGTCTTTTACACTGGAAGCTTAAGTACAATTTTGTAAATAGATTTTATTTGATCAGCCACAACAACACAATTAAAAGCAGAAATAAAACAGGAACAGAGGGCAAACTTAAAGACACATTTCTTATAAAATCGCCTGTCCTGAATTGCATTCACTGGACTTTCTTTTTTGGGTGGTGGTGATGCATTAATAAGAACATAAGAGAAGCCCTGCTGGATTAGGCCACAGCGTTTTCAGACCTATCAGTCTTGTACCCCATCATTTTATTATACTTTCATTTAAATGATTTAAATTTGATAATGCTGTACTTACTACTTCCATTTCTAGGGTATTATTTTTATCTTCAAGGGCACGCATGCGACTATTAGCCTCACTCAACACCGCTTCTAGCTGGTCACACCTAGAAGTTTGAAGACAGCCAATTTCTTTTTAAGTACAAAAAAGAGAAACATAGTTTTCAATGCTTTGTTTAGATTCTTAGTTGAAAAGCAAAACAAAGTAGCACTTTATGAAGTTACAATATTTGCATGAAAGACTGCACAACCCAGAATGTAACACTAAAACTGAAGTATACTTTGTAGCAACATTTTTTGCACAAAATTCATTCATAATAAACTGGAATCTCAGAATTTCTATTACTTTCTGCATTTTGTTGCATGCAGCTCAGTTATTACCTGCTTGAAAGATTTTGATTGATTTTCCTCAAGTCTTCCAACGGAGGTTTGTGACTCGCCTCCAGCTGCTGTTTTAAGCTCTGAATTTCTGAATCGTAGTAAGCTCGTAGATCAGCGATGTGTCGGGCGTGTTTCTCCCTTAAATTCTGCCTAATCCTTTTTTTTTGACATTAAAAAAGACATATTAGCTTTACACCTTACACTTTTGAGGCACAGTAAGGACCATCCCCTGACAACAATCAGTCCACCAATCTGGCAGAACTTCTCTCGATAAATAGATGAGCAGTTTTGCTCCCATCAACACATAAAGGCAAAATGCACTTTAAAATACTGGAATGTGACCTTTACAGGGAGCTTTCTGAACATAAGCACTTTTTTTCCTGGCTAGAAGTTCACAGATTCAACAGCTGGTCAGGAAAAAAAGTGTGAATGAACTGTCTATGATGCTAAACTTTCTTTAATTCCTTTTAATGCTTAACAAAGTTTAACCATAAAACTTTAAATATTCCCACTTTTAAAAATAGTTTGTGAAAAGGTTGTCTGAGAACAAGGCTGGTCTACCACAATGTAAATTAATGCAGGTTTTTGCCATGGTTCCCTTAACCCCTTAATTATACAGCAATTTACCAGCACGGAACTGTTGTATTATAAGAAAACTGCCTGTAATAACACAAAAATTGTAATAGTCAGACCCCCAAATCTGCTGATCCAGTAACCACGGTTCCACTTATCCACGGCCACTGGACAAGCCTCCCCCACAACCTGCCAATATCTGCTGGTCTGGCAACAACAGTTTTGCTTATCCACGGTCACTGGATGAGCCTCCCCCCCCCCCCCATGACCCACCAATATCTGCTGATGTGGTAACCACAGTTTTACTTATCCACGGTCACTGGATGAGCCTCCCCCCTCTCCCAACCTGCCAATATCTGCTGATCAGGTAACCACGGTTTCACTTACCACAGACAATGGATAAGCCTCCCCCCCTTTACCCCGCTCCTGCCATTAGGCCTACCTGAGGCTTCCCAGAGACCTGGGGAAGTGAGAAACACCAAGAAAACATGCAAGATTTCCCAGAACTCCTGTGAAACCTCATGGTATTTCACAGGAAACATGGGAAATCTTGCTCAATTTCCCATGATTCTTGTGAAATCCCACAAGATTTCACAGGAATTATGGGAAACTGAGTGCAACCTCCCACTGTTTGAAGTATCCGCGGTTTCAGGTACCGGATTAGGGCCTGGAACCTATCTCATGTGGATACGGGGGCCCAACTGTACTCAGTAACTTAAATGTTTTTATAAGAAGCTTTCAGGAAACTGTACTATAACACACGGTTTAAATTACTGAACAACGGACCGATTATTTTGAAGAGTTAGATTCACATTCATTCTCCAAACAGCCTTACTTGGAAAAAACCACAGGATCTTCCAGACACGTCACCGAAATATTAAATTCGGACGAGCTATTATCAGCAGGCAGAAGCTGGGAGTGGGCAGCTGAAGATGGAGTGAGCGTCAGGTTGCCTTCATTCTCTGTGTTGAAGATCTCACTGCTCGGATGTGAAGAGCGGTTGGCACTGGTTTCGTTGGGGAGTGTACAGCTATTCCAGGGGTCAGTGTGTAGAGCTGTTGTATCAGAGGCATATTTAGGAGACCCGGCAGACTGAGGCGATGGGATTGTGCTCATGTGGGAATATGAATCTGTGTCCGACTGAATGAAAAAAGCAGGATCTGCCACAGAGTCTGGAGAAAAAGGGGCCTGCCCTGGGGTCCCACAGAAATAGCGTGGAGGAAGTCCTGGGTCCTGTTGGCCGGGTTTCATATGCAGGGTTGGATCAAGGGTCAGGATCTGGGAAACAAATATCACAGTGACTCGAACTACAAAGCAATGGCTGGCTCTGTCTAATGAAGAATCTTCCCTCTTCAGATAACGACTAACTGAGGAAACAATGAAAAGCTAAGTTACAGATGTTCTTTGATCACAGTGTTGTGAGGACTGTAACCACAGTTACAAAGCTGATGACTTCCACTGAAACAGAACCCATTAAGGAGAAGAAGCAGGAGGAGCTGTTGTTTATATCCCACTTTTCTCACCCATTAAAGTGAGTCAAAGCGGTGGAGAAATCTTGGCTGCGTCCCCCAAAGTCTAGGGGCCACCACAGAAAAGACCCTCTTGCATGTCTCTATGCCTTGTATCTCTGTAAGAGAAGGAAGTACAAGAAGGCCTTCTTCTTTAGACCTCAGTGCACGGGCATGTCTATTTGGAGAAGTTGCTCCTTCAGATAAGCATTGGCCCAAGCGATTCAAGGGCTTTATATGTTAGTAACAGACACCTTGAGAGGTGCGTGGGGCTGTGAGAGCTCAGAAGAGAGCTGTGACTAGACCATGGTCACCCAGCTGGCTTCACGGAGGAAGGAGGACTTGGCTTTTCTACCCTGCTTTTCTCACCCATTTAAGAGGACTCAAAGTGGCTGACAAACCTTCTGTTCTTCTCCCCCCCCACAGACAACCTGAGAGGTACGTGGGGCCATGAGAGCTCAGAAGAGAACACTTCACAATTTATATATATGGCATAACCAAAGTTTGCTGCTTAGTCTAGTATTAAGCCAGAAAAAGGAACACTGCTTTGCATCCTGGCACCCAGGCCAGCATCCTGCAAGCTGTTACCTCAGGCGGGTGAGTCGACTGTGGTGGAGAAAAATCCCACCCTGTAAGCTGCTTTCCTTCCCTTTGCTTCTGATGATATATATCCTTCAAGAATGATGGCTTCACCTCATCAGCAGACGAGAACTATAGAATATAAGGTAATTAAAATGGTCAGAGCCTTGCACGTTAAGGTGAATGAAAGGAAGCTGCATGCGCAATGCTGTCTATGCAAAGTTGGGGATGTTTACAGTCTATATCCAGAGAGAGAGAGAAGGAGAAGGAGAAGGAGCATTAATTCAAAGGCCCCTTGGAATTATTTCCAAAATCATCAGCTGGAACTGAAGATACAGCTTGTGCAATCTTAACCCATTCATCATACATCAATACGAGGGGAGGGTTTAGGACAGTGATGGTGAACTTTTTGAGCTCAGAGTGTCAAAATTCGCAAGAAAACCTAGCTTAACTCGGGTGCTGTGTCACATCTAGAAATATCCATAATTTTGTGATATTTGTAGCTCTAGTAAAAAAGTTATATTTTTGATATATGTATTTTATTAAAAGCAAAAACAAATAATTCTTTACATCAGTGACTTTTGTTGCTGAATTTTGTTTGCTAAATCTTCAGTTGAAAGTTGGTATTTCATATACTTCAAGAACAAGCAAGCACTACACGCCCAGGTGCCAAGGTGATCAGGTGTGTCACCCAAAAGGGCTTGGCATGTCACCTGTGACACACGTGTCATAGGTTGGCTATCACTGGTTTAGGATAAGAGGAATTCCAAATGAAAATCATTCCGTTTGCATGCACTGAATTCAATATTATTGCCTTCGTTGTTACTCTTCTGTTATTAATTCCATTGTTTGCTTTTCTTATACTTTGTGAATTTCTCTTATAAGCTCTTTGACATCAATAAAATCCTGAATCAAATTAAATACTTTTTAAAAAAAGAAGTTTGTTACAGTAGGTTCTCATATACTGTAGTGACCTCTAGTGGCCGGTGCTGCAATTACTTCTCCATAGTGAACAATTACCTGCACAGTGCAATTTTTCTACAGGATCACAAATTGGACGAGGTAAGCTGCATTTTACTAACTATGAAAGAGAGCAAGTGGCCTTTTTACATGGCCTTTTTTATACAGGGAAAACACATACAATTTTCTTTAAAAGAAATCAGGAAAATAACGTTTTCTTGGCTTAACATACTTATTTGAAAGAGATCCTGTGTACTCACTCTCAGTGTGACATTTGACATTCTCTTGCACAACAGATCTATTTCTGTCTCTCATGTCCCCAAAACAGAACTCCTAATAAGCAGCAGAAGCATGCCAGTTGCTTCTAACAATAATACAAAAGCAGGGAATGGGGGAAGCAAGAAAACAGAAAAGCATAAAACCAAAGACAAAAATACCTGTTCTGAGGACACCTTTGCAGGGAATAGACTAAATTCATTTCCAAAGTTCTCAGGCAAACTGTGGTACATCTCCTTCTCATCTAGTTTCCAATACGTCAGCCCTAAAAAGCAGAAATATACCAATATTTGTTTTTGTATAAAATTAGCTGTGAAACCTGACAACCCTTCCTGTTTTTCATCTCCACATTAAAGGGACAAATCCCACAGTCAAATGAAATATTCATTACGCTTCAGAGATTTCAGCAGCAACTGGGTTTGAAGTGAAATAATGCTAAAGGTGGTGTATTAATACTGCAGAGAACTCCGGGGAACAGGTTTTGAGAAAGCCAACAGACTTCTACACCTCTGCAAAGGAATCCGCACAGAGATACTCAAAAAGTCTACCAAGAGCTGGACAGCACTTGAACATATAAATCTTTCAAAATCTCAGTTCCAAAATCATATGCAATAACATCTACCTACCTACCTATGAATGAAAACATTATAGGAGTCCTGCTGGATCGAGCCACAGCCCATCTAGTCTAGCATCCTTTCTGACACAGAGGCCCACCAATCGCTTCTGGGCATCTCAAGCAGAAGACGAAGACAGAATCTTCACCTGCTCCTGATTCCTTGCAAATGGCCTTCAGAGGCATCCTGCCTATCTCTCCAACATGGAGATGGTACCTAGGCATCCTTCCCCCCTCCCCACCTGGGGAGCTCCACAGGCTAGGAACTTTCCTTCCTAACCTTCAGAGCAACTGGAGACCATCCACTCTGGCTAAGAAGCCGATGTGAGCTTTGTGGCTGGCTTCGAATCACTGGGTTACAGTTTTCACTGTCTGCTTATGGGCATCCCACATCCATCTGGGTCAGTCAGTATAACTACAAAGTCCTAGACTAGCTGGTCTTTGATCCAATCAGGAAGGGGCTAATTGGAAAGCCTGGATGCTTAAAGTCAAATATACGGGGCCAAAGCTTGCTAAATTTCAATTACCAAGTTTTACTGAAAATGAGTATTTTTATATCACGGAGGCTTGCAGTGTGGGGCCATAAGGCAACAGGAACAGGTGAGGGTAGTCCCTCACCTAGAATCGTTGTAGTTCCAATCAAAACCTTGCTCCGTCTCCTCTTGTTCCAGTTCATAGGCCTCTGCTTGATTCGCAGCTTAATACTACAGAATACAATCACTGGGTCTTGTTTTCAAACAAGTCTTCATAAAGCTTTAAAATTTGGTACAGGCTTCAGTTGTGCTGAACCCAGCAGGGACTGAAGAAAATGTTAAGATGTCTTCTAAGGCCGAGATGTTTAAAAGATAGCACTCACAATATAAAGGGCACAGTGAACTGATGCCTTGATCAACAGTGATCAGCAACATAATGCTACTGACAATTCCATCCATGACTACCTAAGAAACAAAGCCCACAGAGTTCATCAAGACTTAAGAACAGTTGCAAGATTGCTACCCTCAGCTGTGTGTGCTCTTTTTCTGGATTGCATGCTTCTGTTACAGACACACATAAAAATACTGAGGACATACTGAGAACTTTAATACCACAATTCACACTATGCTGCAATTTTATGATACCAACAGCAGCAGCAGCAACACTACTAATAAGGAAAAATAAGCACTTAACTATACCTGAAGTATCGGATACTAAAGAATTTTGGCTTCCATTTGGTTGATTGAGGTAAAAAGTATAAGGTGGAACAGCAGCAGCAGGATTAGTCTATGATTTCAAAGAAGAGAGGAGAAAAAAGACCAATGACGTTTCCGTAATAGAAAGCTGAAAGCATCTACTAACCACAAATAAATACATAGATTTTTGTAAGCAATTTAAGCAAAGTTCAAATTAAGATCTATTAATAGCCTAGTTCAGTGATGGCGAACCTTTTGAACCCGGTGTGTCAAAATTCTCAAGAAAACCTAGCTTAACTCGGGTGCTGTGTCACATCTAGAAATATCCATAATTTTGTGATATTTGTAGCTCTAGTAAAAAAGTTATATTTTTGATATATGTATTTTATTAAAAGCAAAAACAAATAATTCATTACATTTGCTGAATCTTCAATTGAAAGTTGGTATTTCTTACACTTCAAGAACAAGCAAGCACTACACGCCCAGGTGCCAGGGTGACCATGTGTGTCACCCAAAAGGGCTTGGCGTGTCACCTGTGACACGTGTGTCATAGGTTGGCCATCACTGGCCTAGTTCCTGCTAAAGACTGACTGAGGCCCATTCTGCACTGGCCCTTACTCTGGATTATATTCTGAACCTGTCATCCACATGTTGGTGCAGACTATGGCAGGACCCAGCATGGCCTACAATAATCTGCACCAGCATGCAGACGGCTGGTCCCTATCCTGAGATATAATCCAGAATGAGGGCCAGTGCAGAAAGGGTCTGAGTTCGATGGCGCTTATTTCCAAGTATATACCTGATTGCAAGGTAAGCTACTCATTTTAAACAAAAACAGGATGCAAATACATTTATGGCACACCACAGGGAAAGCATCAAGTGTCTGGAGATCACACAATCCCACACATATTGGGCAACCGTCTCATCACGGAGGGGTCAAAAGCAACATAGGAGCTCTTTACGCAGAGGACAAAAAATGTATCTGATGGTGCATCACTCCTTCACACCACTGTTGCGCAAAGGGTCAACATTGGCTGTAGCCTTTTGCATGATCTGGTAGAAAATGGTAGACTTCAGTTAGCTTCAATATAGTACATAAGAACATCTACTCATCCATCTATCACTCCATCCATCCATCCATCCATCTAAGAATGGAGGGGGTTGTGAATCGGCAACATCTGGATACCTCCGGACTCAAGTGTCATCTGTACCCTACAAGGCCAGGACACAAATCCCCACTGAGGTAACAACCTTGAGCCAATCACAGGTGCTCTACGGTAAGAAGAGTTGGCTTTTCTACCCCGCTTTTCTCACCCACTTAAGGAGACTCAAAGCGGCTGACAAACCTTCTGTTCTTCTCCCCACAACAGGCAACCTGTGAGGTAGATGGGGCTGTAAAAGCTCAGAAGAGAGCTGTGACCAGCCCAAGGTCACCGAGCTGGCTTGTGGGGGAGGGAGGAATCAAAGCCAGTATTCCCAGAAAAGAACTGGGCTCCCTAACCACTAGACCAAATTCAAGAGTTCTGGCAGAGAAAAGTGGAACAGGGGAAGTTTGCACACTTGTTGCAGCACAACAGCTCAAGTGCCAGACAAGGCTGAATCCCTAGCCAGCCCCAAAGACTAACCGGGGTGACCCCATTAGGACCCCATTCTGAACTCACTGTACCCACGAATGCCAGCAAAATCCAGATTTAATGGGGTCTTCTTGTTTAAAGGTGTTTTCCGGATTTAGAGGTGTCTTCAATCTGGTCTTCTGTCATGAAGACCGGATCAGAGGATGTGTGTCCACACGTCTATTGGGGCAATGGGGTCCAGGTGCGGGCTTAGAGGCTACCATTTGCATAGCTCACAGCCGTGTAAGCCCGCACGTCCTTCAAAGCTGTCTACAAAGCTGAGCACAAGCTTCGTTATGGTTACGTAAGCAGCTACAAAGCCATGTATCTCTGCCACATCCACCATAACTGGAAGTGACCTGACTGACACCTATGCAAGCTCATCGCACCGTGCCACCAGCAGATCTTCCTACTCAGGCCTCACCGGAGCCTCAGGATGGGTGCTGCGGCGTCCGCACGGCAGCCTTCTGCAGCATCCATTGCCATCAGGTGATAGACGGCCCATGAGGACATATGGGGCCCTCACCAAGATGCGGATCTTCTAGGATCAGATTCAACAAGGACCGGTTTTCAAAGACCCAGATCTTCTTAATGGAGATACATGCAAAAACAACCATGAGGATAAACAGAGGATGGTGTGTGTCTGCTTTTTCTGGATTCTTTGCAGGAAAGGCAGCATGCCTTTATGGGTGTCATAAACAAACAAACAAATAAATGCCACTTATGAAAGGCTTGATAAACAGTGCATCTCTATTGTTCACAGCGTGCATGGGATACATGTATACCCCTGCCAATATCCAAACAGAAGTTATTCACGGCCCAGAGAAGTGTGCAAAACAATCCTATGCACTTTTAATATTTGGAAAAAAGGCGTTTTAGGAGGATCTCTATTCCACTTACATTCTCCGACGGTAAAGTCTGTGTCTCTTCTTTGCAGTGCGAAGGATGGACACCCTCCTCTTCCCCATTGGTCCTTTTCAGTTGGTTTTGTTTCAGCTTTTGGGCCCATGATGTTAAAGGTTTGCTACTTTTGGAGGGTGGGGGGAGAAAAAGAGAACATTTTTCCTCCAGCATTACTTTTCTTCTAAGAGGTTGCAGCGAGAGATAGATAGCAGTAATTACATTCTAAGTTGGGGTGAAAGTGGATGGCATTAAACTGAATTTCCACATTGCAATTTGTGGCAAAGAGTATTGGCAGAGCAATTGCTTTTGAGCTGAAAACGGGGCAGCATACAAAATAAGGATCCGTATCATGACCGAGACGATGCTACTCACTATGACTTCTCAAAATTCTAGAGCCACCCACAGATCAGGGTAACATTAAAGAGCTGTTATTAAGGGACAAACTATTATCAATGCTGGTCATAAAAGAAACTATAAGGGGGGTATTATAAAGGGCTTTATTTCTATTACAGTATTCAAAAAACAAAAATCCTGCAGAATATCAGTGCAAAATGACAAAGAGACAGAGATGGAGATATTAGCATCTGTACCACTTCTTGGGCAATAGAGGAGATAAAAGCAACAAAGAAAGAAACCTGTTATTGCTGTTATTTTGACCCAAAATCGGAACTCTTGGCCAAGGGCAAGACATAAATTCTTAAATAAATAAGTAATGGAATATTAATGGAAAACCTGTATCCATCTTCCTTTCCATTTGGATTCTCAGTTCTATCACAAGGCTGTTAAATGGTTTTACCTAGCAGAAAGTTGAAGTTTTAGGAAAATAAATGCAGTTCTTAGCACCAGAAGGCCAGACTGCTGTTTTCAGCAATTAACTATTTCTGCACCAGGAAAGGTTAGAATA
This sequence comes from Aspidoscelis tigris stejnegeri, assembly GCA_023333525.1. Classification (NCBI taxonomy): domain Eukaryota; kingdom Metazoa; phylum Chordata; class Lepidosauria; order Squamata; family Teiidae; genus Aspidoscelis; species Aspidoscelis tigris. The sequence continues at coordinate 6,453,709 of JALMGA010000020.1, forward strand.
AAATGACTGCTTGTGAAACTGCAGTTTTCCTTAGTGCCACAGACAGAAAGGTAATGGCATAATGTCCTTATTAGTTGGCTTGCTAATATTCTTTTTTTTAAAAGAACAGTAAACACTTGCAATGACCATAATAGCTTCCTTGGAATTAACAGGCAAAGGAAGAAACAAGTAAGACCCCGTCCAAAGAAAATGGTCAGAGAAACCACAGTAAGTTACTCGGTGGGCAGTAAACAGTGGCTGTATTTCAGCTCAGTCTCTCTATAACTTACTTTCCCAAAGGGACACTCTCATAAGGAACTCTTTTACTGTGAGCCAAAAAAGGGACAATGTACTTTGTTTAAGGTTACAGTTCTATTCATACAGATATGCACAGTCTGGCATTTATTACATGGTTAATCTACTCGACAAAAAAACCCACCACAAACAATCTCATTTTAAGCTTTCCAAGATCTCCAACCCTCAAAAGAAATGATTTGGCTAAATCCTACACAGAAAAGCATTATAAAACATAGTGAGGCTGCAGCACAACTCATTAGCAGTGGATCTGCCCCCTGACTGGGAAGATCTGATGCCCAGCATCATCAGGGACGGCTAGCAGAAATTCAGCCCTTGGCCAACCATCTCCTCTCCATCTCCAGGTATTGTCAGAATTATAGGGTGTTTTTCCACTGCAGCCCTTAGATCCGGATCTAAGAAGATCCAGATCTAAGAATGGGTACATTTCTTAATCCGGATCTAGTGGATCCGGATTAAGGGAAGCACCCAATGTGTTTCCATGGGAGATGTAGCACCCATTAGAAATGGGTGCTAACACCGCTGCTGTGGAAACAGCTTTGCACCCATCTGGGGAATCTGGATCGACCCACAAGGGGTCGGTCCATTTCCCGACGTGTTTTGGGGGGCAGGGGGTGCAGTCTTCGAAGCAACTTCGAAGTGATTTCGAAGTGACTTCGAAGCATGAGCTCAACTTTCGAAAGTTGAGCTCATGTTCAAAGTGACTTCGAAGCTGACTTCGAAGTCACTTCGAAGTGAATGTGAAGTCAACTTCAAAGTCACTTCGAAGCCAATGTTGCGGGGTGGGTCAAAGGTGCATCCCCTCCCCCTAGCCTCCTTTGGACCCCATTGCCTGTTTCCAGTGGAAACAGGCTCCCTTTAATCTGGATTTTCTGGCAGAAGACCCCATTGTAGACCCCATTAATGGGGTCTACAGAAAATCCGGATTAAAGGCCAAAAAGATCCGGATTTCCCCCACAGCAGTGGAAACAATCGGGTTCAAAATGGGTGCCGTAGTGGAAATGGGATCATCCGGCTCACAGACAAAAGGTACAAAAATGGGTGCAAAAATGGGTACAATTGACAGTGGAAAAACACCCATAGGCTTTTGCCCGGAGACTCCTTTGAACTTGCTGGGTCCAAGAACTGATCTACAGACCTCCCTTCTGAAAGCCCCCATTCACACAGAACAGAGTGAAGACCAAACTAGAATACCCAAAATGGCACCTGGTCCCGTCTATAAGAGGCCTCCTCAAAGAGATCTACTGACATACCCCCAAATGGCATCCTGATCCAGCCTACCAGCAGACCTTCTCAAAGCGGTCTACTGAGATACCAAGGGGAAGTATATCTGCATGCCTCCACGGTCCAATGTATCACAGGAAGCTCATTTTGGCAGTAAAACAAGGCGCATGGCCTAAATGGATCTTCTGGATCTCCAAAGGTCAGGACATTTTGTTCCTGGCCTTTAGAGCTTTTGGGGGCAAGCCACAGAAGCTCTAGTGCAATTTCAGAGCTGGCACAAAACAAACCATCCCTACACACATGGCCTTGTTCTAATCCCAACACAATCTGTACCAGTTTGAGACAGATTACATAGGCTGAACAAGTAGAATCAGACTACGAAGGCTAAGAGCGGAAATAAACCCAAGATTCTGTTGGATGTAGAACTTTTTTTAGGAAATCCAGTGATGCTTCTTTCTCATTTTTTTTTCTTTTTGGGGTAGAGGGGGGGGGGTGTTTTACTTTTCATATTGTGCACTTGGGGACTTTTTTCTTAAATTATTCTGTTTCATTTTGCATTCTGTACTCTTGCAGGCTAAAAATGCAAACAAATAAAACGAAACAAGACCTCTCGCCTGAAAACTTACCACTAATACTCCAATAGGCCAATTATTACAACAAGGCAAACATACCTTACTAAATGTTAGATCATTTTCCATATGGTAACAAAATATCAATCTTGACTTCCCAGAGTTTTGAATCAAACGAAAAGTGTTGCACACCTTAAGCAGTTCTCCCATCTAAATTAAAAAACAAACCAGCATGCTGGCTTTGAAGATTTTCCGGGGAATATCTACAAACACCGCCTACACAAAACCTACTTTTGCATTCATGACTATGTCAGGAAAAAAAGTGGAAGATGAAAGAACTGGTACAAAACAGTAAAAGATCTAAGAGGTAGCCCTAAATATTCCAAAGGTAATCACCTACCTGTTTGTTTTTCCGCACTGACTTTCACTGACCTTAGGCTCAAATTCAGAAGGAAAAACTATATTATCGTCCTTTAGCGGTAGGCAATACTCTACTGCTGGTGCTGGAAACTCTTTTTTATCGTGAACACTGGCTGTAACTAAGTCCTCCTCTGCCGATGATCCACTGTCCTTTCTTTTGATAATCTCATCTGTATTTTCCATGCACATCTGAATGTCTTTATGATTGTTAAAATTCAGCTCTGCAGCAGAACAGGTGGCATATCCGCTGCTGATCGAAACGCTGTTTGGGAAGCACTCCTGATGCGCCGCTGAGCCCTCCGGCCGGCTCTGAACATCACTGGTCTTCAGCTGAATGGCAAAGAGTTCATTTTCTTCAGAGCTTTCACACTGCAACCCCATCGGACTCTCTAGCGAGGAGAAACTGTTCGTAAGCTTGACCTCAGAGATTTGCTTGTTGCACAGACACACATTCTGGTTTTGGAGCTTCACCAAGTGCTTGATTTCATTACGTATCCGCTACAAAGAAAAGTACAGTCCGTTTTTAAAAGTATGGAAGACTTTTAGAATTTGCACAAGAAGAATAACGTCTTGTTTTCTTACCCGCAACACCCGTATGATACATACAGGCACGGCATGCAGAGTAGACCCACCTCTACCATCAAGAACATGCATGTGCCCATGTCAATGTTGCTTGGTTAAGACTACATTCTGCATTGTACTGGAGATAAACACAAAACACACCTACAGATAAATTTCCCACACATGCTTAAGTGGTCCGGCTAGCGTGTCTTTCCCCAGAAACAAATAGTCATTCACCATGTAAAGATGATTTAAAAGATTTTTAGGATCTCTGAAAAGATTTTACATTTTTCAATGACAACTACGGTACAATCATCACTCGTGAATTTTATGCACCTTATTCATGAAGGTCTAATGTCCTTCCTTACTGGTTGTGTGACACACACATACCCAAAAAAGGGCAGCAAACCCATATATTTAAGAGTTTGGCACCGATCAACAGCTGGTTTTCAGGATCAGAAACAGTAGTGAAAAATCAGATGCTTGGAAATAAATTCCCTCATCAGTTGAGAACCACAGTGTTTTTCTGGAAGCTAACTCTCGTGAAGAATGTTAAACACATAAACCCACCTACAGCTTCCAAAGTCCTCTGATGCATGTATAGTACAAGCTTACATATCTTTAAAGCAAGATGTGGTGGCAGCTTAAGATATAAACACTTCTTTTTCTTCTTTAAAATAGAAAGCTGTGGTAAGAAATGCAGCCACTGTTTAAAAACTGTGTTCTTCCTCTACCATTCCACACCACACCGTGAAGCACAAAAGCATATGCAGAAACACTTACACATATAAAAAAGAATCAGTTAATAAACGTTCAGTTCTCATATGGAACCTATGATTACCACATGCTGTCCACCCTCTTCCGTAAGGATCAAAAATAACAATGCTTCTGTTTCAAACAGCACCAGCCTCCAATCCTTAGAAATGCTGATCTGGTATGGACCACTGTTTTCATAATAACTATACATGCAAAGACTTTGGTGACATCTGTACAACAAATACCAAACTTCGACTCAGGCAAAAAAAGTTGTTCATCTATGCCCCCTTTTCCAAAGGTTTAGTTTTGAAAACAAACAACCCCAGGCAAGCACCACTTAGTGAGTAACAGCAACACATAATTTTTGGATGTCTACACATAAAGAAGTAAGAGCACATGTGATAAATGAATTGTGAGACAAAACAGGAGGAGGAATTAGGAAAGAAAGAGAAAAGAATGGAAAAGAACAATACCTCTTTGTTATTTGTTTCAGTTTCAGGAACAGGTGGTTACTACTAGTAGTAAGGGCCATCGGGAAAGGGAAGGGAAAAACAGCAACCAAAAGGATGTAAATATTAAAATGTACCAAAGCATAGTCTTCAAATGTATCAAATATCCATTTTCAAATACTGTACAAAAAGAGACTCATGTACGCTGACATTTCTATGGTAGAGAGGAAGGCAAGTTTGAATTTCTGAGAAAGGAAAACTGGTTATGCCAAATAACTGTTTTTACAGACTACAACAAAGAGGTATATGAAAAATGCAAGTACCTAATTCCCTCCACCCCACCCCCAGACAACACAACAGGTTGCTGCCTACACAGAAAAATTTGAAATGTCTTCAGCGCTGCACAGGGATGGTGCCTAAATATCCAATACCACGGAAACAAAATACTTTTCCAGTCACCATTACAAAGGCAGCTCTGCACAATGTCTAAGTTCCATATGGTCCCTCAGGGCAAGTGAGAGAAAGGTGGAAATGAGCTGCCAGTTTGTAGGACAAGCCTCTCTGCAAAAAATATTTAGCAAATCTTCCTCTGCTTAAAGGGTTAGTTAATCCTGCTCAAGTTATTTGAAGCTTGAGCCCCTGATGTTTTGCAATTACATGACAGCAGAATGTGGGAATTTAATTCTAGACTATAAAGGACAAAAATAATCAACCGCAGAAAATGTTATTTGGACACTCTACATTTTGTAAGGGTGCAAAAAAGAAAATCACAATATTCCCTATTTTTACAAAACGAAGTCACATTTTTAAGAACTCTGGGAGCAAAGGTTCATAGTACTCAGGATTCACATCCTTACTCTTTTCAGTGCACACGTACAGACCCAGTATAATGGACTTCACAGTACAGAAGGCACACATCTAAGCATTTGTGCATGCTTTGTCCAAATAATATTTCAGGAAGTGTTCACGCTTCCTCTGAGCTCCAGAACAAGAATGACAGAAGCACACAGGAAAAGAAGGAACTGCAAATCCACAACATTGAACAGATTTTGAAATTCATGGGAAGAAAAAGTCTTTTATTAAGTAGAATACTGCCCCAGAAGACAGGAGCAGTAGGTAAATTTCCTAGAGTGAAGGAGTCAGGCAAGCCAAGAGGCTAAAGGCCTGTTTCTGCTAGAGTCTGAACTACATACAAGAGACCCCTATCCTGATATATGTTCCAGAATATGGCCAACTGTCAACAGACCCTAATAGTCCAATTCTAGCAGAGCAGCAGCCTTCTTCTAACATATCCAAATCCTGCTTAGCTGCGGCCACAAACACCATCAAAAGACACTTCTGTTTTCCCGCATCAGCTGTTTAACTGACATAAATGATGGCAGATCTTGTCAAAAAAGAACGTAGGTGCATCCCCTTTTATAGGGCTGAATATAGGGTTTTCATTAGATCAATAGGGCATCCACTTCTAGAGGAAGAAGGGTGCACACCATATTTATCCCCTCATGGCCAAAGTCTCCTACAGGAAGTAGAGCATGACTCACACTATCCAATCCCCTCCACAAAGGTGGCAGATACAAGGGTTTTTATCATGTTGGTTTTAAATGTTGTATTGGTTATTATTGTTTTGATAAAGTTTTTTGATATGTTCCATTTTGAAGGTTGTTACCTGCCCTGAGACCCTCGGGTATAGGGCGGGATATAAATATAAATAAATAAATAAAAGAAGGGTTAGGACTGTGTTGGACTGGATTGTACCCATGCATCTTAAATGCACAAACCTCTGCCAGTTTAGCATACTACTACTTCATGGACCTGATCCATGAGGGCAAGGCAAGGACGGCTTAGGTCTCTTACCAGCTGGAACAGTCAGGCAGATGAAGATACTTACATGGATTTGATGACAGAACACTTTTTGCTGGGCCGCTATCTGCTCCTGACATTTCTTCTCCACCAGTCCGAACAATCGCAACCACCTGGTCTATTACAAGTGAAGTAGTTTCAAACGGAAAAAAAAAGAAAGAAACAGATTTCAGTCTTGTTTTCCAGTCTGTATCTAGCACAAGAGAGGCTTATTCTTCAGAGTTGGTGAGAAAGCCTTCCATGCTGTTCAGAATCCATTACAGAAACCAGAGAGCTTTCATAATATTAACCTTATTTTAAACATTCGCTAATAGTGATCACGACAAAGCAATTTTTAAAGGAGAAGCATTACACACCTCACAGTTTTTCAGTGCTTCTGAATCACTGTCCCTTTCAGAGTCTTGGAAAAAGGAAACGGCCAGGCCAAACTCAGTGGGAATTCTGGCAGGACTTGGTTTAGATTTCCTCAAGAAAGCGGAGCTGCTATTTAGGTTGGATGAGGAATGATGGCTGGGGAAAAAATGGATTGCTGAGTCAAGTGGCAAGCAGAATAGTCCTTACAGTGCTATGTGAGCTACACAACCTTATTTGTGTTCAACAGGCAACACTCCTAAAGCAAAAATAATTTGCAAACTTTAAAATACAGTACGGTGGAAATAATCATCTAAACTAATGAAAACGAGGGTAAGATGTTCAAGAGTGAGGGATTGTTACTGTACTATTAATGAGTAACTGTAATAAATCCTCCAAGACAAAATCTCAGAGCAGACTCACTATAATGTGATTTACCAACTGCAAACATCCTGCTTCTTAAATGTTTCTACAACATCCTAATGCCGTGGTTAACCTGGGATCCAAGTACCCCAAGGGGTCCGCGAAGGTCCCACAGAGGTCTGCAGTAGGCCAGCAGGGGTGGAGTGGGGGGGGGGGGGCGATGTGAGGTTGGGGGACAGCAGTCCACAGCAACAAAAAGTTATGTAAAGGGGGTCCATGGGGAAGCCAAGGTTAAGAACTGCTGCCCCAATGCATTTCCCAGCCTCTCTTCTCCTGCCTGGTCCTAGGGATGCTTCCAGCTGCAAAGCAAAGCTTTGGGGAAAGAAATAATAATCTGATTCACAGAGGGCAGTATGGAAAAGCATGCCAACGGCATTCATGATTTAAGGAAACTATTCTGAAAAGAATTACAGAATCGTAGGAAGAACCCACTGTGCTCCTCTTCCCAAATTAATTTTCTTTGTGGGCAAAATGAACCCCTGATGCTGCAGATGGCACAACCAGGTCTTAGATTTCATAGCCTGAGTAATTATGGGCAGAAAATGATATCTAAGTATGTTTTCTATTGCCGTATTATGACTATGAACGCTGACACTACAACAGACCGCATTCCCAGGCTGACATTATCATAAGCTGCCAGCCAACAACAACGCCACTCTATACTTTACTCAAGATAAATGCAAAAGTCTACACAAAACAGTCAATGGACACGGATCGCATGTCACAAACGGCAAAAATTCAAAAGCTAACGGAAAGCGTATATCAGCTTTCACAGGACACCCTGAAGCTGGTCTGAAGGCAACTATAATGGAAGGCAGGAACTTCAAAGGAAAACTGCAACGTAAAACTTCTGGGTTACAAGTCATTTACAGTCACAGTACCATCTTTGCTTGACTGAATCAATACAATGGACTGTTATTGCACCTGTTGATTGGCTTACAATGAATGTTAGCCATTGCAACTGTGTTTTCCCCCCCCAAATGGCATCTCTAAAACATAATGACAGTATTAATTCTTTCTCCTAACTGTATCAAGAATCAGCAGTTGCTTATCTGTCAGCACTCTTCAACAATGAGCCATCCAAAAGCTACATCGGACACCTTTACAAAGCGGTTTCTTCATAATAAAATTAACTGATTCTACATTTTCATTTTTAACGGTTTTAATTGTGAAGCTTCTTCAAAGAAACTGTGATTGTGAAGGATAGACAGATGTAATTATGTTTCACATTTATTTTGTTGAAGATTGATACACAAACTGTATAAGAGCTTTTGATAGCAACTTAAATGGTTATGAAGCACACCTTGTTACCTGTTATTGCTTAATTTGCAGCCAACAGAGCTGTGATCATGTCTGGCACTACTGTCCACAGAAGATGACTCTTGTTCAGTGTTCAACAAATCTACACTTTCCATAGCTCATGCTTGCAAGAGATGTGGTTATCCTTTTGAATAAATAAGTAAGAAGACATGTGTGTTTATTCAAAATGCATTGTTTAAAAGAATACCGTCTATGAAAGATACTGTCTATGAAGCCACACAACTTTTTTGTCAGGGTATACTCAGAAAATCAAATTTAAAAAACAATCTTCAACAAAGAATAATTTGTCTCTTTATGATATTATTGTCACTCTACACATGAATCTGAGATATGGACATGCAAAGCGTTCCAAAAAGTTAGTTATAGAATTGTGAATGCTGTTAAATCCTCAAGTGGAACTTTGCCACATTGATCTCTGCTATTTTTTTCTTAATGATCCGTATTTTTCCGAGGCTTTTTAATTTCTACAGCACCATTCCTTGGTGATGGAAGGTGGTCAAAGATCAGCAGTAGAAAAGTGTTGAAAAGCAAAGGATCAGTCTTGATCATCAGCATCAAAAGGCACAGCAAACCACTTCTGTGTCCTTGCTAAGACAACTGCAAATAAATGTTCATGCAGTTCAGATTCAAGGATGGTTACAGCTTCCTTTATTTTTTGACACAGCAATATTATTCTGTTTCAGGAATATTCAAAACTTCCTAGCAAAATATCATTTCACTACTTAATTTTACCTATGTCGCTGAATACAGAATTCGTATTTTAAAAAGCAAAACATCCTTTGCTGTTAAAAGAATTTTTTTAAAAAAAAAAAGTACAGAAATCAACAATTTTCTAGTACACTACAGCTGACCTACTTTTCTCCTGCAATGCTTCTTTTCCATTAATTATTTGTGCCACGTGCTCAGATTATTCTCATAGCAGTGAAAAGAACACTCCGCCTGAAAAATATATTTAATGGTTTTATTCTACAATTTTGAAAACAAACATACTAATGTACAATAGTTAACAAGCACTTACAGACTATTCTGGCATATAAGACTACTTTTTAACCCAGGAAAATCTTCTCAAAAGTCGGGGGTCGTCTTATACGCAGGGTATCGTCTTCTTATATGGCGAGTAAATCCCAAAATCTGTATTTTAACTGGAAAAGTTGGGGGTCATCTTATACACTCAGTCATCTTATACGCCGGAATATACGAGTACTTAAAAAATTAAAACAGTAGAAATATATGCATCCAGCAAGTAATTAACCAGAAAATCCTTGAAAACTTTAAAGTTATCTATGCTTTTCTACTAGTTTTCATTTTATAAGGACATGCCTTTTGAAACCTGAGCAGCAACAGCACCCATCACACGATATGCAAGTTACATCACTAATGGATTATTAGAAAAGTTGAGGAGAAGAAAGAACAGCCTATTCAGTTTTAGATATTACGGCTCACAACAGCAGAGATAGAGCTAACTACAGAGACAAGAGGGGGGAAAAGATGCAAATAAGGCCCTCTGGGAGAAAATTTCATGAAGCAGCAATACATCTATCCATCAAAGCAGCAAATTAGGCGTCAATGATCTATTATTCTATGGAAGAACCTGGTTCAGCACCCTATGCTGTCAGCTATTTCGGCTTTGATGATAATGCTAAAATTACTGAATCACTGGCAGCCAGAAGGAAAATCCTTGAAGAACAATTTCTGCCTGTCAAATGGGTATTAGCCACCTCTGTGCAAGTTTTTCTACAGGGAATGCTGATGGTGATATATGGTCCCTGGGGTATGGAACAAGAAGCACAGGATAGAATTGGAATGTCCATAGCCTCAGAATAGTTTCTGCAAGCATCTTCAGTGCGTTATAATAAATGGTTCTTAAATTGCCCCTGCCATTTTTAAGATGGTGAATCTCTGAACAATGTGTTTATTTCCAGAGATGGCTGGCCTATAAATACAAAATGAGCAGTGATACATCATATACTCCACCTTATTGCCTGAATTCATTGTCCTGTTCCAGCTTTCTAATCCAAGTGTGTCAAGAAATAGCTCACTATATCCAATGGGGCTTACTGTGATTCCTCTGTGAATCCCTTTGCCGCCATTTGGAGTTCCAGCAATTGTGACTCAAGCTCCACCTAACTTAGGCAATATGTCACTAGGAACAAAAATTATTGCTGCTCCCTCTCTCTCAGATCAATGCCCAACTAGTGTACAAAGGGCTTAATATGAAACGAAACATGTATCTCACTTTTCAGTTCTTTCAAACAACATTTGGGTTTGCAGCCCAAGACTTTTGAAGGAAAGCAGCTTATAAGAACATAGGCCTGAAAATTCAATTTAAAAACTATAATGTATGTTTTTGCCCCAAGAAACTCATCAAGGAGATACACATTTCTCTTAGTATAACTGAACTATCTAAAAGAAGAAAATAAAAAAAAATGTAAGAACTCAACCACTCCTTGGTTCTCAAACATATGCCTTGCGTCTGATAAACAGCACAGAAACCATTAAAGCACTTCTAGGCCAATATGGTACAGAGATAACGACATTCAAAACTGGAAGGTGATAATAAGAGACAGTAGGAGTGTAACAGATACCTGCATTGGAAATCATATATTTTAGATGTTCTTTGATGTGGTCACATATGGCTTAGTTTAGTATATTGCAATATTTTAAAATGGGTTGAAATCCCCACTTGGTCATGAAAGCTCAATCGTTGATCTTGGACCACTAAATCCCACTCAGCCTATGGCTGCTGTGAGAAAAGAAATGGAGGAGAAAATAAGGTTGTATGAGATTCAACCCTCCAGGTCCTTCCTTCCTTCCTTCCTTCCTCCCACCCTCTAGTTCCTCCCTCTCTTCCTCCCTCCAGGTCTCTTCTCTCCTTCCTCTCTCTTCCTTCCCTCCCTCCCTCCTTCCCTCTAGGTCTCTCCTTCCTCTCTTCCTCGCTCTAGCTGTCTTCTCCCTTCCTCTCCACCTCCCCCCGGTCTCCCCTCCTTCCGTCTCTCCCTCCACGTCCTTCCTTCCCTCCCTCCCTCCTTCCTCTCTACCTCCCTCTAGTTCCTTCCTTCCTTCCTTCCCTCCCTCCAGGACTATCCTTCCTTCCCTTCTTCCTCCCCCCCTCCCTCCCCCCCTGGCCTCTCTCCCCCAAAGGAAGCTTGACAGCGCGGGACGGGGGCGACCAACTGGGGGACGGGACGGGGGTCGAAGGGATGGCGGGCAAGGGATGGAGGTCGCTGCTGAGGGCCCGAGGGCGCCTCCTTCCTTCCTTCTCCCCACCCCTGGCCTGGCGGCCCTTCCGCTGCCTTCGGGGTGTCCCCAGCTCCCCCCTACCTGCATCTTTTCGCCTCAGGGAGCGACCCGGACACGGGGTGGGGGGTCAGCAGCGGCGAAAGCGCCCCTCCCTCGCCCCCTCGCCCGCCTTCCCCTCAGGGCGAGGAGGGTCTTGCGCTCCTCCTCTTCCTCCCCCGTGTAAACAAGCCTCTCGCCAGCCTTTCCCTCCAGCAGCCCGTCGCCGTCGCCGTCGCCGTCGCCGTCGCGTCACGTCACTGTCGGCGGCGCCCGCTCCCCGGGCTGAGGGAATTTCGAAGGCGCGCACCATCCGCCCGACGGCTAGAGGCGGGGCTGTTCCTGCTGCTCCTCCCCCCTCCTCCCTCCCATTGGTTGCCGCGCGGCCGCTCGTAACACCCGATTGGCTGTCTAGAGAGGTGGGGGGAAGGAAGAGGGCAGCGATGATTCGCCGCTGCGGTCTCGCGCCTCAGCGGCGCGGCGCTGAGCCGCGGCAGGGCGAAGGAGGCGTGGCTTAAGGGCCTCTGCTATCCCATTGGCTATCGCCTTGCTCCGCACCCCCTCCCCTCCCCTCGCGTTGTTTTGATTCGAGTCTTGCCAGCCTTGCGTCGTTCGCTCGCGCAAAGGGCAAACAATAGAAGCCGGCGGCGCATGCGCGGAAGGAAGGAGGGAAGGAAGCAGGCTGGCTGCTGCTGTTCGCCCCAAAATAATCGTCCTTTATAGGTAAGAGGTTTTGCTTCGTTTGCATCTCGCCTTTTACCTGGGCGGAGGGTCACAACAATGCTACAAAACACAGATACTAAACAGTCTTTAAAATATTATCCATCCAACCTCCCTCCCTCTTTGACACCTGGGGTTAACCTCCTAAGCCAGGGGGGGCACCACAGAGGAGGCCCTGCCACCTGCTGAGCGCAGCTCTGTATGGGAAACTGAAGAGTCTTATTATGGAAGGGATGTCGGTCCTGCCTTTACTTTCCTGCAAGGAGCCGGAAGCGATTTGCACAGTTCTGCCCTCCCTTCATTTCCCCTGCACAACAACCCTGTGAGGTGTTTCGGGGGAAGCGGGATGTCGTTGGATCCTAACTCTTTGGATCCTAAACTGGCACTTTAATCCTGGACTTCTGATGGCACACCTGGGCATCTATTAAGGCCTCACCTGGTTCCCACCAAGGGGGCTGAACCCTCTGACCTAGGAGGAAAGGTTGAGGGATCTGGGAATGTTCTGCTTGCAGAAGAAAAGACTGAGAGGAGACATGATCACGGTCTTCAAGTATCTGAAGGGCTGTCACAGTGCAAAGGGATTGTCCCTATACTCACTTGTACAAGATGGGAGAACTAGAAACAACGGGATGAAACTTCAAGGGAGTCAATATAGATTAGATATTAGGAAACACTTGCTGACAGTGAGGGCGATCAATCAGTGGAATAAGTTGCCACGGGAGGTGGTGAGTTATCCTTGGCTGGACCTACATCTGTCTGAGATGGTTTAGGAAATCCTGCATTGAGCTGGACTCCATGACCCTGGAGGTCCCTTCCAGCTCTATCAATCTATGATTTGCTTTTGACTTGAGAAAAAAAATACTCCATATAATATACCCAGCTCTGATGGCCATACTCTGGACCCATCTCCACCCTCAAACCAGGTACATGTAGAGTCGAGGATGGAATAGGTCAAGCCCTGTGTCTTCTCTGCTCACCTGCACCCGCCCCATCCGCCCTTTTGCATCCAAAGCCTGGGGGGCAGGGAGAGAAACCCTCAGGCGCTCTGCCCACTTGCCACCTTATATTATGCAACCCGGTACCTGGCCCTCCCCCAAGTAAAGCCAGAACTGGGGAAGGAAGGAGGCCACAGTTAAGATCTTCCAAGCTCTTTCTTCACATGGCCTTATTCTGGGATGTATCCCAGAACAGGGACCTGCTATCTGCATTCTAGTAAAGTAACTTTATTGATTAGCCATATGACCATATCAAGTTTACAAAAGATAAAATCGTATATAAAACAAGGGTCAAAACAAAATAAAAATAACATCATTATTTGTCCCCCTCGCAAAACATCCCATTCAACTCAATGGATAATTTCCTAAATCAGGCAGCCTTAACAAAAAACAGAGCTACCTTCTATGTCACCTGGCTGTGTTCTCCCTGCAGAAGGTAAGTCAACTTATGCTCTGCATTCTAGTGGGACACATTTTGCAAAAGGAGGCCCAGACAAGTTGTTCTTATTGAGGAATACAAGGGACAGGTAAACAAAATATCAATGGCTTTAAGGAAGGGTTAGACAAACTTATGAATGACAGGTGTACCAACGGCTACTAGAATGGATGCCTAAGTACATCTTTCAGCCTGTGGGGACAAGCAGGAGGCTTCTAAGGCCAATTGCTCGCATTCGAGAGCAGGAGAAGGTTTGCCCTTGTCTCTGCTTGAGATGCCCATGGGCAATTGGTGGGCCACTGTGTGAGACAGGATGCTAGACTAGATGGGCTGTGGCCTGATCCGGCAGGGCTCCTCTTGGGTTCTTATGGAAAAGATCTTCAACCAAGCATGCTAATGCAGACCGTAGAAGGCCCCAGGAGGGCCCTGCCGTAATCTGCATTACCTTGTGGCCAGCAGACCGCTATCCTGAGATACATTCCACAGTAAGGCAGTGCAGAAAGGGTCCAGAAAAACAACCCAGGACTCTCACATGTCCTGCCTTTTTGACTACAGAACCAGGAAGCAAGCAACAGCCCCTTGGGAATCTGTGACAAAGAGACCCAGAGGTTCAGCTTTTAGCAAGCAAAACAACACAGTAATAGTGTATTGGGCTGGAAGGTTTAACAAGAGAATCTCCTGAAGCCATGCCGTGCCTAACTAACCACAAGGGTGCTGCCTCTGAAGACAAGAACCTGCAGCATTGCAAAAATGAGTTTTCAGTGCATGCTTACCATGATGAAGGTCTGCCAACCAGCACGGAATCAGCTGCTTGGTTGCAGTGCAGTGGTTTTCACTATTTTTAGTGGGCCTGCAGTGGAAGGCAATGAGGCAGGGCTTGCTTTACCTGGCAACTGATGTGGCAGGCAGCAGATTGTGACTTCACTGCAATGCAATGGGTGGGGAGGGGAAAATCAGCAGTGAAGCACAGATCTTCAAAGAGCTTGTATTTCTCCTTAAAATAAAATTTAAAAAGCGTGGGAAGATAGTAGTTGCTTTATAATCTGTGTTGCCAGTTTGACTTTCTGCAGCGATCCTGGACGTTTGTCTCCGTTCGTAAGTTGTATTGCCTGAACAGGTAAAGGCTAGAATCCTGGCTGCACTTGGGAGGCACAAGATTTTGCTGAGACAGAACTGTCTGAGAATAGTTTGCATTCCTTATCATACTAGCCCAAGGTCACCCAGCTGGCTTCGTGGAGGAGAATCAAATCTGGCATTCCTGGATAAGAGTCCAGCTCCCTAACCACTAGATCAAACTGGCTGAAAAGGTGTTGCTTACACTTCAACATACCAAGGAAGCTAGTTTGGTCTTGTGGTTAGAGGCCCGGACTCTTATCTGGCAGTCTCTCAGTTCAATCCTGCGCTCCTCCTCAACGCCAGCTGGGTAAACCTTGGGCTAGTCACAGCCCTCTCTCTGAGCCCCACCTACCACAAAGTGGAGAAGAACGGAAAGTTTGTCAGCTGCTTTGAGTCCCCTTAAAGGGTGAAAAAAGTGGGGTATAAAAGCCAGCTCTTCTTCTTTCTGCTAGCAGTCGGGAAAGGCCCTATGTACATTCTGAGCACCAAGGAAGCTTTTGTCTAGGGAGAAAAATAAGCGTGGAGGCCGATGCCCCCCCACCCGCGATACATACTACGTTGGCAGGGTTCGCCCATCAGACATTGGCAAGTCTATTTTGACAAGGAGCCCATCCTTCCTCTCTACAAAAGGCAGAATCAGCACAGTCCGTCGCCAGCCACTGACGTTGAGCTCTGCACTGAATCTGCCTGAGAAGCGCCAAGCGCAGGGAAAGGCTCATTGTGTTGTCTGCTGCAATTGTTTTCTTCGTAATCCGAGCTGAACTAAATGCTGCTGAAGAATATCTGTCTGGATTCTTCCCTCTCTCCACCTCTGCAGCCAAAGAGGCCACATCACTGGGATTTTGTCATGTCCGCTTCCCACGTGCGGCTCTCGGCCGACGCCTTGAGCAGACTGAGTGGTTGCTTGTGGGCGCCGAGTCCCTGGCAGAAGCAAAGCTTTTTACTGCCCCAACGGTCCGGATCGCCGCTGCTCCTTGAAGCGGGGAAGAGTCGTTTTGCTGACCTCCTTCCACTCAGTGAAGCTGACCTGCAAGAACAGTTTGTCCGGGGCTCTGGACCCGGAGGGCAAGCAGTGAACAAAGCCAGCAACTGTGTGGTCCTGAAACATCTTCCCTCGGGAATTGTGGTAAAGGTGATTTGCCCCAACTTGCTTCCATTCAGCATTTCTAACTCAGAGCTTGCAATGGTCCAAACACAGCAGATAAGAACATAATCGTCAGAGGAGACCTGCTGGATCAGGCCACACGTACAAATGTCCAAAATATTTGTACACATAACTCAAAATATTTGTATTCGTATGAATACTAAAAAAAACCCAATGTGTGGACATTCCGAATTCATCCAAATAATGAATATTTTGAATATCTGTGAGCATCCCTAGGCCACAGCCCATCTAGTCCAGCATCCTGTTCCAGACAGTGGCCCACCAATTGCCCATGGACTTCTCAAGCAGAAGATGAAAGCAAAACCCTTCACCTGCTCTTGAATCCCAGCAAGTGGCCTTAGAGGCATCCTGCTTGTCCCCCCAGCCTGAAAGATATACTTAGGCATCCATTCTAGTAGCCATTAATACATCTGTCCTCCATTAATTTCTCTAATCCGTTCTTAAAGGCATCCAGGCTGGTTGCTGTCATCACCTCATCTGGTAGCAAATTTCACAGGCCGATGACCCTCTGGGTAAGGAAATGCTTCTGCTTGTCTATCCTAACTCTCCTACCCATCAGCTTCACAGAGTGTTCCCTAGTTCTCTACCACACAAAACTAGCACTCTGTGGAGATGATGGACAGGAAAGGGGAAGGATTTCTTCACCCAGAGGCCGATCGGTCTGTGGAATTTGCTGCCAGAAGAGGTGGTGACAGCAACCAGCCTGGATGCCCTTAAGAAATGGTTAGACAAATTCAAGGAGGACAGTTGTATGAACAAGTTACGAGATACTGATTTCAGGTTGGAGAGAAAGGCAGGATGCCTCTCCAGCAGAAGACAAAATTAAAAATCTTCACCTGCTCTCAACTCCCTGGAGGCAGTACTTGGGCATCCATTCTAGTATCCACTGGTAAACCTGTCCTCTATGAACTAAGAGAAGCCCAGCAAATGGCCTTTAGAGACATCCTACCTGTCTCTCCAGTCTGAAGGCAGTGCCTGGGTATCCATTCTAGTAACGATTGATTGATTGATTGAATTTCTATTCCGCCTATACCTAAAGATCTCAGAGCAGGTAACAACAATTAAAATCAGACATACTCTAAAGCAACAACAGTATATATTAAAACAGTAGCAGTGTTTGTAAAGTGGGAAGAGACAGTGCATTTCCATTTAGCCAAAGGCCAGGGCAAAGAGGTGCGTCTTCACCGCCTTCATAAATGTATACAGTGAAGAAGCCTGATGCACCTCAAGGGAGAGACTATTCCATGGCTTAGGGGCCATCACTGAGAAGGCCCTCTTCCAGGCACCCACCCCTTTTACTATTAAGGGTGTTGGGACACCCAGGTGGGCCTTCCCACCAGATTTTTTAAATCCTTCCTTAAAGCTAATCAGGCCGGTGGTTGGCACCACCTCTTCTGGTAATAAATTCCATTGATTGATTAACAAATCCTAACCTTTGTCAGTCCTAACTCTCTTGTACCAACATTACATTTGCCACACCAGTTTGACTTATATCTAAAGGAATGTCTTCTCCCATATCCAAAAAAGATCTGGAGCTGGGGCCCTCCTGGTTGTCCCACCGCCCTCAGTAGTGAAACAGGTGAGCACCTGGGAAAGTGCCTTCTTGGTAATGGCCCCCAAATTATGGAATAGTCTCCCCCTTGAGGTGCGTCATGCCCCTTCTCTGTATATATTCAGGAAGGCAGTGAAGACACACCTCTTTGACCTGGCCTTTGGCTGATGTGATTATACTTTCCCCCCATGGCAGATTCTGTTCTTTATGTGGAATCTCTTAAAAGTTTTTATGTATAATATTGGTTTTAATTTGTTGTTTTAAAGGTTGTTACCCACCCTGAGACCTTCAGGTACAGGGCAGGATAGAAATATAAACAAACTTTAAGGAAACCGTTTTGAACTCTGTGCCTATCTTGGGAGATCAGAAATCCTGTTCTGCTAGACTTCTAAACTGCTAACTCCAGCTGTAATCCTCTTAGCTTCATTATTTCCTTTCCTATTGTTGTTATTATTATTATTATTATTATTATTATTGTTATTATTATTATTATTATTATTATTATTATTATTAAATTAGTGTCATCAGACAAGATCAGCAGAGCAGAATCGCAAGATAGCGAGAGAAATCCTTCAAGAGAAAGTGGACGTGTTCTACAAAGGCGAAGGCAGCAGCGTTGTTAAGGAGAAAGTGGAACTCCAGAAGAAAAAGCAAGAGAAAAAGAAACGGGCGAAAGAGACTCTGGAAAAGAAAAGGCTTTTGAAGGAAATGAAAGCTCTGGAAGAAGCCCAGGAAGGAAAGCAGCTCTGAGCACCTCGTCTTGGGTACATTTGCAGCTTTGATAGGCGCAGTGAGCCGGCGGCTGGTCCAAGAAATTTCCGAAAGGGAGAAAATACAAGAAGAGAGGTGTAAAAATTTTTTACAATGCCAAGCAGAAACAGTTAATCCCATTTACAGGCACTTCTGCAGCCCTTCAGAGGGATATTTTTGGCTGCAACAGCTGTTTAAAAAATAATAATCAGCTGGGAGTAAGAATTAGAAACTCCATTGAAGTGAATGAAGAACCTTTAGTCTCCTGGTCCGGGCTCTCCATAATCAATCATTTAATAAGCCAGGAGGGGTGATAAACAGCCTCCAGGTGATTTGTATCTGGGTCAGAGCATGGTGTAGCCACTGCCATGGCCTCTGTGTGGCCCATGGGGGGGACTGATAAACCTGCCATTTGTAGGTACACGTCTCGTGACCAGAGTAGCCGTCATTCCAGGCAGCAAAGAGACGTGGATGGTTCTACCGAGGCGGGAATACTTTTCAGTTAGGTTTTTAACCGGGCACAGCTGCAAAGAAGTAAGCAGCAGGGTTTCCCCCGCTAGCATGTGCAGATGGACTCCTGGTTGAAGGCGGATCTCAGGTATCTTCTTGACCCTTTCATACATTGGTGACCTACAAGGAGGGACGCAGCAGCAAGTTGCGGAGCTGAACCCCAATGGGACGTTCAGCTGCAGGCCGTTCCATGATTTCTACCATCAAGCCAGCCAGGAGGGTGTTGGAAATACAGTCAGCAAGCCATGGAAGTCCTGTTCTCTGGTCCAGATGATGGTTCTGAAGTTGGGGGGGGGGGTGTTTGGGACAGATGATACTAATGGGTCTGTGAAATGAAAGGAGAATCTGCATTGGCTGGTTTCTACGTCCAGCAAGCCTATTAGGAGCTCAGAAACTTGTTTCCCTTTAGGCCTTGCCCCTGGGCGGAGCCTCCCTTTAGACCCTGCTCCATGGGGTGGAGCCTCCCTTTAGGCCCTGTCCCCCTGGGTGGAACCTCCCTTTAGGCCTTGCCCCCTGGGTGGAGCCTCCCTTTAGGCCTTGCCCCTGGGCGGAGCCTCCCTTTAGACCCTGCTCCATGGGGTGGAGCCTCCCTTTAGGCCCTGTCCCCCTGGGTGGAACCTCCCTTTAGGCCTTGCCCCCTGGGTGGAGCCTCCCTTTAGGCCTTGCCCCTGGGCGGAGCCTTCCTTTAGACCCTGTTCCATGGGGTGGAGCCTCACTTTAGGCCCTGCCCCATGGGATGGAGCCTCCCCTTAGGCCCTGGCCCATGGGTGGAGCCTCCCTTAAGGCCCTGCCCCCTGGGTGGAGCCTCCCTTCAAGCCCTGCCCCATGGGGTGGAACCTCCCCTTAGGCCCTGCCCCATGGGTGAGGCTTCCCTTAAGGCCCTGCCCCATGGGTGGGGCCTCTCTTTAGGCCCTGCCCCCTGGGGGTAGAGCCTCTCTTGCTGGTCCAGTATACCAGCCAGTGCATAAGTCTACCAGAGGCCAAGCAATAGATGTGAGGTCCTTCAATTATTCTCAGTGCAATGACATTTGCAAATCCCACAACTTCAGAGTCCTGCGCTAAACTCTGTGCCAGGTGGTACGCCTCTTACACGTCAGTCACCTCAAAACAAAGGGCTTTCCGAGTGATCAGGCCAGTTTGTTACTGAAAATAAGCTTTATTACCTTAAGTAATAAATACATACAAAGATGCAAATAACAGTTTTAGTCGCTTATCTGAGCATTATTATTTTTTTGCAGAGAGCTTCCCCCCACCCCCACCCCTGTTTCGGCAAAACTACAAATTAAATCTGGGCTGGAAACTGAATTAATGGAGGGTCGTGATGTGCCTGATTTAAGTTTTGTGTTTGGAGAACTCATGCACGTTTTAACAGAATGAGGATATTGTTAGTCATGCAAAGGGAAAGGAATTGGAGTTTAAAATAAAATAAAATAAAAAAACAATGAAATTATGGGCCGCGTATTAAAACTACTGGAATGAGAAAAGAAAAACAGATGATCTCTGCTTGCTTGAAACATATCCTACGAGTGTGAGACAAGCTACGTTTCAGAATTAAGGCAGTTATTTTCAAAAGACTTTCAAGGAATGATTTTTGCATCAGGTATCCTACAGGTATCCTACAGAGCCAGGTGCCTTGAAAGAATTCTGGAATGTGTGTGGGGGGGATGGGGTTGGAGGAGGAAGGGGATTGGAAAAGCCCCCAGATCACAAGATACTGGTTGGATTTGAAAAATCTCATCACTGTTCCCACCTTCACTCTCCTGTAACTTAAGAAGCATTTTTTAAAAAAACCCTGTAAAACCCTCAATTTGCCAGAATAAAGTAGTGAATTAGATTTGGGGGGGGGGGAGGGGGGTTGACCCTTTAGGGCACAATATGGCAAAAAAATAAGGTAAACCGAGAACTCTGGCTCCAGGTTGATTTCTGAAAATAAAAAATAAAAAAAATCCAGGGACTGTCCCAATTTTAAATCAAGAAATGCAACCTAGATGGTCTTGACTACCATCAGATTCTGTTTACTCCCCCCCCCCCGCCGCCGATAACTTTTTTGTATCCATATTTCCCAGTCCCACCCACCCAAAAGGCCTCAGACTTTCCCAAAACGAAGCCCCCCCCCCCCCCGCGCTCCAAAGTGTCAGGTGGTGGATTAAGTCAGAAAGAGAAGGGTGCTTAAACAGCTGGTTGAGACCCAGCCAGCAATGGTGCATTTGTTCAAGGCAATGGAAAGAGGAATCTAGAACCTCCTCTGGGTGTGTCCTGAGTTCTCCTTCCGGATCCCAGCCAACGTTCTTGAAAAGGAACAGAGCCGAATGTGGGGAATGAAGGGATTTATCTGAAGGTTTCTGTGGTTTCCTCAAGGAATCGGTGTCTCTCCTTTTCTCTTCTTGTTTTGTAAAGGTGATCAGATATCCCACAGCGAGGGGGAAAAGCTAAGATCTTGCGTTCCGCTCAGTCTCTGCCAGACATTCTCGGACTAACCCTCTGGCGTGAATGATGCCTGGAAAAAGAAACAGAAATATTGTCTCCTTGGGTTTCCGTATACCATTGAGAAGACAAGAGGAAAACAGTTGCTAACAGTTGTAAAGAAAAAAAAAACTATCCCAAGGGCAAAACCCCTGGCAAAGCATTGAGAACATAAGAACATAAGAGAAGCCCTGCTGGATCAGGCCACAGCCCATCTGATAGTCCAGCATCCTGTCGCACACAGTGGCCCGCCAAATGCTCATGGGCATCTCAAGCAGAGACAAGGACAAACCTTCTCCTGCTCTCAGATCCCAGCAAATGGCCTTGCGTCCCTCGCTTTCTGGAAAACATAACTTGAAGACGGTGCATATTTCCATTCGGATAGACTTTTCACACTCCAGTCCACATGCATGTATAAAAAGTATAAAAACCCTTTCCTGTTTCGTACCCAGGGTAAGTCGAACATTGAAGGGGCTGGAACACCTCCCTTATGAAATCAGGCTGTAATATCTAGTAGCATTCTCAGAAGATGGAGCCTACGGACAGGTGTGTCTTTGGCTATCTCTTTCAGGAAGTGACGTATGGTGCACCAAGCTATAAAACCCCTGCATGGTGCTTACTCTCCTCACTCCTTCGGTCGCTTCCTGCAGGACAGCGGAGACTTTCTGGTTGTATGGAAACTGGACCTGTTGACTCGACTCCACCTGTGAGAACGCGATCGTCATTTGATCTGAATCCAACACCTTTGGCCTCTAAGACGTCCCTTCCCAGGGATCTGTTAAAGTGGTTTAGCATTCTCAAGAAGAGATCCAAGATTTTGTGGCCATGACTAAGTGGATCGTGGGACTTGTGGCGACCCTGGACCTTCCTCCCGGCGCCGCCAGCATCGAGCAGGTAGCTGAGAATTTCTTTTCTCTATCGCACAACACTGAAGCTGATGGGTAGGAGAGTCAGATCCGACAAGGGGAAGGATTTCTTCGCCCAGAGGGTCATCGGTCCATGGAATTTGGTGTCAGAAGAGGTGGTGACAGCAACCAGCCTGGATGGCTTTAAGGAAGAGTTTAAGGACACGTTTACTAGAATGGATGCCCAGGTAACGCTTCCAGGTTGGAGAGACAGGCAGGAGGTCTCTAAAGGCCATTCGCAGGGAATTGAGACCAGGTGAGGGTTCTGCCTTGGTTTTCTACTTGGGATGCCCAGAAGCAATTGATGGGCCACTGTGTGAGACAAGACCCTGGACTAGATGGGCTGTGGCGCCATCCAGCAGGGCTTCACATTCCCTAATTGAAATTCATTGGGTATTTTGTGTTTTAAACGCTTTACCCATAATGTTATTATGTTTTGTTCGTTTGTGTCAGAAGCATCAGCTACAATTAAAAACCATAATTGTATTCTCACGCTAACCCGCCCGGGAGCCATTCAGTGAAGGGCAGGAAATAAATTTCCTAAATAATAATGAAAAGAATACAGTCAGAGCCCTGTATCCACTGATTCGATAACCACAGTTTCAGTTAACCACGGTTACCAGATCTGCCCCACCCCACGACCCATGGGTGCCAAAAGGGAAAAGCACCCAGAACTGGAAGGCCTATTTCAGCCTCCGTAGAGCGTTGGAAGAGGTGTGTGATGCCACCAGAGCCCGCCCTAAAATGTTGGGGGAGGCGTGGGAGGCGTCTGTTGGCATCGCACACCTATGCCAACGCTTCCCAGAGGCCGAAATAGGCCTTCTGGAGGCCAGAAATGCACTTCTGGTTCTGGGGTTGCAGGATGCCAGAACCAGAAGGCCTGTTTGCCATTATCCACAGTTTCAGGTAACCACGTTTGGAGCCGGAAGACTTCCCCAGCGGATACAGGGGTCCAACTGTAATAATAAAAGTTGCACAGATAGTTTCTGAGAAGTTCATCTCAGAACAGGCTTTTGTTAATGGAAGACCTAAAAACATCCAACCCAGCGGCATCCATAGAAGATTTTCCATGTTACCTCGTTTTAGTCTCTCCATCGCGCTTTTACTTCCAGCATATGTTGGCCTAATTTCTTTTCCTAGTTCTTCTATGATAGCCAAAAGTTCTGCATACTTGCTCTGAGGCACTTGGTTACTACTTGTTCCCTGGAGAGGCAAAGAATGGATTGGATTTTGATCAGAACAAATGGCAAGGAGAACGGCACAGTTTCAGGTCAGCTGATTTACTCAAACTAGAGGCGTATTCATTATGCAATAAAAAAGCAACTGAAACCAAGGTAAAGACAAAAATACACCACAACAAAACCAAGATGGACGTAAAAATTAATGCTACAAATATTAGAATACACAGAATATTTTAAAAATATAACATGCACTCTAGAAGAAAGCAAGTCAGCTATATTGCTGAGAAGGTAATACAGAATAGGCTGCCCTGGCTGTGAAAGTAGATTAGATTTTCACTTTTTACTGGCTGAATGGGAGTCCAAAGGTTGGAAATAGGAATAGATAAAAATTAGAGAGAATTTAGTTGGCACTAAGAAAATATAATGAATGATTAAGGGGCTGGAACACCTTCCTTACGAAATTAGACTGCAACATCTAGGCCTCTTCAGTCTGGAGAGACGGCGTTTAAGAGGGGACCTGATTGAAGTATATAAAATTATGCATGGTATAGAAAAGGTGGATAAGAGAACATTTCTTTTCTCTATCACACAATACTAGAACCAGGGGAACCTATGAAGCTAATGGGTAGGAGAGTCGGATCTGACAAGGGGAAATATTTCTTCACCCAGAGGGTCATCGGTTTATGGAATTTGCTGCCGGAAGAGGTGGTCACACCAACCAGCCCAGATGGCTTCAAGGAAGGGTTAGACAAATTCACTGGGGACAAGTGTATCAATGGCTACTAGAATGGATGCCTAAGTACATCTTTCAGGTTGCAGGGACAAGCAGGATGCCTCTAAGGCCATTTGCTGGGATTCAGGAGCAGGTGAAGGTTTTGCCCTTGTCTCTGCTAGAGATGCCCAGAAGCAATTGGTGAGCCAGTGTGTGAGACAGGATGCTGGATTAGATGGGCTGCGGCCTGAACCAGCAGGGTTCCTCTTAGGTTCTAAATGTACATATTTATGGTTGATTGCTGTGTTTTCTAAATCGTAAATATTGTTAAAATTTCCAAATATAATAATCATAAATTAAACAGACTGGATTTTCTCTTCTTCTTCTTCTTTTACCTGTACTCCCTGGGTGTAGCCTAAAGATGGTGGTCCATAATCATTTACAAGCTGTCTGTATTGCCCAAGTCCTGCCATGCTGGTGGAAGGTGAATGAATATTCCCAGCTTTGGAAGAAGAATAGAAAGCAGAGAGTCATTGCCAAAGGACGGATCCCTTGACTTAAATCATACAGTAAGGTCCTGAACAGTAATCAAATCTTTGCCCTGACAAGCACATGACTCAAAAGCATGAATGCCACCTTTCAGCAATTCTGCCTTGTCTAGAATAAGAGTTGGCTTTTCTACCCAGGTTTTCTCACTCATTTAAGGAAAGTCAAAGCAGCTGACAGTTTTCCATTCTTCTCCCCATAACAGACATCCAGAGAGGTAGGTGGGTCTGTGGGAGCTCAGAAAGAGAGCTGTGACTAGCCCAAGGTCACCCAGCTGGCTTCATGGAGGAGTGCCGAATCAGGCTTGTTGAGTATGAGATATGAGCCCAACACTCTAACCACAAGACCAAACTGGCTATACGCCGACTCCAGATTATTATTATTATTATTAGAATTATAATAATGTCTGCACCTGAAATACTACACACCACAATCTTTCTGGCAATTAGGAAAGGTTCAAAGAAGGCAATTAAAATAGTAAAGGGGAACACATCAGCCAATCTTAAAATCAAAAGAAATTTGCTGGAAAATTAATCGCAAATGTCATTTAGCCCCAGCTGGAACAGCAAATATACCAAACAACTCCATAACAGGATCCTGGCACAAGACCCAAGACATAGGAACGTTCCTTCACAAGCAGCGGGGTTATTTCAAGGTAACACGCTTCTGGACACAGATACGGCAAGAAATGGAGAAAATACTAGAAGAACAATTAGTTTTTGAACCAGAATTGGGACTTCTGCCTTTGTCCATAGGAGAAAATCAAGGTATTAAAAACAAGATATTGCAGTTACGTTCTTCATTAATTCTGTAAATACAGTAATAGCACAGCATCGGAAACTTCTACTACGTTTGTGTACATTTGCCCAAGTAATTAAAATGGTATAATAATAACAGAGGAAGGAGAAGAGGGAGGGGGGAGGAGGAGGAGGAGGAGGAGGAGGAAGGTCAGTTGGTAGACTCAACTGCAAGAGCAATGAAAACCTGGCTGGCATACCTAAGAACGAGGGCAGAAGACGGTCCCCCCTGGAGGAGGCCAAACCCACGCGGTCGGCAAGCATCAATCGCGGGGAGCTGCGGCAGAGAAGCCAGCCAGCCCTGTGGTTCCGGCTCCTCATCCAAGGGAAACGGGTCTCTGGACCCTCCAGGCACACCGCCTTTCACAGTAGAGGCCGCTGCCAAGCCTCGGACGGGCAGCCCCACCCCAGCCTAACCCCCCACCCCATCGAGTCACTTTGGGTGGGTTTTACCTGTTCTCCGGCCGTCGGCCTCAAAGACATAGACAGACATTGCAGGCAGCACAGCGCGCCTCTTGTACACCGCTGCCGCAGGCCCCGAAAACAAAAGGAAGGTTTTTGGACATGGAAAAGGTGCCAAACCACCCACCCTCCGGATGCAGATGGCTGCGTTTGCAGCCGTGCCAGCTAAGCCCAGCTGGAGGGTAAAGGGTGGGGAGAAGGAGAAGAGGCTTCCCTGGCGGTCATCTAGTCCAGCCCAGCCGCAAGGAGAAAAGGACAGACGGTGCCAAGAGCTCGCCATCACGTGCTCCAGCGGGTTTTACAGAGCAGCAGACTAAGACCGTGTCTGCGGGCTCCGTGCAAGAGAGTTGCCACCCGTTCTCTTTTGAGAGGCTCTTCGTATTGTTCAAGCTGGATAAAAAGCCTAGCTTGAAGGGGAAGCAGGCAGCTGGCTTGAGGGAAAGACCCCAGCTTCTTTCTTTGACTTCAGGGGTTTAAGAAAACACAGTAAGAAAGAGAGAAAGAAAGAAAGCCCCCCCCCCTCTCTATCCTTGACATAAGAGCCCTGCTGGATCAGGCCACAGCCCATCTGGTCCAGCATCCCGTCTCACATAGTGGGCCACCAATTGCTCCTGGGCATCCTGAGCCAGAACATAAAGGCAGAACTGTCACCTGCTCTCACCTCCCAGGGAGGTGGGTGGGTCTGCGAGAGGTCAGAAGAGAGCTGTGACTAGCCCAAGGTCCCTCAGCTGCCTTCATGGAGGATGAGGAGGGAGAGTTAGCTTGTATACCCCACTTTTCTCAACCACTTCAGGGAACTCAAAGCGGCTGACAAACCTTTTGTTCTTCTCCCCACAACAGACACCCTGTGAGGTAGGTGGGGCTGTGAGAGCTCAGAAGAGAGCTATGACTAGACCAGGGTCACCCAGCTGGCTTCATGGAGGAGAGTGGAATCAAACCCAGTTTTCCCAGATAAGATCCTCGCTCCCTGACCACTAGACCAAACCAGCTCACAAACAAGGAAGGAAGGAAGGAAGGAAGGAAGGAAGGAAGGAAGGAAGGAAGGAAGGAAGGAAGGAAGGAAGGAAGGAAGGAAGGATCTGAGCAAAGTGTGGTGCCATCCAAGGTAGCCTTCCCCAACCCAGTCAGCAAGCAACCATGGTCTGTATCACTGCAAATCCCATCTATTAAGTTACTTTGGCTCCTTTGTCTAACTCAGCTGGCCTCATGCCAGGGTTCTGGCACACAGACTCGTGAAAGGAAGCGCTGGCACAGAAGGCAGGAGAGAGAAACCATTTTGGAACCCAGTGTGAGCATCTTCCGCCTCCTTCTCCTCCTCGCCTCCTCCTGCCAGCCAAAGAGTTTCTACCCAGAACGGATGATGTGCCAGAAAAGATACCCAGGTAAAAGCAGAGGCAGCAGCCTGCAGAAAAAAAAATAAAGGCGGCGGGCAGCGGAGCCCCCTTTGGAACAGAGAGAGAGAAGGAAAGAAAGGATTCTCAGGTTACGTTCAAGAGGATAAGGGACGTGGAGAGCAACTCCGTCATCTCTTGGCGGTGGCAGATGGCTCTCGCTCCAAGCGCGCCCGGAATGTCGCCGTTCGTTCGTCTTCCGGCCAAAACGCAGGACAAAAGCAAAGCAGGAGGCTGTGTTGGAAGATGCGGAGGATGGAAAAAAGGCGACCCCAAATTCCCGCACCGCGTTCAGAACCGCCGCTCAGGAGGAGGCGAAGCTCAATTCAGCCCAAGAACTCCTGCTCTGTTTGTGCCCATCTTTCCAGCTGGCACAATTTTCTTTTCCGCTCGGCTTTGGGAGAATTCCTCCACCACCCAACGTGTCCACACCCCACACAAACACACAAGATGGGAGAAACCGCACTTCCGTTCCTCACACGTGGACCTGAACGTTGGGTAGGCTTTGAGGACACCCCCCCCCCAAAAAAAAAATCCCTAGTCCCCAATCACAAAAGTATACAAATTGGAAATTTGCAGGAAGGAACATCTGAGCATAAAATCCAGAAATTTAGCACTAGGGTAACAATGCAACAAGAAGGGTTCTGTTGCACAGATTCTGATGAGCAAAGAATAAAGATACTCTGGGCAAGTTCTCTTGCATTCTCCAGGGAGGTTTGGTCAGAGGAATGGCGTTCATTTTATTCTTTAATTCCTCCCTTCCAAGTATTTATATCCTGCCTTTCACCTGAAGGCCCGAGGGGCATCCAGGTCGCTCAAAACAACCAAACCAATCGGCAGGGTAAAGGTGCTTAAACGCTAATGCTCCCACCCAGGGACCTCAATAAAGAAGTAGTCTTGGCATTTCTGACCCCAGTTTTCCCACCCAGTTTGGTCTAGTGGTTAGGGAGCCGGATTCTTATCTGGGAATACCAGGTTCGATTCCGCCCTCCCCCATGAAGCCAGCTGGGTGACCTTGGGCTAGTCATAGCTCTCTTCTGACCTCTCACAGCCCCACCTACCACACAGGGTGTCTGTGGTGGGGAGAAGAACAAAAGGTTTTTCAGCTGCTTTGAGTCCCCTTAAATGGGTGAGAAAAGCGGAGTAGAAAGCCAACGCTCCTTCTTCCTCCACAAAACCAGCTGGGTGACCCTGGGCTAGTCACAGCCCTCTTCTGAGCTCTCATGGCCCCACCACCTCACATGGTGTCTGTGGTGGGGAGAAGAACAGAAGGTTTGTCAGCCGCTTTGAGTCCCCTTAAATGGGTGAGAAAAGCAGGGTAGAAAAGCCAACACTACTTCTTCTTAAGGGGGCTCAAAGCGGCTGACAAAACTTCTGCTCTTCTCCCCACAACAGACACCCTGCAATTCCCTACACCTGAAGGTCTCAAGGCAAGTAACAACATTTAAAATAAAATTCTGGGTGTTTTTCCACTTAGCACTAGAGGACCCATTAAGGACCCATTAAGGGTCCTTAATGGGTACTCTAGTGCTAGTGGAAAAACACCCTCTCTCTTTCTCTCTGTTTATCTAAAAGGATATATTAAAACAATCGTAGTGTCTTCAAATGTCCTTTAATCGAAGGACAGGGCAAAGAGGTTCATCTTCACTGCCTTCCTAAACATTGTGAAGGAGCCTGACGCACCTCAAAGGGGAGACTATTCCCTAGCCTAGGGGCCATCACTGAGAAGGCCCTCACCCTGGATGCCCATCCCATGCTGGTGGGACAACCAGGAGGGCCTCCCCTCCAGATCTTAAAGCGCCAGCAGGTTGATAGGGAAGAAGCCGGTCCTATAAAAACAAACTCCTCTCCTCCTTCTCCAACAACCCTCACTCTCAAAATTCCACTCACTAACCACAAAGATCAGATGCCAGCTACTAAGACTTCAGTTCTCACTTGTTTTACTTGTTTGCTGTTTCACCTTGCGCTTTTTTAATGGGCCCTTGCTGACCATAAATGGACCGTGATGCAATGTACTTTAGTTTGCTTGCCTTAAACCCCTCCTGAAATCCCAGCTGGTGCAGATCTACGCAAGACTTCCAGGGGCTGACAAGGCCCTTAGGGGAAGCTGCCTTTTCAACCCTTGACTACCAGACACAATGGGGCCACATGTCCCCGACGCTGAAAAGCATCCATTTTGATGCCCTTTCCTGATTTCTGAACACAGCAAGACACTTTGCCACTGGTTTTCACCCGTGAGCTGCCTCTGGTCGTACCGGTTCCCTGTGAGGGCAACGCCACTCAGCGGAGCATGAACTGGTATCGTGCGTGCCGTATTCTGTGGCTCCAAATGTCACTGAGTCTACGGTGTCCTCCAGCCACCACACAGCATCAAAAGTGGTGACAGAAACAGCAAAATAGTCAAGGCCCAAACAAACATCAGCGTTTTCGGCAGAGAGCACTGATCCTGAAAAGCTAAACTCAGAACTGGGAAGTATTTAGTTGGGGGCCTTCTTGAAAGTTCCAGGGGTGAGGACCACATGGGAGCAGGAACCCAACAGATCCCCAAAGCCGAGATCCAAAGGATCAGCGTTTTTGGTAGATAGCATTGATCCTGAAACACTAAGCTGGGTTAGAGTTGGTTAGGACTTAGAAAGTAGATTTCTTGGAAACTCCTCGGCTGGATTGGCTGTCAGTAGAGGCAAGGTGGTTCCCTTAAGTTAGTTTCCTTCCTTCCTTCCTTCCTTCCTTCCTTCCTTCCTTCCTTCCTTCCTTCCTTCCTTCCTTCCTTCCTTCCTTCCTTCCTTCCATCCATCCATCCAGTTTAGTCTAATGGTTAAGGAGCTGGACTCTTATCTGGGAATACCAGATTTGATTCTGCCCTCCTCCACAAAGCCAGCTGGGTAACCCTGGGCTAGTCACAGCTCTCTTCTGAGCTCTCACAGCCCCGCCCACCTTACAGGGTATTCTGTCGTGGGGAGAAGAACAGAAGGTTTGTCAGCCACTTTGAGTCCCCTGAAGGGTGAGAAAAGTGGGGTATAAAAGGCAACTCTTCTTCCTTCTTCACAAAGCCAGGTGTGAGCTTGGGCTAGACACAGCTATCTTTTTGAACTCTCACAGTCCCACCTACCTCACAGAATGTCTGTTGTAGAGAGAACAGAAGGTTTGTCAGCCGCTTTGAGTCACCTTAAATGGGTGAGTAAAGTGGCGTTTAAAAGCCAACTCTTCCTCCTCCTCTTCCACAAAGCCATCTCCGTGCCCTTGGGCTAGTCACAGCTCTCTTCTGAGCTCTCACAGTCCCACCTACCTCACAGGGGGTTCTGTTGTGGGGAGAAGAACAGGTTTGTCAGCAGCTTTAAGTTGCCTTACATGGATAAGAAAAGCAGGGTAAAAAAGTTTCCTTCCTTCCTTCTGGCTCTTGCCAGAGGAATAAAGCCAGGCAGAGGAATAAAGCCAGGAAGGCTTCTAGCTGCCACAAGTAGCAGTTACACCTCCATTACCTCTTCCGGTCCTACCTGCCTTTCCCACCTGTGCACTGGCGTTGCTCCTGAAAGCGCCCAGTTTCTGCACAGAAGCTGTTCAGGAGGTTCTAGTCGAATCTGGGCCAGCATCTCTGGGCTCCAGTTCTGCCCGAGAAGCAGGCCTCTCAACTTGCAGAAAAGCCTGCCTCTGAGCATGTACAGAGTGGCAGCATTCCACGAGCCTGTGCAGAGAGCCAGAACTGGATTTGCGACCTTAAAATCCCCCTCGGAGACTCCTGCACTTGGGCAGAGAAACCCAGGCGACCCTCTGCGTTGAAAACTTGCCTCTGTGCGTGTCTAAAGTGTAAAGGGGACGGGGAGGAGGAGGAGGAGGAGGGGGAAGACGGCATCCCGGAGAGGCCCTGCTGCTCGGTGTCCCGGCGGAGACGCGCGCCCCTGCGCTCAGAAGTCCTGCCCCCGCAGAGAAGCGTGCCTCTGGGCATGTCCAGAGTGGCGCCCTCTCTCCTTCTCTCTTCTGCATCATTCAGCCGCCGGACTTCGGGGCGCCAGAGCGCCTGCCCGACCGCCTGCCTCTCTCCGCCTTCCCCTCCTCCCCGCCGCGGCACTTGCGCCGAGTCACCAGCAGCGGCCCTCGCCGCCCGCCCGCCCTGATCCGAATCAATCAGCCGCTCTAGGTAGGGAGGCGATCGGGGAGGGGAGGGGCAAGGAAGCAGCGGGAGGGGGAGGGGGGAAGGCAGGCGGGAGAGCCTGGCTCGTGTGGGTCCCCAAAGCGCCCTCCCCGTGCCAGGCGCCCCGTTCGCCCCCAAGCGCTGCGCTGCCAAGGCAGCTCCCAGCAAAGCGCCGACGACGCCGCTTCTCCTCCTGCTGCTGCTGCTCCGGCAAACTTTGCCCCAGCGCTGTCCAGACGGGCGACGATCCGATCCCATCCGATCCCTTGGGCGCCCCCGGCGCGCTCCCTCCCTCCCCTCCCGCTGGAAAGGCAGACGGAGGCGGCGAAGGAGCGCATCATGGCGGAGATGAATCAGCGCCCTGAATGAGCAGCTGCCCGAGGGGCTGGAGAGAGGGCCGGGGGGGGGGGAGAGGAGGAGGAAGCCCTTTGCCCCCCCCCCCAGCCCCACGATCCCCTCTTCCTCCCGCCCCCCTCCACTCCAAGACCCGATCCCACAGGGAGGGAGGGAGGGAGGAAGCAAGGAAGGGAACCCAGCGGGGATCCTCCGGCTCTCCTACCTCCTCTGCCCCGGAGGGAGGCGGGTTTGGGGCCGATCCCCTCCGCTGCCCCGAGGCTCCCCCCCCCCCTCCTCCTCCTGCCGCCTTACCTTGGCCGATGGGCGCCGCCGCCGTGACCGCCGCCGCCGCCGCCGCCGCCACGGAGAGATGCGCCGCGCTCAGGTGGGGCTTGTAAGACATGCCGAGCAGGAGCAGCGACATCGGCGGGCGGGGAGGGCGCGGGGGGGGGCGGCGATCGCCCGGCCGCCGCGACTCCGGGGACCTGCTGCCGCCGCCGCTGCCGCCGCCGCCAGACGGCGGGCAGCAGGCAGGAGCGCGCGGCGGGGGCGCAAATATGGCTGGCCGGCCGCCCTGCCCTGCCCTGCCCTAGAGGACTGGAGGGGAGCGGCGATCTAGAGCGCGGACGCCGTGCCTGCCCGAGGACACACGGCGCCGCGCTCGCCCCTCGCTGGGCGGCAGCAGCGGCGACTCCTCGGAGCCGGGCGCGCGTCGGAGGCGCTGCTCCTGCATCCTCCCCTTAGGGCGGCATGGAGGGACGGAGGGAGGGAGGGAGGGAGGAGGCAAGGAGACCCCCCCCCAAAAAAAAAATAAAGAGAGAAGAGGAAGGAAGGAAGGAAGGAAGGAAGGAAAGCTGGCCGGGGGGGGGGCGTGCGCTTTCCTTTCCTTCCCAACTGGGATCCGGCGAAGTTTGTGCGCCTCTTCAGCAAGGCGAACCAGGCGGGTGACTCGCCCCCCATCCCGTCCTGTCTCCAAATTTTACGGGGGGGGGCAGGAGTTGAATTCTGCCACCTGTACAGGGCGACAGGCCTATTTATCCATCCATCCATCCATCCATCCTGCCTTATACCCCAAGGTCTCCAGGCAGGTAACAATACTGAAAACCCAACATGATTAAAACAGTAAGTCTGTATTAATAGCATCAGGGCAAAGCGGCGCATCTCCACTGCCTTCCAAATTGCATACAATGTAGGTGAGCGACAAGCTTCAAGGGAGAGACTATTCCACAGCCTGGGGGCCAGCACTGAGAAGGCCCTCTCCCTTGCTGCCCAGGGCGGTGGGACAACCAGGAGGGCCTCCCCTCCAGCTCTTAAGAAACCTATTCAGCTTCCTTTTTACACACGCACTTGTGAGTGTTTGCTTCTGAGCACTAGTGCAAACGGCTGGGCTGCAGCCTTGTGAAAAAAAGGTGTGAGTGTTACTGCCGCTACCTTCACCAGGTGTCGTTTGCACGAGGGGCAACACGTGTTAAGGACTGCCGTCTGAAAGAGATCCTTAAAGAAAGAGATTGTTGTGGGCTTAGGTTCTCAGCTCTGGTGCCCAAGGGTCCATTTCAAACTCTCTCATGCACAAGAAAATAAAACGTTTGGAGGAGGGAAGTCGGTGCTTAATTCCTGGGCTTGACTTTCAGAATGCAGGTCAGGGGTCTGTTACAGTCAGAAGAAATGGTCGATTTCCTGCACCTTAATAGCTGCAGCCTGGAGGGAATTTCAACAGGTGTAGCTTATTAGGTGAGCTTCAAGGGCTGTGATACCCACATCAAACAGTAAAAGGGCAGGAGAGGTGAGCCAGTTTGGGAGCCAGGCTCTTGGCTGGGGATTGAACCTTGATCCACTGCTTCCCAGGCAGTTTGCCTTACAGCTGGGGTACAGCCTCTCCCAGACTCCATGGGTTCCTCTACGCAGTTTTCTTGGCAGAGATACAGAAGTGGTTTGTCATTGCCTACTGTTGTGGGGTGAAGAGCAGAAGTTTTGTCAGCTGCTTTGAGCCCCCTTAACTGTCAACTCTCTGCTATTCCAGGCAGTTTGCTCATGCACGCCAGAAAACAAAGCAAGAGAAAAATGAAATCAGTTCGGAAACTGATGAAGAATAATGTACAATACAAAAGCATTTGGTGCCACCCACAGAAGTGATAAATGTCACCTATTTTTAGCCTCAAAGCTTGCTGTATTTCTCATTTAAAATGACTGTCAATCTCCTTTTTGAAAAATTAAAATGAATGCACTCACTTGATCATACTTTGTCATGAGGACCAAATCACTAAACTGGGGGGGGGGGAGAAGAGTTGGCTTTGGCTTTTCTACCCCGCTTTTCTCACCCAATTAAGGGGACTTAAAGCTGCTGACAAACTTTCAGTTCTCCTCCTCACAACAGACACCCTGTGAGGTGGGTGGGGCTGTGAGAGCTCAGAAAGAGAGCTGTGACTGGCCCAAGGTCACCCAGCTGGCTTTGTGGAAGAGGGTGGAATCAAACCTGATATTCCCAGATAAGAGTCTGGCTCCCTAACCACTAGACCAAACTTCCCTTGCTCCAATCCTTTTACTTAATATCTTCCATTCCTTCCCACATGCTTCTAACTGATCGTGAACAACATCAGACAATAATTGAAGCTCTTAAATGTTGACACCGTCTTTTCAGGACAGAATAGAACTGTCTGGGCTGCTCCGGATCCCTTTATCTTTCAATAATCAACACAGAATATTTGATTCCATTAACGGCACACAGGGAAAATCTGCTGAGATTCCCTCCTGTACCCCACAGTAAAAGACACAGGAGATCTCACTTGGGGGATTTCTTTGCCCTATAGTATACTAGATCCGGATTAAGGGAAGTACCCATTCCCTAGATTGGAATCTTCTTAGATCCGGATTAAAGGAGCGTGGGGGGAAAACACCCCTAGTCTGCTGTTTGTTTGGCAGCTCTGGTATTAGTCGTTAATGAGAGAGACATCTATAAAACAACTAGTTGAGTTGGATTTCACAGCAATATCCATAAGCTTATGTTCTCAGAAGAAACCTGGTCCTCAGATGGGACAATGGGAAAAACTCTGGACAAAAGATATGAAATTTACTACTTGCATGGTATTAAAAGAAAACACATATAAGATGATGTATAGATGGTATTTAACACCCCACAAATTAACAAAGGCATACCAGGATATGTGAAATAAATGTTGGAAATGTAAAAAGATTGAAGGAACTTTTCATATGTGGTAGGCTTGTGAAAAAGCAAGAAAGTTTATTGGGTACAAATATACAATCCGATGAGACAGATCTTAACGATAAATTTTTAATTTAGACCAGAACTGCCTTTGTTAGGAATTGTGGACGATAGTTTAGATAATATAAATTTTTGGTTTTAGATATGGTAACAGCAGCAAGATTATTATATGCACAGAAATGGGAAGATGAGGAAATACCTCTAGTAGAAGAATGGTTAATTTACGTAATAGTTTGTCCATCTCTGCCAAATCCATCTAACACATTTATTAACAGACAGTACAACAGATAAGTTTGTAAATGATTGGAACCCCTTCATTAATTATCTATGAGAAAATGAAGTAATTACACATGGTTTTGATTGATAATTAAGTGGTCAGCTGAGAAGGAAAAAGAGACATTCAGGGGAACAAAAGAAGAAGAGATATGAAGAAAAGACACTGGAAAAATGGAAGAAGTCACCAAAAGACCGGAGAGATGTAATATTATTGTATGGTGTTAATGTATAGTAGGAAGTTTTAAGTTGTTAAAAATTGTCAATTAAAAAAGAAAAAGGAAACCTGGAACAGTCCTATCTGGGAATATTGGGTCTGATTCCTTTCTCCCTCATGAAGCTAGCTGGGTGACCTTGGGCTAGTCACAGCTCTCACAGCCCCACCTACCTCACAGGTTGCCTGATGTGGAGAGAAGAACAAAAGGTATTGGCCGCTTGAAAGGAGTGAGAAAAGCAGGGTAGAAAAGCCAACTCTTCTTCAGTTAATAGAACGTGCACATCTAAGCCAAATACAGGGGTGAAGCAGACTTGGAAACAAACAGATAAGGGAAGAGCAAATGATGGAATTTGGCCTTGAGTGTACTGAATCACTTCTCTGTGGTTCCCCTCATTAAGGAACAAACTTATTTCACAAAGTTAATTGACCCTTAATTGAGCCAGTTTGGTCTAGTGCTTAGGGAGCTGGACTCTTATCTGGGGATACCGGGTTTGATTCCGCCCTCCTCCATGAAGCCAGCTGGGTGGCCTTGGGCTAGTCACAGCTCTTTCTGAGCTCGCACAGGCCCACCTACCTCACAGGGTGTCTATTGTGGGGAGAAGAACAGAAGTTTTGTCAGCTGCTTTGAATCCCCTTAAAGGAGTGAGAAAAGCTAACTTTTCTTCAACTCTTCTTAAGAGTTAAAATGGCTTATTTGCATCCTTCTGATGAGATTGGAATAGGCATACCTAAACTCTGCGTGTTTTTGTTCATCTTTTCATCTTTTCTATATAAGCATGTTTTAAGAATCAGACGGTGCAACCATGTTGCTTGTGATTATGGGATGCATGTCCTTGGGCATTAGTAAATAATAAAGCTGCAGCTTTGCCTCGATATTCCTTTGATCCAGTTAAGTTTTTTTCCCCCTTGACACCAGATAGCCGTTTGCTGGAAATCCTGAAGAAATGGATTCTCATATATTACAATGGTGCCCTCTGTCTTTCTGTTCCCACGTGATAAGATAGTATAGGAACGCTCAGTGACAGGTTTATTGCTGACTGGCGACTTTCAAGGACAAGGTGAACCAAGAGACTGGGGGTATACAGGAACTGATGCCAAGGAATGAGGGGGAAGCGGTTAAAAGGCGTTGAGTTTCGATTCCCACCCTGAGACACAAATGGTTCCTGAGCATACCAGCGTTCACTGAACTACACCATAGCCATCACAGGGTACAGGGAAGCCATTGCTTAGTACATATAAGCATCAAATATTATGACATTGATACATTGACATTCCTACTCCTACGGATGTTTTGGAATATTCGTGAATTGGGGAGGTGGGAAATTGGCTGCAACAGATCCAGAGTGCATTGGACGTGGTTTGAGAGGGGATTCAAAGTGGATTCAGGGCATATTTGATGCTTTGAGCTGATGTTACGGTATACCTGCGCATTAGTATCTGATGTTCATACAAATACACTTGTATTGCATACCATCCTACCACATTAGATGATTTATTCAAACATATATGAATTATCTTACATTCAATTTGATACAAACTGAATGCCAGTACCATACTGCCCAGGTCCCACAGCGTGCCACACCTGATTGGCGTGATAGTATGATACCATATCAAGTCAAGGAAGTCCAAACTGGTCCTGGGATTCCTTGGTGCTGTGTTCTAAGATTCTACATGCAGCTGTGCCAAGGCTGTTTCTGCATCATAGCCTCTGAGTAGTAGTTTTGATCAACTTTGCAAGGTTTCCAGAGCACCTCTTAACAAAACACAAGCTGTTAATACACAACAGAAGGAAGCAAGTTCAGTGGCATGGATGGAGTTTGTAAGAACAAACAGCCAAGACCATAACGGAATAGAGCCTATGCTTAGCACTTGTGTTAGTACGCATAAAATACTTAAGCACTCAGCCTTAGAGGTGCTTTAAATGAGACTAGAACCCCCATTAATTGTCGCATGTCCCCAGAACACAGAGGCAACACCATCCTGAGGTGGTTTGCAATTTGGCTGCCCTCGTGATAGCACGACAGTCGTCCCTTGTTTAACACAATGGCTTGGTTCCTGCGAACCACCATGTACCGCAAAACATGCTATGCACCCAGTTACCTCCTACTAGAACGGGGTTTAGGGAAACCATGGAGCTCCAGACCAGAATGTGAGTCAGTGCCCTGCAGAACTGAGACTCAGTCAGCCAAGGAAAACAAAGAATTACTCCAGAGGAGCAGTAAGAACGCTGGACTCAAGAGTTTGTCAGCCGCTTTGAGTCCCCTTAAAGGGTGATAGAAGCGGGGTACAAAAGCCAACTCTTCTTCTTAAGGGGCCAAATCACAAACACGGTCCTTGAAATGCTAACAAGCAAGTCAGAGTTTTATCGACTGCGTAACAGTAAAATCAAACTACACGAAGGGAGGTCTGCAGTAAAGAAAGCAGCACGGATGCAGAAGGCTCCGGAAGAATTGGCTCATTTGCATTTAATGTCCACAAGTGAGGCAACTGAAAAGAAGCAAAGCTGGAGAAGCCCAGGCAGAAGTCCAGAAACACTTGGTGAAACAGCAACTTCTGCCCTCCAAATGAAGAGCGCAAACCCGTAACTCAACCCTGGAACTTTCTAGAATTGCAATCAATGGACAAGCACACCGGATTCACTGTTCAGTAAGAACTATTGTGGGTTATCGTGGGTGGTTTTTTTTTTTCCTTTTTTAATTGGATACCGACAAGATTGTGGAATCTTGCAGTTCTGTGGACAGGTTTATACAATCTCAAATTTAATAGTGCAACCTGTGCAAGCAAGAAGAAGAAAAATGACAAACATTGTCCTTCACTGCCTTATAAACATCTACTATTATAGGCAAAACAAAACTTACCCAATATTTTTAGATAAGTAGCTATTCACATTTTGTACATTTACAATTTTAAACAGCTCCGGGATAAACTCTACAATGTCTTACAACATAAACAAAAAAAGTATTCAAGTTATGGGGTAATTAAACTTCCCACCCCACCCCAGCACATACTCACTGGATACCTCACATACGATCGCGCCCCCCCCCTTCCCAATGACTAATTTACAGCTCAAGTAAAGTACTTTGTAACAAAACAAAACGAAAGAAACTTCTTTAAAAAGAGGGATGTGATGTGAAATGGAAGTAAATTTGCACTTGAGTTCCCTAAGCCTCATTAGGTAAGGGAAATGAGAGAGAGAGAGAGAGAGAGAGAAAGAAAAAACAAAGAAATCAGACTTTTTAAAGCCCGTTTTGCAGCACACATTAGGAACACCATTAACAAATTAAAAAAAAAACTTAAAAAAATGCTTGCATTGCGCACGCACACACACACATACAGAGGAACATGTTGTAGGTTCAAATATACAACTTCTAGGTAGGAGAAAGCCAGAAAATGCAATCGTGGGGCAGATGCCTTCTTTTTTTCTTTTTCTTTTTAAAGAGTCAATCCTCAATGCTGTACTGAGCTTGTTTCTCTCCCTCCAAAGTGAGGATGTTTACACGTTCCTGTTCATGCCTGGTCTGAAGACATGCACTTTTGAAACAGAAACCAAACACACATGAATGCGCAGTTTGCAAACTCAGAAATTTTCATGCTGCTTTTTAAAAAAGAAATGCGGATTTGTACGTTTGAAACCTGTGTCGCCACCAGTGTGTGTGTGTGTGTGTGTGTATATATATATATATATAATGCATATGTATATATATACTCTCTGTATACGAACTCAAATACATGCGCTTGAGGACTTTTTCTCGTAGCAATGGCACCGGCGCACTGCATTTAAACCCTGAGCACTGTATGGACAAGGTGAGTGGAAAAGCTGGGCTGGGAATTTTCAAGGAGCCTCCCAAAAGAAGTTGTGGCTTGTAGCTTAAGTAAAACAAACTTCTTTTCTTTGTTTTTCCCTGTAAAAACAAGAAGCACAAAGACAACGGGGTTTTTAAAAAGGACCCACGGACCACAGTAAAGCAAGGGTTGGTGTTCAGTCTGACCACCCTTCTTGGCGCCTCTCTGCTTCGGCACAGTTTAAGAGAGCATGATGGAACTGAAAGTTATTTCTTTGGAATCTGTCCCTGATTTTGGTGTGTGTGTGTTTTCTCTCTGAAATGCGATGGTAGACACTGACAGCCAAAATGCCACAGCCTCTCCTCTTCATGCGCTGTTGAAGTTGCTGATGCTCTGCGGGTGATGCTGCTGCCAGATCTGCTGCTGCTGCACGGCGATCTGCTGGGACTGGTCCGACGTCGACAGGAGATTGACCAGGGGGGACACGCAGTTGGCGGGAATGATCAAGCCTGCAAGGGAAGAGCAGATTGGCCAAGGCGTCCCGGTGGAAGGAGACACAAAACACCGCCCCGGCTCAGAAACAGGGCACTCATCCTGCACAGCCAGACCACCCTTGCTTGAGTGACCCCTGGGTCGCCCGTGGCTTTAAGAACGTGAGAGGAACCACAACCCATCTAGTCCGCGTTCCTGTCCCATGCAGTGGCTCATCGCCTGCTTCTGGGCCTGTCAAGCAGAAGACAAAGGCAGAACCTTCACCTGCTCTCGACTCCCTGCAAAGGCCATTTAGAGGCCTCCTGCCTGTCTCTCCAACTTGGAGGCAGTACCTAGGCATCCGTTCCAGTAGCCACTGAAACACTTGCCTCCCTATGCATTGAAAGGAGCCCTGCTGGATCAGGCCACAACCATCTAACCCAGCGGTTCTCAACCTTCCTAATGCTGCGACCCCTTAATGGAGTTCCTCATGTTGTGGAGACCCCCAGCCACGGGGGCGGAGCAGTTGGAAGTTGGGAGGGAAGGGCAGCAGGAGACTCATCGTTGCAACCCCTCTGAAAGGGTAGTTCGACCCCCAGGTTGAGAACCACTGATCTAACCCAACATCCTGCCTCACACAGGGGACCCACAACGGCTTCTGGGCATTTCAAGCAGAAGACAAAGGAAAAATCTTCGCCCGCTCTGCCCCTGAAATCGGTCCCATGATGCTCTGTCCATTTTGTCTCAGTCCTATTCAAGGGGCCTGACCACAGCAAGCTGGTCCCACCCACCCCCTCTGGCCCCAGGGACTGAAGTTGCTTCCATGACACAAAGAGACACAAACTGCAAACTCACATACACCTTGCGAGCGTAGAAGAACTGACAGGTTGTGAGGTGTGCCAAATAAGCTAACCATTTTGGGGATCCAGGGGTGGCAAGAAGTCCTAGTGACTCACTACGACATCCAGCCAAGGACTCTCAACCAGCTTACCCACAATCCTCTGCCCATCCTCCGTCCTCAGCCGGACAATCTGCATTTTGACATTTGTCCCGCTCACTGCTGCCAGAACTCCTTCCACCTTTGTCCAGACGCTCAGGACGGAACCACACAGAACGTGGTAGATCCGGCAACGCAGGCCCACCTCACACACAAGGCCCAGGCTGGCTTTTTTGCAGTTGCCCCTCCTAAAAGATGGAGAGACACGGAATACTGAAGCTTTAAGGAACAAGCAACTACAGTCTTTCACCAAAAAGGTGATCAATAAATCTAAGCAGCGCTTGTCTTTATGGGAAACAGACTAACAGATTTGTGATTATTTTACATGAGAAGCCAAAGCATCGGTATTTTCGCAATCAAACCTATGGCTCTTTCTACCCTGGGCCTTATTCTGGATTATATTCTGGAACAGGGGCCTTCTGTCCGCACTCTGAATCAAATAACTGTTGTGGCTGGTGCAACCTAAAGGTTTTATACTAGTGGCAGTTACCAACAGTCAGTCCGGAAAAAACGGATTAACCCATGTTGTGCTGGTTTACAGGAGATCCTCAGAAAATACGCCGGTGAAAGCAGAAGCTCAAGAGTAAACAGATGAGCTTGAATGCAGAATAAACACAACTTTGTCCTCCCACGAGCCTTCAACATTCCTCCACCATGTAGCATTTAGAAGACGGCAGCTGCTTTAGGCTTATCATCTACTCAATAGCCCATCTTCCATTCACATTTCCCCACACGCTCAGGGATTCTCATTGTCCCCAAACTTGCTTCATTTCATAAGACGTTAGCCAGGGAAGCTCTTTTCTCTCCACAACTCACAGCCAGAAACCACAGCCTATTTCCCAGGGCGACTGTCAGGCGCGGTCATGCTTCTGAAGGCTCTTTTGGCCATGGAAAGGGGAGAGCCATTTACTACTTCTTCGGCTAACAGACTTTGTGGGAATGTAGTCTGGATAAAACAGCAGTAGAAGAGTCATGGCTACCCCTCTGAGCTGCTTGGGAACTGCTGTTTCTGCCTGAAGTTTCTCTCTCAAGTGGCTGCCAGGCTGAGGGCCCCACTCTGCCGTGAGGCTTCTAAGAAATCCACATTTTGTGGCACCTTTCAGGGGTGCATGAAGAACTCACCAATACGCATGGGTGCAGGTGTCTGCCGATGATGTGTACTGCTCTACCCAGTGTGCCATAGCATCGCCTGAGGGTACCTGGAAAAGCAGAGACACATGACACATGCACTATAGCCTCGGAAGACCCCCCCCCCATGTTCAAAGGGACCCTTCAGGTGCAGGGTCAGGTAGTTCCCAAGAATGAGTCCCCTTACCACCACAAAAACGTCTCAACACTTCCAAGTCAAAGGAGTTCTAGACTGAAGTTGGTACTGTGAGTGGTTTTAATGTGTTCTTGATTCACTTTCTTCTAAGGATGTTCATGAAACTCCCCCCCCCCCCCCCGCGCGCGCGCGCGCGCGCATTCACTTTGTATCCAAGTGAATGGGCTCATGCCAACAGAACTATTTTGAATTTGCCAGGTTTCTGCAACCGGTCATGCCTCTGAATCTGTCCACAGCTTTGAACAAAGGCACAAAAATTTCTGCTTTGTATACAAAGGTCAAGTCTTCAAATACAACCAATATTTTATTTGAATGTGACGTTCCAAACCTCTACAATCTGTACGAACTTCAAAGGCGATGAGCATTTTTTGCCCATCCCTACTTGCTTTCTACTCCCCAGGCCACGATGGCAATGTAAACAGCAAGGGCAACAAAATGGCTACAGCAGCGGTTCTCAACCTTCCTAATGCCGCGACCACCTAATGGAGTTCCTCATGTTGTGGAGACCCCCAACCACGGAGACGGAGCAGCTGGGAGGTGGGAGGGAAGGGCTGCGGGAGACCCGTCACGACCCCTCTGAAAGGGTAGTTCGACCCCCAAAGGGGTCCCGACCCCCAGGTTGAGAACCACTGGGCTACAGGAAGACACAGCTGCAATAGGAATTCAGATGACATCTCTCCAAGCTTGCCTTAAGGGGGGGGGGGTGTCTGGAAAAGCCAGCACAGGGCAGGAGTTGCAGGGGCAGCAGGGAGAGGTGGGTGGCACTTGAAAGCGGAATGGGAAGAGTTGAAACAGAGCTCAGCCGCTCCAGTAAGCCGCTGAGTCTTTCAACAAGCCGTTTAAATGCCTTCAGCTGCCGGCGAGATGGACAGGAGAAGCACCAACTCTTCAAGCGCTCAGCTAAGTTAGAAAGCCCAACAATCTTCACCTCGGAAAGGGAATAGTCCCTGCTTCCCAAGGACTATTTTCCATAGGCAACACCAAATAAGTACAAAAAGATAGAAAAGGAGAGGACGCAAAGGTCCCCCTCTGTTGGTGCTCAGAGAGACGGTCGCCCAGAGGAGCACGTTAAGGCTTTCAAAGCTTCAGTTTATTGGTCAGCCCAGATGGAACGCTGGCGTGTTAACCCATAGTGTGCTGGGTTAACGGAGCCCTTCAGAGAATGCACAGCTCTCAGCTAACACAGCCTCACCGGAGGAAAGGTGGGAGCAATGGAAGAAAGAGGAAAGCTATGGCCATCAACTCTCCAGGGAGCAAGTCCCACAGAATGCAATCCGCAAAGGGACAAGGGTGTCATATTATTAAATCTGTATTTACAAACCACAGAGAGGATTTTCCCAAAGGAACCGGCATATTTTAAGAGCACCGTGTACTCTCCACCCTACAAACAAGCCTCGGTCAATCTGGTCCCCGTTTCAAAGCGACCGCCAGGGCAGCGAGTTTGAGGAGGCTGGCTTGAAATAAAGGTGGGATTTTGAAAACTTCCATATATTTCACACACATATGCAAAGGCATCTCTTAAGGATTTTTGTTTGTTTAAATAACCTTTTTATATTTCTTCTTTATTTCTGCATAAGTCTCCAGTTTCAGTTGTTTTCCTGTATTTGGTCTATGGACTAAAAATAGCTTCTTTTTGGGATTCACTTCTTTTACCAGGATGGCGGTTTTCTTATTGTTTCGAATCTGAAAAACAAAAATGAAAAATTGAACATGCAGATCTCATCGCCTAAAGGGCTGTTAGGAACTGAACCCTTTTGGTCTGACCTAGCAGGACTCTATGGAAACAACTCTCAAAATACTTCCTGGACTTTTGATTCTTCTAAACAAGCCTATGGGTGATCTTTGCCTAATAAGGGGCAATGCTCTCTCTGCCTACACAGGATTAAAATTTGGAGGGGCTCCCCCTGGCGGTCAAGGCAGCTGGCGCAGGAAGGCATAACCCAAGGTGAGTATGCTTGCATCCGCCTGGGAACGCTGATATCAAGAGCCTGTAGCTGTTAAGCTGGCTGACATAACCCAGAAAAGCCACAGTTCACCTAGTCCAGTGATGGCGAACCTTTTGAGCTCGGTGTGTCAAAATTCGCAAGAAAACCTAGCTTA
The DNA here is from genome assembly GCA_023333525.1 of Aspidoscelis tigris stejnegeri. Lineage (NCBI taxonomy): Eukaryota > Metazoa > Chordata > Lepidosauria > Squamata > Teiidae > Aspidoscelis > Aspidoscelis tigris. The sequence continues at coordinate 6,497,763 of JALMGA010000020.1, forward strand.
ACTTGGGTGCTGTGTCACATCTAGAAATATCCATAATTTTGTGATATTTGTGGCTCTAGTAAAAAAGTTATATTTTTGATATATGTATTTTATTAAAAGCAAAAACAAATTATTATTTACATTAGTGACTTTTGTTGCTAAATCTTCAATTGAAAGTTGGTATTTCATACACTTCAAGAACAAGCAAGCACTAAACGTCCAGGTGCCAGGGTGACCATGTGTGTCACCCCAAAGGGCTTGGCGTGTCACCTGTGACACGCGTGTCATAGGTTGGCCATCACCGACCTAGTCCCATGGATCCGAAACAGTGATAAAAATACAGGGATCTTCCAGGGTTAGTTTAAGGACTACGCAGGTCTTCTAAAATGTAAACAGTATTCTCTGAAAGCCTCCTACTAAACAAGCACAACTATTCATTCTATAAAACCTAAGCGTGGTTAATCTATTACGGTTTGCGCTTCTTCAACATCTAATGACCAATGAAGTTAATACGCCCTTGCATATCCACACCTGCTTTCCCAAAATAAAAATGAAAATGAAAGACTCACCTGAAGAGATAAATAGAACCCATCATCTGGCCCAGTCTGTTCTGCCCAAATTTTAGTTGCTTCTTCCCAAGACATCCCTCTCTCCACGCTTATCTGGAAAATTCATCCAAAATTCAGAAGAATATTTTTGAAGAGGCTCTGCTGTTACATTAGAGGCTAGTACCAATCCCGGCAGCTATTCAGGAGACTTACAGTGTACAATTCAACGTGTCCTGAGGTAGAATATCCCGGGGTCAGAAACTTTTTTGCATCCGCTTTCCTGACTTTCTCATCTCCAGAACCCAAATCTGCAAAGAACGATTCACAAGATTGGCATTATGAAGGCTCTTGATCCACATAGGGAAAAAAACCCAGAGAAATAACCCCTCTCAGAAATCCCCAAAGGTGGCAGAGTGTATTAAGAAATGAAAACATTGTTGCTTTAGACTGCTCATCTACCTGGCTATTTCCTACAAAAGACTCTGTTCATCAGAGTATTGCCAGCTACGGCAAATAGCAGGGAAAATGGCCAACAGAAAGACCAAAGGCCAAATGTGGCTCATGGCGAAGGGAGGCGGCTTCAAAAATTCAACACTTCAGCCTTTTCACAGAATTATTTCAGCAGCAGTTCGTCTCATTTTCGGGATCCTTCTGTTGCAGGATCAACTGGGTTCAACCTATTTCCGTTATGGCAACCAAATAATTCACCCCTGTAAAGGGGATTCAGCACTTACCTAAAATGCCCATGTCGTATCTTCCGTTCTTTTTTGCATTTTGTATTACGCCATTTAGCGTGTCTGAGAAATACTGGAATAAAGCATTCTGTTGATGTACTTCCATCCCCAAGATCCGGTTTAGGAATTTCCCTATATTGTTGTAATCTGGAATGCAAGAGTAGGCAATTTAAATCAGAATTTGGTGAACTGGCTGTTAATCTATACACTGAACTGCAGAAAAGTACTGCAAAATACTTAACATACAGGGCTTTCATATGTTTCAGGTATGCATATATGTAGCTTATTTAGTAGTCCAGGCTACTGTCTTACAGGTATATTTTAAAATAAAAAATAAAAATACAGTTGAGCCTCATGGTCTGCACTGATTTGATTCCGTAAAATCTGTAATAAAAACTGTGTTACATCTATAAAATGATTCTGCAAAATCCCTGTATTATAGAAAGGTAGGATATATTTTCCTAACTAATTCAAAGCAAATCGTGGTTTGAAAAAAAAAATTGTGAATGAAAACCTCGAATCCTTAAGCATTCATTTTTAAAAATCTCCCACTCTGTCACATATGGAAATAAGACAAATCCTCCCATTTTTGTTGAAGGTAGCATGAAAAAATAATTAAATAGGTCCACTGGAAGCCTGGGAGAAGTGAGAGGCATGGCTACCACGCAAGGATGCCATTTATTTATTTTATTTGTTTATTTGTTTGCATTTTTATCCCACCCTATACCCCAAGGGTTGCAGGGCGGGTTACAACATATGAAATGAACATACTAAAACCGTATTAAAAGTATGGCAGAGCCTGAATGTGGGGAGGAAAAGGCTGTTCCTTTACTTAGCCAAAGGCCAGGGTAAAGAGGTGTGTCTTCACAGCTCATCTAAACACATAGGGTGAAGGCGCCTGATGCACTATTCCACAATCTGGGAGCCATCATTGAAAAGGCCCTATCCCGGGTGCTCACTCCTTTTGCTGTTGAGAGTGGTGATAGAACCAGAAGGGCCTGGTTCTTAGATATTAGTTCTAGATCTTAGGGCATGGGCAGGTTAATATGGAAGAAGGCATTCCTTTAGATATTCTACAGTCACTATCCTCTTTGCTGGAACTAGATGGCTATAGAAGAGCCTTGAATGTCTGGGTTAGAAAATGAGGCCCCAAGCCATGGAAGGTTTTAAAGACCATTACTGTTCTTAACTGGGCCTGCAACTATATAGACACCCACAAGTTTCAACACTGGTATAGCACCTTCCCATTTAGAGGTCTCGTCAACTTTAAATAATATACAGATTGAAGAACAAATACCTTTGTCAAGCGTTAGAATTCCTGACCGATCTTCTACATTTATTAGGCCCACACCTATTAAACCCTGACGCACATCTAGGAGACAATGGAAATAGATTAACTGAATGGGTTTCTTTAGGTTTTACACTTGTTATTTACAGAACACAAACCTATTTTAAAAATGTAAATAAATAAAATAAATATTTAGAAAATAACATCTATTGCGACCCAGGAAGTTTCTGAAATTGGTCATGCTTTTATCATTGTCAAAGGCATCTAAAATATAACATATATGGCATAACAACAGCAAAAGGAAAAAAGAAAGAAATGAAGGCAGAGGGAATTCTTTGTGTAAAACACATTCCCTTCTAAGAGTCTCAAGTATTCAAAGAAATCAATTGATATACCTTTGAAGAACTCTCCCGGATAATCTGCTGGTGGCGATACCAAGGGGGAATCTAGGTTCACAATGGATTTCATGACTATCTCCAACGCATTTCGACCATACTGTTAAAAGTAGAGAGGGAAAAAACAACCTGTTGTGACCACCGTAAGATACAAAGTCCTTCAAAAAGGCAAACGTTATTTCTTTAGAAAGTGAAGGTAACTTCTTCTCAAAATCTAAACTACAGTGGTACCTCGACATACAAGTGCCCTGACATACAAGTGTTTTGAGATACAGGCCGCCGAGCGAGTGATATTTTGCTTTGAGAGGAGAGCAAGATTTGAGATACGAGTATGTAAATACAGTGCAGTACATAACAAAAACAACTGAGGTGGTGTTTTGGGAGCTGGAATGGATTAATGGGAAAACTGCTTTGAGATACGAGCGATTTGACATAAGAGCAAGGTTACGGAACAAATTAAACTCGTATGTCAAGGTACCACTGTATTTATACATTTGATGTTTTCTATTATGAGAGGTACAAGAGGGGCATTGCTGGATCAGGCCACATCCCATCTAGTTCACTTGTTTCTGGAAATCCCAAGCAGAAGACGAAGGCAAAACCTTCACCTCCACTCGACTTCCTGCAAACGGCCTTGAGAGGCATCCTGCTTCTCTCTCAAGCCTGAAGGCAGCATGTAAAAATGCACTAAACCTTTGTATTATTTTATATTCAAGTGATTTATATCCCATCCTTCACCAAATGATCCCAGGGTGGGTTACAATTAAGAACGAAACATATCAAATATTAAAACGTAATTTAAAATGTGAGCTGCCCTTCCTCCCAACCCCACACTCCCTCCCTAACAGGACAGCAGCCCAAAGAAAAGAAGTCTCTCTCCCAAGAAGGTGGAAAGGATTAAAATATTAATTTACAAACAGAACACTTCCATTTGCATAGTGGACTTCATGAAATGATCTCTAAAATGCTCACCTTATTGTCAAAGTTGAACCTGCTCAGATCTCTTGTCTCTGTAGCTCTTCGGTCACCGTGGGTGAGAGCGCCCTGTTAAGAAATGGCATGTCATAAGCTACAGGCAAGTGTCCCCCTCATTTGAGATACAACAGCCTTTCTCTAGGCCAGTGATGGTCAACCTATGACACGTGTGTCACAGGTGACACGCCAAGCCCTTTTGGGTGACACACCTGGTTGCCCTGGCCCCTGGGCGTGTAGTGCTTGCTTGTTTGTGAAGTGTATGAAATACCAACTTTCAATTGAAGATTTAGCAAATGTAAAGAGTTATTTGTTTTTGCTTTTAATAAAATACATATATCAAAAATATAACTAGTAAAAGAGCTACAAATATCACAAAATTATGGATGTGACACAGCACCCGAGTTAAGCTAGGTTTTCTTGCGAATTTTGACACACCAAGCTCAAAAGGTTCACCACCACTGCTCTAGGCCTTGTTTTAAATCTCAAATTTTTGACAGGTAAGCACTTAAGTAATAACCTCCCTTCTTGAAATACGGTTGATGCCAATGAGTTTGTCAACCTGTTAAGGTACATTAATTTCATAAGATATTAACCATGGCTGCCATCTGCTACCAGTTGCTGCTATGGACTACGCTGAGTTCTCTGCCCTGGTTTTGCTTTGCAACTTCCTGACAACTTCCCTTCCTTTCAGTTCACCTTAACTGAACTTGCTCTCATATGACTTCTGCAACGAAGAGGGAGTGGCACAGTTTTGCATATCAATAAAAGTGCAAAGGTGTAGCTTTCTTACCAAGCTCTCTAGTCGTTTGGCAACTATAGAGGCAAATCTTTGTTCTCCTGCCAGCTCAGATATTAGGAAGACATATTCTGGTGCAGTAACTTGATTGGACCTATGCGTTCGACCTGGGAAGCGAAAGCGACAGAACACATTCACTCAAGTATTCTGAACCACACACGTTCTCAAAGGTACTTTTCTCTGATGGAAAGCTGAATTGCTATTAGCCGCTCTTTTGATGGCCTCAAGAATATACACCGTTGACCTCCAGAGAAAGCCACGTGCAGAAAACCTCTCCAATGTGCCCCTGAAAAGAGGTAAGAGGGCAACCAACAGTCTACAAGATTATTGGGGAGTAGAGGTGCGCTTGGAGCCATTTTCCACATACTATCTGAAGTGAATGGAAGGTGGAAAGGTTTGGCTCCAGCCGAATACCACCACCCCATGGCTGTGGGGGTATTCATATCCGTGCATGGATATTCTAACAAATATTTGTGCACGGAATGACTGAAACTTCCCCTCACCCTCCATTCCCACCCCTACTCTGGAAAGTGTTTGCCATCTCGGTGGTCTTGGGAGTTTTATCCAGTCCCTAGGTTTTCCACAGATCCTTTGGTAAAGAGGTTTTTAACAGGGGCGAAGTCCAATAGGAGTATCCTAATAGGAGTTTACACTTGGTGTTGCCTGCGCCCAAAGGACCGCCCTTCCAGCCGCTTCTGGAGTTTAGGAAAAAGATACACAATTGTGCTTAGGCTTAATCCATTTTGTTCGAAGGAACTTTTCCTAGCCTTGTTACGCTCTTTGCAATGGCTACATTTTAAAACCCTCATTTATATAATTTTAAAAGTCATAGTTTTACACTGATGGTGTAGATGTCCACCCCAGAGATAACAGTTTGAAAAATCAGTCATGGGAGGTGTATAGTTTTTTTCCCCTTGAATATTAAAACTTGAAAAGATGTTCTGAACCACTGATTTCAAACTGAGCTTTATGATTTGCAAATAAACTCTTCCTGAGACACTGGACTGTATTCAATAGGTTTGGCTTTCAGTACGGAAAAACAAAAACAAGTCAATCAAACGCACAAAATGTAGTAGACTGAACTCCAGCTCACTAACATTTAATTCAATTCATCCATTCAGCAACTCCACTCAAGACCAGGCTACTCACCAAACTGCTGTATCGCTCTGTCTGCGCTCCATGGCAATTCCAGGGTCATATGCACTCTTCGTCTCTGATTCTTCGCTCTCCGGTCGGCTTGCAATGAAATGCCAGAGCTGGCTGCTTCAGAGATGATGGCAATATTCTTCAAAAGACAGAGTGCGAGGGAAAACAAAATCCAATTGAGCAACAGCTGCGAAGCTTGAAACTAGACCTCATAAAGGAGAACTTGAAAGTAGTTACAGTGAGAGTGACCATAGTTTAGCTTGTGGAATGCAATGCTCAGCGTATTGAGCTTTGCCCGTACTCTCCTTGTTAAAGACAATACGGGTGATTGCTAAAACAAGATACAGTTGAACAGTGGTCCTTCAAAAAGCATCAACCCCTTTAAATTCAAGCTCAGTTCAAGGCATTAACTTTAACTTATAAGGCCCTAATTGACTTGGGCCCTAAATATCTGAAGGAATGTCCATGCCTTAAGATCTGGAGGGGGGAGGTTGTCCCACTACCTTCAGCAGTAAAATGGGTGGGCACCCGGGACAGGGCTTTCTCAGTGGTGGCCCCTGGGCTATTGAATAATCTCCCTCTGAGGTGCATCAGGCTCCCTCACAGTATATGTTCAGGAGGGCAGTGAAGACACACCTCTCTGCCCTGGCCTTTGGCTCAATTGCGACACCTTTCCCTCCTCAATTGTAGACACTGGTAGTTATTTGCAGATACCATCGTTTTAATACTGATTGTTTACTGTTTTAACAAATTGGATTTTAAATGCTGTTACCCACCCTGAAACCTTTGGGTATGGGGTGGGATAGAAATGTAAAGAATAAATAATAAAATCATGCAGTGTGTGGAAAACGTGGAGAGAGAAAAATTCTTTTCTCTGCCACACAACACTGAAAGCAGCGGGCATGGTATGAAGCAGATGTACAGGAGAGTCTGGACAGACAAAGGAAAGGATTTTCTTCACCCAGAGGGTCATCAGTCTATGGAATTTGCTGCTAGAAGAGGTGATGACAGCAATCAGCCTGGATAGGTCTATGAAAGGGTTAAGTTCATGGATGACAGGTGTATAAATGACTAGTAGAATAGATGCCTAAAACTGCCTCTTTGCGTTGGACAGCAAGGCAGGATGCCTCTAAAGATCATTTGCAGTGAACTGAGAGCAGGTGAAGGTTTTTGTTTTCTGCTTGAGAAACTCAGAAGCAATTGTTGGACCACTGTGTGAGACTGGATGCTGGACTAGATGGGCTGTGACCCGATCCAGCAGGGCTCTTCTTATGTTCTTAACCTTGTAAAGATGCTTCTTATGTTGTCACTTAAGAGGATCATATGGATACTGCATGTGCAATTTGGTGTGTTTTCAAAAAAATGCATTACTAAGAACACCCCAAGTTCATTTTGTTTAGATGAACAAATATTTTGAAAAGAAGGAAGTGTTGGAAACACATACCTTATCTCCATCCATAAATCTCTGCTTTTCTGTAATATTGAGGATTTCAACAGGAACATCAAGCTCAGACCTTGACTCATAAGAGATGCTTCCATCGTCGTTACTCACAACTCTCCCTTTGCGACCGGTCATCTTTGCAAATAAAGACTCATTTTAGCCTCCTGCACCAGGCTTTCCAGTAAGCCGTTAAAACTTAGCAATGCTGCATGTTGCCCACCTAACGTATCTGACCAAATATGCTGATTTTCTTGGGACTTGTTTTCCTTCTCCGCCTAACTAGCCCAAATAAACATTATCTGCATTATCCTCTTGCACCCCTGCTGGCCCATCAAAATTATGTTTTCATTCATTCCAGCCATAAATTAAGCAACATTTCTGGTTAGGTAGGAATGACATGCCCCTTCTTGAGGAAGAAACTTGGATCTTTGGTCCCTCTGCCTCTTTGAAAACCTAGGGCCTGTCATAAGAAGCAGTAAGAAGAAGAGTTAGCTTTTCTACCTTGCTTTTCTCACCTATTTAAGGGGACTCAAAGTTGCTGACAAACCTTCTATTCTTCTCCCCACAAAAGAACACCCTGTGAGGTAGGTGGGGCTGAGATCACCCAGGTGGCTTCCCGTAGGAGGGTGGAATCAAACCCGGTATTCCCAGCTAAGAGGCCGGCTCCCTAACCACTAAACCAAAGTGGCTCTGTTCCTATACTGGTATATAATCCAGAATAAAGCCCCGTGCAGAAAGGGCCTAAGCCAATAATAACTGAGGCACTGGGGTGATGAAGGAATACAGTTCAATGTAGTAATCTTAGTGGCTTGTTATAACACAGCCCTCACAACAACTTGACTTTTCACTTTCCTGATGTCCAGCGCTTACCTCAGCCACATTTTCAGGACCACCCAGCTCATCTATAAGCTCATCCAGCGTATTTGGAGGAAGATCTTCTGACAGTTTTTCCAGCTTATCCAGCAACTCCTTCTTCATCTGCTGGGCTCGTTCAACTGCATCCTGACTAGTTACGTAACTGGTGTTTGTATTGCTGCTGACTGCAGAAAATTATGGGGAAGAGATAGAGAGAAGGAGTAAGCTAAAAATCTCCAAGTGCTTTGACTGCTAGGGAGAGCCCCCAGCTTCAAAACCAACTAAGACATTTTTATGGTCAACGCACCAGATGTGTTTGTAGAAGAAGAGGTAACAGCCGTGCAAGAGAGAGAACTGGGCCGCTTGGATCCAAGACCAGATGCTAATAAGGCACTCTGAATAGAATCGGGATCGATGCTTTTCTTTTTTTTCTTCTCTTTATTTTTCTTATGCTCTTTTCTAATTAGCCAAGGGTCTACAATCAAAGAAAAGATATTAATTCAGCAGGAGAAAGTGTGCTTCACTGAGAATATATTGTTGCGGTTGGGTACCACAAGTCACAGCTGATTCATGGTTGACTGCACAGGATGATGGCAGAGATACAGAAGTGGTTTGCCATTTCCGGCTTCTGAGGTGGGTCTTTGGATTGAACTGCTAACCATCTGCTCTACCACTGAGGTACACCCACTCCCAATAATATATTATGATTACAATACCGTATAACACAGTACAATATATTATCATCACAATACTTCTCTCTAGTTTTATACAATAGAACATTGGATATGATAGAGAAATTCCAAGAAATGATAGTAGTGGCAACAGGGATTAGTATATGCCACCGTCTAATGAGGCAGGTCTAAGTTACACGAGTAACTGTATTTCCTCACCATCTTCATCATCTTCACTGGATTCGTCTCGAAATGGATTGAAGTCATCATCGTCCCCCGAGCTTAAAAACCGAGAGCTTTCATTATCGCTTTCTTCATTGTCGGAAACGTCTGAATCGCTGTAACTTTCATCAGAACTGCTCCCAGCCAGTCCCCCAGTTTTACGAGCTTTCTTGGCTTCTCTGTTTATTTCTTCACCTTTTAATGGAGAAGAGAATGAACAGTTAGGAGTAGAGAGTGATATTTGTCCCAGAGCCACTATGGATTGCTCATCTACAAAGACAGGACAATGCAATCCAGACCTACCTACAGCTGTGACTCTTCAAGGGTCAGATGTAACTGATGGTCTCCTGGCATAAACATTACCAGTAAGCCCAGGCAGCAGACATGTATAAGAAGGGCAACAAGAGTCGTTCCATTTGACTCTGCTGCTTGTGTTTACCCTTTTATGTTTATCCTATGAGACCATCAGTCCCAGTTGACCCCTCCAGAAATCAGATCCTCTGAAGATGGATGTTGTAGCTATATCCAAAAGCTCAGGTTCACAGAAGAACTATGGAACACAGTATAATAACCCAAAAAACTGCAACAAGTGTAAATTGTAACCAGCTGTGAAAGCCTAGAGTCTATCAGTGAAAGAGTTGTTCTTACAAATGGAACAGAAGCTACTGGGTAAAAGCCAGGGTGGCTTGATAAACATATAGGGAGAAACTTTGTCACGAAAAAAGCTACACCCGTAAGGGTGCCATGCACGCCAGCAAACAATCTGCATTTTCTTTCACATTTCATCCAAACCGCTCACTTCATCAATGCTCAAAATAGTATTGTGACGTCAAAAGCCAGAGCGTTACCTTTACGTTTCTTGATTTTGTCTTCTTTGCAAGGGCTGTCCCCAGGGGAGTTGTTATTACTCTGGGCAGACAAATCAATTCCCAGCAAACTAAAGAGCTTTTTCCTGTCAGGAGCTGGGAAATGTTTCTCAATGAGAGACTGAAACACCCCTCTGTAGAATTCCAAAAAGAAGAAAGAATTTTTTATTTTTATTAGCTGGTTAATACGTGCCCTCTCCAATCATTCTTGAATGACCCTGTCTAGAAAAACTTCAGGACAATATTAGCAATCAGCCTGGATTGCTATATCTAATATGTACTTCCAGAATTTAAAGTTTCATCAAGAGGAGCTGGCTATTCTTCAAATGTGTGGGTTTTTTGGTTAAACTTATCTTAAACAATCCAAAAACTGAGTTATAAGACTGTTAACTAGCTTGGACTTCATTGCACTGGTTTCCAAGTCCACTATAAAATTTTCTACTCTGAACTTATAGGTACCTCTCAGATTTTTTTCCTTATGGACAAGGTAGTTTCCATCCCAAGGATATGAATTTGGGATTTTTGGAGTTCTGCTAAATTCATAAGTCAAATCTGTAAATTGATTCTTATGGTAGGTATGATTGTACTAATGAACTAACCGAAAACTCTTATCCATTTCAGCCATTTTCGGATGAACTGTTTTTACTTTCTAGGATAGGGGTAAAAGAGTCAAAAGGTTCTCAAAAGGTTAACCAGTTCTGCATGATTAAAAGAAAAGCCGAACTTTGAAAAGCCAAACCAAGCAGGAAAAAAAAAAAGAGGCTGTGATTTTCCATGCTCTGGAACCAGGCCGGTTGCAACTAAGGTTACAACATGGGTTTAAAAAAAGTCAATTAACTCAGTTAAGAGGTATACATTGATACGTTCATGTAGTACAGGGCGTACCCCATACACTCAATCAAACAGGCATTTCATTCTATCTCCATGACAAGGGGTAAATTATGCTGCTGTTTATTGAGTTTAACTGTCTTAAAAGTGTCCTTTTATGGCATCGACTGTACGTGTCACATAAAAATGGACGAGCGATTGAGAACTCATGACCCTGGTGATGGTAAACACAAATCAAACCACTGTGCCATTTCAGGGTACAAGACCCATCCTACCCTTCAGGCAAACGCCTATCTCAATTTTTAATCAAGGCTGAAAGCTCGCTCGCTAATCCTCTTCCACTTACACACCCCAGGAGAGGCTGAAGATTTTTTTTTAAATACTACAATGTGATCACAAACAGCACTGTTAAAGGTCTTACTTTGCCGTGGAAACAAAGTCGTTCAATTCCCCACCGCCTTCTTCCAAGGCTTCCAGAGTTCTTGCTTCCCCTGTGGACTGCAGCCCAATCACCACACACTGGAGGAAGAAAAGGACACAGGGAGGATATTTTATACTCTCCAAAAAAGGCGTTGATGCCTGCCCTGAAAACATGGTAGCCCTTTCTGCACACACCTTTAATCCAGTCTGAGCCTCTTAGACTGGTTCCTGGGCCTCCTCATCTGCAGACTGATGTAGATCAAGGACCCACCACCAACGTTTAATTGGGCCCACAAGATGACTAAGGGCCTTGTTCCAGATCACAAAGGGTGTGCAGATGCCAGACCTCTGTGATCCAGAACTACAGGGAGGCTGATTTTCTGAATCCTCACCCACACGCTCAAAGGCTAGAAACACCCTTCAGAGGCAGGGTTGTGGGTGGCTGCGAAGCTCGCACGACCTTTGCATCCATGGGAGGTGTTGGCCTGATCAGCACCGTCTGATCTGGCCCATGCCTCCACAAGATCTGGGTCAGTGTGTCCAGTTAATCCGGATCCATTGATCCAAAGCAAATGACGGTAAGTGTGGAAAAGGCCCAAAGTTACTCTTAAATCTCCCTAAGGATGACGTCAATATTTGAAAATAATTCTGTATCAAGCCCCTTACTTTGCCGTTCTTGATTTCTTCTCGGGCCAACTGCACCACTCTTTTGACTTTGGAGGCTATGCACAGGTATTTGAAAAATCTCTGGTGGGCAGACCAGAACTGGCCCCACATGGACTTTTTCATCCGTTGTTCGGCATCAATGAGGTCAGCGGCTTGCTGGAATTTCTCCCTGGCACTTACCCACTGAAAAGCAAAAGCAAAAGCAATGTTTTCTGGTCTTTGTCATTCTTCGCTGAAACATACATACAAATGCTGAGACTGCATAGCTTGTTGCAGTCTCTCTGTGGTCTTTCAGTTTCCTTTACACAACGAAAAGTGTCTGTTGAAGTTTATTTCAGCCGCAATATGTTCTGTTGATGTATATGCAAGTAGAATCTACTCACACAGAGTGCTAGCTGGGCCCAGCACTGCGTTCCAAGAACCTAATATAACCTAGAAAAGGATGGTTCTTCAGATGTTGCAGGAGTTTTGACTCACATTATCACTGGCAACATATAGGAGTGGCTGGGACCCTCAGAAGAGTGCAATAGAATACATTCAAAGCTGAAGACATAGCAGAAAATAGGAAACAGAGGCTAAACACTTTAGGATTCCTTACAGACCACAATGCAGAGTAAAAAAGATCCATTTCACATGGTCATGAAAACAGGGAAGATGCACTCTTTGCCCCGCCCTTTTCCTCCCCATTTTCAGGCACTGTTATTATTTTAGTATGTTCAGTTTACATTTGGTTTTTAATGTTGTAACCAGCCCTGAGACCTTAGGGTATGGGCAGGATAAAAATGCAAACAAATAAAAATACTCATGCTAAAATGTAACAGCTAAGACAAGCTTTGTGAAATATATTCGCTGTGTAAACCATTTTGATTAGCTGTTCTTATTTTTATAAGTGATTCTTGACACATCGGCTTCCAAAAATGCCTTCTAAATTCAGATTCACAAGGAAATATTTTTACTTTTCTATTAAGAGGTTGAAACTTCAGTCTATGGTGTTCCCTGTACCCAAGTACAACTTAAAATCAGCAAACTGAAGTTGTGACTAACTAGGGATAATGCACAGGTATTTTCTGTCCTCGCACAGGTATTTTCATTCAACAGAAATCAATGCATCATAAATGCTTTAAGAATTTAGGACTTGAAACTTACCATTTTCACAGATTTATTATACATTTTAACATAGTGCTGGGAAAGCTGAACTTCATCAATTTTGAAGGTCACACCTGAAAAACTCAGTTGCCTGGCTATGTACATTCCTCTTAGTTTCATGTCCATGGCAACTATTTCCATGGCACCCACGCCCCTGAAGATGAAAAGAGTAACCATAAACAATAGGCAACTGTTGCACGCATTTGATTTTTCAATAAATCAAATATCATCAAAATCATGACCACACCTGCACAAATATTAAGAAACCCTCAAAAGGTGCACAGCCCTTAGCATGAGCAGGTAGCATTTTTTGAGAGTTCTATTCAAGAGTCTCCTGGGATTGCAACAGAGTGAATTTTGCTCACACCCAGACCAGCAACAGATCTTCATCCAACTAGATAATTTTCTGCATCCTATCTGCCATGCTTGTGTCTGTGCACCTGGATTTCACTGGGTTCCTCTGATGGAAGAGGACCGCACCCCTAGAAAGCAGTTTCACTCTGTGATTTCTAAGTCCATCCAGTTTAAGTACAGTATACAATAATCTCAGCACTTCTGAAAGTAAAACTGGGTCCTTGACTCCCATGCTAATTCCCAAAACTGTTTTGATGGCACTGAGATGGGCATCACTCTTCACATTTAGGGACTCTCACCATAAGTATGTATTTTTAGTATGGCATGCTGCAGTGTGACATTATAATGCAATTCCCATTTGCCTCTACAGGTTGTCAAGTCTAGCTGAACCTGGTAAACTACCCACTCTGCTTTTCAGAGTTATATAAAAGGGTCCTCCATCTCACACCTGCATTAAGATCTGGAGGGGAGGCCCTCTTGGTTGTCCCATCACCTTCAGTAGTAAAAGGAGTGAGCACCCGGAAGAGGGCCTTCTCAGTGATGGCTCCCAGACTATGGAATGGTCTCTCCCTTGAGATGCGGCTATCACCTTCATTGTACGTGTTTAGGAGGGCGGAAAAGATGCACCTCTTTGCCCTGGTTTTTGGTTAAATGGGAATATACGGAGTTTACATACACTGTTATCGTTTTAATATATACTGTTGTTGTTTTAAGGTATGTCTAATTTTAAACATTGTTACCCGACCTGCGACTTTGGGTATAGGGTGGAATGAATGAATGAATGAATCTGTTCCAGCAAATAAAAGTTACTTGAAAATTCAAGCCCTATGTTGCATGTAGCCTTACATAATTTATTCAGAACTGTCAACACTGGTCAACATACCTTCTTTCGACTGCCTGAATGAAGTCACTGAATTCCCTAAATGGAGTTCCTTCACCCCATATACCAAGACGATTCATATAGGCCATATTTCGTGGCTCAGATGCACCTAAAATAAATGATCATTTTTAAAAAAATAGAAGAGTCAAGCAAGCTTCCTACCAAGTGAAAACAAAACAAAGAATACATACCTGTAGCACTAGCATAAACTACTCTGGCCTTTGGAAGTTTATTCTGCAGTTCCAGAACTGCCAAGCCTGTTTTAGTGGGTTTGGAAGAGCCAACAGGACAGAGATTTTTAGCCTTGTGACATTCGTCAAAGACTATCTGAATGTAAGGTTAAGGAAAAGTCAGTGCTACAGAAGTCATCCCAGAGAATTTAAACAGTGTAAAACTGACATTTTCTAAAGATGTATAACAAACCCAAAAGGGACAGGAAAGACAATTTCCTTAGGACACCATGGCAGAATGCTGAAAAGGATACAACTCCATCGAAGTCATCGCCACACCAATGAAGAAGCTGCTTGAGTCTTGTTTTGTATTTACCCCCAGACTGGCTTTCCCCAATAAGAGACGAGTAAGTAGCAAATATGACCCCTTTCTTCACACTTCCATTATGTTTTGAGGAGATTTTTCCATATTTGAACTAAAATAAAGAAAGAACAAGTCGGTATTAAAGTAATAATGTGTCACCTGTACAGTGGTTAGATCTTCCACTCTTCACTTAGAAACTTGGATGTTCTATTTCCCATATACGATTTCTCTACATAGTCAATATTTTAGTCTCTTATAATTATAACTGGTTCATTTTATATATTTATACTATCACCTGCCCTGAGACTTTCTGGTGCAGAATGGGATAACAATGCAAACATAAGTTAAAGGCTCCTCCACATGAGGAGCGGAAGGTGGTAATTCATGTTAAAAAATCCAGCACAAGCACTGAATGGCTAACATTAAAAATAATTTATACCTTGTTTAATGAATGAACCAAAATGTTTTTTGCCCCGATATCTCTGAGATCCCTCTCTGCGTCGTATTTCAGATCATTTGAAACGCTAAACCTACGAAAGCCAAAACATATCCATGAGAAGCATTCAGATCACTCGCCCAATAAGCCTAAAAGACAGCAAGCACATATATTCAAACACATACACTGAAATAACAAGCAATGAAAAAGTGGTGGAGATTTTTATGTGCATCTCTCTTCCTTACCACACGGCTCTTTTTCTACCCAAAAGGTAATTCTCGTAGATTATTCCAGCTATGGTTCGGCCTTTTCCCACCCCTGCACCATCTCCAATCAAGAAACCAGCTCTGTCTCCATTAGGTAGGAATGTTTCATGTTGCTGTGGGAAGACCACAAAAAACCACATTAAACAGGTTCTGCATTGTAGCAGATCTCATCCAATCCCACACTTCTGTAAACCCGCTAGAATTCACTGCCAAAAAAGGCATAAGCCTCAACTAGACACAGCTGAGATTTATTTATTTATATCCTGTTCTGTACCCAAGGGTCACAGAATAAGTCACAATAAACTAATAAAAATACAATTAAAATGAACTAATTAAAGCAAAAATGGAAAGGGCCCAAAGGGGGAAGGGTGGATGTTTCCTCAACCAAAAGCTAAAGTACATAAGAGCCTAAGAGGAGTCTTGCTGAATCAGGCCACAGCCCATCGAATCTAGCATCCAGATGGTGGTCCATCAACAGCCTTTGGGTATCTCAAATAGAAGACAAAGGCAAAACCTCCACCTGCTCTCAAGTCCATATCTATTTCTCCAATCTAGAGCAGTACTAGGCATCCATTCTAGATAACAACATAAGGGGAAGGCCTGCTACATCAGTCCAAAGCCCATCAGGTCTAGCATTCCAACACACACAGTGACCCACTAGTAGCTTCTGGGTATCTTGAACAGAAGACAAAGGCACCTATTCTATAATTCCTATAAACGGCCTTTAGAGGCATCGTGCCTGTCTCTCCAACCCAGAGATGGCACCTAGGCATCCACAAATTTATCTCATCCTTTCTTAACGCTATCCATCCTGGTTGCTGTCAACATCTCTTCTGGTAATACAAGAGAGATATGCATACCTGGGCTGCATATGTGATTGCTTCAAGCTGCAATGCTGACAGCCAACCATTATCTATACTCTCTTCAGGAATAGATGTCTTATACCAAACTTCAGGAGGGGTAACACTGGACAGCGAGCTGGTTTCTACTACCGGATCAGGATGACGCAGACCAATTTTCACTATTTACAAAAAATAAATGTATCAGTCCTATAAACATACCACACAACGATGGATCACAAGTGATTTCAAAATATAAACTTTGTAATGTTACGTCCACACCTCTGATCTTATTAATATCTTTATTATTTTGAAGGCAATTAGAAAGACATACGTTTTGACACTGAAAATATGACTAACTGAAAAATATTAACTAGCACCAAAAATCTGTGAAGCAAAAGAAAAGTTAAATAAAGAGCAAGTAACAACTGACAATCTGTTCTTAAGAATCTTAACGCTCAAGAGAAGTAGGTACTAAAAAAGATTCAAAGCGTAACTATGCCTATGTGGTTCTTTTAATCTACCCTTTCCTAAGTAGGGTAACTTCCTTGCATTTCATAGGTTTATTTCACAATGGTGTTCAGAAAATAAATTATGGCAATATACAAACGATGGCTGTATTACCAGAACTAGCGGTAGATTTCAATCTCTCCAGTTATAATGCACACACAAACATCTTTGGAAGGCTGAGAAGTGATAGCATTGGTTTTACCCAAGCTCATGGAACAGCCCAAGAGATTAAAGAAGCCAGAGGAAAAGATCAGCTACGTATAGAGCAGCCAAGGAATCTCAAATCAAGCAGGTCTGAATCCTATTGAGGCACTACTGGTTGACTATCCTGCACTTCAACAGACCCAAACCCTGTTTCACAAAATTCAGGCCTGACTGAACCTTCCAATGGATTCACAATGATTGACTATGAAGAAGCTACCCTTCCAACAAGATATCCAGGACATACCCCCATATCTGCTGACTACAGGCTTACTGGTCCATGGTTGACCAGGGCAGCCTCCCCCAACCCCCTGTGCCACTGAGCTCTTCTTGAAGGCTGAACCCAGTCAGGAATAGAATAGCTGCCTGCAGTCAGGAATAGCAGGAAACCTTGTGCAATTTTCCAGTGTTCCAAATATTTGTGGTATCCACAGTAGGTGTTGGAACCTATATCCCATGGATATGGGGCCATGCCTGTAGTGTGAATTATAGGGTGTTTTTCCACTGTCATTAGAAGTACCCATTAAGTACCCATTAATGGGTAGGTAATGACATTTTTGTACCCATTAATGGGTACTTAATGGGTACTTCTAGTGACAGTGGAAAAACACCCCTAACAACATAAAGCAGACATATTTTGAGATGGAAATGTCAAGATGATTTTCCCAGTGAAAACTAGCAACATCACCTGGCCGGAAAGGCCATTTAGCCTGCAAAACACCAGATAATCTAGTAATGTAGGCATAGCATGTCAAGTTCCTGTGAGAAATAAATTGTGTTATGAGAAACAGGACTCCGGGTAGCAAAGGGGAATGCCCCAAAGTGCTCACATGGAGCATCTGTTTTGCTATGACCTCATGTTATTCCATATGTAAAACAGATCCTTCTGTTCCTGTTAGTCAAAAACAACGATGTAGATGATGATGTAGTGTAACAGTATTCATATTTTAGTGGTTAAGTTGTTTACTTGTATTCTTTTCATATACTCATGCATTTAGTTAGTATATCCATGCATTTACTCGGCATGTACTCTGCAACCATGAAGCAATAAAACCTTCATTTTGGAATGGAACCAAGACTGAATTTTTGCATGTGAACTCCAAGCGTATATGCTATCAGCTGTGCACTTGCCACGTGCAAGCTGTTACCTTCAGTGGTTCCAACAGGAAACTGTGGGAACTCAAAGATCTAAACTTTAACCATGCGAGTAAAACAGCTTGGAAAACCCTAAAAATGAAAAAAAAAGACCAGAAAGGGCCACCAGAAAGCCCCTTCCAAATGTTCTAGAGAGAGAACTCGCACAGTCATTCTGTGGCATTTTCACATCTTCCTTTCCATTTGCACAACTCTGGATTAATAAAATAGTACAGGTGCAGTACCAACTCAAACTTACATTTTATTGGCATGTACTCCGCATATGTCTCTGCATGCCCCATTTCGTCTTCATCTTCTTCTTCCGGTTCTTCTTCTTCTTTTGCTACAGGTGCTTTCTGCGGAAAAAAGGTTAATAAATGAATTGCCCATTAACAAAAATGAGCAGAGCTAAAACCATGAAACTGCCGGACACTTCTACAGAGAAGTGGCTTACATGCATCAGAAAGGAAAGTTACAGAAACACTCTTCAAAACCTCTTAACTTGAAAGGGAAGATGTACTTTTGGACTGTTTGGATATGTTCTAAAGAAAGCAAAAACTGCAACAAAAAGGGCCTTCCACAAGCTAGGGAGCTTAATTAAACCTCAAGCCCTTCCCTTGCTTAAAAATACAGTAGGGCCCTGTTTAACGCAAGGATTTCATTCAGGCAAGTAGTCACTTAAAATGTAACTTGCATTCAGTGAGTAACAGGCCTTTAATGTAATAATAAACTGTACCACAATGAAACTGCACAAACCAAACTCACTTAAAGCAGGTCCTTTGTCACTGAACATTTGATAACTTGCAGTAGAAAAGCAGAGCAAACCCACTGAGGGGTGTTTGGGAAAACACAAAACAATTGTAGCATGTAGTGGTTGCTTTTCAAAGTACGGAGAACAAACATAATTAGTTTTTCACGTTTATTAAGAATGTAAGAAAGGCTTTACTGGGTCACACCAGAGAACTGTCTAATCCTGCCTGTTCTTGTGTTACCAACCAAGGTCCTTCCCGCAGGCAAGGCTTGCCATAATCTGCACTAGTATGCCAATGGCAGGTCCTTACTCCAGGATATAATCTAGAATAAGGGCCAATGCAGAAAGCGCCTAAATGCATACTAAAGCCCAAGAGCATAACAAGTCTTGGTCATAATCTCCGAAACAGCCATATCGCTTCCTGTATCAGAAGTAGTTACCCAACCATCACAGCTGATATGTTCTTGTGGGGAACAATGGATAAGAGAAGCCCTGCTGGATGAGGCCACAATCCATCAAGTCCAGTTGCTTCTCTCACTCAGTGGCCCTCCAATGGCTGCTGACTCAAGACAAAGGCAAAACCCTCACTGGCTCTCCAAAGCCTGCAAATGGTCTTCGGAGGCCTCTTGCTTGTCTCTCCAACCCTGAGATGGTATCTAGGCATCTATTCTAGTAGCCATGGATACACCTGTCCTCCATTGATAAATCCTTGCATCACATGAATTTGCCCAAGCCCATTTGAAACCATCATCATAGCTTTTTTATCAATACTTCAAGCACTTCTGACTTGCAGCACCCAATGGGAATTGCATCACCCCTTGTTGGAATGCTATCATGAAAGTTTTTCCATGAAAGTATATGATTTCCAGACACAAAGACGGAGATCTTCATGAGCACAAGCATGGAATTTCCAGTGCTTAAAAATGTGTACTTACCATTGTTGGAGAAAAGCTTCTCATTTTCATATCGTTTATCCATATCCTTGCTACTTCTTTTGTAGATGTCTCCTTTTTTACTGCACCATTGCTCAGATCAGCTGCAAATAAATTACTCTAATTTATTCGTGCTGAACGTTATAACTTTGAGTGTGCAGACAGAGCAGTTCAAGGGAAATACAGTGTAGACAATCCCAAAACATACATCACAATGCTTGAGAGATAAAAAGACAGTCACTGTAAACAAACAGCAAGAGAGAAAGCTGAGGTTGTTACTACACAGTTACCCTTCACCAAAGTTACACTCTGATCACCTTATATTTATGGGTTATGCAACAAAAGTCCTATTCCCAGTATGAGTAGCGGAAGCAGAAATCATCTTACCTGGTTTGGTGGCATTTACCACCTTTGAAGACACTACAGTTATTTCTGGAAGAAAAGTCAACATTTTGGGACTCAATTTTAAAAGCTGTAACATAAGATTGAGCTATCTCTCCTTACTTCCCTGTCATTATTTACTGATCAATAATATGGCAAGACTAAAAATACTAAAAAAGTTAAAAAGTTGTTACATGCTAAGGTCAACAAACGGAATTATCAAAATTGTGGTTCCTACCTACATAGCATCTTAGACTTCTGCAAAAACTAAAAAAAAACCTCAAGTTTCTTATATATACTACTCCACTCTAAAAAAAGAACTAAAAAAAGCTATATAAATGTGTTAACTGTACTTTTATAGCTATCCAACAACCAAGGTTCTGTAGACAGCGTCAGAGAAAAGGTCTGCCTGCCCTCTAAAAATATGGCATCAGGTGGGTTTCTCCAGGGAGGTTGTGCCTGGGTACATTATGAAGCAAGTCCTTTCCCAAGTGGCTACCAACTTTTATTTGGGTTTCCATAGCAAATCTTGGGCTACAAGTAAGCGTACATAGAACAAGGCCAAGAGGAGTACCTAGAACCAGAACAGACTGGGAGCTTGTACAATTTACAAAGCAACAAATTCTATTAAGAGCATTATTCAGATGAATATTTGACAGTATTAATTATCTGAAGCTGGCACATCATGGTGGAATAGAATTTGATCACACGGGCACCTGAGACGAAGGAAGAACAGCAGAAAACAGGGGTGTTTCCCTTCAATTCCTGTCCTGCTCTCCTTCCCCTCACATTTACCTGGCTGCCACAGAAATGGGGGTGCTACATCAAACACACACATAATACTTCTCTCCAACAAAAGACCGTCACTCGGACATGCTGGGTGCCAGTTCCCACCAACCCAACTATCATGGGTAACAGTCAAGGGATCAGAAGCGAGAGCACAAACATACGGAAAGCAGAACACCAGAGAAAGAGATCTAAGAAATGCAAGCTCTCCAGGGCCCTTCATCAACCTAAAAACTAACACTGCATTCAGCTTGCATTCTGCGCCACTTACTTGCAGCGGTTGCAACGGGCGGAGCAATGTTTGGAGGTGGCTTCAACTTCATTAGCTCATTAAGACTATTGTTCTTCAGCAGATCTTTCAGCTGAATCTGGTCCTTGGAGGTTGTGGTCGTCAGGGCATTCCGTACTACGGGTGCGGCCACCGACGGACGGGTAGTGGTGCTGGTTTGTATAATTTTTGCTACAGTGATCGTTTGCCTGGTAGTGGTGACAGGGGTCGTTTTTGTCATTACAATAGTAGTCCCAAGGGTAGGCAGCTGGTTGATTTGATTCAGGACAAAGGTTGTGGTAGATGGCGGCTGCTGCAGAAAAAGAAGCAATGTTGCAGTTTGAAAGGGAAAAGATCACAAACATAATCTATTAAATGCCCCGTTTGGTGGCGTCCAGGGGGAATGTTACCTGCTTCTATGTTTGAAAAATTTAATATTTTTTTTTCTCTACGGAAAAAAACTGCAAGGTAAATGGGGTTTGGCTACGGAGTTATCCCTCAGGACATAAGCTTAATTTGATCTGTGAAAACTGCTTGCCAAGCGAAAGCTCAGACGGTACTTTCTCATTGCCATTGCTTACTCTGCCACTACAGCCTCTTATAAGCAAATAACTTGTCTGCTTTGACAAAAATAAGCAAATAACTGTACATCTATTACAAATGAAATCCTTAAACCAATGGCTTGAATTATAAGGAATCAGTAAACAGTGAACACCGATCCTAAGAGAAGCCCTGCTGGACTGGGCCACAGGCCTCCTTGTTCAGCATACCGGCTCACACAGATGTCCACCAACTGCTTTTGGGCATCTGAAGCAGAAAACAAAGTCAAAATCTTCACCTGCTCTCAAATCCCTGTAAATGGCCTTTAGACTTTCTGCAAAGAACATGCTACTGCAATATATCTGCCCAGAAGATACTTGAAAATCTATAACATAGCACTATAAAGTTTTACAAAATGCAGTAAAATATAGACCAACTTTTTGCTGGACAAATTGAGCAAGTAATGATCATGCATGCTTTCTTGTGTAGGTAAATTCATAACATTCTACTAAAATCTCCTTTAAGATACTTTCATTGCATTTCTGAATTTAGTTTCTCAAAACGTAACGCTGGTGTGCTCCAAATTCTTATTACTTCCACATAATACACAACATTTAATTTGCCAAGCTAGACTTTATTAACGGGTGATATCAATGCTTCTTTTCTGTGAACAGGAAACTCCAATCATGGAGAAAACACAGAATGCCACTCAATATTTCAGGCTGAACAGTTTTAATACCAGTATTCTAGGCAGCATGGAACAGGTTTTGCTGAAGTGCTTCCAGGCATAGTAAAAGACATACATATTATTCAAACACAGAGTTACTCCTAAATTGATCTGTCCTTACACAAACCATTCACACAGTAGAATAAGACAGCATGCCATACAAGAAACTCTACTTCTGGCTTGCAGTTTTGCCACTTTCTCCCAGAGGGAAGATTTCTTCTGAGTAACTGAGTAGGCTGCTCAAGTTATCCTGCAACATCCAAATGTATGCAGTCATAACAGCAAGGTCCTAACTGCCACAACACTTACCCTGACATTCAGTACAGATGGAGAAGATGCCGTCTGTGGTTCTGCCTTAATTGTTGAGGATGCTTCAGTTTCCAATCCGAGTTCCAACGCATTTAGTGGCACTGACTTTATAGGGAGAAAAATCATGTTACAATGTAGCATATCTTGAAAATATAGAATAAGATTACATTCTAGCATATCCTGGAAACATAGCAGCATAATAACTACTACTTTGTAGCATATCATGGAAATAATGATCAAAGAAGGCCTCTTTCATATTTTACTTCCTTTGTGCTCCTTTTTTAGTCTACTGGAATACCTAGGAACAATCAGTGGCAACAAGAAGAGGAGAAAATCTAACACTGGAACCACTAGATCAGTGATGGCTAACCTTTTGAGCTTGGTGTGTCAAAATTCACAAGAAAACCTAGCTTAACTCAGGTGCTGTGTCACTTCCAGAAATATCCATAATTTTGTTATATTTGTAGGTCTAGTAAGAAAGTTATATTTTTGATATATGTATTTTATTAAAAGCAAAAATGAATAATTCTTTACATTTGCTAAATCTTCAATTGAAAGTTGGTATTTCGTACACTTCAAGAACAAGCAAGCACTACATGCCCAGGTGCCAGGGTGACCAGGTGTGTCACTTAAAAGGGCCTGGCGTGTCACCTGTGACACGCGTGTCATAGGTTGGCCATCACCGCACTAGATACAATTTTAGTTCTCACAGTGATCAAATGGAATGGAAACAGTTTAGGAAATCTGAGATAACATCTATTACTAGGTGATAACAAAAAGTGGGACAATGGGATATATACAGCAAAGATAATGGAATAGTTTTATTTTTTTCTCCCCTCCTGCTCTGCAATCTTATTGATTTCCCTGTGCAGAGAAGAGATTCCTTTTGGCTACTACACACCTTACACAGAAGTAGTACTATACATTCAAAAACATAGTAAGGGAAATGTGGCTCATCTTATATAGCACAAGACCCTGCTACACTGAATCATGCTATGTAAGTATCTGCTGGCAGTGTTAAGACCAGCAGTTAGGGGAGCCACGGGTCGCTTTACTCCCCCTAATATGATTTCTATAACTCAGTGGTTTCCAAGAAGAGAACTACTACCAGGTTATGCAATGTATTACAAATAAAAAATTCGGGTCAATTCAGCGAGTAAAGTTCACAGTTTTTCAACCTGATGAACTGCTGGAGCTGGACTTGCAAGGCCCATATCGGTAGAATCAATGTCAAACAGGTCATTTGGGCTGATTCCACTTTCACTCAAGGCAGCAAGCAGTAGATCTTGTCCTGGTTCCACCATCTCTGAAATAAAGGAATTACAGTTAGGTTGTGGTTTGAGCAACTCAAAAAAGCCCACACTCATTCCTAGCTACTACTTCCAAAAACGTGCACAGAAAGAAGTTGCAAAACTCCTTGACAGCTGCTATAAATGATTTCAGAAGCACACAGAATTCTGATTTGCCAAAACCTCTCTGTAACTCGTTTTTCCGACAAGTAACATTCCCTTAGGAAAGAACTGTACATTTAAGCCAACCTTCTGTTTTAAATGCCTCCTCCAAGAACCCTCATCATGCTTGTGTTTCTCAAGCATACAAAAATCAAACACTGAAGAGTATTTTTCAAAACGTATAAACACGAAAGTTTATACATCCAGTGTTCAACAGCATACAAATACATGTGTGTACGCTCCACCTCACAGTACATTTTCCTTACATCATATCACATTAAATGACAGGTTAGAATTGTGTTGACCTGGTGTCTGTTTAAGATTAAGGTGGGCAAAGTTCTAGGGACAGTAAGTAAGACCTATTTAACTTATTGGCCATGAAAGCAAACCAGATATCTATCATTTCAGGGTTGCTAGAAGTTGTCCATGTGCAGCTTTGTGGAGATCTTGTTGGACTCATAGTTTCTCTTTCATTTACTGAAACTCCTAATATTAGTCGCTCTGAACAGTGAGCCTTCATGTAACAGGTAGCGCCTCTTTTAAGTCAATTCATTTCCAGTAACTAAGAGACTGTGCCGCAGAGTCATCTAGCAAAAAGCAATGTGGTACTAATATACATCTTCTGTTAAGATTAATCTCCCTTGCATTTTGAATTAATTGGCTTCTTGAGGGGCATTTGGCAAGGTTGACAGTGCTTCTGATGCTTTTATCTTACAAATATTCTAGAGCTGCCACCTCATGTTTCAGCTGAATCATCCAGGGTGTCCTAAAACAAGTTGCAGTCATATAAACAAAATAAAATCCGAACCAAAGATTCAGATAGAACTCTATGGCCACATATACTAAAATGAACTGTGTTAAATGCCTCAGCACAATACAGGTTCTACTTCCTTGTGCCTCAGCAAGCCCAACCATGTGCTGAATGATCTGCCTTACTAACCAATGGAAATCATTCGTTCCTGAGAGGTACTAAGACTTCAATATTTTCAGCTGTTAGAAGACTTTTCCAAAAGCTACACTTGGAGGTAGTTATTAACAAGATGAGCCTAGTAAACTCTTGCTCCAAGTCATTAAACCAGCTATGTAACATCAAACGCTCATCAAATAAAAAGTCACTTTTTAAATAAACAGCCCCACAGAGGGAAGACATAAAAGAGAATGTGTCCATTTAACACACTTCAATCTTACATCCCTTCTTTTCAAACCTTAGTACTTGCTCTCTCTCTTTGAAGAACATTAATAATATGTTTACTTTGCTGTATATGTTGCAAATTTAATTTACTTTTACCATGAGTTAAAAGTTAACACAGTGCATAGGGTAAGTTTTTTGCACCATATAAAATGTACCCATAATTTTACCACAGGCCATTTAGGAAAGATTACAACACAGGGTGATTTTAAAAGAAACTATATTTTTAAAAATGCGATTCTTGTATGATAAAATTACAGCATATTTATTAAAACATGAAGTGCCTATGAGAATTACTTTAATAATTGACAATATTAAGTTGAACTCAGCTCCTTTTTGAAAGCATGGTTTTTACGAAAATACTTGTCCCATAAAGCAGCATTCTTAAGTAAGCCATGCTTTCAGGTTAGCTATTGAAACGTAAAGGATTCCTCCAGCATTCTGAATATTGCTCCTTCATATGTCTGACAATTTTAGATTTTTTAAAACAATATCAAATATTTGAAAGACCTCACTAACATACACAGCAACAGAAAAGTTCTGGCTGGAACTAATTAACTATCATTAAGACAATAGAGCAAACAAAGCTTCTGAATTTGTACAAACTCCTTTTGCATTTCAGTGGAAGATACAGCTAAGCCCGCTGGCCAAGGAGATAAAAAAGGGATAGAAACATGAGGGCTCCAGAAGAATTTCTGCTTAGTCAGCCAGGAAGAACAAACTCATGCTTTCACTTGTGGTTTAAAAGGCAACATTCAGTCCTTATTCTTCTACCCTCCCAATAAGGCAGCCCCAAGGATTCGGACAAACACTCAGCTACAGCTAGCAAAATATATTTCACAAGCAAAGAAAGAACAGATATAAATGACAGCTCACTGAAGAGCCACATGTGCCAGCACATCAGGACAACCTGCAAGCTGTGGTAAAGTTTAATTTGATCACTGCTGAAGCCTAAGAGGGAATCTATGCACGCCATCCCACTCTATCCAAGAGCTGGGGTTGTGGAGCCACTGGAAACATAGTTTCCAGAATGCAGAAACACAAAAAGCAGTTTGCTAGGAGGCAGCTGGCTAAAGGAAAGTAGGCTTCTCCCATTGATAATGTTGTCTCTAGTACTAAAGAAATTAGATCAACATGCAAAGATAAGAACTCTTAAGAAACAAAACCAGAAAATACCCAGAAAATGCTAAAATGTATAAGCATCATCTACGGAAATAATAGCTATCAGAACTCTAGTTGTTCATCATTCAAAATCAAAATTAATAAGATGAGATACCTGTACAGGAAAGACGGGCAATTTTGTAAACTACTCTGTGGGTCTTTCAAATGTAGTGATGAAATAAAAGTGTGGGAAGTAAATAAAACCGATTCAGTCTTCCAAGAGTAGAAAACACAACACCATGAGAGGAGATGTTTAAGTGGGAAATTCTTCCCATAGCACTAGATGTGGTACAGAAGCAAGGCAATATGCATTCCTTCTGTGAGCCACAAAGAAGCCAACAGAAAAGATCAGAGGTTAGGAAGGCCCATACAAATACCTCTGCCTATACTGGCAATCCATTAACACCCCCCTCCAGAGACACTAAACCACAATTTCATGGATGGCAGGTGTATCAATGGCTATTAGAATAGATGCCTTGGCTTTGCCTTCATCTTTTGTTTGAAATACCCAGAAGCAACTGGTGGCCCACTGTGTGAGACAGGATGCTGATCCAACCAGGCTCCTCTTATGTTCTAACTGCCATCATTCCTTGACATTAGCTTATGCCAACAAGAATGGAGGGGCAGTGTAGTTCAACCACACCTGGAGGGCCACAGTGAGGAGAGACAAACACCCATCTCTAAGGAGTGAAATAACACTCCTACTTCCTCCAGACGACCAGACGGCCTAGGAGGCTGTTTGATTACCTGTCACAGAGTCTGGTTGTTGCTATGCATGCATTTAAATAAACGTCCTGAGAGGGAAAGAGGAAAGAAGGTGGCTGGGTGGAAAAACTGGAGGCTTCTGGAGTGCTCTTCAGCTGCTCCATAAGCACAGCCCCAAACCACAGAAGGACAAAGGCCAGAATCCCTAGGAAGAGGAGATGCCAGGACCCATCCCTACCGAACCCTAGGCCGCTGCACTTTCCATACAAGGAGGATCCAGGCGGTTCAGAACTGGGACCCAGTCTGGAGGCACCCAAGTACTCCGTGGCAGGTTGTTGTTTTTTTAAAGGGACTGCAGAACAAACAGGCTGAGGTCCAAAGTGCAGAGCAGGTGGGGGCACCCAGTATAAGGCTCCCTGCCATTGGGGCAGACAGGGAGGGAAGCAGCACCTGCTTAGGCCTGTGGGGAGGGGGGTACATAAGAACCTAAGAGGAGCCCTGTTGGATCAGGCCACAGCCCATCTAGTTCAGCCTCCTGTCTCACACAGTGGCCCACCAATTGCCCATGGGCATCTCAAGCACAGACAAGGGCAAACCTTCTCCTGCTCTCGAATCCCAGCAAATGGCCTTGCAGGCATCCTGCATGCCCCCCCCCCCCCCGCCCAGCCTGAAAGATATACTTAGGCATCCATTCTAGTAGCCATTGATACATCTGTCATCCATGAATTTGTCTCACCCTTCCTTAAAGCCATCCAGGCTGGTTGCTGTCACCACCTCTTCTGGCAGCAAACTCCACAGACTGACGACTCTCTGGGTAGGGAAATGAAACCGGGGAGGGGGAGAGAGACTGACGGGATAAGAGAAGGGGAGATAAAGGGAGACAGGAGGGATAAGGCGGGAGGGTGGCGGACCCTGAGGGGCTCCTCCTCCGACTGGACACCGACGACGCCTCACGAGGAGGACAGAAGCCCCTGAAGCCCAAACCGTAGAGCGGCTCTGAAGACTCACTCTGGCCGTGCTCCTCCTCCTCCTCCTCCTCCTGCGCTACGCCGGCCTGCCGCCGCTCTCTCGGCTCGCTTTCTCTCCCAGCCGCCGCCGCCGCCTCAGACGCTTTCTAACTCGCCGCCGCCATCTTTCCGTGCGCGGCGCGCGCCCCCGCCGCCCGCCGCCCCTCCTCCTCCTCTCGCGCAGGCGGGGGAGGAGGAGGAGGAAGGAGGGCGACGCGAGACGACGGGGGGGAGGAGGAGGAGGGGGAGGGCGCGCGCCCGCGCCGTCCCACGTGACCTTTCCCTCAGCTGCTGCTGCTGCTGCTGCTGCACGCGGCTGAGCCTGAGCGTCCGCGCTTCTCCCTCGTTGTCTGCGCTGGTGTTGCCGCCGCCGCCGCCAGGCACCACAACTGCACCAACACGTGACCATGGCTCCCCCTTGACTCCTCCTCCTCCTCCTCCTGGCCGCTCCTCCCCCCCGCCGCGACGTCCGGAGGAGAGGCCGGGGTGCGCACGCGCGCTGCCTGCCTCAACGCCATTGGCTCAGCCGCTCTCGCTCTCGCGTCACGTGGTAGGAGAGCGGCGCTCAGTCTCGCTCGCCTGCCTGTTGTGTCACGTGGTCTCCTCGCCGTTGGCCCTCACAAAAATGGGAGGGGGGAAGGAAAAAAAACCCGGATGCAAATCCCGTCGCCGTCAATGGATCCCTTGCTTGCGGACATCCAGCCGTTGTCTGTCTTCCTAGATTCTAGTAGTGTCGCCTTAGTAGCCGGGCCCCCCTCCCGGGTGTTTTTTCCCCCCCTCTCCTGTCCCGTTGGGAGGGGCAGGGAGGAGGAGGTCGAGAGGAGACGACCGTTGGCCGTCACGTGACCGGGCGGGCTCGCGAGTTCAACATGGCGGCGCTCTGCGTGCTGCACGCACGCAAGACGGGAAAGATCGGACGACGCCTGCTATCGCGAGACTTGGGGTTGTTTGTTGTTGTCGCGGGCGACGGGTCGCTGCCCGCCCAGAGGCATGATGGGAGAAGGAGGCGTCGTGGTGATGCAGCGGCGACCCAGGCGGCGAGAGGCGTGTTAGTGGGAAGGGGGAGGAGGAGGCTGGACGGACGTCAGTCTGGGATGGTTTAATTCTGCACTGCTCAGGGACCCCAGAGGTCCCTTCCAACTCTATGATTCTATGAGGTCAAAGAGGTGGGAATACTGGGTTTGATTCCGCCCTCCTCCACGAAGACAGCTGGGTGACCTTGGGCTAGTCACTGCTCTCCTCTCAGCTGTCACAGTCCCATCCACCTCACAGGGTGTCTGTTGTGGGGAGAAGAACAGAAGGTTTGTCAGCCGCTTGGTGCCCTCTTAAATGGGTGAGAAGAGGGGTAGAAAAAGCCAACCCTTCTTCCTCCATGAAGCCAGCTGGGTGACCTTGGGCTGGTCACAGCTCTTCTGAGTTCTCACAGCCTCACCTCCCTCACAGGGTGTCTCTTGTGAGGAGAAGAACAGAAGCTTTGCCAGCTGCTTTGAGTCCCCTTAAATGGATGAGAGGGGGGAGAAAAGCTGACTCTTCTTCTTCCACAGCTGCTTTCCTAAGGCAAGAGACACAACTGTGGGGCCTGTGGGGGTGATTCAGGTCTGGGTGGCTGATAGGAAAGCCTCAGCTCTTTCCTTTTCACCCTCTGAGACAGTGGTTCTCAACCTTTTAATACAGTTCCTCATGTTGTGGTGACCTCCAACCTAACCCTAACCCCCAACCATAAAATTATTTTTGTTGTAACTTCATAATGACCCCTGGGAAAGAGTAGATTGACCCCCAAAGGGGTCCTGACCCACAGGTTGAGAACTACTGCTCTGAGAGAACGTGGAATCCCTTTACTGTGAGCTCTGCATGGTTCCCTATCCCGATCTAGTGATGGTTGACCTCTGAAACCAGTCTTTAAAGGGCTTCCCGGCCTCCCTGTACCCCTAGTATGGATGAATGAACATATTGTATTTTGACTTTACTGAATGCAATAGAATTAAAAAAAGACTCTGACATGGATTCCTTTAGTGATCATTTGCAACACAAGCCTAATCCACATGTCTCCTTACGAGTGGAACAGTTTGAGGTCAATAATGCAGTAGCAGCAGCAAAATCACAGAAATTGAAATTTAAATAGAGCTGCCCTGTGAAACCCAAGCAGCAAAGAGAAGGGTCGGTTGGTTTCTCTACAACCCCTCCTCCTGTAAATCCCTCTTCTATCGATGGGACCATTCAGATCTATACCTCCTAAGTAGCAGGTTCTCAGTCCAAACGAGAAGCCTGACCCCAAAATTTCACTGAACCCATTTTGCCTAAAGGCTGGAAATAGTTATTTGTCTATTACAACTCCCATGCCCCTTAGCCACTTTTCCCTAGCAGTGTGAAGCATCGTAGAATCACAGTCCAAGTTCTCTCTCACTTAGAATGCAGGTAAGCCAGTTTAGTCTAGTGGTTAGAGAGTCGGATGCTTATCTGGGAATACCGGGTTTGATTCCACTTTCCTCCACAAATCCAGCTGGGTGCCCTTGGGCTAGTCACAGCTCTTTCTGAGCTTTCACAGCCCCACCCACCTCACAGGTTGTCTGTTGTGGGGAGAAGAATAGAAGGTTTGCCAGCCGCTTTGAGTCACCTCGAATGGGTGAGAAAAGCAGGGTAGGAAAACCAACTCTTCTTCTTAAAATAAACATGATCCAGGCGAGGAGCAAACCATTGGGTCTTCCTCCCCTTAGATCATCAGACAGCAAAGCATCTATCAAAGCCACGCTGTTCTGGTGACATCCCAAACCGAAGCCGCTACATGGCCAATGCAGACACGTGGTGGAAAATAAGCCTTGCGCCTCCTAGGCTGCGTATCCTGACTCCTCCAATCAGCGTCCGCTCTTCCTCGCGTCCGCCAATCAGCGGCGAGAGAACCTTCGTTTGAAACACTCCCTGCCAGGAAGCAACATCGCCGCCGCTTCAAGCCCAAAACGCGGCGCTTTCACCAAGCCGCCCAATCAGAGGCCTGGGATGCCGTGAGTGGCAGCGCGGCGAGCCAACCGCGTACTAAGAACGGCCTGTCGCTGTAGGATTGTGGAAGCAGTTGGTTACATTAGGAGGCGGGGAAATAGCCCCTGCTGGCTTTGATCTACACAGTATCAGAAAACCAGGGCTGCTGGCTGGCTGGCTGGCTGGCTGCTGCCATTTGATGATCATTCATTCCCGGACTGGGACTTTTCTACCCTCCTAGTTGGAGTTTATTCTCACGGGACTATGGCTAAAGGTAACTTCATTCTGCCCATCGCTGGGTGGGTGGGTGAGGGTTTGGGAACAGAGGATTTTGCTCAATCGGAGTTAGTTTGCTTGTAAAAGATCCTAGGCTGGAGAAAAGACTGTGTCACACTTGGAACAGTGTTGAATTCGGAGTCTGTTTTGGTCCCACAGGGAATGTATTTGTTTAAAAAAATGGATAATTTCAGCTCTATCATATTTGCTCTTAATTAATTGTTTTAAAATTCATATTTGCTCTTAACGCATTGGTAACATACCTTAATTTTTTTTAAAAAAAATTATTTTATATATACATTTCTTTCTTTATGCATCATTTAAAATCATTTGCACGTATCTCAACTTTACATTAGCACTCTCTCTTGCATATTATATTTCTTTTACATGTGAGATACAGTTTAATTGGTAACATGTCTTAATATTAAATTAATCCAGTTCAGTTTTAATTTTTTTTTTAATAGAAATCCTTCCCCGGGAGTGGCCCCTCCCCTTGGGTACAACACTGCAGGGTTCTTTTTCTTTCCTGATTTGTATCTTTAAAGCTGTTGTCTGAGAATAAAAGATAAGGAGAGGTTGTGCCACGTGAAATTCCGGTTCAGCCTTTCATATCCTTAATAGTGGTGCAAAAAAAGGAGGAACTTCAGCTGGGTTAGGAACCCTGGCCTGGAACCCTGTGTTTGCTCTGCAATACATCCTGGAATAGGGGCCTGCTGTCCACATGCGAGTGCAGGCTATGGCAGGACCCAGGTGAGACCTGCCAGAGTCCATATTAGCATGCAATCAACAGACCCCTATCCTGAGATAAAGTCCAGAATACATCCAGGCGCAAACAGACCTCTGGATTCCATCTATTTGTTTTCCATTTGGCAGCTCCTGTTAGGAAATCTGAAAAGTACAGCGGTGGCATAGATTTTGACTTGGGCACTTGAACTATTCCGTTTTGCCTTCGCGTCTTTTTTTCGTTGGAGACCGGGAGCCCCTCAATTTCCTCACCTTCATTTTATCCTCACAACGGTCTTGTGATGTAGACCAAAGTCCAGTGACTGGACCAAAGTCACCTAATAAGCCATCCATGGCCAAGTGGGGATTTTGAAGCTGGGTCTGAGAAGCCACCAATTTCAGTGAGGGAGATTGAAAGGGACAGAACTGGGAGGAGAAAAGAGGCTGTGAAAAGACTGAAGGAAGAAATCAGGCCACTGTTATCACCTTCTTAAACTTTATTTATGTATTTATTCGCATTTCTATCCCGCCCAAGGGTCTCAAGCCGGGTTGCAACGTATAAAATGAACGCATTAAGATCAATAACATTTTAAACATATTACAACCATGGCAGTGTCTGAACGTGGAGAGGAAAGGGCTGTTCCCTTACTTAGCCAAAGGCCAGGGCAAAGATGTGCATTTTCACAGCTCGACTAAACACATAGAGTGAAGGTACCTGACACACCTCAGGGGGGAGGCCATTCCAGAGTCTGGGAGCCACCACTGAAAAGGCTCTACCCCATGTGCCCACCCTTTTTGCTGCTGTGAGTGGTGGTACAACCAGGAAGGCCTCTCCTCCAGATCTTAGGGCATGGGCAGGTCGATATGAAAGAAGGCATTCCTTTAGATATTTGGGCCTCAAGTCATTTAGGGCCCTATAAGTCAAAGTTAACACCTTGAATTGGGCTCCATAGCGAATTGGCAGCCATTGCAACTCTTTTAAGACTGGCGTGATGTGCATCCGGTCAGCTTTCTAGCGGTTGCATTTTGCACGAGCTGCAACTTCCGAGCCATCTTCAGGGGCACCCCCATATAGAGTGCACTGCAGTAGTCCAGTCTGGAAGTTACCAGAGCATGGATGACTGTGGCCAAATCATCTCTGTCCAGAAGGGGCCTTAGCTGTTGAACCGCCATTATTGATTAAAATTCTTCTAAATACAGCTTCTCCAACAGTGTGCTCTTAAGAGCCATTGGGCCTATCCACACGGGGCAGATGACCTGATCCACAGTGGGCCAAGCCGATGCTAAAGCACTCTTAAGGGCCATCCACTTTGCATACAGACTATCTCAGTACACCTTTGGAGGCTGGGAATGACAGTTCCCAGACTCCATACCTGCTGGCCAGGGCTGTTTCAGACAGGCACTCCAGAGTGTTATTTTCACCCAGACGCTCACCATTCTATGGAATTCACTGCCAGAAGAGATGGTAGCAGCAACCAGCCTAGATGGCTTTAAGAAAAGGTTAGAAAGATAGATCAATGGCTCCTAGGAGGATACCTAGGTACTGCCTCCAGGTTGAAAAGGCTATTCGCAGCGAGTGGAGAGCAGGTGAAGGTTTGGTCTGCATCTTCTGCTCGAGATGCCCAGAAGCAGTTGGTGGGCCACACTCTGAGGCAGGATGCTGGACTAGATGGGTTGTGGCCTGATCCAGCAGGGCTCCTCTGATGTCCTTATTGACTAATTCCACAAAGGACAGGTGTATCAACAGGTACTAGAATTGATGCCAGGGCACTGGAGATTGGAGAAAAAGGCAGGATGCCTTTAAGAGGCCATTTGCAGAGAGTCAAGATCACGTGAAGGTCTTGCCTTTGCCTTCTGCTTGAGATGCCCAGAAGCAATTGGTGGGCCACTGCTGAGACACGATACTAGATGGGCTGTGGCCTAATCTAGCAGGGCTCCTCTTAAGTCTTATGAATAGCAAAATAGTGCCAGGCAAGGTATATTTGTCTGTGACCCACATACTGTGTTTACATCCGGACAATTGACCGGTGTACCAAATAATACCACTGCATGGACGCAGTCCCCTTTATTGCACTTTGCACTTTGTTTGCACAAGACAGAGTTTTGGAGCAGGCAAACTGTGTTCTTCACTCCATGTCCTCTCCTGCTTCTGTGAGCCAGTTTGGTCTAGTGGTTAGGGAGTCAGACTCTTGGGCCTATTCGCACTTGGCCTTTTTCTGGAGTATATCTCAGGATAGGGGTCTGTGGCCCACATGCTAATGCAGACTCTGGCAGACCTCATGTTGGGCCTGCTGAAGCCTGCACTAGCATATGGACAGCAAGTCCCTATTACAGGATATATTCCAGAATAAAGCCAAGTGTGAATAGGCCCTCTTATCTGGGAATAACTGGTTTGATTCTGCCTTCCCCCATGTAGCCAGCTGGGTGACCTTGGGTTAGTCCCAGCTCTCTTCTGAGCTCTCGCAGTCCCATCTACCTCACAGGGTGTTCAGTTGTGGGGAGAAGAAGAGAAGGTTTGTCAGCCACTTTGAGTCCCCTGAAATGGGTGAGAAAAGCCGGGTAGAAAAGCCAACTCCTCTTCTTGTATGTGCATAACCCGCCCTGAGGCCCTTGGGTATAGGGTGGGATAAAAATGCAAATAAATAAATAAAATAAAAGCAGAAAGCCGGGCAAGAAGCTTTCTCTTTTACAAATATTTACAAATTTGCCGCAGTAAACCATCCAACGGAGATGGTTTTTGCCCATTCCGCTTGACAGCCCTTGGCTTCATTTCCAGAGGCAGCAAAAGTCAGGAGTTGGGGCTGTCGGGTGCTGTTTCGAGCAGGGATAGTCGCTCTGCACGTGCTCAGGAGCGCTCTCCCTAAGCCCTGGAGAAAGGGGGGCTATCCAAGTTGAAGCCTCGCGAGCCGAGGGCTTCTCGGGTCATCCTTCCTCTCGCTCCCCCATTCATTCCGGTGGCGGGGCGGCGGCGGCTCCGCCTGGCGGCCGCCGAAACACCCGACCTCCCCAGCTGAGCCAGGCTGGGCGCACGGCGCCCTTTAAACATGGCCGGAGCGGCGGCGGCGGCGGCAACCAGAGCGGCTTGGGGCCCTGCCGTCGCCGCCTCTCTTCCTCGCCCCGGGGCCGCCACTGGGGCCTGAGAAGGTCCGGGGCCACGGCGCGCTCTGACCGTCTCCGATCCCCTGCAGGAAGGCGGAAGATGTCCAAAGCCAAGGCGGCGGGAGGCCGAGAAGGAGGCGAGGGCGAAGCGCAACAGCAGCAGCAGCGGGGCGCAGTCGAGCAGGGCAGCGCCGAGGAGAAGCGAGGGCTCGGCCGGCCCAGGATCAACGGGGTAAGCCCCCTCGGAGACCTCCACACCCTCTGTCTGACCCCCCCAACTATCCCCCCTCCCTCCCCCCCCCCCGCCCGATCTTGCCAGGGACGCAGCAGCTTTGGCACCGCCGCGCCTCCCTCTCCCCCGTGCGCCCTAGGCGCATCGCCAGGACGCGCAGCCCGGACAGCGATCGGGCCCTTTTGGGACGCTGCCGGGGCCGCCTGGGTTGCTCTGCCGTGGGATTCAAGAGGGGGTGGGGAGAAGAGGAGGGGAGGCTGGGGGTCCCGGCAAGACACCCCCACGGCAAAGGGTGGAGGAAACGGACTCATATGGCCTAAGCCAGGCCCCATAGCGAGGGGAGGCCATCATGGTTGTCCCACCACCCTCAGCAGAGAAAGGGCTGGGCACCCGGGAGAGGGCCTTCTCAGTGGTGGCCCCTAAGCTTATGGAATCGTCTGCCCCTTGGGGCACCTGAGTCACCTTCACTGTGTACACCTTTAGGAAGGCAGTGAAGACGCCCCTCTTTGCCCTGGCCGCTGTTTAGATGCGGATTCATTTCCCCCTTCCCACTCCCAGCTGCTGTTGTTTTAATACACACTGTTGTTGTTTTAATGATTTTTAACTATGAGGCTTTTGATTGCTTCCCAGTCCTCTTTGGCTTTCCCTTGCCAGCCCCCAACGGCATTCAGTTCAATTCAATTCCTTTCCATATCCAGCTACTGCTGCCTCCGGAGTCAAATTCCAGCTGCCCTTCCCCAGCTGGCCTGGGGAAGAGCTTTTCAGTGTCATTTATTTTGCCTTTATGGCAGGGTGGGGTGAGGTCAAGATGGCCACCCCCTGGCTGCCCTTCCCTCTGAGCAGGTCTGGGGATCATGCTGTAGGATTTTATACTGCAATGCCACACGGTGGAATATGCTGGTGATCTGCCTTGTTTGCCCTTTGGCTACACCTTGGCATGAATGGTGCCCTTCCGATTACCAAAATGTTTCTAATCTAGTAATTATTTCAAATATTCCACCATTACTCCATTTTTTAAATAGCCCTAAATGCCCTGGTTTGTACCCCTGGGGTGTATACCTACGCCAGGTTGGGAATCCCTGGACTATTTTATTTTGTCTCTTTATTTAGAATATTTATACCCTGCCTCATATCCTAAGATATCTGAGCGGCTTACAGTAAAACCCATATACAGCAAAACATTAAATACACACCCTGTTAAACAGTATTAAACAGCATAGCTAGTTAAAAAGTTAAAATTAAAGTAGCGCTTGATTGATTTAGTGCCCAAAGGCTTTCATAAAAAGCCAGGCCTAAAAGTTAGGAGAGTTGGCACTAAACAGGCCTCCAAGGGAAGGTCATTCCATAAGTGAGGTGCCACAGTTGAGAAGGCCCTGACCCAACATAGCGCGTTTCTCTAACTAGTGGGACACAGAAGAGATCTTAAAGCCCCTCCAACAAATCTTAAACCTCGGGCAGGTCTGTATATAGGACTATGCAATTAAATGTCAAATAGGGAGGGGACAGTACCCCAAGAAATGTCTTAAGGCGTCTTAAAGAAAGAAGATGATGATACTTGGAATTTTGGTTTCCCTTCCGTTTACTCAGCATCTGGATTCAAAATGCTGTGTGTGCCACAGATGGCTCGGTGCTGAGTCCTCATGTCAAACTTGCATATTTTTTTCTTTTTGTGGGAGGTGGTGATACCCAGTTCCTTTGGGTGTGTTTTTGTCCTGAAGAAAGAAAAATGGCAAATAGTGTTTCCGTTCCTCCCCCCAACAGAGGAGCAAATTGGATTAGTTTCAGATGGAGTGATCCACTCAAGTTTACCCATGGAGTTTCAGACCAACACCCTGGTCGTTTTTAAAAGGACCTTTCCCCTGGATTTTTCACTCTCCAAATTGTCCCTTGAGGGGACAGGAAACCTTGGGCACATATTGAAATTTGGAGATTAGCTATCTAGCTATCCCGCCCTATACCTGAGGGTCTCAGAGCATGTCACAATCAAATGTGAGAACATCTTCCAGCTGGGGGGACATGCAGGATGTCTCTAAGGCCATTTGCTGGGATTTGAGAGCAGAAGAAGGTTTGCCTTTGTCTCTGCTTGAGATGCCCATGGGCAATTAGAGGGCCACTGCGTGGGGCAGAATGCTGGACTAAATTGACTGTAGCCTGATCCAGAAGGGCTCCTCTTATGTTTTTATCTGTAACAGATACCATGGTACCTCCTCCAGGATTCGAAAGCAGGAGAAGGTTTGCCCTTGTCTCTTCTTGAGATGCCCATGGGCAGTTGGTGGGCCACTGTGTGGGACAGAATGCTGGACTAGATGGGCTGTGGCCTGATCCAGCAGGGCTCCTCTTAGGTTCTAAATCTTAATAAAAACAGAGAAAAGGCTCACTGCTCACGCATCTTCCTTCCTTCCGATTTCCATTCCTGCAGTCGTCCTGATCTTGAGATTATATTGTGAGCCACTGCACTGCGCCCCTTGTGAAGAAAGTGGGTATAATGCAGATTCCATTAAGGAAAATGAAATGCGGTCCCTGGAACTGGGATTCTTCCTTGGCCCCTGTGGTTGCGTCTTCCCATTAACACCCCTTTTCTGCCCTATGTGTTGCTATGAGGTCAGCGTGGCCTCCACGCTCCAAGCCTGGGCTTGAGCTGCTGGGAGGAAACTGCTGGGCCTCTGCTGGGTGGAAATGGCATTTGGGTGTTGCCTTCTGGCAGTTCTTCACCAGCAGGTTGGACCACTTTTCATTTTTACAGGTGAGCAACTGTAAAAATCCACTGGAGAAATGGATATTTGACCCTTTGGCTGAGCAAATGGGCTCAGTGTGGTTTGCAACCCCCCACAAAATTCAATTATACAATTCAATAAACAAGATTAAAAAACTGAAAATGAAATAAACTGACAGTAATCTACTTTCTACTCAATAATACATACAATATAGAATAGTACTAAATCCTGTTTTCAAATATTTGTATCTTTCTCTTGTACGTTTGCTGTTGCTTTTATTTTAGGAGAACATCTTTGCTTCCCAGTCCAAAATTTATGCCTACATGAGTCCGAATAAATCTCCTGCTCTCCGGCCTCCCTTGCAAGAGGAAAATTCTGCCACGCATC
Organism: Aspidoscelis tigris stejnegeri; assembly: GCA_023333525.1. NCBI lineage: Eukaryota > Metazoa > Chordata > Lepidosauria > Squamata > Teiidae > Aspidoscelis > Aspidoscelis tigris. The sequence continues at coordinate 6,536,504 of JALMGA010000020.1, forward strand.
ATGTTGCAAAATGTCACGGCAAAGTGGCGAATGAGGTTTGCAGTAAAGAGGAAGGTGAGAACGAGGCTCACTTGTTCAGAGGGACATTGCTACCTTTGGTCTAGTAGTGGTTAAGGAGCCAGACTCTTATCTGGGAATACTGGGTTTGATTCCACCCTCCTCAGTGAAGCCAGCTGGGTGACCTTGGGCTAGTCGCAGCTCTCTTTCTGAGCTCTCCCAGTCCCACTTATCTCACAGGGTGTCTGTTGTGGCGAGAAGAGCTGAAGGTTTGTCAGCCACTCTGAGTCTCCTTAAAGGTGAGAATAGGGGCAGAAAAGCCAGCTCTTCTTTGAGCCAACCGTATCTGGTAGAAGTTCATGCTCTGCAACTCATCTGCTCTTCCAGAGGACTTTTGCCCTGTGGGGCAGCGTTGGTTGGAACCACTTATGGCTAATGAGGCAAAGAACAAGGCAGTTAAAATGAAATAGTACCAGATATCATTACAGGTACAGCTAACAGTAAGTGAGATGCTGTAAGACTAAAACTCCATGTAAAGCCAGATGACAATGGAGCTTACTGAACATAGTAGATCGGGTATATATTAGTCAACCTTAAACTGCAACGTGTACAAAGGAGAAATGGAGGGCAGAGTTAACTGCCCCTGAGAGCACACTGAAATCTAGATCTAAATGAAGTAAGCTGATATAGTGCAAACCACAGGGCACTAGGGAAGCCCTTAGCAAGTTGGGTGAATGGGTGGGAAGGTCAAAGGAAGTGTAGGCAAATCGGGGGAGCTTGAAGGAAGCGTAACTACATCGGTAGGGAGATCAAAGAAAGGCTTCTAATCAGAGCTTTGGCCCACCCTTCTGTCCTGTTTTCTCAATTTCTAGGCTTCTGCTGAGTGTAAGAGTAGAAAGTGTAGCTGCTCCGCAGCAGCCCCTCTTCCTGCCTCACAAGCTTTCCTTATCTCCTGATCTGGGTTAGAATAAATTTCAGATTGATCCCCAAGGAAAACAAACCAATTTGCAGTTTCTTTCTGTTTCCCTTTCCCTTACACATGCAGACAGCGTAACCACCGGCAGCCCAACAGAGGGTGTCATGAAATCTGAACGACAGAACGAAAAAGAGACGCAGTGTGAATGTCCAGTTTCCTTCCCTAACAAAAAACCTGAAGCCACAGAAGCTCCAAAACCTCTTTCTCCAGAGTCGTCTGAAGCCGTGAACAAAGCCCGAGCCCAGAAGATGGGCGTGGAGTCAAAACCGGGGCCCAAGAGAAAGTGAGTGTTCAGAGAAGTAGATTTGTTTTCTTTAGTCGAAGCAAGGTTTTGCTGCTTTCCGGTCCCCAAGAGAGATGTGTTTAACAGGTTGTTGTTGTTGTTTGTCCTACTGAAAATGCAAGGAAAAGGAAAGTATGGTCGGACCCCCGCTGGGGATACATTCCAGCTCCTACCTTGATTACCTGAAACCGTGGTTACCGTATCAGTGGATACAAGAGTCTGGCAGTAACAATTAAGCTAAGAAAAGGAAAGCCCTGGTCAGCAATCTGTCCTGACACTAGAGGGCGCTATAAGTGGACTCTGTGGGAGCAAAGATGTAAACTAGCTCAGCATATCAAACTGGTGATAATCCTTGCGTCAGCAAGGCTTACATTTAGTGCCATCTGATGCCAGCGTAGATCACTGACTGCTAGGAATGTGCCAGTTTTGCATTTGAGTACAAAAGGTTGTTAGAGGCCAGGGACTGTTCAGTGCGCTCTCCCTAACAGCCCTGCCTGTCTTCGCCTTCTCTCGCTTACACTTGAGGAAACTCACGAAGCAGAGAACTTACCCACTTGCTATCTGCCTCATCAGAAATAAGAACATAAGAACAGCCCATCGTGTCCATCAGGGACTCTATAATGGTGCAGACAATACAAGCAGCAGGAAGAAAAGTTCCCCACTTGTGTTTTTTATGCTAACATGGCTCTTCTGTCTGTCTGTCCCTTTGTCCATCAGAGTCCAAGGGAAAGTGCAACAGAACCGTAAAGTTACAGACTACTTCCCAGTTAGAAGAAGTTCCCGGAAAAGTAAAAAAGAATTACAGGTACAGTCTTTTCTTACAAAACCGTTTAGGCCCTTTCCGCACTGGGCCTTATTCCAGATTATATCCTAGAATCAAGACGTGCCAGTCTGTAATGCCAGCACAGGGATACTATTCTGGGATACAATCCAGAGTAAGACCCAGTGCAGAAAGGGCGTGAGATTTACCATTGCCCTCCAAAATGGCCATGTGTCTTCTTCCCAATTAAATGTTCTTGGAACAAAAAAAGTAGACTGCCAGTTGTATCTCCCCGTAGTTTTGCAAGCATAAAAATATTGTTGAATAGGTCGAATGTTAGAAAATCTGTATTCATATGAATCAATCCCCTCCCAATGTCGTAGGATTCCATTCGATACAAATGTATCTGTATGAATATCCAATGTGAATGCATATTTATTTATTTATTTACATTTCTATCCCGCCCCATACCCGAAGGTCTCTGGGCGGGTAACAATAGATTAAAACAAGATACAGATTAAGAACAGATCCTATACAAACACATACATATCGGATACATATCCTATACCAACGCGTACATATGATACATATCCGATACGTATCCCAGTTTAATGAATATGCGAACTATTTGTGTGAATGTTAATGTACAAATGTTGTAACATTTGATTTGTGTACAAATGTTATGAATTCATATGGATCCGAACAAATAATGAATATTACAACTATTTGTGCACATCCCTATTGTTAAATTGGCTTTTTATGGGTGTTTTTCCGCCGCGCTCCTTTAATCCGGATCTAAGGAATGGGTACAATCCTTAATCCGGATCTAGTAGAACCGGATTAAGGGAAATACCCAGTGTGTTTCCATGGGTGGTCTAGCACCCAATAGCAATGGGTGCTAGCCTCCCTGCCGTGGAAACACCGGAGCACCCATTTGGAAATCCGGATCTACCCATGAGGGGTCTGCTTGTCACCCCAGGTGTTTGGGGGGACAAGGGGTGCAATCTCCAAAGTGGCTTCGAAGTCATTTTGAAGTCACTTCGAAGTCTGTGCAAACCAGCTCCATTGAAGTCTGTGCTGATCTTTGGAGTGAACTTCAAAGTGACTTTGGAGTCACTTCTAAGTTCACTCTGAAGACTTCAAAGACGTTCCGGAGCTATTTTGCACAGACTTCGAAGTGACTTAGAAATGACTTTGAAATGACTTAGAAGCTTAGGTTTTGGGGCTCCCCCCTCATGGGTGCCCCCTCCCCCTAGCCTCCTCTAGACCCCATTGCCACACAAGCGTGGAAACAGGCTCCCTTTAATCCGGATTTTCTGCCTGAAGACTTCATTGTAGACCCCATTAATGGGATCTACAGAAAATCCGGATTAAAGGCCAGAAAGAACCCATTTGATCCAGATTTCCCTAGCAGCAGTCGAAACAATCGGGTCCCAAATGGGTGCCGTGGTGGAAATGGGATCATCTGGCTCACACCCAAATGGGTCCTTAATGGGTGCAAAAATGGGTACTTTCTGGCAGTGGAAAAACAACCTATTTTGCATTCTGGCCTTAGTTTTTCTACTTCACCTTGGGCCTGTTTTGGTACACAAAGAAGGATGTGGAGTGAAAGAGAAATATTTGTTTTAAAGTGGGAGAAGAAACGGTGCTCAGCTGACGTGTTTAAAAGCTCAGCTGAGATGTTTACTTAAGAGGCAATGGTTTTTGCCAACTCAGGGTTCTTTTTTCATGCTACTTTCTGGCATGCAACTGATTTCCCTGCTGCAAGGTGGTTAAACCTGTTACCAGCACTGAGGTATGTAACATGATTTTAATTTCCTTCTGAGCACGACTATTCCTTTGGGAGCTCCTGAGAGCAGGAACGTTTGTTGTTGTGTTCCGGGAAGTACCATGCACGCTAGTGCCATGATATAAATAATCGGAGACTCATGAGCCAGTTTGTTCTAGTGCAGTGATGGCTAACCTTTTGAGCTTGGTGTGTCAAAATTCACAAGGAAACCTAGCTTAACTCGGGTGCTGTGTCACTTCCAGAAATATCCATAATTTTGTGATATTTGTAGCTCTAGTAAGAAAGTTATATTTTTGATACATGTATTTTATTAAAAGCAAAAATGAATAATTCTTTACATTTGCTAAATCTTCAATTGAAAGTTGGTATTTTGTACACTTCAAGAACAAGCAAGCACTACATGCCCAGGTGCCAGGGTGATCAGGTGTGTCACCTAAAAGGGCTTGGCGTGTCACCTGTGACACGCGTGTCATAGGTTGGCCATCACCGTTCTAGTGGTTAAGGAGCTGGACTCTTATCTGGGAATACCGGGTTCGATTCTGCCCTCCCCCATGATGTCAGCTGGGTGGCCTTGGGCTAGTCACAGCTCTCCTCTGAGCTCTCACAAATCTCATACGTATCTGTACGCATTTGCGCTTATAGTACAGGACAAATGGGATGCATACGGGATGAAACAGGAAGTGTACAAAATGCGTACAGATACATATAAAACATACACACGTTGTTAACATTCATATCTTCAGATTCGAATCTAGCATTCAAACAAATGGTTTCAAATGTATTCCGTTCGAATCGGGTTTTGTTGCATTCGGATGCTAAACATTTGAATCAAATCAAGTGTTTGGATATTCAATTCGACTCAAATATGAATGCAAAATTCATACACCTCCCTACCTTGGATCTGTGTGTGTATCTTCTCAAATGTCAGCTTTACAAAATTCACTGAAGGTTGATAAGGTCATGATTTTGTGCGCTTATTCTTCTAATGCTAACACTGCTCTATTTCCTTCTCACTTTCAGGTAGAAGAGAAGAAACGAATTGATGAGTTAATAGAAAGCGGGACAGAAGACGGCATGAAGGTAACTGAGCATCACCTGGACACACACCTGGAGATGCCAGTCTCTTGCTGCTGCTCTAATGAAGTGTATTTGATTGAGAGAGAGAGAGGCCCTGACTAGACTAGGGGAATAAAATCCACAGTTGGAGGACATTCCACTGTCCGGACTACAGCAGCCTGTTGGTGCTCGCCTCATGTCGGAAGGGGCCGCCGTTGGGAGTTGAGCTGCCCTCTCAGCTCTCGTTGGCTGTTCTCTCCATCCTGTCTGGACTCGCAGAAAACTTCAAAATTTCTAAACACCGCACACGGAATGCGAATAAATTAAAAGTAGCATTGCTATAACGCGATGCCAGTACAAAGTATTGGCCATCATGTATGCTGGCTTGATCTTGGGTGTGCATTCCAATGCACAGTATTAAGAAGTCTGGACAAACCCAGAGAGAAAGTGTGTGTGTTTACAGATTGTTAATATGTTGCTGAAATGTTGCTTCAGACTTGTAGAACAAAACACAGAAACTTTGGAACGTTCCGTGTGAAAAGCTGGAACAGCTGTTTGTTCCAACTGAACATTCTGGAACGCTCTATATGTTCTGCCCATAGGGAACAGTGGGAATACTTAGTCTGTTTCTGGGCAACTACCAAGAATGCCCAAGCAGGCAGGACAGTTGCTGTCCACCACTGAGTCCATGAAATAGTCCAAGCACTGTTTTGACCTCAGTTTGGAACACTCGGAACGCTCCGCTCTGTTCTAACTCAGAATGCTTCAAGGATCCTTTACTGCAGGGCTTGTCTATCTGCGGCCAAGCCCAGTTCAAGATATAGACATTAGTTTATAAGTCCCTAAACTAATGTTTGAATGATGTTTGACTTTAGATATATTACCTGCCCGGAGACCTCCAGTTATAGGGTGGGTTAAAATGTAAATAAATAAATAAAATAAACACCTTGGGACACAAATATCTAAAGGAACACCTCCTTCAATATAGACCTACAGGGAGTCTCTCTTGGTTGTGCCAGCCTCATCAACAGTTAAGATAATGGGGGATGTGGGAGGGCCTTCTCAGTGGTAGCCCCCAGACTGTGGAATAGGCCTTCCCGCTGAAGTTTCTCAGGCACCCAGATTGCATGTATCCAAACAAGTGATGAAGATGCAGCTCTTTACCCTGACCTGCTGAAGGAACAGCGGGCCTACCTCATACAGTCATTGTTACTATTTTAGAAAATCTATTTTATCTGTTTTAACAGTGATTGTATTGGGAACCACCCTGAGACCTTCAGGTATAGGGTGGGATGGACGGTCAATGACAGCAGTCAGTGACCATGGCGGTTGCCATTAGGAAACATCTAGAAGCCAGTAATTTGGCCAGCCCTGCTCTATGTTGTCTTTGCACTGAATTTTTGAGCCAGTTCAGTGTAGTGGTCAGGGAGATGGACTCTTATCTGGAAATACCAGCTTTGATTCCACCCTCCTCCACAAAGCCAGCTGGGTAACCTTGGGTAAGGCCCAGCTCTCTTCTGAGCTTCAACAGCCCCTCCTACCTCACAGGGTATTCTTTTGTGGGGAGAAGAACAGAAGGTTTGTCAGCCGCTTTGAGTCACCTTAAATGGGTGAGAAAAGCAGTGTAGAAATGCCAGCTCTTCCTTTTCTACTCCTTTGAGAAGGCTCTTTGTAACTGGCTCTGCGCTTTCTCAAACATGGAGCTCATTCTGTGCACTTTCTGGAATACTGGGCTTTTGGATCACTGCTACAGTACCCCACAGGGCCCCACACAAGTTGAGGTCCTTTTCTTCAGCCCAGAAAGGCTGCTAGTAGATGCCTGTTGCTCAAGAGAGGAGGAAGAAGGAATTTCTCTGGATGTGCACCTGACCCTCAGTCCCATCAGCGTGTTTCCTTGCTCATCGGCCATCTGCCTTCCTCTTTCCCCCAGATCGACTTGATCGATGGAAAGGGCCGAGGGGTTATTGCAACCCGGCATTTTAAACGAGGGGAGTTTGTGGTCGAATACCACGGGGATCTCATCGAAATCACAGACGCAAAGAAGCGGGAAGCGGTCTACGCACAGGACCCGTCCACTGGCTGCTATATGTATTATTTCCAGTACTTGAGAAAAACGTTCTGGTGAGCTTCTGCTTCTGTCCTTCCGCAAAGGCCGTTCGTAAGAGCTGGGAATCCCGCTCCTCATTTTGCGTGGGAGTTGGGATTAGCCAAACAAAGGGGAGAACAATCTCCCTCCATTTAAAAGCTTTTAAACCATTTGTAGCAACGTGTAAAAATCTAGCTTGTGGAAAACAAAGAATATCTCCAGTTTGGTCTAGTGGTTAAGGAGCCGGACTCTTATCTGGGGATACTGGGTTTGATTCCGCTCTCCTCCACGTAGCCAGGTGGGTGACCTTGGGCAAGTCACAGCTCTCGTCTGAGCTCTCAGAACCCCACCTACCTCACTGGGTGTTCTGTTGTGGGGAGAAGAATAGAAGGCTCTGTCCGCCGCTTTGAGTAGCCCAGTAGCCCACCGAATGCTTCTGGGCATCTCAAGCAGAAGACAAAGGCAAAACCTTCACCTGCTCTACGCTCCCTGAAAATGGCCTTGAGAAGCATCCTGCTTGTGTCTCCAGCCTAGGCATCCATTCTAATAGACATTGATGTACCTGTCCTAAATGAATTTGCCTATAAGAACCTAAGAGGAGCCATGTTTTATTTATTTATTTCTCTATGCTTCTATACCTCTCCCCCCTCCCCATCTCCAGCGTCGATGCGACAAGAGAGACGAACCGCCTCGGCCGGCTGGTCAATCACAGCAAATGCGGCAACTGTCAGACTAAACTCCACGCCATTGACGGCGTCCCCCACCTCATTCTGGTCGCCTCCCGTGACATTAAAGCTGGAGAAGAACTCTTATACGATTACGGGGACCGAAGCAAAGCTTCCCTTGAGGCACACCCGTGGCTGAAACACTAGCTGTGATCGCTCTAGGAAACCATTCCCCCCATGCCCCGTTTTGTAAAGATTTCTTAAAAGACAACTTGACGGCCATGTTTACAGATCACATCACGGGAGCACTTCAAGATGGCGGCAGGAGCCCAGAGGGAGGGCAGATAGCTTTTGCCTTCGAGAGAACTCCAGATTATTTTCCTGTATGAAGCTGTACTAGATTCTCCTCTTACCCTTTTTGTTGTTGTTGTTACATATGAAGAGAAGATATGCTGCAAGGTTCCCTGTTTCGCCCATCAGGATTAATATGGATTTTTTAAAAAAGCCCTGAAGAGAGCACAATCCCCAAGGCTTGTTCACTCTGGGGGTCACAGGTGGCCTCATGCGAGGGATGAAGGGCACAGATTCATAAAGGAAACGTCTCAAATAGTGTGGACATTCACGGTCTCAAATGAAAATCTTGCCGGAGGAAAAGAGATTTCCCACCCACACAGCAACCAAATGCCGGTGAATCCTCCTTGCCCACCTGTAGCTGGCGATTGATTGTCCACACCTTGGAGAGCATCTGCATGTTCTAACAGTTGCGCACTCCGTACAAGATTGTCAGGAACTCCCATGCACACATGTTGTCTTCAACTCAAATACCCCATAACTCCATAGTTGGCAGCTCCATAGGCAAAGGTGTGCTGAGAGGTTAGAATTTTCCAGTTTGCTGCCATTTTAGCTCCGAACTCTGGTGACTCCGCTGGCGGCCATTGTGGGCAAGTGCATCTGGAAGCCCCTCCGCTTTCCGGGTGCCAGTTCAAAGGAGACTCACAAACCAGCTTGTAGCCAGTTTGAGGGTTTCTCACCTACACTGGGTGCTGTTGGACGGCAGGCATGTTACCTCCTTCTGTGAAGAAGTAGAGAACTCCTAAAGTTTGTCCCACAGTTGAATCTGACCTTGCTTGATTTTTATTTTATTTTATTTTAGCATCTGTGGGCACACTGCTTTAGAGCTTTCTCTTATATTAACGCCTGCAAGCTTCGGTGAGAGGCAAGCTCGTCCAAGCTGGTGAGCAAATGGAAGCGGACTTCAATGTGAATCGGATTTCGGCAGCCATTTTGTTTCTCTCCCGCCTGTTTCTTATCCACAGAAATGGCGGATGGGCATGTCGGAAGATCCTGCCAAAGACCCATGAAAGGAACAGCAACCCGCCATTGTTTTGTCTCTTTCTGTAATTTGGAATCCCCTTTTTGTTGACTTTTCTTGAGGGCACTTTCAGGCAATGGGCAAGCGGCCACCCACAGACAGCTCCCTTTTCTTTGCTCCGGCTCTCGTTTTTTTTCCGAAAGAGATGGCAAACTGTGAACTCAATTTTGGAGACTGTTTTTTAAATTAATTTTGTGGCAAGCACAAGCTATCTCCAGAAGGAAAGGTGAAGTTGAAAGATATATATATATATATTTACATATATAATGAATTTGAAGAAAACCTTCCTTTTTCTCCCTTTTGAACCGTGAAGAAGGAAAAGCAAACCTTAGCCAACTCAATGCTTTTAATGGACTCTGGATGATTCTTTGAGAGAGTTTGTGTTGAGGGGAATTTTAGGAATAAAAACTTCTTGAGAAGAAAGTGGTCTCCTCAGCCCACTGTCCCTAGCAATCCAATGATGTTGTAGCATCAGTCAGTTCTGGTGCAAAGATGATGTGCAGACAGGGTTTCAGGAAAGTAAATAATAAGTGTATATGTGTGTGTGTGTGTGTGTGTGTGTGTCTGTCTCTGTCCCGTACCCCCATTTTCTGTTTATGTGCATAACTTGAATTACTGGTGGAGGGGTAAATGAAGCACTTCCTAAGAAACTGCAGATTTAGCAGGATACGTCCTCCAAAGGGTGCTACGTGTTCTTGGAAAGAGAACCAACAGAACTCTGTGGCCATGTGAACGGCACAGATCTGACGGACAGTCAAGTGGAATTATGGTATCATGGAATCTTGAAATCCTTCCATTTCTCTCAGTAGAAGAGCTCTCTAGCAAAGGTACCAGCCTTCCAATTACTGGGGGTCCTGAGAAGACAAATGTCTCCACCCCTGTTCCAACCCCAATCCAGCCAGCCCCTATCAAAGGCAAACTCCTGTAATGGAATGGTTCAGAGGCTGCCTTATTGGGAGAAGTTGTCAATCGGTCAAGTGTCAGAAACGCACCCGGATTCACTGTCAAGGACCAAACATGCAGCAGCCTTTGCCGGCATCTCTAGTCCACAGCAGTGATTTTGGGCAGGGGTCTTCCCTAAAAGATCTAGAGATCTTTTAGGGAACCAGTTTGTGCTACAGGATGAAACTAGTTTCTTTTTAGGAAGTATTTAGAAGTATCCTTAGCCCAACGTTTGCAAGGCCCAGAAAGTATGGACCCAAACTCAGGATTGCACTGGGCAGCCTAGATCCCATCTTCCGCCTCTTTAGCTTTCTCTGAGGATCTCAAATTTAAAGGGTGGTGATAGTGTGTGTGTGTGTGTGTGTGATATTTTTAAATTGCTTCAGTTTTTGTCCAACTTGGGGGAATGGGCTTGTGAGACGGTGGCTGGATTTCCCTTTGTTTGCTTTGAGCAGCTGTTGGGAATGCTGTGCTGGTAATGTATTTTTTTAAAGTGAAAGAAAAAAAAAGGCCCTTATGGAAGATTTCTCTGTATATGAAAAAATAAATAAAATGAGGTATTTATTAACAGTGAAATCTACTGTTTTTGCTTTTGGGTAGCGCTTCTTTCGAAACCGAGGGCCTTCTGAATGATGGGAGTCAGCCCACCATAATGGCTAAAGATGTGCACAAATGGAGTTTTTGGCCTTCGATTTGTAACGAATCAACTGTTTGAAAATTCATATTCATTTGAATAGATCCCCTTCAAATGTGGTAGGATTCTATTTAATACGAATGGATTCATATGATACATACGGATCCTATACCAACACATATGTATCAATATGCATCCAGTACGTATCCCCAATTTAATTAATGTATGACCTATTCGTACGAATGTTAATGTAGAAATGTTGGCTTGAAATCCGCACCCAACCATGGGTATACCTGGGCCAGGCCCTCACTTCTCCAGCTAACGTTACCACCAAGGGGTTGTTGTGGGAATAAATAGGCTTGTATGGACAAAGATGTGCAAATTTTATCTTTGCAGACCTAGACACGTTTCCAGTACAACACTGATGTTGGTAACACAGGCCAGAAAGGCATGAATCTTTACATCCGTAAGGCAATTCTGAAGCAGAGCAGAAAGTCTGTTTACAAACATCGCTGCTGACATTTTCAGTGTTTTCCAGTTAACAGTCTACACAGTCCTTGAATAGACTTGGGCAGGCTGTTAGAGGGCTGTGTTCACTTCTTTTCCAGCCAGAATCTTGGATACGCAAGAGGGGGCTCCCATCTCATCGGGGCCGCTTGAAGACAAACCTGCATTTGAGGAGAGAGACGAGATGAGCAGGGAAGGGATAACGCACACAGGGGCAAACAGACATTGCACTCAGGATCAAGTGGATCTTGGAGGCTGGAAACCAAGCGGCTCCCAGAACCGCCCCTTAGAAGCAGTGTGCTTAATCCACCAGATTGCATGGGGCCAATTTTCACATGGATTTGAATCAACTGCCTTAAGTGTATCCCACTGTTCTGACCCCACTTCCTTTTATCTGCTTTGCCCTACACCCTGCCAGCCACAATGACCACCCATTACTAGATGTGGCTCCATAATCCAGCATCCGGCCATTTGGGTGCTAAATGTTTCCGGATGGCCACCAGGAGAGAACAGGCTACTGGGTTAGATGGGAACAGGGTCTTCTTGGTGGTAGCCTCCAGATTATGGAATCTTCTTCCCCCCACAAACACACACACAGAAGGTGCACAAGGCACTTCACTTTATCGTTCAGAAGATCAGTGAAGACTATTTACGCTGGCCTTTGACTGCGGAAACAGAAGAAGAAGAGTTGCCTTTTCTACCCCGCTTTTCTCACCCATTTAAGGGGACTCAAAGCAGCTGACAAACCTTCTGTTCTCCCCACAACAGAACACCCTGTGAGGTAGGTGGGGCTGTGAAAGCTCAGAAGGGAGCTGTAACTAGCCCAGTGTCACCCCACCTGCTTCATGGGGGAGGGTGGAATTGAACCCAGTATTCCCAGATAAATAGTCCGGCTCCTTAACTACTAGACCAAATTTCAGCTACTCTTATTGTTCTTAGTCTGTTCATTTTATATTTTGTTTTTATATATACATAGAAATACATGCTTAATGGCATCACTGGAGTCCAAAACTTAACCTACTAAGACCTACCCAGGGTCTCTCTTTTTCTCTCTGTCCCCCACACTCTACAAAAAAATGACAATTTGTAAAACTCACAGCCTCTTGATGGTAGATTTTTCTTCCCTCTCTTTGTAGGAAGTGGAATCTACAGCTGTTTCCGTCTTCTGGAGCTCAACCCTGTCTTGCTTCTGGGAAATGAAACCTCTGGAAGGGAGAGAGGGAGAAAGGAAGGAAGGAGGAAGGGAGGGAAGGAGGGGTGGGTGTTTATGGCTATAGGCATCACCTGAATGGCTTGCTAGGAAGGCTTATATTCTAGTTGTGAAACATCTGGACATCTCAGGTGCCTTTGGAAATGCATCAGAGCCAGGACTGATGCATGTGTTTAGAAGGGAACCAGGTGAAAGAAAAAAGGGACAACCTCCAAAAGCTATTAAACAAAACAACCCCCCCCCCAATAACTGCACTGTACCACATGTACCACTGCTAAGGTTAAACAAAAATAATTGATCTTCTGGTGGACGTTTCCTGCCCTAAAACCAAGGAACTACAAAAAGCCCCTCTCCCTGAGATCTGAGTGCCTAGGCAGGTCTATATGCGAAAAGGCGCTCCTTCAGATATCCAGGGCCCAAGCCGTTTAGGGCTTTATAAGTGTCAACACCTTGGATTGGGCTTGGTAGCAAATAGATAACCAGTGTAGAGCCTGTAAAACCGCCATGATGCAAGTCTGGCCAGAGACTCCCACCAGCAGTCGAGCTGCTCCATTATGCACTAGTCCCAACTCCCGAACAGTGTTCAAGGGTCTCCCCACGTAGAGCGCATTGCGGTAGTCTAATCCAGGACGTTAGTGAAGAGGCAGCTAGCCTGTGGCTGACCAAACAGCTTCCCCACCATGCTTTCAGACACTTTTTACAGCAATTAAAAAAAAAAATTCTATTGCTGCCACCAGCCCTGTGACTTTGGGATTGGGATGAGATTTTTTTTAAAAAAAGCAAATAAATCAAAGCATGTATCTGCCCGCTTACCCCTTGTAGCACTGGAGCTCTTCCTGCGTGACCAAGAGCTGAGCTTTCAGCTGGTTGCGCTCCTGGAGGACTTCCCGTAGCTCTTGCAGGGTGAAGCGAGGCCGGTTGGCGTCTGTGAGGTCTATGATCATTTTATTAGGACCCGGATTTGCCTAGGAAAGAGGAAGCACAGCTGTCTGCAGCAGGGAAGGAAAACCGAGCTTGACAGCTCCAGAGTGCATTTCCCCCCCAAGTGGCTGGATATTGGGGTAGGAAGCAATAATGATGGGTACGGCTCCCTGAGATTTTTGCTTTCTGGCTTCAAACTACTTCTGTATCCCTGCCAAGAAAACTGCACAGAGGGGGCCCATGGCGTCAGGGGATGGCTGCACCTCAGTGGTAGAGCAAACTTCCTGGAGAGCACAGGGGCACTGGTTCAGTCCTCAACCTCGGATCAGAAGCAGGCAATGGCAAACCACTTCTGTATCCCTGCCAAGAAAACTGCATAGAGGGGCCCATGGCGTCAGGGGATGGCTGTAGCTCAGTGGTAGAGCAAACTTCCTGGAGAGCACAGGGGCACTGGTTCAATCCTCAACCTCGGATCAGAAGCAGGCAATGGCAAACCACTTCTGTATCCCTGCCAAGAAAACTGCATAGAGGGGGCCCATGAAGGTGTACCCATGCAGTCAGTCAGGAATCGCTCACAACTTGGTGGCCCCCCAGCAACAACGAAGCTGCAGATTTGCCCCAAAGCAGGAAGTTAGACCAGACGGGTCCAGTCCCACCCTGGTCCTTTGCACCTACCTCCAACCACCAACTTTGCACCTACCTCTCCTGAGCTCCGGCCGGCCTCCCGGACCCTGACCTCCTCCAGCTCCCTTTTCAGGCTGTCCCGCTCCAACCTGAGGGCTTCCAGGGCGAGGTTGTTCTCGTTCACCAGGGCCTCCAGCATCTCCAGGATGCTGACCACCTTAAACTGGACCCGGGCCACCCTGGACGGGACCTCCGCGTGGCGCTCGGTGCTGAGCTTCTGCAACTCCTTTCCCAGGACGTAGGACATGTCGTAGACGTCCTCCACGCTCAGCTGGAAGGGGTTCTTCCCAAAGGCACCCTCGGGCTCGCAGCCGCCTTCTTCATCTCCTTCCTCCTCCTCCTCCTCCTCCTCCCGCTGGTGCTGCTCTCCTTGCATGCCAAGGAAGAGGGCAGAGCAAGCTGCTAGATCTCAAGGGGGTCCCGAGAGCTCTGCGCTGCAAGGAGCTTGCAGGAATCCAGCCACTTCCTTCCTCCTTTGAAGTTTCGGCTGAGCAGCGACCAGATCCCTCCAACGTGCCCGGGGAGGGACGATTCCGGGGACCCAATGGCAGAGCAAACAGGAAGGCTGAGGAGGGGCTGAGAGAGAGGAGGGAGGGAAAGAGGGGAAGGTAACCATGGAGCTATGGAAGGGGAAGGAAAAGGGGGTCCGGCTGCTGGACGGATTGCTTGCTCGTTGTAGGCTCGGTGGGGAGAAATCCTGCTGCACGAGAGCTTGCTAAGAGCTGAGGCTTTTTCGCACTTGGACTGGTAGTCAACAGTTAGTGAAGTCTCGTGAAGAGCATCTGCACTTCGAAGAAGACAGAAGAAGAGTTGGCTTTTCTACCCCGCTTTTCTCACCCATTTAAGGGGACTAGGGGCTGCTGACAAATCTTCTCCCCACAACAGAACACCCTGTGAGGGATAGGTGGGGCTGTGAGAGCTCAGAAAGAGAGCTGTGACTAGCCCAAGGTCACCCAGCTAGCTTCATGGAGGAAGAAGAAGAGTTGGCTTTTCTACCCCACTTTTCTCACTCATTTAAAGGGACTCAAAGCAGCTGACAAAGCTTTCTAGTCCTCTCCCCACAACAGAACACCCTGTGAGGTTGGTGGGGCCGTGAGAGTCCGAAAAGTGGGACATAAAAGCCAACTCTTCTTCTTCTTCCTCCTCCACAAAGCCAGCTGGGTGACCTTGGGCTAGTCACAGCTCTCTTCTTAGCTCTCACAGCCCCACCCACCTCACAGGGTGTTCTGTTGTGGGGAGAAGACCAGAAGCTTTGTCAGCTGCTTTGAGTCCCCTTAAACGGGCGAGAAAAGCGGGGTAGAAAAGCCAACTCTTTTTCCTTGCAGCCCAAGGGACCGAAAGGGTGCAGTGCGCGCTTTTCGCCTTCAGAGGGCGCCCGTTGAGTATCAAGTAGCAGGTAAACGCATCTGACGCTCTTCTCTGGCAGATTCCTACTTCGTGGGCTGGGCTGGAAATGACCTGCCGGCATGACCCGGATGTGAAGCAAGAGCATATTATGGGTTGGTTTTTTACGAGTTGTCGAGTTGGGGGAGGAGCAGAGGACATTTTATGGGGGTGGGAAGAGGGCGGTGTAGCGAATCCGCTGCTGCGAAGAAGCAGCTACTTAACTGCCTATGCCCAGTGCCCTGCTTGTGCTGGAACAGGTGGGACGCCTTCCTTCCCTGGGTAATGCTTCCTTTGTTTCTTGCAAATCTGTGCATGTGTCTCCCTGAGCTATAGCTGATCGGTGCACTTTTATTTTAAACCCCCCCCCCATTCTGTTGCTCTGTTGGCACTTGCCTTGAGCTTCAGCCTCCTTCCACATTGCTCCCAGGTGCAGGTCCCATTTTGCAAATTTATTATTTATTTCTATTTCTATCCCGCCCTATACCCAGAGGTCTCAGGGTGGGTAGCAATGGGTGTTTTTCCACTGTCACTAAAAGTACCCATTAAGTACCCATAAATGGGTACGTAATGGCATTTTTGTACCCAATTAATGGGTACTTAATGGATACTTCTAGTGACAGTGGAAAATCTTAGACAGGTCCCTGCCCTCAGGCATACAGTCTAAAGAGACAAGATACAAAAGGAAAACGGTGTGGGAGGGAAGGAGGGGCACTCTTAATTAATTAATTTCTATTTCTATCTTGCCCTATACCCAAAGGACTCAGGGCGGGTTACAATATTATATTAATCTTAGACAGGTCCCTGCCCTCAGGTTTACAGTCTAAAGAGACTAGATACACAAGGAAAATGGTGTGGGAGGGAGCAGGGACACTCTTAATGATAATATTACATACAAATTAAAATGAGGTTCTTAAAGATCTTAACTTGACCAGATCTGAAACAATTTAAAACTTTTAAAGGTGTACTGAGAGAATTAAAAGCATGTTTGTCACCCCTAAAAGGAGACTACTTTAGGTAAAAATAATAAAAACCCCATGCTGCATAAATAATGAAGATAGTTTGTTATCTGGCCAACAGCAAAAAGCAGGTACTTATAAGGTCTTCCGTTCCAATTCTTCAGTTCGTTTCTTATTGCTGGAATTTTCATATTCTCTTTATTTCAAATTTTCTCTTTATTTCAGGTGTCAGGGCATATCGCCCAGTTGGTGAAAGAGATTTTTCTGAGCAGCGTGTGAT
Organism: Aspidoscelis tigris stejnegeri; assembly: GCA_023333525.1. Lineage (NCBI taxonomy): Eukaryota > Metazoa > Chordata > Lepidosauria > Squamata > Teiidae > Aspidoscelis > Aspidoscelis tigris. The sequence goes on from JALMGA010000020.1 coordinate 6,553,008, forward strand.
GGACATTAGTGCACAGAAGGATATGGCGAGACTTTCTAAATTAAAATCGCCAAAATGGCTAGCACAGAAGAAATCTATTTTCCAACTTGAAGAATATTTAGTTTAAAAATGCCCCAGCAGTTAAGGCAACAATTTACTTATGCACCTTTTGAACAGTGTGGAATGCAGCTGCTAGGTTGCTGAACGGGACAGCTAGCCGGATGCACATCATGTAGGTCTTTAAAGAATAAGATTTGCTTTTCTACCCCGCTTTTCTCACCCATTTAAGGAGCCTCAAACCTTCTGTTCTCCCTACCACAGACACCCTGTGAGATAGGTGGAGGTGTGAGAGCTCAGAAGAGAACTGTGGCTAGCCCAAGGTCACCTAGCTGGCTTTGTAGAGGAGGGCAGAAGCAAACCTGGTATTCCCAGATAAGAGTCCATCTCCCTAACCACTAGACCTAACTGGCTCAAGGTTATATCAGAATGTAAAATAACTCAGAGCAGGAAGGTCTGATGGTCAGTGTCTCTCTCTCTCTCTCTCCTGCACTTTCTTCTTCAGTTGGTGACTCTTTTATTCCTACTTTCCCAACCTTCCAGCTGTTTGTGTCTGGAAGGATATTGGCAAAGCTGCAATCGCTCTGCCAGTAAATCATGGCTACCCCACTCTTGAAACTTGTTACATGGTAATTTGGATGCTTTGTTTTTCTCCGTCTAGAGGATGAACGAGTGGGCACCCATCGCAAAAGAATATGACCCCCTCAAGGCAGGGAGTATCGACGGCACAGATGAGGAACCCCATGACCGTGCTGTGTGGAGGGCGATGCTGGCCCGCTACGTCCCCAACAAAGGGGTTTCGGGAGACCCTCACCTCACGCTGTTTGTAGCCCGACTCAGCTTGCAAACCACGGAGGACAAGTTGAAGGAAATCTTTTCCCGGTATGGAGAAATCCGGAAGATCCGCCTCGTCCGGGACCTCGTCACCGGCTTCTCCAAGGGTTACGCCTTCATCGAATACAAAGAAGAGCGGGCCCTCATGAAGGCTCATCGGGACGCCAACAAACTGATCGTCGACCAGCGGGAGATATTTGTGGACTTCGAGCTGGAAAGGACCCTGAAAGGGTGGATCCCCCGGAGGCTCGGAGGTGGTTTCGGGGGCAAAAAAGAGTCTGGCCAGCTGCGGTTTGGAGGCAGGGACAGGCCCTTCCGGAAGCCGATCAATTTGCCTGGTGGAAAGGGCGTTTTTTACGGGGAAGGGCAGGGGGAGAAAAGAGGTTGGGGCAGGGAGGGGGCAAGGGACTGGAAAATGAGGGACCGAGAGAGCGAGAGGGGCAGAGACCCAAGGAAGCCGGAGAAAGAGCGAGGGCTGCGAGGGTGGGGTGAGAGGGAAGGAGAACGGCGGCCGAGGGAAGAACGAACCAGGGGGCGAGAAGGAAGGGAGAGAGAACGGAAGGACAGAAGTCGGGACCGCAGCGCAAAGAGACTGAGAGATGACGACAGGTATTAGGAAGCTGACCTGTTTAATATCAAGGGTTAGGCTAAGGCCTTCCCAGAATCCTTTAGGCCCTGATCTCTTTAACATTGGAGAAAACCTGTGACTTATTGAAAAGTATCCTGCTCTACCTCTGGAACCAAAGGAACACAATGCTGGACCAGCCCTTCCAAAAGTTTTGAGACTGTGGGACAAGGCAGACGTCGGATACTTCAAAACGAAACAGAGAAAGACAGCCTCTGTTTGTGGAAGAGGCCCTGGGGTGTATGGCAGGGAAAGCTGGGTAAACAGAATAAAGCGTTGACAGGAAGAGCAATCAGGTCTTTTTTAGTTGCCACAAAATGCTTTAGATGAGACTATGTCTGAGAGATCCAACAAAAACATCACAGAGTCGTGGGCATGCTTTGCAAATGCACCCGTTTAAATCAATCCATCCTGCCGCTGAGATTCCCAGCATGTTTACTGAGGCAAAGAGAAGGGCATAAAAAGCTTGTTGTTACAAGCATGCCAGGTTTATGCTGTCATGCAGGATAAATCCATCACAAGACTGGCAGAGTTTTAGGTGAGCCCCAGAGATGAGTCTGCAAAAATTACCAGACAGTTCATAGGTTAGTTGTTGATCAGAAAAGAGTAGAATTCCATTCCCCTGTGGCAACCCTAAAAAGCTAGGGGCTAGTGGCCTTTTATCAGCTTGCAGCTGGGGGTAATGGATTGGCAGCAAAGTGGCGATTGCTCCAACAAAGTTTCCCTTGCCAGTAGCTGGCTGTTCTTGACTATGGCAGCATCCAGAAAAGGGCCCAAAACCTGTAGTTATTTTGTAATTGTATCTGATTTGCCAGACGTGATCATGATGCTCTTGACATGATCCCAGAATATAGACTTGATTTATGGGGTTATTGTTATTCCAGTAAAATCAACTATTGCTTCTCTGGCATAATTGCTTGCATAGCCAACTTCTTTTGCTAATTGTCCTCCTTGACTTCGAAGTCCAAGAGTTAGATCTGGAGAAGGAAAAGAGTTGGCTTTCCAAAGCCTCTTTTCTTACCCATTTAAGGGGGCTCAAAGCAGCCTACCAACTTTCTATTCTTCTCCCCACAACAAAACACCCTATGAGGTAGGTGGGGCTGTGAGAGTTCAGAGGAGAGCTGTGATTAGCCCAAGGTCACCCAGATGGCTTTGTGTAGGTGTGGAATCAAACCAGGCATTCCCAGATAAGAATCCAGTTCCCTAACCACTAGAAAGTGGAAATGAATGGAAGGCCTTATACCAGAGCTAGCCAATACGGTATTCTGGAATCCAGTTCTCATCATAGTCTATCTGAGATTGTAGGAAGTGAGCAGGTGACCCTCAAAACATGTGCGTTTGGGGTATTCGTGATGGCCATTTTGTAACTCACCATAAGGGATGCCTTTAAATTAATTTATCCTTGGGCCCATGCAAGAAATTGATGCTATCCTGCTGAGTTTTCCATCCCGTCCTTCAAAGACATCCTAAGTTCCACTACAGGCGAGGTCAAAGAATTGTGGAATGCTTGTGAATGTTAAAGAATTGTGGCCAACCACTGGTAACCACACGGACACATCAATGCTCTTTTCTTAGGAGAAGTGACTTGCTATTATGTTCTTCCAAGAAACAGCTGTAATCTAACCCAGGACACCCAGCCCCACCTCTCCCGCTTGAAGGACCGACTATCCCATCTTGAACTTATTATCCTAAGGACTTCACCTGAACAATAAAAGTGGTTAGGTTGGTATCTATGCAGCATTATTTTTCAAAACTTAGAATCATAGAGTTCTAGGGTCATCCAGTCCAACCCCCTGCTCAATGGAGGATTTCCTAAACCATCCCAGACAGATGTAGGTCTAGTCTTTGCTTGAAGACCTCCAGTGAAGGAGAGCTCAATACCTCCTGTATCAACCTATTCCACTGACTGATGGCCCTCACTGTCAGGAAGTTTTTCCTAATATCTAATCTGTATTGACTCCCTCGAAGTTTCATTCCGTTGTTTCTAGTCCTCCCATCTTGTGCAAGTGAGAATAGGGACAATCCCTCTGCACTATGACAGCCCTTCAGAGCCTTGAAGACCGCAATCATGTCTCCTCTCAGTCTTCTCTTCTGTAGGCTGAACATCCCTAGATCCTTCAACCTTTCCTCATAGGATGTGGTTTCCAGACCACTGACCATTTTGGTAGCCCTCCTTTGGATTTGGCCAAGTGTTTGCCTTCCTAAATTCTAGACTGAGCATTCAGTGAACAGAAGCTGAAGATTACCAGGTGTATTTCTTGCTAAAGAGGGGGAAACTTGGTGTTGATAATTTGGCAGGGTTTGGTGCTGGACTAAGCCCTGCAAAAGTAAAAGCAACCTGGCAATGCCTTGGACTTCACATCAAATGAGAGTTTCTTTCCAGTGCTGTTCCTGGGCAGGAAATAAATGCTGCGGGTCTTTCATGAATGCCAGTGTGCATTCAGTGACTATCACAAGGAAGCAGAACATGCCACACTGCATCTAAGACACCAGTGCCAATATGGCTGCTGTTGGCAGCTTTGCCTTCAACCCTAGCAGGAAAAGAAGCCTAATCAGTATAAGACTTTGGCTGCCTCCTGACTTGCAGAATAAATCTGTAGTTAAAGGTAAAAGTGCACGTATCTAACTTGATCTCATTAGGGATTATTAGACTAATAACAGTGTCCACGCGGCAGCCCTGTTTAGCACCCACTGCCATCAGATGTTAAGACGGACCATTGAGTCCTCACCATGATGCAGAACTTCAAGATCGATCTGCTAAATCCAAATTAAGGCAGATATGTGCAAAAAGGCCCATGGCAAGGACCCCTTACGTTTGCACGGAAGACATCATTAAAGGGGTCTAGCATTGATTCAGATTTAAGGGCCTGAAGACCCCATTAAATCCAGGTTTCACTGGTGCTCACGGGTATAGCCCGTTCAGAATGGGTTCCTCATGGGGTCTTTGTTGCTAGTGCAAAAACAGTGAGGGAGTTCTGTCCAGTAGCAATTTGGATCCCAGTCAAACTATGGTTTTCCCAGGTGTTACTGAGCCACAACTCCCAGAATCCCTTTGGCCAGTGGCAAGGAATGATGGGAGCTGAGATTCAGAAACATCCCGATAAGAAGTTGAGACGCAGAGCAGTTCTTCCCAAAGCTTATGGGTCACGTGTCCTTTGTGGCGTAGATCACTCTTGGAATGACAGAAGAGCAAGGGAAAGGCTAGGGTGAAAGGATAATATATATATTTTGAAAAGCATTAACATGGATTTTAGGTATTATTTAGTATTCGTTAGTACGTCAGAGAATTCATAGCAAAAAAATACAAGGCACCAATCACCTTGCACACCATCCTTTTAGGCACTATAAATAACCCAAAAGTCCATAGTCCTGATCCATTTGGAAGTTAATCCAGTTTGGGTTTTGCTTCGGCCATTTTTTCCCCAGAACAGATCCCTTCCGCAAAAGGAAGGCGGTGCAAACTGAGCCTGCCGCAAAGTGCCCGTGTCGCGCCAAACTGCTTCCCCGGATGGCCATTACAGGCAGAAAGCAATGGCCCACTTTTGCCCAGAAGCCTTCAGTGATGACCAAAGCACTTTGAGGGCAACTCTTCAGTAACGGCATAGATTTTCTTCTTCTTTTTTTTGGTTGACAGGAAACGTTTGTTAAGTGACGGTCATAACGCAGCCATCAAAAGGTCTCTCAAGACTTGTTAATTTAGCAGAGGGCCGCTCTTGCTTGAGGTTCTCCACGTGGTCCAGAACTACAACTCCTAGCGGTCCAGTGGGCCTGCACGGAATTCTGAGAGCGGGCGGCTGGGAGTTGAAGTCCTGAAGCTTTCCAGAGGAGGACCACAAGGTGAACAGCCCTGAAAAGACCACGCGGCCAGCGGGACCGAGCAAGGAGACCGACGTCAGACTGTACAAAGCGGTTGCATGGGAGGTCTGGATCTTCTCTTCTTCAGGGTGCAGTCGTCAGAAGTAAACACCGAGGAGGAATCCCTTGTGGAAGAACAAATCCCCGAAGGTGGTGAAGGAAAGGGCAAGGCAAAAGGGACGGGGCGTAGAATGAAGCCAGACACCCAGGTGCTGCCCTCTGCGACGGGAGTTCTTCGGTGTTCCCATGTGCCGTTACCGTGACAACGTGCAACACTGGGCTCTACTCAGAGATGCTGGAGGGCCTCCAAGCCTTGTTCAGTGTACACATCACCCTTGTTCGAGTCAGCCCATTCGCCAAAGGAGCCATGAAAGGAAGCATTTCTCTGCGACGCCGACATCCGCTTCTTGTCCCGGGAAAAGAAACTAAACCTTCCCGTAGGGGAAAATACACATACATACGCACCAAAAAGAAAAAGAAGAGAGAGAAAGAGGAAAAAACAAAAAGACAAAAAAAAAAAGAGGTTAAGGCCTGAAAACCTAGTAGGAGAAAGATCTGAACACATTAATACTGGCAACCTGGAATGCAGGGGACTTAATAAGCAGAAATCCAGCCTAAATCAATATTTGCCAGCCTAAATCTCACGTGTTCCTAAGACATAGTATCTCTGAGTAGTCTGTCTTATAACACAGAAACTGACTCCACTTCTGGTTTAACAAGGGGACAACTACAAGGCTCCATTCTAGGGATGGGCATGAATACTCGTGGGCGTTCAAAATCCGATCAATGTGCCAAATTTCGACATTCGAACTCAAACAGAATGTCCCGAAATTTGAACGTAAACCTTCAGATTGAATTCTGGATCTATTTGTTCCAATTATCTGGACATTCGTATGTGTACAGGTTCATACACGATGCGTACTCGAAGATCCGCATCTTTCCCGCAACCGTATACACCCATATAGATCCGTACAGGACAAAAATGGGTTGCATATGGGATAACTACGGGATGCGTACAGATGTGAGGAAGGTGCGTACGTGCAGATACGGATGTTGTCAACATCCATCTGTGCAGATTCGAATTAAAAAATTCGAACGAATAGATTTGAATTTGGTAAATTCGAATTGAATCTTCTTAAATTCAAATTTAAAAGAATCGAATCGGATTTTCAGGTCAACTCCAAAACTTGCCCAGGGGCTGGGCCAGATCAGCCATGCCAATGTAGATGGCCTTCCTCTGGTCTGGGGATGGATCAGAATGCCCATAGTTAAGACTCATTAGGAATGCTCCCCTGTAAGAAGAAGGAGAGTTGGTTTTTATACCCTGCTTTTCTCACCCATTTTAGGGGACTCAAAAGCGGCTGACAAACCTGTTCTACTCTCCACAACAGACACCCTGTGAGGTAGGTGGGGCTGTGAGAGCTCAGCAAGAGACCTGTGACTAGCCCAAGGTCACCCAGCTGGCTTCATGGAGGAGTGCAGAATCGAACTGGGAGACTACAAGCTAGGAGTCGAACACTCTACCTAGTTCATAAGACCGAACTGTAATTGTAACCTCACTTACTGCAATTTTACATTAGCACAGTACAGATGCTGCTGCCCCCCACATAACTTCTTTAAAACGGCCAGGGTGAAATATACTCTGGATTTCAAACACAAAACCCAATGAGAGGCATTTGAGCTGCCAACCTTGATGCCAGTGTGTTGGAATTTGAAATCTTCTTCCAGCCATGACAGAAAAGGGGATGGAAATGAACAGACATCAACGTTGAGTTATATTCTGGGGATGAGATTCCATGTCTAAAATCCTATATTTCCCTAGACAGTGGCTGACAGAAAGAATGGTCCCTGTGACCTGATTTTAATGCTACTGATCTACTGTTGTGGGACAATAGCCAGAGAACCATAGAGGCAGTTTCACTGGTCAATGCCAATGTTCTAGCTCGGTGTATTTTCAAGGTACTATTCTAAACTGGGTCTCATCAAAAGCAGGCTGTGCAAATATTTCAGCTGCTGCAAATCCACGTGTAAATTTACGAGAACCAAAAATTCTGCTGCGTTCTGTCAGTAAGCAGGGTTCAAAAGCAGGATTAAGTGGCATTAGTGATTAATATGCTCATAGACAAATTAGACCAAGTATAAGATATTGTGTTTCCCAGGGGACCACATGCGCGCACAGCACCCTCCATCAGTCACTGAATGTCACGGATTGCTGAAGCACACGCCAAGGCTGTGGTCACACTTAAGGTTTAATCCAGCTTCAGTCCACTTTCAAAGTGAGAGAATGCATCAGCAAAGTGACAAGCGGTTTTCTTTCAGTGTTAAATAACCCAGAAAATTCACCTTTGGGATAGATAATGTGGAAACAAAATTGCCAGTCTCTTTTAGGGGTGTGTACAAATGCAGTCTTCGACATTCGATTTGTAACGAAACGAATATTCAAAAATCCAAATTCGTACAAATAAGGAAAAACGAATGTCAGGACATTTGAATCAATATGAATACATTTGCATGTATTTGTACAAATAATTTGGACATTCGTATTTGAACAGGTACATACGCATCTCATATGCACCTGTATACATCCCATTTTCAGCCGGTATGGATGCGTACAATATGTGTATATAGTATATACTCATAGACATACAAATGTCTGAATTATTCATACAAATAACTCATGAAATTTGTATTTGTTCAAATTCAGAAAGCCAAACGTCTGGACATTGGATTCGTATACAAATGTCTGAATTCCTCCAAACTCGTACGAATAATGAATATTTTGAATATTTGTTCACATCCCTGGTCATTTTGCTGATGTGTTCTCTCGCTATGAAAGTGGACTGAAGCTGGATTAAACCTTAGGTGTGACCCATCTCCCGTTGGGGGAGATTTTATATTGAAAAAGAAAACAACAAAAATAGCACCATTTCTGCAAAGGTGACTTGAAGCTAGTCTAGGAACCTGGAGTTTGGCTGGGAAGGCGCTACAGAACGGCAGCCTCTGACCTGAATGGAACCTCTGATAGGGGAACATGAAGTTTAAGGAACAGCAAAGCAAAAGGAACAGCCTGGACAATGTGTTGTTTGGACAAGTATTTGCTTAGAAAAGTCTGAATTGAAATCTGTGGGGTCACTAGGGCGACCCAAACAAACATTAAAGAAGGGAGGTAAACTCTTCGGGCCCACAATAAACATCAGGATGGGAACTGTAGTCTATGAAAGATGCAGTCCAAGAAAACCAGGAGAACTTGACAAGTCCATCAATGTGAGAGCTCAGAAGGGAGCTATGACTAGCCCAAGGTCACCCAGCTGGCTTCATGGAGGAAGAAAAGTTGGCTTTTCTACCCCGCTTTTCTCACCCATTTAAGGGGACTCAAAGCAGCTGACAAAGCTTCTGTGCTTCTCCCCATGACAGAACACCCTGTGGGATAGGCAGGGCTGTGAGAGCTCAGAAGAGAGGGGTGACTAGCCAAAGGTCACCCAGCTGGCTTTGTGGAGGTGTGCAGAATCAAACCCGGTATTCCCAGATAAGAGTCCGGCTCCCTAACCACTAGACCAAACTGGCTTACCAGTTAAAGAGTGGTCTAACAAATGCAAATAATAAATACATATCCTTAGAGTGAAATAAGAAACTAATATGAAGCACAGCAGCAGCACACAAGCCAGCCAGCTGTAGCAATTTATCGTCCCCTTTGGTTACAGGGCTTGGGCAAAGAGCTGGCCTCCCCCCATGGCAACCATTTTCCTGGTGTCCCTCACCCTTGAATTAGACGCCAGTGCGACAGAAGACACAAGTCCCGGTGAATCAACAGCAGGAAAGGAGCATTCTGATTGGCTACATCTTAAAAAGCAAGGCTCTATGATCCCACAGTCAGCCAATGAGAATACAGCCAGGGTTAAAAGTGAGGTATAAGCCACACATGGATCATTCATGCATAAACTACTAGGTAAATATTTGTTTTTAAAAAATGACAGATCCTACAAGGGATATAAGTCGTCTTATTGGCTGCAATGTGGGATCATCGGGGATCAGTCCAGCCGCTACCATGGGCATTATAGCTGTAAAGATCCTGGTTGGGAAAGTACAGACACAAGAGATACGGTAAGAAAGAAAGTCAAGATAATTCAATGCACAGAAAACAGAGAAAAGAATAAAACTGAAGGAAGTCAGAAAAGACAAGAAAGACTAATCAACTCAAGTGCGCTTTATACAAAGATTGTGTCTTACGGTAGTGAAGAGTTGGCTTTTCTCCCCTGCTTTTCTCACCCATTTATGGGGACTCAAAGCTGCTGACAATCCTTCTGTTCTTCCCCCTTACAGCAGAGCACCCTGTGAGGCGGGTGGGGCTGTGAGAGCTCAGAAAAGAGCTGTGACTAGCTCAAGGTCACCCAGCTGACTTTGTAAAGGAGGAAGAAGAGGAGTTGGCTTTTGTACTCTGCTTTTCTCACCCATTTAAGGGGGCTGAAAGCAGCTGACAAACCTTCTGTTCTTCTATCCCCCAACAGACACCCTGTGAGGTGGGTGGGGCTGTGAAAGCTCAGAAGAGAGTTGTGACTAGCCCAAGGTCACCCAGCTGGCTTCATGTAGGAGGGTGGAATCAAACCTGGTATTCCCAGATAAGTGTCCAGCTCTGTAACCACTGGAGCAAACTTGCCCACCCGTGGTGGGGGAAAATATCTGAATTGCCTGAGCCAGCCTTAAAGGCCTCCTCTAAATGGCAGGTGAATATCCCACTAGGGAGCAATAATTCAGGAAATGCTCCCTTCAAAATTACTGTCTGCTAGTCAGAGAGTGCCACAGCTGGCACATGTTCTACTCTCACATGCATCTGGGCATCTTGAATGCCCAGATGTGACCATCGGCACCTCTGTGCATGCCTGGACGGCTAGAATAATGCCCGGTGTGGAAAAGGCCTGAGACACAGAAAAGAAATAGCTAATTCCATTCTCCCCTGCTAGAACTGGCCAAATGAACCCAGCCTAGACTCGGAATATTGTAGCTGTGGTTTGACTGTTCCAGAAATTTCACATTTCATATATCAACCAGGCAAAGAGGGAAATCAAGTTTCTGCAGGTTTTCTAGGCGGTAGGGAGGCATTTTGAGGCTCTAGGGGTAGGAGGGAGGCCTAAAAATATGTATTTTAAATATTACTTTTCTATTTTAAATTCCTTCATCAGACTACTTTATATTTCGCTGTTTTATGACTCACATTGCTGAGCTTTTAAAAACATATTTTGATGTATTTTTATTTTCTGACTTTGGTCTGTGACCATAAATAAAATTCATTTATTCATTCACCACTTGTTAGTTCTGAGAGGAAACACCTTTCCAGCGGGCGCACGTTCGTGAAATCGAATGTCCAGCCTTCGGCATTTGCTTTCGAACATGTCTGTGAACTTTTTGCAACTTTTTTCCCCCCCACTGGAAAAAAAACAAAAACCTTTTTGCCACCAAAACACGGTGAAATACGAATATTCGATCACAAAATTTTCATATTTGCGAACAGGAGAACGTTTCCTTCAAATCAAAGTTCTGAATGTTCAAACGTCCATGTGGATGATCGTGAACTCAAAACATGAATTCAAAATCGGCGATCAAATCGGCGAATGCCGTTTTGCACATCCCGAGGTTTTACTGCCTGGATTAGGCTCAGTTCAAAATCCTGTCAGGTCCAAACACCCTTGGGTGACCCCAAACAACAGCAAGGTTCCATTTCTTAGGCACAAGAGGGGGAATATCAAGAAAACTAGGAGACCCCCACTTTGGGAGGGAGGAGGGAAAGAGTCCCACAGAGATAGTAACTGGATGTTACTAGCTGTTGTTAATTAAAGGACACAGCTGAGATCACCAGAGTGTTTTCTTCTTCTTTCTATTTTTTTCTTTTTACTTCTGACCTAAACACAGCTCTGAGACGTTCCCAACAGAGCAGCTATTATTAGACGTGAAAACAACACACAGTTGGTATTATTTCCCGCCAGCTTTCTGCTGCCCAGTCTCAAGCAATAACCCACCCACACTGACACGGGTTTTTGTCTCTCTCAGTCTTTTTTTTTTTTTTAATTATTTTTCAGTGCTGGTCAACACATATGCTGACTGTGAGCATGACCAGCCTCGGGAACAAAAGGGGGCTTTCTGCTTGCTTTCTGCTTTTCAGAAAGGGACAAAACCACCGTCCTGTCAGAGGGCTGAAAATGGCCGTCCAGCCTGGTCTTCCACCCAACCACGATAATCAAAATGGCAGCTGGCAGAAGCTGCTGAGAAGGGTGGATAGCGAGATAGTGGGTCCTCTTCTTGCCGTGGCGACCGAGATCAAAAAGATAGTAATAAAGTTTAAACTAACACAGTGCTTCTCAACCTTCCTAATGCCGCAACCCTTTCATACAGTTCCTCATGTTGTGGTGGCCCCCAACCTAACCCTAACCCCCTAACTGTAGCCCTAACCCCCTACCATAAAATTATTTTCGTCGCTACTTCATAACTGCAATATTGCTACTGTTAATGAATCGTGATGTAAGTATCTGATACGCAGGATGCATTTTTATAATTACAAATTGCACATAATTAAAGCATAGGATTCACATCAACCATAGCTGAATATAGAAGTGTCATTTCACCTCCAATGCTGCTGCTTGCTACACAGTAGCTGCTCTCTACTGTATTTGTATGGGGTGTATGTGATGGCGTTGGCGCGATGATGTCATCACGCCAGGTACGCTTATGTGGGCGTATCTGCATGTGGGTGGAACCCGCCTGGAGACAGATAGAGCAGCGGTGTCTTGGTTCCTATGGGTTTTCCGATGGTCTTAGACGACCTCTGTGAAAGAGTAGATCACCCCCGAAGGGGTCGTGACCCACAGGTTGAGGACCACGGAGAAGACAACCTGAGGTCATCCTAAACTAACACAAAGGTTTTATCCATGTGGGAGGATAACAGTGGCATCATGGCGTGGCCACTGTGGTGAGGTGGCCAACTCTAAACCACCTCAAAAGAGAAAATTGTTTTCTCTCTGGCACAACCCTAGAACCAGGGGACACTCTATGAAGTTGATGGGCAGGAGAGTTCAGACTGGCAAGGGGAAGTGGGTTTTTTCACCCAGAGGGTCATTGGTCTATGGAATTTGCTGCCAGAAGAGGTGGTGACAGCAACCAGCCTGGATGCCTTTAAGAAAGGACTAGATAATGTCATGGACAGGTGGATCCATGGCTACTAAAATGGATGCCTAGAACTGCCTCTAGGATGGAGAGAGAGGACGCCACTAAAGGTCATGTGTCAGGAATTAAGAGCAGGTGAAGGTTTTGCCTTTAGTCTTCTGCTTGAGATGCCCAGAATCAGTTGGTGGACCACTGTGTGAAATGGGATGCTGGACTAGATGGGCTGTGGCCTGATCCAGCAGGGCTCCTCTTAGGTTCTTATCTAGAATGGATGCCAAAGTACTGCCTCCAGGTTGGAGAAATAGATAGGGACTTGAGAGCGGGTGGAGGTTTTGTCTTCTGCTTGAGATGCCCAAAAGCAATTGGTGGGCCACTGTGTAAGTTGGGATGCTGGACTAGATGGGCTGTGGCATCTCCTGTGATCCAGGAGGGCTTCTCATAGGTTCTTATGTTCTAGCATGAAATTTTAGCATATGAGGGAACAAAAGTTCTAGGTTAGAGTCTGCCAACATCCAAGTCAGATGTTTGCTGAACTACTTATCTCATCCTTTCTAGCTATTGGCTAAGTTCTCTAGTGACTAGCTGCAGCTGATGGGAAGAAAGATCATTGGAGTCTACCATGTGTACTTTTAGGGTTGTTCTTCATGAGTATGCCCCAGGACCCCACATGGTTGACTGAGAGCGAAGCAACACAAAATTGATGTATCACCAGAATTGCCTACTTCAGCGACGGTGAACCTTTTGAGCTTGGTGTGTCAAAATTCGCAAGAAAACCTAGCTTAACTCAGGTGTCGTGTCACATCTAGAAATATCCATAATTTTGTGATATTTGTAGCTCTAGTAAAAAAGTTAAATTTTTGATGTATGCATTTTTTAAAAGCAAAAACAAATCATTCTTTACATTAGTGACTTTTGTTGCTGTTATTTCATTTGCTAAATCTTCAGTTGAAAATTGGTATTTTCTACACTTCAAGAATAAGCAAGCACTACACGTCCAGGTGCCAGAGTAACCAGGTGTGTCACCCAAAAGTGCTTGGCGTGTCACCTGTGACACGTGTGTCATAGGTTGGCCATCACCGGCCTACTTCCTCAAGCCTAGATAGCTTTAAGGAAGGGTTGGACAAATTTATGGATGACAGATGTATCCATGGATGCCTAAGTACATCTTTCAGGCTGGGTGGACAAGCAAGATGCCTCTAAGGCCATTTGGTGGGCCACTGTGTGAGATGGGACGCTGGACTAGATGGGCTGTGGCCTGATCCAGCAGGGCTCTTCTTATGTTCTTATATGTTCTTATGGGAGTTGTAGTTCAAGATTTCTGAAGAAACTAGAGATGGCCCTTGGCTGTTCTAATCCCATTTTTGCTGGGGGGATGGGGGGGGGGGGGAAAGAAATATTCTGAGAAGTATTTGCTGCTGGTGCCCTAAGATGAGAAGAATTCTTTTTAAAACCCCAAAGAATATGTTAAAGCTGTCGATTCTGTGGCAGCATAGAAGTCATTCAAAGCATGTATAAGTAGGAGTGAAAAACATAATTAGCTACCAAAGTATTCAAAAAGATCTTGGCACCCCGGCAGTCCTGTGAACAAAAAGCTGCTAAACACCATAATCAGCACCCTTGGGAAAAGAAAAGCACTCACAGCCGTTTGATTCCAGATTCTTGCTGCGTGGCTGGTTTTGAATGAATGATGGCCGTTGGCTGGGGAGCTCTTGTTTCTTCTTCAGCCTCATCACTTTAAAAAGAAAAAAAAGACCGAAGGGGTAGAAAATATAAAATGAGCAAATTAAGGTAACTGTCTCAATCATATATCGGAAAGAGGTATTTACCGATTCAGATCCTTATACCACCCAATACCACAGCCATATGCAACAAAAATAGAAGAGAGAAACAGTACAAATAAATATGTAATTATAAAAGTAAAAAAAAAAATCTAGGTACACGGTAACTTTGGTATAAGAATATAAACACAGAATCATACAATGGTGGTGGAAGAAGAAGAAGAGTTGACTTTTCTACCTGGCTTTTCTCACCAATTTAAGGGGACTCAGAGCGGCTGACAAAGCTTCTGCTCTTCTCCCCACAACAGAACACCCTGTGAGGTAGGTGGGGCTGTGAGAGTTCAGAAGAGAGCTGTGACTTGCCCAAGGTCACCCAGCTGGCTCCATGAAGGAAGAAGAGTTGGCTTTTCTATCCCACTTTTCTCATCCACTTAAGGGGACTCAAAGCGGCTGACAAACCTTCTCCCCACAACAGAACACCTTGTGAGGTAGATGGGGCTGTGAGAGCTCAAAAGAGAGCTGTGACTTGCCCAAGGTCACCCAGCTGTCATCATGAAGGAAGAAGAGTTGGCTTTTCTATCCCACTTTTCTCATCCACTTAAGGGGACTCAAAGCGGCTGACAAACCTTCTCCCCACAACAGAACACCTTGTGAGGTAGATGGGGCTGTGAGAGTTCAGAAGAGAGCTGTGACTTGCCCAAGGTCACCCAGCTGTCATCATGAAGGAAGAAGAGTTGGCTTTTCTATCCCACTTTTCCCACCCACTTAAGGGGACTCAAAGCAGCTGACAAACCTTCTCCCCACAACAGAACACCTTGTGAGGTAGATGGGGCTGTGAGAGCTCAAAAGAGAGCTGTGACTTGACCAAGGTCACCCAGCCGGCTTCATGAAGGAGGGTGGAATCAAACCCAGTATTCCCAGATAAGAATCTGGCTCCTTAACCACTGGACCAAACCGGCTAGGGGAATCTTCAAGGTAGCTTCTTTTTTCCTGCATCCATAGGTAAAGCTCTTCTTCATAAACAGTTCTTAGGGATGTGCATGAATATTGAATATCTATATGCTTTGGAACATTCATGAACCTGGGGAGGTGGGAAAGCGGCTGCGCCAGTCACATCTGCAACGGATCGAGAGTGCATTCAACATGGATTGAGAGTAGATTCAAAGTGGATTCAGGATGGATTTGATGCTTTCAGAGTGGATATGTTAGGGGATAGGTATTGGATACATTAGCTTTCATATTGGATATTCTTACAAATTCATACGAATATATTCATATCAAATACAATCCTACTACATGTGAAGATCTATTCGAACAAATATGAATTTTCTTACATTTGATTCGATACAAATCGGAATGCAAAAAAAAACCCATTCATGCACATCCTGAACAGTTGCCCCAAAACAGCACTATTTGATCACGGCCCAAGAAATAAAATAAGCCACAAATGCAACTTTAACAACAGCCCACCTCTGTTGAAAACAACTTGGATTTAGACTGCTCAGAAAAGAAAGGCGCCAAACACACCTTTTATAATACAAGAGCTCCTCTTGCAGAAGAAAAACTTTTGACTTGAGTTCGTTCCTTTCATGCAAAACGTCACGCAGCTCTTGCAGGGTAAACCTAGGGCGGTTGGGGTCTTTCAAATCCATGGCTGCTTTTTCCGATTCCGAAATATATTCGTCGTTGTTCGGTTCTTCTACCTGGAGGAACGGACAAAGTTCCGAGGTTAACTCTTGACTCGGCTCCTCAAAACAGGTTCAGTATTGTAGGCAGTAGGCCTTAATTCAGCCTTTTTGAAGAGAAAGCAAAATAAATTCATGGAGGACAGGTGTATCAGTGGCTTCTAGAATGGATTCCTAGGTACCGCCCCCATGTTGGAGAGACAGACAGGATGCCCCTAAAGGCTTTTTACGGGGAACTGTGCGCCTTCATTTCCATTCCTCTCCTTCAAACAGGCCTTGATGGTCCAAACTTACTGGTTCAGAACACAGCTGGGTATGAGCAGAAAGGCCCTTTTCCTCCAAGATGACCCCAAAGATTCACATTGTGAGATTCACAGTTGAGTACGGATTTGATGTGCTCACTTTTAACTTAATCTTCTAACTTCCTTGGCTGCCTCCAGATGTTGCGTATTCATTCTGCTATATTTGGATATTCCAGAATAAATATGGATATGCCAGGATATATCCATCTTTGATTCTGGAATACCCAAATGAGCGGAATAACTAGGCAACATCTGGATGTAGCCCAATTAGAATTTGTTGTTGATGGCTCTTAGCATTGTTCTCAAGGGCCCTGGTCACACCTATATAAGACTGGATGTCCTATTAATCATTTGAACATCGTTCGTACCAGCTATGTTCACACCTAGATCATTATAGGCTGTCCTCATGCCGTCCTTGCTTTACACTGAGTCGCTCACACCTTTCTCGGCGATTGACGTGAACCTCCTACACAAAACTTTTGGCTCTCCACCCCTTTTGCTGCCTCAAATCTATCTCCTTTCTTATTGGACGCCGTTGTGTCACTCAGGGGAGACAAGGGTGTGTGTTTGGGGTTCTTTTTAAAGCCTGCTCCCCCACCTCCACACACACATTCCTTTTTTACGTGGTTTTCTTCTCCATGCAATTAATTTAAATAATAATAATAAATTTGCATTAAAATGCTAGATAAGAGGAGTCATACACATAAAATGAGGAGAGAAGGGGAGGTGCCTCATGAACTCTGCGTGTGCTACTCTCCCCTAGATGTTGGCCAAAAGGAAAGACTGGACCCACCCACCACAGCACGGTTCAGCCTCCTTTAGCCTGCCCCCGCCCCCCTGCTCACACTGAGGAAGAGATGATGGCCTGGCAAAGAGGAATTTGGTTTAAAAGATCTAAGGAGGGTAGACCAACTCGGAAAAAGAACTGTATAAAAATAACGCAGATAACACGACCTGAAGACAACCTGAGGTCGTCCTAAACTAAAGGTGTGACCAGGGCCAGGGCCATTATTTTTCTTGGAAATAATGTAGACGCGGTTTGCCGGCGTCTTCTGCGACACCCTTGTGCCAATCAAAAAAGAAAGTAATGACACCCCCTCCCTTAGCAAGGTCACTGCTGTTTTAATATATACTTATTGTTTTAATAAGTTTGATTTGATGGATGGATGGATAACTGGGTCCCCATTTTTCCATCCCAGAGTTATAGTCGATAGTGCTGCTAATATTAGTTGATTAACCATATACCTTTTACTCTCAGTAATGTATTGCCTGCCAGAACTAAGCTACTGTTCATTTGCAGAGGGAAATTTCCAAGATCCGTGCCCATTCAACAGTGTACATCTGCGTTATCATTGCAGAGACCACAGAAAACAAACCGAAAAGAAGAACCACTTTTGGTAGATTTCTAAACTGCCATTCCAAATCTTATTTACAAAATCCGAGGCCCTTCAGGGAATGATACTAGAGGCAAATGATTTTAGGAACTTCCGGTGTTTTGATAGCAGTGTAGATCCAACACAACACTAATTCATACGAGGACAAAAGGTCCATTCTGTCTTTGGTTGGCAAGGCAGGAGATCTGACTAAAGTTTTTTTGAAAATGCAAACGTTTTTCAAATGGTACAATGATTGACCCCTTTCGTGGATCACTGCCTTGCCCCTGTAGGGGCTTGTGCAGCGCAAGAAGCTGTGAGCTAGACACCTCAGGGCCACACAGGATGTGACCGTCATCCTGGAGAGCTCAGACTATGGGATACCCCTTGGAGGAGGAAAAACAGCAAAACACTCCAGTATCTTTGCCATGAAAAACCCATGGACAGTATCAAAAGATACAGGACATGCAGAAAGTGTCTGGATACCTCCAGATATCACTTATTTAGGCTGTGTCTTTCTTTGCCATTGCTGCGCATCCCCAAAGAGAAATTTCCTATGTACTTCTCCTCCTTATTGTGAATAAGTTAGATGCAAATTAACTTTGGAGGGCATGAAGAGGTATTATCGGGAAGACTATAAACTTCTGACCAGGATAGGGATAAAAAGTCCAACTGTGATGTGAGAGAGTTTGAACTTGTCCTGATGGGATGTCTGGAAGGCAGGTTTCCTGTATTGCAATATAGACAAAATAGATCTTTTGTCTCTAGCTTGTTTACTCAGACCCACATGGATGGAAGAAAGTTGACAGGGCAGCAATTTTCCTAACATGGACCAACTGATCTAGACAGCACAAGATAATAACTGAAAGGCCCTTAGATTAGAAAGAGAGTGATCCTTTACATAACATTACGGTTTGGTTCACAAACCACCACGTGTTGGGGGACTCGGAGGCCAAATTCACATGGTTAAAAGCATCCTAGGTTTCATCAAACATGAAAAGCAGCACTTTAATAATAAATAAATATGTTCTACTGGTTGGAACAGTATACAAATTTTGTACAATTCTTCCTACTCTCAGAATCTGAGTATTTCAATTGAATTATTTATAGCCAGGGATAGAGAGGGAAGGGTCCAAAATCCGTAGCCCCCTGTATTTCATCTTTACAGGTAAATGAGTTTTTCATCCCAAGAGCTCCAGCTTGAATACCATGACTCACTCCGGGCTTTTGAGAGATGTTAATTTTTGCATTCATGCCCAGGGTATCTCTTAACCAGTTCGCGCAAATTAGATATGCTAGATATTGCTGCCAGTTCCTGAGCCCCAGACATAAACAAGAGGAACAAACAAATTTCCCAACCCACACGAAACTGTAGCTGCACAGAAGGTCAGGTATATCAAATGAGCTCATAAACATTAAAAAAAAACCTAAAAATTGCACAGCTAGGAAGCAGAGGAAGCGTGTACTAGATTTCATTCCAGCCCAAGAGACGCGCTCCACTCTAATTTATCTTATGAAACACAGCCAAATGCCATCTTAAAATAGATCCAGTGTCGCCTACCCCTACACAAACTTAAAATAACATCAGTTACACAAATACAATATTGACATGCAAATTGTCTCTTGTGCCTCTTTCATAGGGCCCACCCACCTGGGAATCCAAGTCTTCCCACTGGTTGATGAAACAGCGTGCCCGATAACTGGGGGACCCAAAGAACACGACAGAGGAATTGTCCAACAGCATGTGGTCATGGCAGCAAATAGGACGTGTTTAAAAGGAATAACATTTGCAAAGCCTAATAACAAACCCATAGCCATTAAAATAAAAGACAGATTTTTATGCTATGCTTACATAATGCACCAAAGTTGCAAAAAAGGAGAGTAAATTTATCATTTACCGGGAATGAAATTCTCTTATTTTACATGCACAATTATGTACGCAGTGGCAAGTCCTGAAACGTACTAGGGCTGCGTTCAGACATAAGAAAAGAGGCGCCCCAGAGGCACCTCAGAGAGGCAAAGTGGGTTCTTCTTCCTCGTGTCTCCAGACCTCTTCTAATCCACCTTTTCCAGCACAGAATGTTCCTGAGAGGGGGAAGGGTGTGAACAATCCCACCTCAAAGGCTTCCCTCAGGCTATGTTCAGACATCAAAAGAGGCACCCCAGAGGGACAGTGTGTGGGCCTCGTGTTCCTAACCCTTTCCTAATCCACCTTTTCTAGTACAGAATGTTTTGGAGAAGGTGAAAGAGCAGACTGGTACGTGAACAATCCCACCTCAAGGCCTCCTCAGAGGCCCCTCAGAGATGCTATTTAGGGGCTGTGTCTAATCGCAGTTTGAGTATACCTTGGGCCAGACTCTGCTTTTCCACTAGCACTAAGGACCCATTAAGAACCCATTAGGCACTGGTTTGGTACCAATCAGGAAGGTCTCATTCCCACTTCAGACCCGATTAGGACCCGAAGTGTTCACACCTGTTCAAGGGAAATCCGGATTGAATGGGTCCTTCAGGCCCTGAAATACTGTCTTCCTGTGGACCCCATTGAAGGGGTCTTCAATAGGGTCTCCAGCCTTGAAGACCGCACACGTTTGCACCACGATCAGGTCAATGGGGTCCAGCGCGGGGGGGTGCCTCCGGGGGGAGGCACAGCTCTGGAGATTCTCTGTAGTGGCTCTGTAGATTCACCCCCCACAATGCCTGTCGCCTCCCCAGAATGTTGCTTGACTGACATAGGAGGTAGCCAAATGCTCCATGCCGCCTTCCCGTCTTCCGCCTGGGGACAGATGGGTGCTCCACATGGGTGCTCTGGCATTCCCACTGTGAGCATGCCTAGCACCCATTGTTATCAGGTGCTACACTGCCCATGGAGGCGCATCAGGTACTTGCCAGGATCCGGATCTTCTAAAGCCAGATTTGTTGAAGGACCCGTTTTGTAGATCTGGATCATCCTAGATCTGGATTAAGGGAGGCAAGTGGAAAAACCACACAGGTTCGAATCCTCACTCAGCAGGCCATGAGCTTGGAGCCCTCTCTGCCTCTTTTAACTCGTGGGGTGGCTGTTCCGAGGCATGGAGGACAGCATGTCCTGACTTGGTCTTTCTAAAGAAAGGGGGAATAACAGATGCCCAAAAACCCAAACACATAAGTAAATAATAACTCACAGGGCTTGTGAGGCTCAAATGGAGCAGAAGATATCATGTTACCCTGAGTTCCTGGAACAAAAGTAGGCCATTCATTTAAAGGAAATGACACGGCACGATAAATAGTGATGGCTCCAGGGTGAGAGATGGAGAAGGAGCAAAAGCCTGGCCTACCTGAATTTCTTCCCCATTTTGACTCGGCTCTCCCTGCAGCTTCTCCCGGAGCTTTGCTAGCTCCGTCCTCAGGGCTCCCATCTCCTGCTCCTTGGTCTGAAGGTACGCCTCAAGCTCGACCTTCTGTTCGATGAGAGCTTTCCCCTGAGCCTCCACAACCGTGATTCGGTGTCGCAGGTCGTGGTTTATTTTCATCAGCCGGTTTTGCTGCTGCTGAAGCTGTGGAAGCAACCAAGAGAACCTAAGAATGTAAGAGGAGCACTGCTGGACCAGCCCAGAGCCCTTCTAGCTCAGCATCCTGTCTCACACAGGGGCCACCAATGGCTTCTGGGCATCTCAAGCAGAAGACGGAGGCAAAACTCTCCTGCTCTCAGGTCCCTGCCAATGGCCTTTGGAGGCCTCCTGCCTGTCTCTCTCACACGGAGGTGGTACTTAGGCATCCATTCTAGGTAAGAACCAAAAGCGAGTCCTGCTGGATTGGGCCACAGCTCACCTAGTCCAGCATCCTGTCTTACATAGGGTGGTACTCAGGTATCCATTCTAGATAAGAACATTAGAGGAGCTTTGCTGGATCAGGCCAGACCATCTAATCCACCATCGCGCCTCACATGGTGGCCCACCAATTACTTCTGGGCAAACCAAGCAGAAGACAAGGGTAAAACCTTCACCTGCTCTTGACTCCCTGCAAATGGACTTTAGACACCTCCTGCCTTTTTCTCCAACCTGGAGGTGGTATCTAGGCACCCTTTCTAGACAAGAGCAAAGGAGAAGCCCTGTTGAATCAGGTCACAGCCCATCTAGCCCAGCATCCTGTCCCAAGAGGTGGCCCACCAATTGCTTCTGGGCATCTCAAGCAGAAGGCAGAGGCAAAACCTTCACCTGCTCTCCATTCCCTGCAAATGTACTTTAGAGGCATTCTGCCTGTCTCTCCAACCTGGAGGCGGTGCTTAGACATCTATTCTAGTAGCCATTGATATACCTGTCCTCCATGAATGTATCTTATCCCTTCCTAAAGCCATCCAGGCTGGTTGCTGTCACCACCTCTTCTGGTAATAACTACCATTGACTAATAACCCTCTGGGTGAAAAAAATACTTCCACTTGTTGATCATCTACCCACCTTTTCCACACTGTGCATCGTTTTGCATGCTCGTCAAAGCGCCCGAAATGGCCACTCCCATTGTACTGGGGGAATGGGCTTCCTGGTTGAAACCCCCGGCAGTCTCAACCCTCCAGCAAGGTGACCTGAGGTCAGCGTCTGCAGTGACATCACACATAACATCACTGTGCAGCTGTCACAGTCTGGAGGTGGCTGAAGCCTCCTGTAGCCTCGGCCAGATCTCCAAACAATGAATGCCACTCAAACCAAGCAGGCCCAGAATCAGAGTAGATCACACACTGATTTCGTAAATAGCATCACTGTGAGCCCAAGGCAACATCAGATGATCCTCACTGCATTCCAAAAAGAGCTGAAAGGGCAGGCAGGAGCAAGGGTGGTGAGAGAATTAATCACCTTGCTCCAGGGCCAGGTTTGCCAGATATTCCACCTAGCAGAAGCGGCCTCCGTCTAAGGCCCTGATCATACAAGTCTAAGACAAGAGGGCCTTTTCATTAATGTGAACTGAGGTTGTACCAGTGCTGGTCACACATAGGCCATCCTCAGGCCATCCCCGCCTTGGGCTGCATCGCTCCCACCTTTCTGCGTGATTGACCTGAGCCTCCTCCACAGAGCTCTTGGCTCTCCACTCCTTTTGCTTCTTATTGGATGCCATTTTGTCACTCAAGGGAGGCAAGGGTGTGTGTTTGCGGTCCTTCTTTAAGCCTGCTGCCCCCTCTCCACACACACCTCCTTTTTTATGTGCTTTTCTTCCCTGTGCAAATAATTTTCAAAATAATAATTTGTGGGAAAGTGCTAGATAGAGGAATCATACACATAAACTGAGGAGAGAAGGGGAGGTGCCTCACGAACTCTGAGTGTGCCAACTGATCGAAGGAAAGACTGGATCCACCCGCCCACCACAGCACGGTTCAGCCTTCTTTAGCACATCCCCTTGTTCACAATGAGGAACCGAAGATGGCCTGAGGCGTCAGGACAGGCTGAGTCCTCATGTAAAAATGAGGACTATGCTTAAGATTGTTAGGAAAATTCCAGACCACTTTGAAAACAAGTTGCCGCTCTATCAGCCAATGCTATTCATATTAGTTTCTTAATAAGCAGATGGGTCAGAGAGAAAAGATTCCTTTTAATTCTGTATGCTGCAGCATAGGAAGTTCGCTTTCCATAACCCCATCAAGACAAACTTCGAACCTCCCACATTCCAGAACACAATTTATACCTAAAACCACGGCCGGTGATTACAATTTCCCGTAATGCCTTCTAAATAGAAAAAGAAATACATATCAGATTTCTCTGACATGCGCAATAGAGACAAGTCCAATTGGCTGACTGGTTTGTCTTTGACAAAATGCGACGCTGCTAGGCCTAGTGGAAAGTGAGTTAGATCTATAGCATTACACTGTTAGCTGTCCCCGAAAATCCAGGGTGAGCTCATTCTGCCTCCCAGCCCCATGCCCACACGTTTCCCCCGCTGTTGAGTCGTCGCCTCGTGCTGTGTGTGGGATGCGATTAGAACCGGCAGGGAAAAGATGAACCATTGGATTGGCGGCACCGGCAGCTGAGGGACAATTTGTCTCTGCCAGCCTCCCGAATGACGGGCAGCTCATTCTAAAGCAGCTCGGGAACGCGAGGCAGAAAGAACTCCATAAATTTGGTCTGCACCTTGCATGTGAGATTTTACACTTCGAGACTAAAGGAACACCTTCTTCCATACTGACCTGTGAGTGCCTTAAGATCTGGAGGGGTTGTCCCACCACCTTCAGTAACAAAATGTGTGGGCACCCGGGAGAGGGCCTTCTCAGTGATGGCCCCCTAGAATATGGAATAGTCTCCCCCTTGAGATGCATCAGGCACCTTCACTGTACAGTACATGTTTAGAAAGGCAGTGAAGACACACCTCTTTGCCTCCTGGCCTTCGGTTAAGTGGGAATATACTTTCTCTTCCTACTTTCAGACATTTGCTATTGTTTTAATATATACTGTTATTGCTTTAATATATTTATATTTGATTTTAAATGTTGTTACTAGGGATGTAACGAATCAAATGTTAGAAATTCCATATTCATATGAATAGATCTCCTTTGAGTGTGGTAGGATTCTATTCTATATGAATCTATTCATATGAATTCAAATGAATATCCAATACAAACAAATACGTATCGGATACGTATCCGACACAAACACATACGTAAACAATACAAAGGCATACATATCCGATATATATCCTGTAACAAATCTGCTCTGAAATCAAATCCGACACGAATCCACTTTTAATCTGCTCTTAAACCATGTCAGATCCGTTGCAGGTGTGACCGACGCAGCGACTTTCTCACCTCCCCAGAACTATTCATATGAATGTTTGAACTATTTGTACAAACGTCCAAAACATTCATATTTGTACAAATGTTAATGTACAAATATCATAACATTCAATTATGGGTCCAAATTCGTCTGAATTCATCTGAATAATGAACTTTGCGAGTATTTGTGCCCAGCCCTAGTTATTACCCGCCCTGGGACCTTCAGGTACAGGGCGAAAGAAAAATGCAAATGATAAATAAATAATAAATAAAAACAACATTGCTGTTGAATCTTTATTGTTGATATTTGCCCAGCAGGGTCCTTCCTCCTGAAAGCGCATGAAAGATTCACGACAGTAAAGGTCACAGAGGTCACATGGAAAATGTGTGGCAGTAGAGAAAATCCATGTGCTAATCTTCTCTAACATGGATTGAAATGATTTTCTGCCTCAACCAGCTGATGGTGCGTGGAGGCAACATCCTTTCACTTGCTTTCTGTTTACATCCATCCCAGACCCCTTCAAAAGGCAACCAAAGTTTCCAGCGACATTAGAATAAAAATCAAAAAGCTGTTCTACGCATCCCAACCTTCATCTTTTAAAAAAAATCAGCATTTCAGGAACAACGTCCATAGAATGGAGGATAAAAAATAAACCCAAGAGACTTACAGCTTCCACATCCTCGTTTTTAAGGCAAAGTTCTCTGTCCTTCGCACGGATTTCATCTCTTTGCTTATCTACCACTTCCTTCAGTTTTTTCATCACCTGTCTTTCTCTTTCTGACATTCCTGGGGGGGACGGGACAAAAGAGACAGAGATGGAAAGCAGAAGAAAGTCAGTGAAAGCAAGCAACAGTTGTTTTGAGAAATAGTCCAGGTTTTCCATTAGGTAAAAATATACTGGGTATTATAATGATGGGTGTTCTAGTTCAGTTATATTTGCTAGGGCGAGTGTCAAGTATTGAGGATTTGCTGTGGTGCAGAGGGGTAACCGGAAGTGTCTGTAGCTCAGAGGTAGATCAAGCTGCCTGCAAAGCAGATAGTGGCCAGTTTGATCCCCAGCCTTTCCCTGGAAGTAGGTAATGGCAAACCACTTCTCTATCTCTGCCAAGAAAACTGCACAGAGGGGCCCATGAGGTCTGAGCGTTGCTGTAGCTCAGAGGTAGAGCAAACTGCCCCCCAAGCAGAGGTTTGCTCATTTAATTCCCAGTCTCTTCCTGGAAGTAGGCAATGGCAAACCACTTCTATATCTCTGCCAAGAAAACTGCACAGAGGGGTGCATGGAGTCTGGGAGTGGCTGTACCTCAGTGGTAGAGCAAACTGCCTTGAAAACAGACGATTGCCAGTTCAATCCCCAGCCTCTTCCTTGAACTAGGGAATGGCAAACTATGTCTGCATCTCTGCCAAGAAAGCTGCATAGAGGTGGCAACAACAACAACAACAAGGAGGATCACCACCTTCCAATATTTAACATATTTTTAATTTTCACATTTTTCTCACTCTCCTTAAAGCTGCCATTTTTTACTTTAGACTAAACAATGTCTCCCAGTGCAAATTCCTATGCAACCAAATTGCAGTGATCATGCATAAAATGAATGTATTTTGTGTAAAGCCCAAAGTTTGCAAACTAGGAAAACCTAGAAGAAAATAATTTTAAGCAAAGAGTGAAGACCCTATGCCACCAAGTGAAGACTGTTCCTATTTATTATTCAAATTATTATCAATTCCTGTTCAAATGTAACACTGAGTTTCCGTTGGGAAGAAAATTATTTTTTAAAAAATCATGCCAATATCACATCCACTCACAAATCCACAAGCCATTTCCCAGGATAATTCATGTCCACACACCTAAAATAGCCAGACTGGTTTTCTTTAGCTTGGATGTGCTCATTTACTTTTCAAACATGCACAATAAACTGAATTTTCATATGTGTATGGACGCAATCAGATTGAGTTTCCCCCAAATAGATCATAATTACCTGGCAGGTAGCTACAGTAGCATTTCACGCTAGTAGCTGAATTTGCAAATAGCATTCTCTTGATTTTAATTAAATGAACATAAAAAACATGAGGCCACAGCCCATCTAGTCCAGCATCCTGTCCCACACAGTGACCCACCAATTGCTTCTGGGCATCTCAAGCAGAAGATGAAGGCAAAACTTTAACCTGTTCTTATCATAGAATCATAGAATCATAGAATGGTAGAGTTGGAGGGGACCTCCTGGGTCATCGAGTCCAACCCCCTGCTCAAGGCAGGATCTCCTAAACCATCTCAGACAGATGGCCGTCCAGTCTCTGCTTGAAGACCTCCATCGAAAGGGGAACCAACCACCTCCCGTGGCAGCCTGTTCCACTGGTTGATCACTCTTACTGTTAGAAATTTTTTCCTAACATCTAAACTAAATCTTATCCCCTGCAGTTTCACCCCATTGTTTCTAGTCCTTCCTTGAGAGAGTGAGAACAGGGCTGATCCCTCTGCCCTGTGACAACCCTTGAGGTATTTGTAGACAGCTATCATGTCTCCTCTCAGTCTTCTTTTTGTTAGACTAAACATTCCTAGTTCCTTAAGCCGTTCCTCATAGGACATGGTTTGCAGACCGTTCACCATCTTGGTAGCTCTCCTTTGAACCTGCTCCAGCTTGTCAGCGTCTTTTTTAAACTGGGGTGACCAGAACTGGACACAGTACTTCAGATGAGGTCTGACCAAGGTAGAGTAGAGGGGGATAATAACTTCACGTGATCTGGACTCTATGCTTCTCCTAATACACCCCAGGATTGCGTTTGCCTTTTTTGCAGCTGCCTCGCACTGTTGACTCATGTTCAGTTGATGATCTACCAGGACACCCAAGTCTTTTTCACATGTGCTGCTGCTCAGCCGAATTCCTCCCATTGTATATGTGCTTTTTTCATTTTTCTTGCCCAGGTGCAGAACCTTGCATTTTTCTTTGTTAAATACCATTTTATTAGTTGCAGCCCATTGTTCGAGTTTCTCTAAATCTTTTTGAATCCTCTCTCTCTCTTCTCTGGTGTTTGCAATCCCCCCTAGCTTTGTGTCATCAGCAAATTTGATCAGTTTCCCTTCAACTCCCTCGTCCAGATCGTTTATAAAAACATTAAATATAACTGGGCCCAGGACATTCTTCATTCCCTGCAAATGGCCTTGAGGCATCCTGCCTGCCTCCCCAGCTTGGAGGTGGTACCCAGGCATCCATTCTAGTAGTCATTGTTATGCTTGTCCTCCATGAGTTTATCTAATCCTTCCTCAAGTACACACTCAGCTGACCCATGGTAATCAGGACAAACCTCTTCCCATTTCTTCCAAGAAGAAAAGCCAAGAATGGAAATCAGGTCCCTCCTCTTTCTTCCATTCAGAGCAGAATAAAAGATTTTAAAACCACTTTTGTCACTTTTTTACTTCCCTGCATTCTACCTTCTCTCACTTTCTAATTTTGAGACCATATATAAATATCTCCTACCTTAAGGAAAATTTCAGGAAGTATGCACACAAGAAAAAGTTCCTTCTGCAGAATCAAAACACACCCACCCGCCTGAAGATCTGAAGTGTGCATAATTACAAATAATAATAATAATAATAATGTCCAAAAACATATCCAGACCTGGAGCTACCGACTGCATTAAAGAAGCAGGAGTAATTTCAAAAACATCATTACATGAAGGTTCTGTGGTCGAAAGAAAGGTCTTTCCTACCAGGTGTGAAAGAACAGGTAATTTCCCCTCTCTGCCTCTCCTCCCTCCTCTTCAAAAGAATGTTAAATTAGCACCTGGGTTCCTAAAAACCCTTAAGGGATGGATTTTCTGGATTTGGAAGCTGATGGTCTTTTTATAATTATTTTTCCTTTGATGTGGAAAAATTCTCAAACTTGCCTGATTTTGATGAGATTTACTCAGATAATCTTTTAAAAAATAATAATTTTAAATGTGGAGACAGAACATATAGATGTGCTGGTTCATAATTGAAATTAAAATTCATTTACTGTACTGTTTGATGTCTGGTCTTTCTTTTCCTCTGGTCACCCTCTCTACTACCGAGTTACACCAACTCCAGACTTATGTGATGAAAATTGAGTCTCGTTAAGGTTTATGGATCTTCCACATCCTGAAATATATAAATATCTGATTCTAGGCAAAGGAATCCATAGCCACTGCAAAAAGCATCTGTAGACCTTTGAGATGTTCTATCTTGTCCTCGCCAGGAGCAACTGAATTTTTATTTACAGCTGGACAGTCCTGCTTTTCCCCCAAGAAACTCAAAGAGATCAGTTTATTCTCATTTTATTTATTTATTATTTGCATTTCTATCTCACCCAATGCCCAAAGGTTTCAGACAAATATTAATCAGATATATCTTAAAACAGCAACAGTATATATTAAAACAATAACAGTGTCTCTAAAGTGAGAAGAGACAGTATATTCCCATTTAGCCAAAGGCCAGGGCAAAACAGTGCATCTTCACTGCCCTCCTAAACATATACAATGAAGGGGCCTGACGCACTTCAAGGGGGAAACTATTCCATAGCCTGGGGGCCATCACTAAGAAGGCCCTCTCCCCGGTGCCCACTCCTTTTACCACTGAAGGTGGTGGGACAACCAGGAGGGCCTCCCTTCCAGATCTTAAGGCACTGGCAGGCTGATATGGGAGAAAGTGTTCCTTCATGCCAGTCCTATGAGGTAGACCAGCCTAAAAGGCAGCAGCTGTTCCAAATGGGGATTTGAACTCAGAGACTCTTATGATCTTTCTGCGTGGCTGAATCTGGCACTTATTTATCATTGCATTTTTTTTGTTTTATATTTGTTTTAAATAATCAAGTACATCCAAAAGCAATTTACATATTTATGTCTTACATCAACTCAATTCACAATCAGCCTATACCACTTAATATACCTGTAATATTTCTGCTTGAGATGCCCAGAAACAATTTGTGGGCCACTGTGTGAGTTGGGATGGTGGACTAGATAGGCTGTGGCCCAATCCAGCCGGGCCCCTCTTAGGTTCTTATCTCATACTGATGCCCACATACTACCTCCAGGTTGAAGAGACAGACAGGATGACTCTCAAGGCCACTTGCAGGGAGTCAAGAGCAGATGAAGGTTTTGCCTTTGTCTTCTGCTTGAGACACCCAGAAGCAATTGGTGGGCTACTGTGTGAGGTGGGATGCCTTACTAGATGGGCTGTGGCCTCATCCAGCAGGGCTCCTCTTAGGTTCTTTGACTCTCAGATTGAGACTTGAAAGACCTCACAGAAATTCCTGCGGGACAGTGGACGTTGACTGACAGGCTATGACTCAGTGAAGGCTACCCAAAGCAATTGGTGGGCCAGTGTGAGAAAGGATGCTGGGCTAGATGTGCTGGGGCCTGATCCAACAGCGCTCCTCTTATGTTCTTACATTCTTATAGTCAAAGTATAATACTTCTTCCTTATTCCATAATAGTATCAGTCCCTCACCCTTGGTGAAACCTTGCAACATGACCTCTTTATATTTGGAAGACTGAAAGTATCCTGTTCTTTTCCTGCTCACTCCCAGCTTCTCCTTCGATACTCTACCATCCTTTTCCATTTGTCCTTCAATCCCATGTATTTATCACTGCGTCTGTGCATTGCTTTTGGTTCTGAACATTGTATGGTGGTGGGGAGCCATTTTGCTATGTTTCCTGGGTTCCACTTCATCCTTGCTGCCATCAGACCTTTCTAGAGCTTTCTGGAAAGGTTCCTTCTTTGGGTTACAACTCCTTTGATTAGATCATACAGTGAGTAACACGGTGGACTCTGAATTTATCTGAGCTGCCCATCCCTCCTTCCCGTTCACCCAAGAGCATCCCTGAGGCGCCATGCCCTCCCCACTTGCCTTCATGTTTCTGGAACTCTTCTTCTGAGAAGTTCTCATCCTTGTGGGAGAGGTTGGTCATCAGCTGCTTGTTCTCTTCCTGCAGCTGAGCGATCTGAGTGAGGAGGTCTTGGGCTTCTCCTCGCCAGACGTCCTCAACCAGCTCCAGTTCCTAAAGGAGGAAGAGATCAGGAGCCATCAGCTGTAGGAGTCCCTGAAGATCATCTGTCCTGGACGCAAAAGATGAGCCTGAAGGATGTGGTGCAGCCCATAATTGGGAAAGATCGCCAGAAGGTTGCCTTGCAACGGAGGGCAACCAGAGCTCCTGCATCAGCAGTTGCATGGAGGAAGGACTAAGGGACCCCTGTGGCATTATTAGTTGCACAGAAGAAGAACTAAGTTTGGCCTAGTGGTTAGGGACCTGGACTCTTATCTGAGAATACTGGGGTTGATTCCACCTTCCTCCATGAAGCCAGCTGGCTGACCTTGGGCTAGTGCCAGCTCTCTTTTGAGCTCTCAAAGTACCACCTACCTCACTGTTGTGGGGAGAAGAACAGAAGGTTTGCCAGCAGCCTTGAGTCCCCTTAAATGGGTGATAAAAGTGGGGTAGGAAAGCCAACTCTTCTTCTTCTTCTAATCTAGTCTTCTGCCCCTTTTATAGTTGCACAGAAGAGGAAATTACAGAGCCCCTGCATATAACAACTGCATATAAGGACTTTATAGAGCTTCTGCAGCCTTAACTGCTAAAAAAGGAGGGAATTCCGGAAACTGGTAGGTTTTTCACCTCATCTTAGTGTGAAAAAAGGAGGGGAAATGCCTGTTTATGATGCTAATACACAGATATTTAAATTTTTTCCTGACAAAACACAGCTATCTTGGAAGTAAGCAATTAGCAAATAACAAGGGTTGTCAGAGTTACTGTATCTTAGAAGTAAAATATTAGGGAGTAACAAAGGTTGATAGAGCTACAATATCTTAGAAATAAATTATTAGTAACAAGGGTTGATAGAGCTACAGTATCTTAAAAGTAAACTATCAGCAAGTAACAAGAGTTGATATACAGTATCTTGGCACCTTCCCTTCTCTGATTTCCAGTATCAACCAGCCTGAATAGCTTTGAGAAATGACTAGATAAAATCATGGAGGCCACTAGAATGGATGAGGCTGGAGAGAAGGGAAAGAGACCTCTAAAGGCCCTTCGCAGGGAGTCGAGAGCAGGTGAAGGTTTTGCCCTTGTCTTCTGCTGGAGGGGCCCAAAAGCATCTGATGGGTCAATGTGTGAGATGGAATGCCAGACTAGGTGGCCTGTGGCCTGATCCAGCAGAGATCCTCTTATTGTTCTCATCTAGAAAGGATGCCCAGGCCCTGCCGCTGTGTTAGAAAGAAAGGCAAGATGCCTCTAACAGCCATTTGCAGGGAGTTGAGAAAAGCTGGAAGTTTTGCCTTTGCCTTCTACTTGAGATGCCCAGAAGCAACTGATGGGCCACCATGTGAGACAGGATGCTGGACTAGATGGGCTGTGGCCTGATCCAGCAGGGCTCCTCTTACATTTCTATATCCTTTCCTTCTTCCTTTTCGTTCCGGTCCCAATCCCCTCCCTCTCTCCTTTTAAAACCTGCTGAACAAGGAGGAATTGAAAGATACTTTCTGCTGCCTGGGCAGCAGATAAATCCCTGTGAAAACAGGGCAGCGGGTAATGGGTCAGGAAGGGCGATTTCCCTCTCCTCAACTCAAATTCCAATCCCGGCCCCTTGATTTCACCATGGACCCTTTCCCAGCCTAAAGCGGAGAGCAGGTCTGGAGGGAAGAAGTCAGAAGAAAAGGCCCATTTCCATGTGAGAGCAAGGTTATTTTAATTTCCCTTGAAATTATGCATCACGGAACACCTCAGCCTCCCAGCCTCTCCTTTCTAACCAGATGAAAAGTGATTTGGATGCTAAATTTAGCTGCAATTCCTCTTTCTTGCAGAGGAGAGGAGGAGGAAGAGGGTTGGGTTTTCTACTCCTTTTCTCACCCATTTAAGGGGACTCAAAGTGGCGGACAGAGCTTTCTATTCTTCTCCCCACAACAGATATCCTGTGAGGTAGGTGGGGCTGTGATTGCTCAGAAGAGCTGTGACTAGCCCAAGGTCACCCGACTGGCTTCATGGAGGAGGAGGAGGAGGAGGAAGAGTTGGCTTTCCTACCCTGCTTTTCTACTCCATTTTAGGGGACTCAAAGCAGCTGACAAACCTTCTGTTCTTCTCCCCTCAACAGACACCCTCTGTGAGGTAGGCGGGGTTATGAGAGCTCAGAAGAGAGCTGTGACTAGCCCAAGATCACCTGGTTGGCTTCATGGAGGAGTGCGTAATCAAACACGGTATTTCCAGATAACAGTCCAGCTCCCTAACCACTAGACCAAACTGAATGCAGGTGTAAATAAAAGTCACATTTCTACCACGCAACCTGCGGATTCCTCTCCCTGATCCTTTCTTCCTCATCCACCAATTTTGGTTTCAAACAGAGCAGAAAAACCACCCTGCTGGAAGGCCAAGCCCCAGAACCTGCATCCTAGGCAGATGGGGATGACTGAGCTGCAAAACCCATGCCGGGCTGTTGCCATCAGTTCAGCATGGCCTACCTCATAGGGCTGTTGTGAGCTCTCACAGCCTCATCCACCTCACAGTTGTGGGGAGAAGAACAGAAGGTTTGTCAGCCACTTTGAGTCCCCTTAAATGGGTGAGAAAAGCGGAGTAGAAATGCCAACTCTTCTTCTTCTTCATCCACAAAGCCAGCTGGGTGACCTTGGGCTAGTCACAGCTCTCTTTCTGAGCTCTCACAGCCCCACCTACCTCACAGGGTGTTCTGGTGTGAGGGAGAAGAACAGAAGGTTTGTCAGCCGCTTTGAGTCCCCTGAAATGGGTGAGAAAAGCGGGGTAGAAAAGGCAACTCTTCTTGTTCTTTCTTCCCCACCCCCAATTCCCGTGCCAGGCCAACTCCCCAGCCCACACTCCTTGGCTACGCGCTTTCCTCCACGTCCTCCCTTTGCGCGCCACCCGCGCACTGCGCACCAGAGCGCAGCGCAGCGCGATCCCTCCGGCTACCTTCTGGTGCTTCCTCTCCTTCTCGATGCGATCCACCCTCTCCAAGCGGAGGCGGTCGAGCTCGAGGCGCAGCTCCTCCATCTCCGGGTTGATGGGGTTGCGGCTGACCAGCACCTCGAGGATCTCCAAGACGCGCACCACTTTGGGCATCAGGCGCGCAATGGCCTCGCAGCCGTGCTGGTCAATGAGGCGCTCGAACTCCTGGCCCACCACAGAGGCGATGTCGTAGACGTCCATCACCGTCAGGTCGGCCGCGTTCTTCTCCAGGGCGGGCAGCAGGCAGCAGAGGCCCCCCCCGCCGCCGCCGCCATCCATGGTTGCGCTCCGGCCGCCGCGATCCTCGCCCTCCTCGTCCCCTTGCTCGCCCTTGCGTGGTCCAGCGGCGGAGAGCCCCGGAGTCTCCCTCATAGGCTGCCTTCCTGGCTGCTGCTGGCTTGGCAGGGAGTGTGTGTAGGGGTGGGGTGGGGACACACAGATCAGCCCTTCCCCAAAAATGCGCAGCAACAGCAGCAGCAGCAGCAGCGGAGGGGCAAGGACAAGGGGGAGTCACGGATCAGTCCTTCCCCCAAAAAGTATAGCAGCAGCAGTGAAGGGACAAGGAAAGCGGGACGAGCCAGATCAGTCCTTCCCCCAAAAAGTATAGCAGCAGCAGCAGCAGCAGCGGAAGAGCAAGGAAAGGGGGGAGACTTGGATCAGTCCTTCCCCAAAAAAGTATAGCAGCAGCGGCGGAGGAGGAGGAGCAGGGAAGGGGGGGGGAGACCCGGATCAGCCCTTCCCCCCAAAAGTATAGCAGCAGCAGCGGAGGGACAAGGAAAGTGGGGAGACCCGGATCAGCCCTTCCCCCAAAAAGTATAGCAGCGGCGGAGAGGCAGGGAAAGAGGGGAGATCCGGATCAGTCCTCCCCCCCCCTCAAAAAAAAAAGTACGGCAGCAATAGCAGAGGTGGTAGAAGATGGGATGGGAGGGGGCGCCAGCGAGGAGGGGCAATGGGTGAGAAACCCTCTTCGGTTCGCGATGCAGCTCTTTGTCCCCCCCCCCTTGCAAAGTTCTTTCCTCTTCGGCAGGGAGCGGGGAGGCAGTCCCCTGTTCGCTCGCTCTTTCGCTGGGGCTTCTTCGTTCCGTGGGCGCCGCCGCCCGCCGCTGGAGTCCAGTCAGGCTCTGACCTGTCCCAGGCTGCAGCAGCAGCAGCAGGGCTAGCCGGGCTGGAGCCCCCACCCCCACCCCCACCCCCGGCTTGGAAGGCTGCAGCAGGCCCACCTCCAGTGGGGTGGGTGGGTGTTGGAAAAATTCGGGAGAGGGGAGCCTCGATCTCCGGAATCGAACAGGCCAGAAGTGTCCTCCGCTCTGGTCTTCCTCCTCCTCCTCCTCCTCCTCCTCTTCCTTCTCCTTCTTTCTCCTGAGTCCTCCCAGGGGAGATTCCCAAACTCCACCTCCTTCCTTTGCTCTTTCCTTTCTCATCCGACTATTCAAGCTCGTGATGCCAGCCAGGGGAGGAGAGAGAGAGAGAGAGAGGCGCAGGGCGGAGGAGGAGGAGGAAGAGGAGGATCGGGAGGGAAGGATGGAGGGAAGGAGGCACATCATTTTCTCCTGAAGCAGAGAGCAGCACACACATGCGCGCCCCTAGTTTCTTCCAAGTTGGAAAGCAACAGCACATGGGGGGGGGCAGTTGAGGCCTTTGGGATCAGCACCCCCCACCCTTGGCGCTTCTTGTAGCAGGACAGGGAAAGGGGGGGGCAGCTGGGGCTGTGTTCAGACCGAATAAAAGGGGTGCCCCAGACTCAGAGAGATCCTGTGTGGCCCTCCCGTTCCCAAACCTTCTCTGATCCACCTTTTCTAGCCCAGAATAATCAGGAGGGGAGGGGAGTGGGGTGGGGGAACAATCCCACGTGGAAGCATTCTTTGAGGTGCCTCAGAAATGCTTTGGAGGGGAAGGCTGTGGTGTAGTGGTTAGGAAGCTGGACTCTTATCTAGGAAGACCAGGTTTGATTCTCCACTCCTCCATGAAGCCAGCTGGGTGACCTTGGGCTAGTCACAGCTCTTTCTGAACTTTCACAGCCCCCCCCCACCTCACAGGGTGTCTGTTGGGGGAGAAGAACAGAAGGTCTGTCAGCAGCTTTGAGTCCCCTTAAATGGGTGAGAAAAGCGGGGTAGAAAAGCCAAGTCTTCTGGCTTTGTGGATGGGCTTAATCACACTTAACCTGCCTGGTTTGGTTTCTTTTTTTTTTAATTTATAATACAGCAAATAAAATTCTCCATAACAAAACAACAACAAGAACCTTTAGAACGGTGATGGCCAACCTATGACACGCGTTTCACAGGTGACACACCAAGCCCTTTTGGGTGACACACCTGGTCACCCTGGCACCTGGGCGTGTGGTGTTCGCTTGTTCTTGAAGTGTACAAATTACCAACTTTCGATTGAAGATTTAGCAAACGAAATTCAGCAACAAAAGTCACTAATGTAAAGAATTGTTTGTTTTTGCTTTTAAAAAATACATATATCAAAAATTTAACTTTGTTACTAGAGCTACAAATATCACAAAATTATGGATATTTCTAGATGTGACACAGCACCCGAGTTAAGCTAGGTTTTCTTGCGAATTTTGACACACCGAGCTCAAAAGGTTCACCATCACTGCTTTAGAACGTTACAGCAGCCTTATGATAAAAAATAGCAAACCAAATGAAGAACCTGTAGAGATGGAAACCATTTTACTTGAAGAGAACAGGCACAGATCACAAGCGATGATCCAAATTTCAGATATGAAATCCATTCCATGATGGCGGAGTCCCAAAATTTAGCATACCACAGACCTAAAGTTAATGTTTAATTTCTCAAAGATTTTGCTGGCTCCTTGGGCCTTCCTATATTTGGTTTTCTCCTGTCAAAAGCATGAAATGTAAGAGTTTTGTGTGGGAGATTGGCATTATCCTCTCTAAACAGATGGCAGACCCCTATATGGCCTGGTCTTGGGTAACAATATCATACAGGGTCAATACAGATGGAGTGTGGCGATGGCCATTCACACTACAAGCGCTGAACTAACCCCATACCCGGCCAGCAGTGCTTGTAGTGTAAACGGTCAACCTGGGGCTGCCTTGATCTCCAAGGAGGCATTCAAACCAGCATCTAGTGTGCAGTTGGATCTTACCATGACGATTTGGCAGCTGTGCACAATTGCGCAACCACAGTCGTGCAGTCACAAACGCTTGCCGTGCCATACCTGGGAGTGGTGCATATCCACCTTCCCAGGAGCGATCGAGACACTTCAGGGCAGGCTGTGCTCTGCTTTTTAATACTTCGTAACTGGATCATGTGCCTCTTAGAAGAAACTTATATTCTAACTTTAGGTTTCATAGAAGGAGAAAAGTAAGATAGAAGTACTAACTAGAAAATAAGTATTTCAACTGGTAACATAATGGTAACAAAATAATAATAAGAATTGGCTTTTCTACCATGCTTTTCTCACCCTTAGTTGGATTCAAGGCTGCTCACAAACCTTTGGTTCTTCTCCCCACAACAGACACCCTGTGAGGTAAGTGGGGCTGTGAGAGCTCAGAGGAAAGCTGTGACTAGCCCAAGGTCACACAGCTGGCTTCATGGAGGAGCATATAATCAAACCCAGTATTGTCAGATAAGAGTCTGGCTCTTTAACCACTAGACCAAACTGGCTCATGTGTGCACTCAGCATCTGCACTGGCATCTGCTTACTTGTCTGGATGAATGCTCCCCTGACCTGTCCAGACACCCACCTGCAATATCTGGCTGCCGCCACCTTATTTTGCTGGCGCCGGCACTAGGGCAACTGTGATGCGTTGCACCCATGTGCTTGTGTGCCACATCAAGTGATTCACCAGCATCGGGAGAGGGGTGAATAGGCCACCCGGAGCCTGGCTCTGGTCAAGGCAAGTGCACCATGCATAGTTTATTTAAATTTATTTATATTTATAGTTATATCCCGCCC
The DNA here is from genome assembly GCA_023333525.1 of Aspidoscelis tigris stejnegeri. NCBI lineage: Eukaryota > Metazoa > Chordata > Lepidosauria > Squamata > Teiidae > Aspidoscelis > Aspidoscelis tigris. The sequence goes on from JALMGA010000020.1 coordinate 6,590,265, forward strand.
CATACCCAAGGGTCTCTGGGCGGCTCACAACATTTTAAGACACATACATATCAAATCTGTATAAAACAATGCTACAACCAATACAAGGTTTAAAATCCAAACAATAATAATACTAAAAAAGAGAGATACAAAAACAGTTAAAAAAAACACTTGTAGTGGGATGAGGTCCTACACGGTGGGTGCCATTTCTAATTACGAAATGGCTCTCTTGTATGAATATGCTCCATCTCTGCGCTCACCCCACAATGACTACTGGGCCAAGTGTGGAAAGGCCCAAGGCGCCTGCAACTATCACTCGCTTCAATTCAGTATTGTTTCTTTGGCACTGGTGGTCCCACATCTCGGAGAGATTTCATCATCTTCGGTTTAAGGAGGCCATCAACTTTTCAGTCTTGAGGGGGACACCATTTTCATTCCTGGCTCTCAGAGCTCCCAGGACGTGAATTATATTGCCAAGAGCTCCAGAAGGATCTCTCAGCATTTGGCGAGTGGGTAACCAAATGGCAAATGTGCTTTAATCTTAACAAGTGCAAAGTAATGCACACCAGGGCTAAAAATCCAGATTATGTCTATATAAACTGATGGGGGCTGAGCTTTCTGCAACACACCAGGAAAGGGATCTCGGGGTTCTGGTGGACAGCTCAATGAAGGTGTCAACCCCGTGCACAGCAACAGCGAAAAAGGCTAATTCAGTGCTGGGAATCATTAGGAAGGAAATAGAAAACAAGTCAGCAAGTGTCATTTTGCCTCTTTACAAATCTATGATGAGGCCACATTTGGAATATTGTGTACAATTCTGGTCACCACACCTCAAAAACGATATTGTGGAACTGGAAACGGTGCAGAAAAGGGCAACCAGAATGATTAAGGGGCTGGAACAACATCCCTTATGAAACTGGGCTGCAGTTCCAGAATATCAGTAGCTTATCCATGTCTGCTAGATCCATCCTTTTTATAATCCAGCCATCCCTGGTTGGAATTTCTCCCAGTTTCCACATTGGCACATATAACAGCTTAGCTGCAGTAACCACATATTGAATTAATGCCATCTGTTCAACAAAATCCTTCTCCACTAGTCCCAACAGAAAAAGTTCTGGTTTCCGTTGCATTCTTGTTCTCAATATCGTTTGCACTGTCTTATAAATCTCCATCTCCAACACATGTGATACAACAGACCTACTTCCTTTCTACCTTTCCAGCACTTATTTGGGACATTATTAAACATTTTAGACAATTTAGGTGGATAAAGTTATGGTTAAACATATAAATGTGCTAAACATTTTTCCTGCCACAGCTACAAAAATCACTGCTATGGCTTTGAACAACAAAGAGCTTTTATAGTTTTTTGTTGGTAAACAACAATGAGATCTTCTTGTTACTTCTTGTGAACCAGTTTGGTCTAGTGCTTAGGGTTCTGGACTCTTATTTAGGAATACCAGGTTTGATTCCGCCCTCTTCCACGAAGCTAGCTGGGTGGCCTTGGGCTAATCTCAGATCTCTTCTGAGGTCTCACAACTCCACTTACCTCACAGGGTATTCTGTTGTGAAGAAAAGAACAGGTTTGTCAGCCGCTTTGAGTCCCCTTAAATGGGTGAGAAAAGCAGGGTAGAAAACCCAGCTCTTCTTCCTTCTATGGAAATCATAACATACAAATATTGGGCATTTTTGCACTTAACTACCTAAAAAAGTATCCCTTGGCAGTTGAAGATCAAGGAAAAATGTCTGGCCGCCCAGCTCACAGGCTCTCTCATCCAGAAGGTAGACTGAAGCCGGATTAAAATTTAGGTATGAATGCAGCCAAATTGTTGTGATATACCTGGGGACCTTCAGGTGAAGGTTAGAATACCAATGAAAATAAATAAATAAAATAAAATCTGGAAGCTAAGCAATGCCTCTCTAGCGCTTAAGCCATAATTTCCATTCATTGGTTTCTTGTTTTTATTGAATGATGTGTGACCCACTTCGGAATCTTTGGGTGAATGGCAGGATATTAACATTTAAATAAACACCTTGCCCTTAACTAAACTGACCAAGGTTCATGGGAGCCATATTTCAGCTGCAATCCAGAAATGTATAGTTTCACTGCTAATTTCCTTGAGGACAGGTGTTCAATGGCTTCTAGACTGGATGCCTAGGTACATAGTCCAAGCTGGGGAGACAAGCTAGATGATACCCCAAAGGCCATTTGCTGGGATTCAAGAGCAGATGAAGGTTTTGCCCTTGTCTTCTGCTTGAGATCCTGGAAGCAATTTGTGGGCCACTTGTATGAGATGGGATGCTGGACTAGATGGGCTGTGTCCTGAGCCAGCAGGGCTCCTCTGAGGTTCTTATGGACTAGATGGGCTGTGGCCTGATCCTGCAGGACTCCTCTTAGGTTCTTATGGACTAGATGGGCTGTAGCCTGATCCAGCAGGGCTCCTCTGAGGTTCCTATGGACTAGATGGGCTGTGGCCTGATCCAACAGGGCTCCTCTGAGGTTCTTATGGACTAGATGGGTTGTGGTCTGATCCAGCAGGGCTCCTCTTGGGTTCTTATGGACTAGATGGGTTGTGGCCTGATCCAGCAGGGCTCCTCTGAGGTTCTTATGGACTAGATGGGCTGTGGCCTGATCCAGCAGGGCTCCTCTTAAGTTCTTATGGACTAGATGGGCTGTGGCCTGATCCAGCAGGGCTCCTCTTAAGTTCTTATGGACTAGATGGGCTATGGCCTGATCCAGCAGGGCTCCCCTGAGGTTCTTATGGACTAGATGGGCTGTGGCCTGATCCAGCAGGGCTCCTCTTAAGTTCTTATGGACTAGATGGGCTATGGCCTGATCCAGCAGGGCTCCCCTGAGGTTCTTATGGACTAGATGGGCTGTGGCCTGATCCAGCAGGGCTCCTCTTAAGTTCTTATGGACTAGATGGGCTATGGCCTGATCCAGCAGGGCTCCTCTGAGGTTCTTATGGACTAGATGGGCTGTGGCCTGATCCAGCAGGGCTCCTCTGAGGTTCTTATGGACTAGATGGGCTGTGGCCTGATCCAGCAGGGCTCCTCTTAAGTTCTTATGGACTAGATGGGCTGTGGCCTGATCCAGCAGGGCTCCTCTTAAGTTCTTATGGACTAGATGGGCTATGGCCTGATCCAGCAGGGCTCCCCTGAGGTTCTTATGGACTAGATGGGCTGTGGCCTGATCCAGCAGGGCTCCTCTTAAGTTCTTATGGACTAGATGGGCTATGGCCTGATCCAGCAGGGCTCCTCTTAAGTTCTTATGGACTAGATGGGCTGTGGCCTGATCCAGCTGGGCTCCTCTTAGGTTCTTATGGACCAGATGGGCTGTAGCCTGATCCAGCAGGGCTTCTCTGATGTTCCTGCCTTTTTTAAGCCAGCTCCCAGTTATAAAATAACATAATTATATTTACCCAAAATAATACAATCAGAAAATATACAAAATGTATAATATAAAAGAATAAAAACAGTTACAAAATTGTTAGAAACACAGATTGATAATAATATACACAGAAATGCCTCCAAAATGATTTCCTACCATTTCCCTTCCCGTTAAAAAAACTACAGTTCCCATGATCCTTAGCGAGAGCGCCCTCAGCCAAACATTTCTACGCACTGTTTCCTCTAAGCAGGAAACATGGGGCGAAGCCTCCGCCTTCTCATTTTTTATCAGGGTATTTTGTCTCTAAGCGGCCGCCGTCCACAGCTTGTCCGGCTAGTTTGTCCCGGAGCGGCCCCCGTCCCTCGCTCGCCCAGCCCTTTCATCCTTCCCTCCAATCGTCGTGCGCCTCGTGCCCGGCGCCCGCCTCGCCCTCCCTCCCCCTCTTCAGGGCTGCCTCCAACGGCCGCGCTCGCGCACCCCCTCCCTGTCCTCGTACGTGGCAGCGGGCCGCGGAGCCGGCCTATCGGCGAGGGCCCCGTGCCCCGGAAGAGGCGGGCGCGACGGCCGGAAGTGCCCGTCCTCCGAAGCCGATTCGTTTGGCTCGTTGGAAGGAGCCGCTGAGGGGAGAGCGAGAGAGAGTGTGCGCGAGCGAGCGAGGGGAGCCCGCGTTGTCCTTCCTCCCTCTGCCTCCCTCGCCGCCGCCGCCGCCATGTCGCCGGTGCGGACGGTGCTGGCGCTGCTGGCCGCGCTGTCGGCCCCGGCGGCCGGCTACTTCGTCAACATCGACGCCCACGCCGAGGAATGCTTCTTCGAGCGAGTCCCGTCCGGCACCAAGATGGGCCTCATCTTCGAGGTGGCCGAGGGAGGCTTCCTGGACATCGACGTGGAGGCGAGTGCTGAGGAGGAGGAGGACGAGGGCTGAAGGAGACCCCGGGCCTGGACGGGGATCCGGAGGGGGCGGGAGAAACTACCCATATAAGGCGCTTCCATCTACACCGAGCGGGAGGGCCGGGCCCGTCTGCGCTGCCCGTCATGGTGGGCCACTGTGTGAGACGGGGGTCGGGAGACGGGCAGGAGGCCTCTGAAGGATGCCTGGAAGCAGCGGGTGGGCCGCTGTGGGAGACAGGATGCGGGGCTAAGTGGGCTGTGGCCCGATCCAGAAGGGCTCCGCTTAGGTTCTTATCTCGGATGGATGCCCGCCTTTAGGTTGGAGAGAGAGGCAAGATGCCTCCAAAAGCCATTTGCTAGAATGGATCCCATCTAGTCCAGCATCCTATCTCACATAGTGCCCCGTCAACTGCTTCTGGGCATCTCAAGCAGAAGGCAAGGGCAAAACCTCCTCCTGCTCTCGAATCCCAGCAAATGGCTTTTGGAGGCATCTTGCCTCTCTCTCCAACTTTTGGGTTGGAGAGGCAGGCAGGATGCCTCTGAAGGATGCCTAGAAGCGGTTGGTGGACCACTGTGGGAGACAGGATGCTGGACTAGATGGCCTGTGGCTTGATCCAGCAGGGCTTCCCTTGTGTTTTTACATCTTAATGCGAGATTTTAGCTTTGCTTTCACTCCTCTGGACTTGAACGATTGTGGGAGTTCTAGTGACTGGCCACCCCCGCCACCTGCAAGCATTTACTCTGTCGTCGGTTTCATACCGAGGAACCTCCTGTTGCAAGAGGGAAGTGGATGTGTATGGTTGTGGAAGAAAGGAGGCCTCAGGAAGTCCTTCTCCCGCTCTTTCCCCATTGAAGAATTAGGGGCACCCAGCAGGCGGCTGATGTCATCAATGTTGTGGTTCTTTTTCTCTTTCCAAAAGTCATTTTATTGTAAGGGTGGGTTTTATAAGAGAAGAGATTTTGTACGGCAAAGGGCTGTTGCTTTGCATTGTTTGTTTGTTTAAATTTTTATCCCACTGTGTACCCAAGGGCCTCAGGATGGACTGCAATGTATAAAAGGAACACATTAAAACCCATAACATATTAAACATTAAAACCATGGCAGTGTCTGAACGTGGGGAAGAGAAGCTGGTCCTGTGCTTAGCCAAAAGTTAGGGTGAACCTTAGGAAGACCTGGGGTGGGGGTGGGTGGGGATTAAGTAGGCAGATGTATGCAGTGTCCAGAGCAGGGGTCCTCAAATTTTTTAAACAGGGAGTCAGTTCACTGTCCCTCAGTCCACTGGAGGGCCAGAATATAGTTTTTTTTAAAAACTATGAACAAATTCCTAAGCCGGACAGGCAGTGGCAGCAAAAACACCCGGCAGGCCGGATAAATGTCCTCGGCAGGCTGCATGTGGCCCGTGGGCCATAGTTTGAGGACCCCTGGTCCAGAGGGTTGGGAGGAAAGAGGACACCTCCTCCCGTGTAGTGATATTGGAACTGGGTGAGACCTTGCAAGTAGAAGGGAGAGAATTGATCACTGCCTGAGGACAATGATGGCCTGGATGTGGACTGACAAACTGAAGCTGAATTCAGACAAGACAGACGTACTTGGTGTCCAGGGGTCCCAAGGCCAGGAAATTCAGAGGCACCCAATTCTGGATGGGGTTGTCTTGTCTCAGAATAGACACAGATGCAGTTTGGGGGTGCTCCTGGATTTGTTGTTGTCACTTGAGACCCACATGGCTGCAATATCCAGGAATGGCTGGATCTTTATCTGGATCGCTCACCAGCCTCAGTCTTTGCTACGTAGGAACAATGTGGCCAGATTGATCCATGCTCTGATAGCCTCCTAATTAGAGTACTGTAATGTGCTGTGTGGGGGCTGCCCTTAAAACTGCCCTAGAACTAGTGCAGAATGCTCCTATGAGTCTCTGGCTGGACACATGTCCTGCTGGTCCTGAAAGATCTGTACTGGTTGTCTATTTGCTACCAAACCCAAGGTGTTGATGCCGTTATATAAAGCCCTAAATGGCCGGGGATCTGGGTATATATATTGAGCTCTCAAGGAGAGAACCTTCTTGTAGTCTCTCCTCTCTCAGGGGTGCAAGGGAGCCTTTTGTGTGGTGGCCCCCAGAGTTTTGGAACAGCCTCCTAGGTGACTATATCTCCCAGGGAGATATAAGTTCTTAAACAAAACAAGCCAAAGAGGTAGATGGAATTACTAAACAATGAAAAAGAAAGAAGTGCCCCCGTGAAACCCATCTATTCATCTATCTGTATTTGAAAATTAGATGTCTCTTGGCTTGTGCCACAGTTTAATTTTTATTTTGTAGTGGCCTCTTCATTCTCACTCAGATGGGAACATTTCCAAGTACCAAGACTACATAAGCTAGATTTTGTCTCATGCATGGATTAGTTTGTTGGCGTGGAATAAAGTTGTGGCTGACCTGGTCTAATCTACTTCTGTTTACAAACTGCTGTTTGTGTCTTGACTGACTGGAATGTTGGTTGTAGGGGAAAATTATAGGTTAAAAAAAAGGTGCTTCTAGATTATTTTAAACCCTCTGCTAATTGTTACCTATTCAAAAACAATGTTTAACTAGAATCTAAGAATGCTCTTCTAGCGAATATCTCAAGGTAATACAGCGTGTGAAAGAATCTGTGCTGTTCAGAGCTGGAGATAAGGAAAGAGGCGATAACATTTCAGAAGTGGGAAGGTTTTGCAGAGTTGGAGTATAGTGGATGAGGAAAAACCAGTTCGCATGAACAATTGGGATTGGGTAACTGAATACTGCACACCTTCCTTGATCCTTCTCCACAGAAAAAGAGAAGCTAGATTTTATGAAAGTCTTACATGCTTAAATTTTATTTTTGGTGTTCATTTCTCTCCTTTTTCTGCACACAAACACTGTAGTGTAGATGAAGAAGAAGAGTTGGCTTTTCTGCCCTGCTTTTCTCACCCATTTAAGGGGACTCAAAGCGGCTGACAAAGCTTTCTGTTCTTCTCCTCACAACAGAACACCCTGTCAGGTAGGTGTGGCTGTGAGAGCTCAGAGGAGAGCTGTGACTCGCCCAAGGTCGCCCAGCTGGCTTCATGGGGGAGGGCGGAATCGAACCCAGTACTTCCAGATAAGAATCTGGCTCCCTAACCACTAGGCCAAACTGGCTCTAACCAGACAGACAGACAGACAACATGGATGGATGGATGGATGGACGGACGGACGGACGGACGGACGGACAGATAGAGATAGATAGATAGATAGATAGATAGATAGATAGATAGATAGATAGATAGATAGATAGATAGATAGATAGAATGGAGCCATTGAGCTGGAGTTGGAATTGTGGAATTTTTTTACTTGTAGTTTTCTGGGCAAGAATAGGGCGGTAAGGATGTGCAAAACATTGTTCCGAATTACTTGGGACAGCTGTGTGAGCCCCATGTGGAGGCTGGTGTTTAGGGACGAGTTGTGTCTTTTAGGCACGTGCACAAATAGTTGTAACATTCGAAATTTGCATGGATTTGGCTGAATTTGGAGATTCGTATTCAAATCGAATGTTGGTACAGCTGAAGATGGACATTCGGATTCAAATAGAATATTTTGATAGATTCGTATGAAGCTTCGTATGGGATATGTATGGGATTGAACATTCGTTATCGAATTTGAATCTCACTACATTTGAAGGATCTATTCAAACGATTATGAATTTTCTTGCATTCGATTCATTAGGAATTGAATACAAAAGAACACAACATTTGTGCGCATACCTAGTCTTGAACCTCCTGGTTCTTCTAGAACAGGGGTACTTAACCAGGAGTCTGGTTTCGGGGGTGGTGGTGGTCCGTGAGCTTGAACTGAATAAAAAATCAACTTATTATCTTTATTTTTAAAGACCTGCCGATGTTGGGTGTCATAAAACTATCTGCTGCCACGTTCTGAGAAGGCGTCTGTGGTTTTCACCTGGCTGGCAAAGGGAACAAAAAAGGTTAAGAACCCCTGCTTTAGGTGGTGGTACCAAACATCTTTGCATCGTGGGATCATGGGTTTAAGCTCAAAAACCCAAATAATGCCTACTTAATCTCTGTGGGCCTGGTGTGTGTCTAGTAAGGCTCCAATAGACCTGAAAAGGGATGTCAGCTTGGCACAACCTGATGATGGCTGACCCTGTCTCATTAGCAAGCAAGGAGGCCCAGGGTGCCACAGAGGAGCAGCCATGCCTAAGCAATGGCTCATGGGCTGGGTGAGGATGCTAGTGTGCCGAAACACCACCTTCCATGTGGGGTGTGCAAGGGGTAGTCCATCGCAGCATTTTGCATGCCCCCAGTACAGAAGTGCTTTACCATTATGTCCTGGGGAGACACCAAGTGTCAAACCACGACTTTTCAGGCGGTTCTGTTTCTACTACTGAGTTATGGAAGACAATTATGCAAAAACAGCAAAGAATAATGGCTTTTCTTCTGTGTTGTTTCTAGATAACAGGGCCTGATAAGAAGGTCATCCACAAAGGAGACAGAGAGTCAAGTGGGAAATACACATTTGCCGCTCACATGGACGGGACCTATAAGTTCTGCTTCAGCAACGAAATGTCCACCATGACTCCTAAGATAGTGATGTTCACTATTGACATTGGCGAAGCGCCAAAGGGACAAGATATGGAGACAGAAGGTGAGGACAGACTCGAGAGAGAAAACATTCTGGTCGAAGATTGGAAGATATTCTCTTTTCAGTGCTTCTTGGCTTGTCAAATATTGGCCTGCAAACTTCAGAATTCCAGAATCATTCTATCCCTCCCTAACCTTGGTTGACAGATTTTCTGGTGCAACTCAGTAAGGTGTTTTATCATGTGTGGTGGTGAGGGTGGAAATCTCTCAAGAAAATATTTGGGATGTTTAGTTTAAAAGTCTTTATAGCTTTAAAAAGCCGCTTCTTGAAGTCTCTGAAAGACAGCACGTGTAATTTTATAATGGTGCTTAGTTCCTGCATCCTTCACCACTCTGGAGTCTAATCACTGATGAGTATCTAAACATTTAACCCAAGAAGCTGGTGACCTTTAAGGACATAAGAAAACCACTACTGAGTGAGGACAAAGTAGATAGGGAGAAACTTTTGGTCTAGTGGTTAAGGAGCTGGACTCTTATCTGGGAATACTGGGTTTGATTCCACACTCTTCCACAAAGCTAGCTGGGTGACCTGGGGCTAGTCACAGCTCTCTTTCTGAGTTCTCACAGCCCCACCTACCTCACAGGGTGTTTGTTTTTTTAAAAATAAAATCTGAACTAAGCCCCGATGGCAATAGGAGGGCCACCTATTGGGGGACTGTGAGCAGAGCAAGCTGTGTGCAGCTTGTTGGCCACTGTAGGAGCAGTCTGCAGGTGACGGTTTTGCCTTTGTCTTCTGCTTGAGATGCCCATGAACAACTGGTGTGAGACAGGATGCTAGACTGGATGAACTGTGGCCTGATCCAACAGGCCTTATGTTCTCACAGACAGATTCATGGAAGACAGGTGTATCAATGCCTACTAGAATGGATGCCCAGGTACTGCCTCCAGGCTGGAGAGAGATGGGCAGGATGCCTCTCAAGGCTATATGCAGGGAGTAGAGAGCAGGTGAAGGTTTTGCCTGCACCTTCTGCCCGAGATGCCCATAAGCAGTTGGTGGGCCACTGTGTGAGATGGGGTGATGGATTAGAAGGGCTGAGGCCTGATCCATCAGGGTTCCTCTTACATTCTTAAGCACTGTCGTGTCTTAGAGAAATTGGCATTTGCATCGGGAAATGTACTGACGGCCATAAAGTGCCGTGATGCTCATAAGAACAGGAAGGTGTTGCAGTGTTCAAGTAGGCCCTGTGCAAGAGATGTCTGTAGCCTTTCATCTTGTCCTTTTTTCTAGGTGGTGGAGATAACTGGGATGGTAGGTTTCTTGCTCCTAAAAAAAAAACAAAAAACCAAGCTTTGCGTCTGCTTTTCATAACTTGCTAATGCTTCCGAGGTTGCGCTGTGTGGATTTTGGCTAATATATAATGATTGGCTTAACAACGTTCTGTGTCAGTAAAAAACAAGAACTTTGTGGGGGAACAGTTCCAATTAGCCCTTGTACTGTTAGGACTCGAGCAAACCATGTCAGGAAAACATTCCCCTCTTCCACTTTCTCTCACTGATCAACATTGTCAGGTCATTAAATCTAAAATTGCTTTTAAAACCGGCACGACACTCCGTGTTTGGGGGATTCTGCTTGGCTGTGCCCAGACATGTTAATACTGCGCAACGGAATGTGGAATCATGATTGGGGCGTCACACACAATGATTGATGGACCGTTGTCGCGACGCATTATCCCATCACTACTGTGCATTTACCTTAATCCTGGATTAAGGTCACTCTCTGCGCAGTACTACGAAAATTTGAATCTTCCCACCAGCCTGGGCAGGATGGTAAGAAGAGACAAACGAGAGCAGGAGGGCAGCTCAACTCTGATTGGCTGCCTCATCCCCCGTGACTTCGTGTGTTGACTTAGCTCTTGCAGCTTCCGAGGAGGAAGCTACAGAACTGCTTTTTAGCTTTAATTTCGGATTTCTTCCACAGGTCTGGATGCAGCCTTTGTGAACACCCGAGGAGCCAAGGGTGGACTAGTTTAGGGGCTGTGGTGTGTTGCCTCAGGGGAATCTTGGCTGGTTCCCAGGAGTAGCAGAGGCCAGTTTGATCTTGCGGTTAGAGTGCCGGATTTTTATCTGCTAGCCTTCCGGTTCAATTCCACACTCCTCCACAAAGCCAGCTGGGTGACCTTGAGCTGGTCACAGCTCTCTTTTGAGCTCTCATAGTCCCACTGACCTCAGAGGGTGTATCTTGTGGGGGGAAGAATAGAAGGTTTGTCAGCCGCTTTGAGTCCCCTTACATGGGTGAGAAAGTGGGTATAAAAACCAGCTTCTTTGTTTCTGCTTCCATCTTGTGAGATACTTGTGCCATCAGCCAAGCCTTTTCAGAATCTCGATTTCTCTGATGAGGGTGTTAGAAAGTGACAGTCAACGTTCATGCTGGCTGCTTAATAAGGTCAAGATGCTTGTTCACAAAAGCCTTTTCTTTGTCTTTCACCTTTTGCCCACCAACAGCCAGACACTCTGGTTCAAAACGTCTTGCGCTGCTCAAGTTAGCCGTGAAACTTAGGCAGAGTGCCGTTGTTGTTTGGGGATTGGTTTGTAGAAAAAGCCTGATGCCATAAGAGTGCATGTGTGAGTGTTAAGCATGCCCTCCAAAGTCTGCCTGAGATCATTTTACTAATCAGAAATCTGCGTTGCATTATTTGTCTGATTGCTGTTTCTGGGAAGGTCTCACAGCGAGTTTGAGAACTTTCTAGTCTCTTCTTCCTTTTCTATCTCTAGGAAACTCCGACTTTTTATGCGAGTTGAACATAATGGTAGGGAAAGGGCTTCCATCAGAGTTGATTGAAGTTGTCAGCTAATTTTCTCTGGTGGTGAGAAAATGGGTAACAATTCATCCAGAAAGTGTTTTTCACTGCCAAACAAATTCTGTGTAAACAAAATCGGAACTATGGAGAACCAGAAATAATTGTTTCTTGTTCCCACTACACTGTATACTTTCATGTGATGACATACAAAACAATCTTTCATATATATTGAAATATTTGTTTTGTGGGTTGTCACTTGAAGGTTGTTCGGCTGAACTCAAGCTAATTTAGATCTGGTTGGTGCCCAGATGGGCAACTGTCTAGGAATCTTCACTGATACTGTATTGAGTTTCATTTTGGACTAAAGGTGTGGTATATATGTAAAAATTAACTCTCAGTTTTTGTTTTTGCTCCTTTGTCTGAAATCCATCAGGAATTCTTGGTTTTGTTCAGTAGAGTAAATCAGCAACCAGTTTTTCTTCCCTAAAAAGTCCTAAAGATAGGAGATCGGTTAGAACACAACATGTAGATTAGTGAAATTACATCTGGTTAGTTCGGTTTGACTAAGACCCTTCCGTTACTTGAAATTTTATAATTGCAATAGCATGAAAAGCAATATTTCATTCATTATGCTTGAAGGGACTGAAATGAATGTGGAATGAACTGAATAGCCGTTGGAGAGTCTGTGCTTGGGTTGTATGTTGAATGGATTTTGTTTCTGTTCGACCAACATGATGTCTTGTGATGGATCCACAGCTCATCAAAATAAACTAGAGGAGATGATCAATGAATTAGCCGTGGCCATGACAGCTGTCAAGCATGAACAGGAGTACATGGAAGTCCGCGAAAGGATACATCGAGCAAGTGAGTAGCACGTGCAGATTTTTCCTAATCAAACTGCCTTTCTGGGCCGCCTTGTATTTGGGTAGCTGAGGTGGTGGGTCGCGGGACAAGGCCTTCTTAGTGGTGACCCCAAGAATGTGGAATAGTCTCCCCTATAAAACAAAATAACTTTTGCTGTAGCCCACCCTGAGACCTTCGGGTATAAGGTAGGAGAAAAATGCAATAAAAAAATAAAATAACTTTGGGACTTGATTCATATCCTGGTTCAGACCAGGTTGGGGCTTTTAACCCAAACATGAACCACCTCCTTAAATAAATCAACCAGGTCTACCTGAGGAGGAGCCATGGGGAGGTGGGGTTGCTCCGTGGTTCAGTTGGCTTGACCATCCTTGTCCGGCCAAAAAGGCACTCCCAGCTCAAACTGAGGCTTCACCTGCGCAATGGTAAATGACCTCCCTAGGGTCTGCTAAGGATGCAGGGCTGCCTTTTCTTCAGGCAGAATGAACTAGCCTCGGTGAAGCCACATTTGGAATATTGTGTACAATTCTAGTCACCACGCCTCAAAAAGGAACTGGAATGGGTGCAGAGAAGGGTAACCAGAACGATTAAGGGGCTGGAACACTTTCCTTACAAAGTCAGACTGCAACGTCTAGGCCTCTTTGGCGTTAGGGAGGGCTCTACAAAGTGATGGTTAAAAAAGTGTGATCAGACAAAGGGAAGTATTTCTTCACCCAGAAGGTCATGGGTCTTTGGAATTTGCTGCCAGAAAAGGTGGTTACAGTAACCAGCCTAGATGGCTTTAAGGAAGGGGTAGTCAAAGTTATGGATGACAGATGTATTGATGGCTACTGGAATGGATGCCTAAGTGCATCTTTCAGGCTTGGGGTGGGGGGTGGGGGGAAGCAGGATGCCTCTAAGGCCATTTGCTGGGATTTGAGAGCAGGAGGAGGGCTGTCCTTGTCTCTCTTTGAGATGCCCATGGGCAATTGGAGGGCCACCATGTGAGGAGGCTGGACTAGATGGGCTATGGCCTGATCCAGCAGGACTCCTCTTATGTTCTAGCCTGAGCTTGGGCACTTCAGGGGAGCTGTTGTGTGGGTAGACATGGGATGCCTCCCCCCCCCCCCCCCGTCATTCCTAGGCCAACTCTTTGCCCAGAATTTAGAGCATTCTTCTTGGGAAAGTTGTAAATGTAAGTCTTGAGTCAAGAGTTCTTGTAGCGTGGAAAGATCTCTGCAACCATCACCTGTGAGAATTTGACAAATTTGGGGTGCTTGTCATTGGGGTGCTGTACATTTGGGGTGCTTTCATCCTAATTGATCTTTTCTCTTTTTTTCCTTTGCCAGTTAATGACAACACAAACAGCAGAGTGGTCCTCTGGTCATTTTTTGAAGCTCTTGTACTAGTTGCCATGACACTGGGACAAATCTACTACCTGAAGAGGTTTTTCGAAGTTCGGAGAGTTGTTTAATCCAAACTTCCCCCCCGTCCTTCTCCAGTGATCTCAGAATCTCCATTTTACTGTCCATCAAACAAACTTGGTCACAAAAGTTACTTAGTTTTCTTTACCCCTGAGTTCTGAACTATAAAAGTCATGTTTAAGTTTCTTTTTAGCTTAATTTTTTAAAAAAAATCTATATAGATGTTCTCTTTAGGGAAATACGTGCTAAGAACAATTAAAATTGGCAGAGGTCGTTTCTCACTAGCTAAAGTGAAACTCAATTGAATGGCAAAAGTTAGTTTTAAAACATCATTTTTGGGTGTCCTAAGCAATCCATTGACTCCTCTCTCTGTCCCTTACTGTTATTATTTTTGTAATGAAATGCTGTTTTTTGTCTAGGAGAGAGGAAACCTGGCCTTTTTTTTCCTCATTATATGGGCTAAACACCGTAGAAGACTTTTTGAATTCTTTATCAGATGATTTCTTCTCTGTTACTGGAGAGGAATTGTGGCGTACATGTATTCCCCACGAGACTATGCCAAAAAAACAAACGAACACATCTGTCTTGTTAAGACATGCTGAAAATGGGTGACTGTTGGGGTACATTTACCTGGCTTCTGTAAAGCCTCCAGTACTTTTGTTCCATAATTACACTGGCTTATTCCATAAGATTCTCAATGAAAAAGTTAAAAATGCAGCACTGCTGTGTCCAAATTACCTTGTGGGTTTACTGCGATTCTTCACTGGCTGATAAATTGGATAAGCATAAGCAAGCTTCCCTTCTGCCCTGCTCATTAGACCCTGCTCCCTGAGGATGGGGCCTTCTGTAGACCACATCAGTGCGCAAGAGGGAGGTTTATAGTACACTTTCAGATCTAGTATACCCGCCAGTGCAGAATCGCCCATAGAATGAAAACCTGTGTGGACTTTGCTAATCATAATTTCTTTCCCTTTTTCGCTTGCAGATCCACAATTTGCTCCTGTGTTTTGTGCTATCATAGAACTTGATCTGTGGTTCAGGATCTTGGTTCCTGATGCCAAGTGGTTAATTTCTGGGAGGGAGAGGCAGGGAAGAGAGGTTATTTCTGTACTATGCAGCCCATGTATTAAAAGCATCAGTTACACTTCTGTGTCGTAACAACACTGGGATTGTAGCCACCTTTTTTCCGTGAAGGAGACTCCTGTGCCTATACCTGGCAGGGAGAAATGAAATGGATGCCATTTTCCCCCTGTCTGTACATCTTCCCATGAGCCTTTTGCGTACTTTAAAAACAGCATGGCCGAGAAGAAAGAAAAATCAACGACACGTAGATCTGGTTAATGCTTCTCTAGGAGAAATGGAACTTGTTGAGTTTTTTTTCTTTGTGGGATGCTGTTAAAGGCACAAGAGCCTCTTTCAGAAGAGGCATTGGCGTTCCTTATTAGCTTGAAACAATTGATATACTTTGTCCTTTAACGTCTTTCAGACTCACTTTGACTTCAGTTTTTATACAAGCTATTTTTCTTGCTCTCTGGATGATGGGTTTAAAAATTGCCGCGTCTGTCTCTCGGAGCGGGTACCTATCCAAGATTATGTTGTGGCTAATGTATATTGGACTGATGTATATTGGTTGTAATTTTGGGGTTGGGAGGGGTCTTTTCAAAAAAAAAATAATAAGGGGGGCATTCTGTCAGTAATACATAAAGAGTTTTGTACCAAATTTAATTTAATTAAAATTTGTTACAAGTTTTCATGGTTCAAGTAATCTTTTTGAGCCTTAGGCTGATACTTTTAACACTGGTTCTTCGAATGGGACGCTGCCTGGGCTTCTGCACAGCCATTTGCTGATTCTGTGTGAGATGAGTTGAATTTGAGCTAGAAAGATGTACATTGAAAAGTTCGTGAAATATGGCCAGACTCGAGAAATAAACACCTTCTTTAAAAAAAAAATTCAGACAAACAGCCTGATACTTGTTTTACATTTTCTAAACAGTAGTTTCTTTCTCTTTGGTTTTTTGGTCTTTTTTTTTCTCCTCCCTCCAAAAAAAAAAAAAAGAGATTAAATGTAATGTAGAACTCTTGGTGGGATGATAATTGGGTTTTACCAAGTTTTTAAAATTGTCTACTTCTAAATACGGACGTGTGGATGCCTGTACGCACAGCCTAGGAAGATCTTGGCAATTTCCTGTGATTTGAACAAAATTGGTCACAAGACAGGTTGTTGGACATGTGTTTCTAGCTGAATATAAGAATTGATCATTCTTATTCTGTAAACGTCACTAGCTAGCTATACAGTTGGACCCCCGTATCAACTGATTTGGTAACCATGGTTTCAGTTAACCGCGATCAGCCCCTACCTTGTGGGTGCCACAACTCCATTGCTTATCAGGTTCTCAGAAGAGCACCATCGGCTGAACTTTGCTTAACCACAGAGCAGCAAGGTTAAGTTGTCTAATCTGCCAGGTGTGTTCATTATACTTTGCAAAAGGCTTAGGAAACTTTTGAGAATCTAACCAGAGTATAGATAGTTTCTTTCTCTTTTTTTTTTCCTCACAAGAATTTTTGAGATGGGTTCAGTTGTACATGTATGAATGATAGGCTGGCAAATAGCACTGGGCAGTTTAGCATATCAGCTTGTCATCTTCCTTACCTATTCATCTGCATTTCTATCCCATCCTGTATGCTAAGGTCACAGGACAGGCTACAATGGGAGGGCAAGGTGCCTGTTTAGCCAAAGCCTAGAGGAAAGTGATGTTTCTTTGCCATACATCTAAGTGTATGCAATGATGGGGCTAGACGAACAATGGGGAGGTCATTCTGCAAGAATCATAGTGTTGGAAGGTTCCCCAAAGGTCACCAAGTCAAACCCCCTGTTCAGTGCAAGATTTATTAGATTATCCTCTGCTGGAAGACCTCTGGGGAAGTAAAGACATATCAGTGCATAAAGCAACCACCAACTGCTTCTGGACATCTCAAGCAGAAGACCAAGGCAAAACTTTGACCTGCTCTCGACTCCCTGCAAATGGCCTTGAGAGGCATCCTGCTTCTTAAAACCTAGAGCCCGTTTGGTCAAGTGGTTAAGGAGCTGGACTCTTCCCTGGGAATACTGGGTTTGATTCCACCCTCCTCCATAAAAGCCAGCTGGGTAGCCTTGGGCTAGTCACAGCTTTTTCTGAGCAATCACAGCCCCACCTGCCTCATAGGGAGAAGAACAGAAGGTTTGTCAGCCGCTTTAATTCCCCTTAAGGGTGAGAAAAGCCAACTCTTCTTCTATCCAGGCTGGTCGCTGTCACCACCTTTTCTGGCAGTCAATCCCATCTGTTGAATTTTTAAGGAGGTTTTAACTGTGTATCCGATTTTAATTTGTATCTTGTGTTTTTAATATGTTGTTTAATCCGTTGTTACCCGCCCAGAGACCTTCGGGTATGGGGCGGGATAGAAATATAAATCAATAAATCAATAAATATAAACCGATGAGCCTCTGGGTGAAAAATATAATTCCCTTCTCTGTCCTAACTCCTCCTGCCCATCAGCTTCACGGAGGGTTTGACAGCCCTTTTGCAGCAGATAAGCAACGGCAGTCGCAGCCTAAGCGGGGGCCATCGCTGTTCCTAATAAGGGCTCCGCAAGTCGCCGCTCAGGGGACGGGACGGAACGAAAGTTCCGCGGCTCTTGTTTCCCGCCGTGCGCGCTGCAGCGGAGGACCGCTCTCCCGCGGGGGACCCTAAAGCGGGCGGAACGTCTTCGCGGCGGCCCCTGGTGAGGACTGAGAGGAGGAGAGGAGGGAAGCGCCGCCGGCGAGCACACGCGCGCGTGCGGGCAAGATGGAGGCGGTGACGGAGGGGACGTGGGAGTCGCTGCCGGTCAAGCTGAGCCCCGGGGTCGTGCGGGCCTTGCAGGAGCTGCGTTTTACTCACACGACACCTGTGCAGGTAAGGCGGGGCCGGTGGGAGCTGCGGCCGCGCTGGCTCCTTTCGGAGCGGCAACCTAGGCCGTCTGAACGTGGCCCCTGAGGGCAATGGGGGGGAGAGTGGGGGAGATTCAGGGCAGAGCTGTGGGAAGCCCAGAGAGACCGGCTTGGGAGGCCTTCCTGCCTCTTGAAGGGGAATAGATCATGATGATGATACAAATATTAATTATAATAATATAATGTTGTAATAATAATAATAAATAATACAAACTGATAACATAGCGCCTCTGGCATCACCACTGTTGAAAGGAAGAAAGTGTGGCTTGTTGGTGTCCCTATTCCAGGAGACAGCAGGACTGATGTGAAACAAACAAGGGAACTAGTAACTTACACCAACTTTTGTACAATAAGTTAACATTATAACATTTGGATTGAATTAAGTCATTAGACAAAGGGCCCAAATAACACTATTTTATAATATGTGATTGGAATTATTTTTCAGTTTCTAGCAATGATCCTTTTTGCTGCCATGGATACTAGGAATATAAACATTGTTGTAAGGCTTGGGTATGTTTACTATGTTGAGTTTATTTTGAAAATGAGGCAGAACCATTTGTATTCAATAGAAGTATTAATCTTAGGAAGCACTTTTTCTCTTTTTTCCAGTCTGCAACAATCCCTTTATTTATGTCAAATAAAGATGTGGCAGCAGAAGCTGTGAGTATATTTCTGTTCATGATAGCTAAGATTTCCCCCTGGCACTAAAGGTAATCTGAATGCCTCTTATTTCTGTGTTCCCAGGTAACAGGTAGTGGCAAAACTTTAGCGTTTGTAATTCCCATCATAGAAATCCTGCTTCGTCGTGAGGAAAAGCTCAAGAAAATGCAGGTACAAAATTTCTGATTTTATCTTTCTTAAGACTAAAAGTCTTGAATAGTCCTTGGTGAGTGATCAGGCAAACATCTGAGCATTTGGTAGCTCACCTGCAGTTGTCGAGTTTTTCTGTAGAACTAATGATGAGGAAGATGAACTAGGGACCCAGGAGGATTTATATTTCTCATTGCTCTTCTCTGTTGCTGAAAGAGCTTTATGTATAGTCAAATAATAAGTTTACTTGCTTTGTGAGTGCCTAATATTCCATAAGTTACTCTTTTAGAGGCAAGGAGAACTTAAAGGATTAGAAAAAATTATGAAAGACAGGCTACTAGAATGGATGCCAGGTTGAGAGACAGGCAGGATGCCTCTCCAGGCCATTTGCGGAGATTTGAGAGCAGGTGAAGGTTTTATCCTTGTCTTCTCCTTGAGATGCCCAGAAGCAATTGGTTAGACACTGTGTGAAACAGGATGTTGAACTAGATGGGCTGTGGCCTGTTCCAGCAGAGCTCCTCTTAATTCATGGAGGACAGGTGTGTGAGTGGCTACTAGAATGGTTGCCCAGGTATCGCCTCCAGGTTGAAGAGACAGGCAGGATGCCTCTAAAGGCCATTGGCAGGGATTCAAGAGCAAGTGAAGATTTTGCCTTTGTCTTCTGCTTGAGGTGCCCAGAAGCAATTGCTGGGCCACTTTGTGAGACAGGATGTTGGACTAGAGCAGCCGAGGTCTGATCCAGCAGGGCTCCTCTTATGCTCTTGAATAAAAATACATTAGAAGCTGTGGGAACTCTGAGATAACTTTTTCGCCAAATACATGATTGTTGCCTGAGAGCAAGTCATAAAGCTCCAGTAGATGGAATTGTCTCCCCAGTAGAAAGTGACAGCGATTAATTTGCTGAATGTGTATTTCTCTCCTGCTGACTTTTTGATGTCTCAGGTCGGTGCCCTTATCATCACGCCAACGCGAGAACTTGCGGTTCAGATTGATGAGGTGATATCCCACTTCACAAAGTATTTCCCACAGTTTAGGTAAGTTTGCAGTGTGAATGGGCTTAGCGGCTGGTGACACTGGGTTATTAACTTTATTTAAAAATGTGTGTGCTTTGTTTCAGCCGGTGCCTTTTAATTGGTGGGAAGAATCCTATGGAAGACGTGGAAAAATTCAAAGAACGAGGGTGAGTTTATCGTTCAGTTCTGCCAGTCTCTTCAGACCTGGGTTTTCTGAATATATTCTCTTTGTGAATTTATAATACATCCAGCATTTGATGGATAAAATTATGGTAATACTGTTGCTTAATCTCCACAAACTGTAGTGGTGTTCAAAATCATGTCATACAAATAACCGCCACTTGTGAAAACTGGCAGAAAGAGGAGCTGTGATGCTTTGAGATGGAGCTTGTGAAATGCCAGCATACAAATCCATAGCATCTTCTTTTAAATCACTCTCTTGATTTGGCCATTGCTGGGGAGATCAGATAGTCTTAAACGGTTTTCCTCAAGATTAGGGTCTTTCCTTCAAAGCAGCGTGAAAGTCTTGGCTTCGTGTTCTCCACAGTGGAAACATTCTCGTGGCCACTCCAGGGCGTCTGGAAGACATGTTTCGAAGAAGATCAGAAGGCCTAGATTTGGCCAGCGCTGTGAAAACTCTTGATGTCCTGGTTTTGGATGAGGCGGATCGGCTTCTGGATCTGGGCTTTGAAGCAAGGTATTTGTTCTGTAATCTTCTAGAGGTCTGGAGATGGACAGGTCTGAAGGCCAGTCTTGCTTTGCTTATGCCACTGGATTGGGGTTTAGCCAGCTTTGGGGGCTGGTGGGCACTTTTTGGAATGTGTTTGTATCCCGTGGGCATTGCCTCTTATTTTTATTATTTAGAAAACGTATATCCTGCCCTTCACCGAGTGGTCCCAGGGCATGTTACAATGAGATTAAAACATATCAAAAGGTAAAATGTAATTACCTACCCCCACCCTCCCTTAACAGGACAGCATCCTAAGGAAGCTATTTAAACAGTAAAAGCCTGTGTGAAGAGATGTGTTTCCACCAGGCACCAAAAAGTGTGCAGTGTAGGCACCTGGCAAACCTCAAGAGGAAGTCTGTTCCAGAGTCTAGGGGCCACAACAGAAAAGGCCCTCTTGCAAGTTTCTGTGTCTCGTACCTCTGAAAGAAGGCTCTCTCCTTGAGATCTCAGTGCCCAGGCAAGTCTATATGGGAGAAGGCGCTCCTTCCCCCATTCCCAGGACTCAAGCCATTAAGGGCTGTATACGTCAGTGTCAACACCTTGAATTGGGCCTGGTAGCAAATAGGTGGCCAGTGCAGATCCTTTAAGACCGGCGTGATGTGAGTCTGGCCAGAGACTCCCATCAGCAGTCGAGCTGCTGCATTCTGCGTCAGTTCTAACTTATGAACCGTTTTCAAGGGTAGCCCCACATAGAGCGCATTGCAGTAGTCTAATCTGGAGGTTACCAAAGCCTGGATCACTGTGGCCGTCTGGTGGCTTTACCTGCTGGTGGTTAATTTCTCCCTTCGGATAGTCCCTACGGCCTTGAATCTTCCCAGTTTCAAATAAGGCCCAGTATTGTCAAGCCTGTACCTCCTTCCGAGCCAGACAACAGAAGCGGTGTTTCTAATGGACGCTAAGTGAAGCAAGTGAAACAGGAAGTTGTCAGAGAAAACCTTTAGGTTTTATGAATAGTCTT
Source organism: Aspidoscelis tigris stejnegeri (assembly GCA_023333525.1). Classification (NCBI taxonomy): domain Eukaryota; kingdom Metazoa; phylum Chordata; class Lepidosauria; order Squamata; family Teiidae; genus Aspidoscelis; species Aspidoscelis tigris. The sequence continues at coordinate 6,611,645 of JALMGA010000020.1, forward strand.
TGGCAGAGTTGAAATCTGGAAAGCTCTTCTGAGAGCTAGAGGGCTAGTCAGCTTGGATCTTCCACCGTGACTCAGCAGGGTTCTTCTCATCCTCTCCACCTGTGTTTGGTTGCAGTTTAAATTCTATCCTGGACCTTTTGCCCAAGCAGAGGCGGACAGGGCTCTTCTCAGCCACTCAGACCCAAGAGGTTGAGAACTTGGTGAGAGCTGGTCTCCGGAACCCCGTCAGAATCTCAGTGAAGGAGAAAGGCATGGCGGCAACCAATACGCAGAAGACACCAACTCGCCTTCAGAATTACTATATGGTGAGGCTTTACACTTTGCTTTTTATGTGGTGTTTTTTAATATTTTTTAAAATATATATTTGGTTGAGGGGGCATCTATCAGTCTAATTTGTTTATTTGTTTATTTATTTATTTATATAACAATATACAGATAGGATATAAACTGAACACATGCCTCTGCGACCGAATTCAACAACATACAACAAATTATATCTACCACATATATATATATATTCTGATCTTCATATGAGGGAATAAAGCTAGCAATTTCCTTTTAATGAAATTTACGGAGTGAGAGGGATTAAGACATAAGGAAGAATAAGAATAAGAATTGGCTTTTCTACCCCGCTTTTCTCACCCATTTAAGGGGACTCAAAGTGGCTGACAAACCTTGTGTTCTTCTCCCCACAGCAGAACAGCCTGTGAGGCGGATGGGGCTGTGAGAGTTCAGATGAGTGCTGTGACTAGCCCAAGGTCACCCAGCTGGCATGTTCATGAACTAAATTTTGCCACCAGATTGTTGAACCAAGCTTTCATTCATACCTATCTCCACTTTACCCATTATACCCACCGGCACCTTATGGCCTGTGCTGCTCTCCTTTCAGTTGATTTAGTGCTTTCTAGGCTCCCAGCCATTACACACTCCTGCAAGATCTTCCTTCACAGATCTCATCTTGAGAGACTGCCTGAAGATTCTAGGATCGGAGAGCAGCAAAGGCAATAAGTCATAGTTGATCTGCTTTTCAGCTGGGCCTTTTGACTTACCTTGAGAAGAGTTTGGAGGGAGGGTTTGAAAACCCCAAGCACAGTTTCCCTCACTTCCTGCTATCAAGTTGATTTCTTCCTTTGTTTCCCTCTTTGCTTTTAGATCTGCAGAGCCAATGAAAAATTTAACCAGCTTGTCCACTTCCTTCGTCAGCGTAAGACAGAAAAACACCTTGTCTTTTTCAGGTAATGCGGAACATCTAATGTGACCATGAGACACCACCTGTCCGTTGCTGGCCAATCGCATTATATTAAAACATCTGCGTCCTGGTCTAGTGACTCATTTGATGAGTTAGGACCCAGAAGGACAGAGTTTAAGCCCTCTGCTTGACCATAAAGTTTCAGAGAGTGACCTTGGACTTAGTCACTTCAAATCAACCTAACTCATCTTGTAGTGCTGTGAGTGCAGAATGAGATGGAGAATTAGGCCTGTGACCTTAAACTCCTTGAAATAAAAGGTAGATCTGAAATTCGCTACCGAACCCAATTCAAGGTGTTAACCTTGATTCACAAGGCCCTAAACGACTTGGACCCCCAAATATCTAAAGGAACCTGCCTGTGCCTTAAGATCTGGAAGGGAGGCCCTCCTGGTTGTCCCAGAAGCGAAACGGGTGGGCACCCGGGAGAGGGCCTTCTCAGTGATGGCCCCCAAGCTATGGAATAGTCTCCCCCTTGAGGTGCATCAGGAGGGTGGTGAAGACACACCTCTTTGCTCTGGCCTTCAGTTAAATGGGGACACATTCTTCCTTCCCACTGGCAAACTGAGTTGTCCTGCAAAAAGAAATTAATTTCATTTCCCCCTCCCCACACACACTAACCCAAAGGTGGTACAGAGCTGTTTAAGAGAAAAAACGCTTGCTACCTGGGATCTGAACCAGTAAAGAACATGGAGCTAAGATTCTGTTTTGTTTTTGATGGCTTTATACCTCCAGTACCTGTGCTTGCGTGGAGTATTATGGGAAAGCTTTGGAGAACCTGGTGAAGAACGTGAAAGTAATGTGCATCCACGGGAAAATGAAACACAAGCGGAATAGGATTTTCACGGAATTCCGAAAACTTCCAAGGTGAGAAGCGTTGTGGGATGGACCACGGAAGTTTAAGAGCTAGATGTCTTTTGTGATTGCAGGTGGAGAGAGAGCTGGGTGAGGTTGGCCTAGTCACAGCTCTCCTTCTGCGCTCTCACCTGCCTGGTAGGGTGTTCTCTTGTGGGGACAAGAACAGAAGCTGCGCAGTTTTATTGGCAGAGATACAGAAGTGGTTTGCAGTTGCCCAGTTCCAAGGAGAGACTGAGGATCAAACTGGCAACCCTCTGCTTTCCAGACAGATTGCTCTACCACTGCGCAGTTTTCATGGCAGAGGCTGGGGATTGAACTGGTTTCCAGGCTGCTTGCTGTACCACTGAGCTATAGCTTTTCCCAAAATAACAGAGCACAAACCAGTGTAAGGGCTAGGAAGGCGAGGACAAGTTAGCTGGTAACTAATGATCGAGAAAACGCTGGATTGCGTTGCTTTTGCCATCCTGTCTTCTAAAGATTCTACACACTCCTTTGATTTCCTAGTGGCATTCTGGTCTGCACTGACGTCATGGCCCGGGGCATTGACATTCCGGAAGTGAACTGGGTCCTGCAGTACGACCCTCCAAGCAACGCAAGGTATTGTGTTCTCTTCTGCTAGAAATAACAATGAACTGTCCACTCCCTTTTGGGGTTGAAACTGCCAGTCACTCAAGAAGAGAGATTGGTGGCAGCTGTCCAGGGTCCTGGATGAAAATCTTCTTCAGCCACACTGAAAATAATGGAGAACATTCTTCATTGGGAACCACCAAACCTGCTAATCAGCCACAAAGGGGATCATAGGAACCTAAGAGAGGCCCTGCTGGATCAGGCCACAGCCAATCTAGCCCAGCATCCTGTTCCACACAGTGGCCCAATTGCTCATGGGCGTCTCAAGCAGGGACAAGGGCGAATCTTCTCCTGCTCTCAGATCCCAGCAAATGGCCTTAGAGGCCTCCTGCTTGTCCCCCCAGCCTGAAAGATGGACTTAGGCATCCATTCTAGTAGCCATTGATACATCTGTCATCCATGAATTTGTCTAACCCTTCCTTAAAGCTATCTAGGCTGGTAGTTCTTACCGCCTCTTCTGGCAGTAAATTCCATAGACCGATGACACTCTGGGTGAAGAAATCCTTCCCCTTGTCTGATCTGACTCTCCTTCCCATCAGCTTCATAGATGCCCCCTGGTTCTAGTTTTCTGTGATAGAGAAATTTTCTCTATCCATCTTTTCTATACCCTGCATGATTTTATATCCTTCAATCAGCCCCCCCCCACAATCTTCTCCCCACAACAGAGTAGGTAGGTAGGGCTGTGAGAGCTCAGAAGAGGTGTGACTGGCCCAAGGTCACCCAGCTGGCTTCATGGGGGAGGGTGGAATCGAACCTGGTATTCCCAGATAAGAGTCTGGCTCCCTAACCACTAGACCAAACTGGCTAGAAGTCACTATCTGCATGTCGGTTTCCAAATGGGTTATCATACCTATGCCTGAGCTTATATGTTAGGAAGGGAAGATGGCAAATAAGTAAAAATATTTAACGTGACTTCTCACTTACGTTTCAGTGCCTTTGTGCATCGCTGTGGGCGCACAGCCCGCATTGGGCACATGGGCAGTGCCCTCGTCTTCTTGCTTCCCATGGAGGAGACTTACGTGAATTTTCTCGCCATTAACCAGAAAGTAAGTAGCTTCGTCTCTTTCCTGGAAGGGGAAGAAGGGGAAGGTTTCCTGGCTCTTTATCAGGAATGAAGCGGTCAGACAGTCCTGGAGTGCAAGAGAAAATGAAAGGAGCCACTTTGGTCTTGGAGTGCTGGACTCATAATGTAGCAGTCGCTGGGTTCCCACTCTCCTCCATGAAGCCAGCTGGGTGACCTTGGGCTAGTCACAGCTCTTTCTGAGCCCTCACAGTCCCACCTGCCTCACAGGATGTCTGTTCGTGGGGAGAAGAACATAAGAGGAGCCCTGCTGGATCAGGCCACAGCCCATCTAATCCAGCATCCTGTCCCACCCAGTGGCCCACCAAGAGCTTCTGGGCATCTCACCTGCTCCCGAAACCCTGCCAATGGCCTTAGTGGTATCCTGTCTCTTCCCCCAACCTGGAGGATGTACCAAGGCATCCATTCTAGGAGCCATTGATACAATAGTCATCCATGAATTTCTCTAACACTTTCTTAAACCTTATCTAGGCTGGTTGCTGCTACCACCTCTTCTGGCATCCAGTCCCATACACCGATGACCCTCTGGGTGAAGAAATCCTTCCCCTTGTCTGATCTGACTCTCCTACCCATCAGCTTCATAGATGTCCCCTGGTTCTAGTGTTGTATGATAGAAAAAAGAAATTTTCTCTAGCCACCTCTTCTATTCCCTGCATGATTTTATATACTTCATTCAGGTCCCCTCCTAAACGCCGTCTCTCCAGACTGAAGAGGCCTAGACGTAGCAGTCTGATTTCGTAAGGGAGGTGTTCCAGCCTCTTAATCATTCTGGTTGCCCTTTTCTTCACCATTTCACAATATCCTTTTTGAGGTGTGGTGACCAGGATTGTACACAGTATTCCAAATGTGTCCTCGCCATAGATTTATAAAGAGGCAAAATGACACTTGCTGACTTGTTTTCTATTCCCTTCCTAATTATTCCTTGAATTAGCTTTTTTTTTGCCACTGCTGACACCTTCATTGAACTGGCCACCAGAACCCCTGACTGTCATTCTTCTTACAGTGCCCTATGCAGGAAATGAAACCCCAGAGCAATGTGGCAGATGTCTTACCTAAGCTGAAATCCTTGAATTTGGCTGACAGAGCTTTCTATGAGAAAGGGATGAAGGCTTTTGTATCATATGTCCAAGCATATGCTAAACACGAATGCAATCTGATCTTCCGGATAAAAGGTAACCTACACCTTTGAGGGCATGCATGACTGTATTAAGTAGCTTTGAAGCTTTCTTTGAAGATGGAAAATTGTGTTTCTAAAGAAGATTTCATTCACTGTTTTCTCTCTTTACCTCTTCAGTTATACATAGGGTCCTATGGTGCCTTTATTTCTGTTTTCTTCTTCTGTCTGGTGCTCTGGCCATGTTATTCTCTTCGTTTTCCTTTTCTCCTCACAATCTAGTTTGGTCTAGTGGTTAGGGAGCCAGTCTCTAATCTGGGAATACTGAGTTTGATTCTGCACTCCTCCACGAAGCCAGCTGGGTGGCCTTGGGCTAGTCAAAGCTCTCTTTCTGAGCTCTCACAGCCTCACCTACCTCACAGGGTGTCTGTTGTGGGGAGAAGAACAGAAAGCTTTGTCAGCCGCTTTGAGTCCCCTTAAATGGGTGAGAAAAGTGGGGCAGAAAAGCCAACTCCTGTTCCTCCTCCTTCAGTCCCTGCAAGGTAGATTAGGGTGAGAAATGGTTAACTGATCCTGAGCTTTCATGGCCAAGGGAAATTTGAATCCTGGCCTTCTAGAGCTGAGCCTGACTCTCTTAGCATTTTGCCCGATGTTCAACTTAGGGTATTTTGTCTTTGCTTTGCCATTTCTGTCTACACATGGCCTGACCCATCCATCCGTTTCTCTCCGTGCTGCCTGCCCTTGTCTCAACAGACCTCGACTTTGCCAGCCTTGCCCAAGGGTTTGCCCTCCTGAAGATGCCAAGGATGCCGGAGCTGAAAGGCAAGTCTTTTTCAGACTTTGTGCCTGTCGAGATTGACACAGACTCCATTGCCTTCAAAGATAAGAACCGAGAGAAACAGAGGCAAAAGCTGCTGGCCCAGAGAACACAGGAGAGTCGGGAGCCGGAGGGAAGGCGGAAGTTCACCAAGAACAAGGCTTGGTCCAAGCAGAAAGCCAAGAAAGACAAGAAGAAGAAAATGACAGCCAAACGGAAAAGAATGGAGGTAAGGGATTCTTACAGTGGTAGGGAGGACCTGCCAGGCCCAGCCAGCAATGCCTGATATGTCGTTGAGAGTTTTCAAAGTTGATTGGGTGGAATCCCCAGGTGAGACTGATGATTGGCCGGATTTCCTAGTACAGGCTGATTGGGCGGAATTCCCAGGGGAGACAGAGGATTGGCTGCATTTTCCAGGAGACCAGGTACAGGCTGAATGGGCTGGTGAGGTTAAGGATAGTTCCAGCGTCTCAGGGTGTGGACACTGGATCGATCCCTCATCTTCGCTTCCTTGAGAGATTTTCCTGGGGAAGCAAAAGTGTGAAATTGCCCCTTGTCCCCAAAATAGTCCTTCGAGGTAGGCTAGACCTAAGGAACAGGAACTAGCCCAAGGTGAGCATTCATGACTGACTGAGGATTTGACTCCTGTATCCTAACTTGGCATTTGTAGCCAGTTTGCTCCATGGGCTTCCTAACGTTGTGAGCCCATCTTCACAAAAGTTACTATAATTTATCACCTTGTAGATTCTTACCTACAGGCTCCCTCGACAAAAAGAAAAGGATGCCGTTGCTTGGGTAGAACCGTGTGTTTGTCTGCGCATTGCTGTACTGTGCTAAAATTCAGTGCGTTGTTTTGTTTTTTTAATTACTCTGGCCGTATAGGGTTCCGATGTGGACAGTGAGGACATGGAAGAGCTGCTGAGTGACACCCGACTCCTGAAAAAGCTGAAGAGGGGCAAGATCACGGAGGAAGAGTTTGAGAAGAAGCTGCTCCGCCCGACGGAGGAGGAAACCCTGACGGAAGAAGTGGGCGATTAGACTGAATCTGTGGCTGAACTGTATGAAATCAAGCAAACAAGTCCCCCAACTGCCCCAAGAAAACCCCCAAACATAAATAACATGACATCTATGAACATCCCATCTTGTTCTTGACTGTTTTTCCGTGTGGAACACAAAACTCGATCTATATGTGCTGCAGAAAAAAGAAACCTTTCCGTCCTTCTCTTGGTTGAGCAATACAGGGGTTGGGTTGTGCCATCCCATGCTCTCAATCAGCAGGAAATGTGCTTTAGGCTTAGATCTTCCCATGCTAAGCCGCGTATCGGACAACGAGACGACTCCAGTGACTCTGGTCGGCAGCCAGATTTTCAGCTTTGTCCTAGTTTATGTCCATCTGTTCAAGATTTCTCCCAAATGTTCGACGCCAGGTGTTCTGGGGCCTTCCTCTTTTCCTGTGATCACCTGGTGGTATCCACATCAGTGCTGTTTTGGGGATTTTCTCATTGCCAGTCCATAGAATGGGGCCTGCAAGTCGCAGTTGTCTTTCGGTGACGATATTATGCAAGCTACGCGGACCGCTTCTTCCCTGGACTTCTTGGCTTGTGATGTGATCGCGATAGCTTATTTTAAAGACTCGTTCAAACTTTGTATGATAACTCAGAACAGGGGAATTAGCCCACCTACTGTGTGCAGCTCACCTGCCCAGACAGTTCGCGGAGATGATCCCAGCTGACCTTCCAGGATAATACAGGAGGGGCTCCCAAGAGGGAAGAGGAAAATGCAGAGAAAGCAAATGTGCCAAAGAGGTTGGAATTCTGCACCACAGAGAAGGCAGGGCACTGTGTTCATTCTCCAGATATGACCAGATGTTTGACCAAGACGGAACCCATTTTACTTTTCAGCCCAGATGGATTGCAGTCAGTTATTTAACCCCTCCGATACGAGAAGTGTGTTCTTTCTTTCTCTCTCACTCCTTTTGTTTTCTTGGCTTTTTTATATTTTTAAAAAGATATTTTGCAGTTTTCCGTTTCCCTTTGCCTCAACCCCAACAGACAGGAATGTGCATGAATATTTGTAACATTCAATATTTGCATGAATGCAGACATTCGGATACAAATCAAATGTTCAGAACATTTGTGAAATTGGGAGGTGGGAAAGCGGCTGCTGTCACATCTGCAACGGATCCAGAGTGCATTCAGCATGGTTTGAGAATGGATTCAAAGTGGATTCAGGGCAGATTTGACACTTCCAGAGCGGATATGTTACAGAATACGCATTGGATATATATGCATTCCTATCAGATATTTGTACTAATTCGCACAAATACATTCGTATCATATAGAATTCTACCACATTCAAAGGGGATCTGTTTGAAAGAATAAAAATTTCCTTACATTCGATTTCATACGAATTGAATGCAAAATTTAAAAACACCCACTTTTGAGTATATCTCTATCAGCAGAGCTGTGAGGCTCTCGTCTGGTCAAGAGTTTCCTTGACTCTAGATCCAGAAGGGGAGGAAAAGGAGACCACACTGTTACCTAGATTGAAATTTGACATATTAGAAGGGGAAGGTCAAAATCCTGACTGCCTGTTTATAGCTCATTTAGTATATAGCTTAGGGCAGGAGTCCGGAACCTTTTTTTTTTGCAGCAGAGACTGGCTTCCTTTTCCAGGGTGGGGCAGTGGTGGTGCCACAGACTGACCAAAAAACCCTTACGGCCCAGCGCCAGTTCGCGGACTGGTGGTTGTTGACTGGTGGCTTAGGGGATGTACCTTGGCTCTTTGTTTAATTTGTCTTTCTTTACCCTAATTTACATGTCATCATTCTAAGAAAGTGAACCATGGCCTAAAATCACAGAGGTGCACAAATGTATTTTTGGCATTCGAATGTCATAAAACCCGATCCGATTTGGATATTTAAGATTCCAATGTCATAAAACCCAATTCGAATCCGTAACATTCAAATCTGTGCATTCGAATGTTAAGATTCATATTTAAAGATACAAATGTTGACAACATTTGTGTCTGTTATATGTATCTGTGCGCATGCTGGAAAAATCTATCTCTTTTAATCCCGTATTTTAAGTGCAAGATAGGGATAATTTTTGGGCAGATTCATATACGACAGATAATGAATCTAAACATGCAAATCATTTGAGTTTGAATGTCAAAATGTATTGGATTCGAAGCAAATATTTGAGTTTTTGAATATTTGTGCCTGTCCCTACCTAGAATTGTTTTTCTAATTATGGATTGCATGCTAAACTTCATGGTCTTGGACACCTGAAAGACAAATACTATTTCCTTTTCTTAACCTTTTTATCTTCAACAGCTGGTGCTGGCTTGCTGACTGTTTTCCTTTTCTTAAATATATCTGGGGTAAATATATTTATTTATTCAACCAATGAGCAGAATAAAATCCTTTATTTTTCATTTTGATAAAATCACTCATCTCTTATCGCTTCCTTCAGCTTAACTGTATGACATTGATTAAGTGTGGAACAGTTTTCATTAGAAATCTTTCAAAATATTCTTTTCTTAAGACAAAGCCTTGAGTCAGTATCTGATCAGACGACCTGTTGCTCGCTGTTTCTTTTGCTTACGGCATCCTCTAATCTGGAGATCTTCTCTTCAAACGTTTGCACTGTGGAACAAGGAGAAAATACATGTTGGTCCAAGAGAACAAAACATTTACAGAATCGGACTGTACAATACATGGGGCGCAAGAAATATTACAGAGCATCCAGCCCCATTCCCGGCTTACGTGTTCGGTTGACGAAAGCTTCCACACTTCGTACAGTAGACAACAGTTCTCTGATCAGTGGGTCAGCCTTGCTAGAAATGGAAGGGCAAGGAAAATTTGGGTCTTCCACTGAAAGAGAGAGGATGATATTTAATAGGGACAAATGCAGAGTCCTACATCTTGGTAAGAAAAATGAATACAGAATGGAAGGAACTGGGTTGCATAGTAGCAGAAGTGAAAAGGATCTGGGGGTACTGGTGGATCACAGGATGAACATGAGTCAATAGTGTGATGCAGCTGCAGAAAAGGCAAACACCATCCTAGGATGTATCAGGAGGAATATAGAATCTAGATCACAAGAAGTAATTATTGCTCTACCTTGCTCAGACCTCATCTAGAGTACAGTTCTGGGCACCCCAGTTTAAAAAGGACGTGGACAAACTAGAGCAAGTCCAAAGGATGGCTACCAAAATGGTTAGTGGTCTGGAAACCATGTCCTATGAGTTCTCCAGTGTAAATATTTCTATTAAATCTGAACAATGCTAATGCCAGAGGTCTTCAAGCAGAGGCTGGACCTACATCTGCCTGGGATGGCTTACAAAATCCTGCACTGGACTGGATGACCGTAGAGGTCCCTTCCAATTCTGATTCTTCAGTTTTCCAGCCACTAATGGAGGTCTCACTGGTTACCTGGTACTAATGCTGTTGGTACTTGGGCAGATAGGTTGTGCAGTCAGCAAAACTGTGTACTTGTTTATCCAGTCTTGTTTGTACTCTTGTCACAGTGCCAGACTGTCATTAATTGATGAGGGCTCGTGAGAAGCATTTTGGTTAAGAGGATGGAGCGGAGGGCAGAATGTTCCAAATCGGAACGCTTTGTGTCAGAACCGGTTGCTTGGCATGTTCCAGACATGAAGCTAAGCGCCTCTTCACACAGGCCACGCTTTGAGTTCTGCTTTTCTTTTGAACAGGAGCGTTCCAAATGTTCTGATTGCCGCTCCACCATCGGTTTCGTAGCTTTCCCCAGCTTTTTTACCTCTTTTTGTGGGGGCAGCTGGGGGAGATTATTAATAATTGATTTAAAATCCTCTAAATCTCCCATTCCTTTGGGGCTTCGGTCGGTAGATATCGCCCACCATCTCCGACCATTCAACACACTTTTGAGGGATGAGGGTTAGGACAGAGGATTCCCTTTCATCAAAACAGTCAACATTTTCATAGTGCGAGTGCTTCTATTAAAAGATGGAAACGTATGTATAGTAGGGCCGGGCACAAATGCCATCTTTGAATTCGATTTGTAACGAACTGAATATTAAAAAATCCAAATGTAACTGAATAACAAAAAAAGAACGTTCAGACGTTCAATTCAATACAAATAAATTCGTATGTATTTGTACTAATAGTTCAGACATTCATATCTGTACCGGTACATACGCATCTTATACGTATCCCGTCTGTATCCCGTTTTTATCCTGTATGGATGCTTACAGGTATGCATGAGATCCGCATGTACCTGTACAGATACGAGTGTCTGAACTATTTGTACGAATAACTCGAGATGATTATTATTATAGTTTATTTATAAAGCGCTGTTCATGTACTCAGCGCTGTACACGAAATAACATTAATAAAAAAGTATAAAACCTGCCAGTGGCGTACAATCTAATCGAGATATTTGTATTCTTTCAAATTCGGAAGTCCAAATTTGTGCGAATAACTAATATTTGGAATATTTGTGCACATCCTCAGTGTAAAGTATTTCTATTAAATCTGAACAGTGCTAATGCATTTCATTTCTCCGTCCTTACCTTCTACTGGGTCTTCCTCTGTCGGAGTTTCACCAACGTCAATAGTAAAATCTATTGTCTTAGAAGAAACGGGGTCAGAGTTTTCAAAGCAAAATTTGTAATTCCCATGTTCTGGAGCAACAAAGCTAAAATTCCCAGCAGGCATTTCTTTTACGTGGTAGAAGTCTTTCAAATCCAGTCCGGTTATCTGAACATAAGAAAGAAGAGAGCCGCATAACTCTCGAGTCACTGTTTATTTCTATATCTGCATGAATCACTGCTCGGGTCTTCCTTTTAGGAATATGCACTAATGTTCTGAACATTTGAAGTTCGATCAAACTCAAGCAAATGTGGACATTCGAATTCAAATGGAATGTCTTCACATTCGAATTTAAACATACCGATTTGAAACATTCAAAAGTACAGATATGTATGTATTACATAAGTATCTGTGCAAATCCGATACGTATCTGCAGGCATTTGTGCTTAAAATACGGGATGAAAATGGGATGCCTACGCAATGTGTACAGATACGTATGACATATGAACGGTGTCGACATTCGTATCTTCAGATTCAAATCTAAAATTCAAACGAATAGGTTCAAATGTATTCAGTTCCAACTGGATATTGTTGCTTTCAGGTTCTAAACATTCTAATGGAATTGAATGTTTTCACATTCTTCCTTTTGGGCCCCAAAGGGGAAAGGAAACTGTTAGAACAAATGGCCTCCTGGAAAATGTGTTTTTCTGCTCTCCGGTATGTCCCTGTGGTTAGAGTGCTGGACTCATATGTCATAGTCACTGGGTTTGATTCTGCACTCCTCCATGAAGCTATCTGAGTGACCTTAGGCTAGTCCCAGCTCTCTTTCTGTGCTCCCACAGCCTCACTGACCTCACAGGGTGTTCTGTTGTGGGGAGAAGAACAGAAGGTTTGTCAGCCACTTTTGAGTCCCCTTAAATGGGCGAGAAAAGCGGAGTGTAAAAGCCAACATTTCTTCTTCCACACTTTTCTTGCTCTGTGGACTCTCCCCAAAGGCTTCTCCATAAACTTAGCAGTCATGGAATAAAAGGCCTAGCATTATAGATAAGCAAAAGGAATATGCAGGTCCTGGAGTCAGAACAAGTTCAAACGAGGAGAACAGAAGGTTTATCAGCCGCTTTGAGCTACCTTTGTCAGCCACTCCGAGCTACGCATAGTCCTGAATTTTCTTTGTTTGAAACTGTCTAAGCTGGTGGCCAACACTGCATCTCACAATGGCAAATTCAAAAGCTGTGTTTAAAAAAACAAAACAAAATCCGCTGTGATTCTTCCAGGACTTAGCTTCACTGGGTGAACCTTGGATCTAGCGTTTTGGAAAAGAGAGAAAAATCTCTCCCTATCCATTCTGTCCACACCATGCGTAATTTTTATAGACCTCTCATCATTTTTCTAGAATGAAAAAAAAGCTCAAATCTTGCAGTCTTTCTTCATAGGAAAAGTCCTTTAGCCCCGTGGTCATTCGATTCTTCTCCCCAAAACAGACACCCTGTGAGGTGGGCGGGGCTGTGAGAGCTCAGAAGAGAGCTGTGACTCGCCCAAGGACACCCAGCTGGCTTCATGGAGGAGGAAGAAGAAGAAGAATAGAGCTGGCTTTTCTACCCCACCTTTCCCACCCATTTAAGGGGACTCAAAGCAGCCGAGAAAACTTCCGTTCTTCTCCCCAGAACAGACACCCTGCAAGGTGGGTGGGGCTGTGAGAGCTCAGAAGAGAGCAGTGACTAGCCCAAGGCCACCCAGCTGGCTTCATGGAGGAGTGTGGAATCAAACCCGGTATTCCCAGATAAGAGTCCAGTTCCCTAACCGCTAGACCAAACTGGCTCACTGTTTTTATTCTTCATGTTTTGTATCCTTCTTTGGGATTATATTCTAATGGGAAGCGGCGTATAAATATTTCAAATTAGCCACAAACATACGTGCAACTGTTTCAACCGCAGACTTGTTCGGTGCCCTCTCTGGCCACCCTCGGTCTCCCCTTCCTCCCCTGTTTCACTCACCTTAACAGAAACGCGATTGGCGTTCCCTGTCATCACCTTGAAGGAGAAATCAACAGGGGTCCCTGCTGGGATCCCCTCTTCAAAGCAGTGAGTAGTACGACCACTGTTAAGTCGGACGGACTTACTCATCACCAGGGGGAACATTGCAAGCAACAGCACCACTCTGATCCCTAATGAAGACATGGGGAAGTCAGAGGGAGATCCCAGAAGAAGGCTATGGAAGGCGGCACAGCCGTGGGCTGCAAGGGAAATAAAGAATCTGTCCAGATTGCCTGCAAGTCCGCAAAGCGGTTAGGCTTAATAAGTTGCCAAAAAGTCAATATTGACTTGTTGGATACTTTTAAAAAAAATTTAATGGAGCTTTTGGGTGTTTTTCCACCGCAGCCCTTAGATCCACATCTAAGAAGATCCAGATCTAAGGAATGAGTACATTCCTTAATCCGGATCTAGTAGATCTGGATTAAGGGAAGCACCCTGCTGTGGAAACACCTTTGCACCCATCTGGGGAATCCGGATTGAGCCCCAAGGGTGTCTCTGGGGACGGGGACGGGGGGGAGGGGGTGATCTCCAAAATCCCAGCTTCGGAGTGATTTCGGAGTCATATTCGAAATGACTCTGAAGTCCCTCCAAAGAGATTGTCATGGACTTCGGAGAGGCTCTGAAGCTGTCAGCGTGGTCCATGTGCTATTAGCGCAGACCACGCGGACTCCCCTCCGAAGAGATCAGTGCAGACTTCGGAGGTGCTCCGAAGGGACTCTGGAGCGGCTTAGACGTCTCTGCCCAATCTCTTCGGAGGGACTTTGGAATGATTTCAAAATCACTCCGAAATCACTCTGAAGCTGGGACTTTGGGGCTCCCTCCCATGGGTGCATCCCCTCCCCCTAGCCTCCTCTAGACCCCATTGCCTGTTTCCTGTGGAAACAGGCTCCCTTTAATCTGGATTTTCTGGCAGAAGACCCCATTGTAGACCCCCAAGTATCCAACATCCATTTTGCTGCAATGTTCCAACCACGTCCTACGGTAGCCAAGCCAGTTCCCAGCAACTGAGAATAAACATAGGTTTTCAGTACCCTTATAATTATATATATTTGCAGGGGTACAATTAAAAAGAGATTATTTAGCCTTCTAAAATGGCAGTAGGTCTGTGGGTTGAAATCAGGTTGAAGGCGAAATTTATCTCCTTTTTTAGAACGGTAGTTTTTGGTTGTCTGCCCGGATGTACCCTGTCTCATCCGGATTACCCTACCTTCCTTGGTTTCATTGCATAGCTTTCCTATGTACAAACTCGTCAGGTTACGGGGTGCGGGTGCCAGGTGGAATTCAGCCCTCTAAAATGACTGTGGTGTTTTGGTGAGGGCAATGGGTTGAAAACAGACCAAAGGAGAAATGCTGCTATTTTCTAATCATTAATAGATGGGACAAAGAGTGGAGGCAGATAAGGGTCTGTTTTTGTACGCTTGGTTTGGAAAGCACATGGCATTTTGGATCCAGATGGACTCTGGCTCCAGACGCCCCTTGTGTATTTACTGCGCTGCTTTTGGTGGCCAGGAAGAGGAATCCAAGTTAGGGAGGTGCACAAATGGGGTTTTTTGGAGTTCGATTTGTAGCAAATCGAATGTTAGAAAATTTGTATTAGTTCGAATAGCTCCCCTTCGAATGTGATAGGATTCTATTCGATACGAACGCATACATATCGGATACATATCCTATACCAATGTATACGTACCAGATACAATTCCGATACGAACACATATATATCTGATACGCATCCTCAGTTTAACAAATGTCTAAACCATTTGTATGAATGTTTTGAAACATTCGTATTCCTACGGATGTTAATGTATAAATCTCATAACGTTTGATTTGTGTACTAATTCATACAAATTCGTATGAATAATGAACGTTACTGATATTCGTGCCCGTAACTAATCCAAATGCAGGCAGAGCTCCATGACATTCCCATTGCTGTGTGAATGATCCATAATTTGTCCTAAGATATGGGCGCTTGCGTGCTGAACCAGAGCAAGCAGCTTGTTAGTACTCTACTAATCTGATCCGGAACCATCCCAAGGGCTCTTTGTCCCAGATTAGCAATGGAGCTGTTTAAAGAGGTCTATAAATGTTCCACTGCCGCCTGTTCCAGTCCAAGGGTTAGAAATTCCGCATCAAGTTCCAAACAGCTTCCGAGGTGAGGTTGTGGCCGCGCGTCGCTACGACAAACGTGGCTGCTTCCCTCCTCGATTGCCCAAAGGATCAACTGGTTCAAGAGTGAATGAGGCCCCGGTCACACCTTTAGTTTAAGACGACTTCAGGTCATCTTCTGGTCGCGTTATTCACGTTATTTTTATTCCATTCATTTTCCAAGCTGGCTTATCCCCGTCAGATCGTTTTAACCGGAGTCCTCTTTTCCAGAGGACTCGGCCCATCCTGGCATTCCAGGCCATTTTCTTTGGTGTGTGTGGGGGGGACAAGCTAAAGGAGGCTGAACCTTGCTGTGGTGGGTGGGTCCAGTCTTTCCTTTTGTCCAGTGTCTAGGGGAGGGTGGCACGTTTGGAGTTCGTGGGGTACCTTCCCCTCTCCTCCGTTTATGGGTACGATACCTTCTGGTATAGGGCGGGATAGAAATACAAATAAATAAATAAAATCTAGGTGTGGACAGAACTGGTCACCTCGTCTAGCTGTGACCAGGGCCTGAATTAGTTTATTATAGTCACAAAGCAGGGGTCTAGTCCATTCTGAAGTTGCTATGATACAGTGGAGTCCCACCCCACCCCAATTCTTGCACCCACAGTCCCCCTCCCTTTACTATGCAGGGTGGCTCCAGCCTTTGTCAAACATATCCTTACGGACCTCCCCTGTTTCACCTGAAGGAAAGTGGAAGAGCAACCCAAAAGGTTTTAATGCAAAACTACAAGCAATTTGCAATGAAAGAGGAAACACTCATATTTGAATGTGGATTTTGTAGAGGTTTTATGATCTACGCAGACACTCTGGGGGAATCACAGTGGGTCATTAGTATTTGTTTGTTTGTTTGAATTTTTATCCCACTCAATATCCAAAGGTCTTTTTTGGGAGAAGAGCTTTTAAAAAGGATGAGAACTGGTGTCTGCTTCCAGAAGTGTAGGATAAGATCTTCCATTGCACTCTTAACGTGGTATTTTTTTCTCTAATTCATCGATGCGTTCCTCAAAATAGGTAACTGCGAATGCAGAAGAAGATGCACATGAAACAGGTGGATCAGCATCACATTCCTCCCTCCATTGGTACCCAGGTAGCTATTCCATTGCCTTGGCTTCAGGAGAGGGGTAGATAGACGCTCTGGAGCCTTTCTGTTGGCCGTTCCTCTAAGGTCTTTCTATCCTCCTCCCTCCCATTCCACTTTTCCTTATGTGTCGTATCTTTTTAGATTGTAACTGTGAAGGAGGGGATCTTATCTTATATAATGCATAATATAACATTGTATATTATGCATTATACTATATATTTTATACATTATATAATGTCTTTAAGGTCAGGAGGGGAAAATGAACACATGGAATCAACAAATGGATGAGTGTGCTAGGAAAATGAGAGAGAAACCTCAGAGGAGCCCTGCTGGATCAGGCCACAGCCCATCTGGTCCATAAGAACCTCAGAGGAGCCCTGCTGGATCAGGCCACAGCCCATCTGGTCCATAAGAACCTCAGAGGAGCCCTGCTGGATCAGGCCACAGCCCATCTGGTCCATAAGAACCTCAGAGGAGCCCTGCTGGATCAGGCCACAGCCCATCTGGTCCATAAGAACCTCAGAGGAGGTCCATAAGAACCTCAGAGGAGCCCTGCTGGATCAGGCCACAGCCCATCTGGTCCATAAGAACCTCAGAGGAGCCCTGCTGGATCAGGCCACAGCCCATCTGGTCCATAAGAACCTCAGAGGAGCCCTGCTGGATCAGGCCACAGCCCATCTGGTCCATAAGAACCTCAGAGGAGCCCTGCTGGATCAGGCCACAGCCTATCTAGTCCAGCATCTGGCCGCACACTGTGGTCCACCAACTGCTTCTAGTCACCTCAAGCAGAAGACAAAGGCAAAACCTTCACCAAGGAAGGTAAAAGATTTACCTGTTTGGTTGATGGAAGACTTCAAATTCCGCAAAGCAGCTATGGCTTCCCGAATTCCATCTTCCCTTTCACTGGCATCGAAGAAGTCTTCCCCTGAAACACAATGTGCGAGTTTGGTGGGATTATTTAAACTTCCTCGATTGAAGCGAAAAGGTACGACAGGATCCCATGTCATCTGTCAACCAAGAGACCCTTCGTCCTCATCTTAGTCACTGGCTGGGCAGCTCCAACACCATCTTGGTCTAGTGGTTAGGGAGCCGGACTCTTATCTGGGAATTCTGGATTCGATTCCGCCCTCCCCCATGAAGCCAGCTGGGTGACCTTGGGCTAGTCACAGCTCTCTTCTGAGTTCTCACAATCCCGCCCACCTCACAAGGTGTCTGTTGTGGGGAGAAGAATAGAAGGTTTGTCAGCCACTTTGAGTCCCCTTAAGTGAGTGAGAAAGCGGGGTAGAAAAGCCAACTCTTCTTCTTCTATATTCCATTGGGTTAGCCCTTTGGACAAATTCCTTTTATCAGGCACTGTTTTGTTAGATCTGAATAAAAGTATTCACAGTGAAAGGGAGCAAACATACACCTCACTGCAGACTCGATCGATCTCGCGTTTACCGGATCTGGCTTCTCACCTTCTGGATGCTGTGCTGTGCCAATGTCAATTGTATAGACCACTGTCTTTGGCAGTCTTGCGAATTCATTTCTAAAGCAAAACATATAATAGCCGTCTTCTTCAGCAACAAAGCTGAATCTGCCGTAGCGTTTTTGTTCCACAGAATAGAGCACTTTTGAGCTAGGGCTTCGTATCTAGAAGCAAAAAAGGAAGGAAGGGGGCAATTCTGTTGAAGCGTGTTTGGACTTGTGTTTGCACGTGGCCCCTGTTAAGGCCGCGTTTCCACCGGCCATCTGGTCCGGCCCGTATATGGCTCGAGGGCCCATCATCCCAATACTTCAGACAGGATTCCCCATTTCTGCAGACTAAATGTCCAAAAATCCGGGGAATCATTAACAGGACTCACTGTGGGATCCTGTAAAAATCCAAATATTTATGCAATGGGAACACCGCCACGCTGATCTCCTCCACCTCCACCCACCATTTACCGCCCCCTGACCCATTCTGCCATCGCCCCTGGCCATTTGCCTACCCCACCCCGCCCATTCCAAAATCTGTCGGTCTTTCGCCCCTTCCCCAGTCTTTCTTCTACCACTGTCTCCCTCCACCCCATTTCTCCATCTGTCTTCCAATTGCTTAAACACCTGCTCTTCCCCCTTTGAATCTCAGCTAAAAGCAGGCAACCTCAGAATCCAATGTTTTAGCCAACACTTAGCCTGGGGTCATACCTTACTTTTCATGTGAATGGGGGTCAGACAGGAAAACAGGAAAAACCCATTTTCGTTTTTTCTGTGAACTTTCCTTCCCTGAGCAAATTTGGTCTCGTGGTTAAGTAGCTGGTCTCTTATATGGGAATACTGGGTTTGATCACGCCCTCCTCCATGAAGCCAGCAGGGTGACCTTGGGCTAGTCTCAGCTCTCTCCTGAGCTCTCACAGCCCCACCCACTTCACAGGGTGTTTGTTTTGGGGAGAAAAACAGAAGGTTTGTCAGCTGATTTGAGCCCACTTGAAAGGGTGAGAAAAGCAGGGCAGAAAAGCCAACTCCTTCCTCCTCCTCTTCTTCCTCCATGAAGCCAGCTGGGTGACCTTGGGCTAGTCTCAGCTCTCATCTGAGCTCTCACAGCTCCACCTACCCCACAGGGTGTTTGTTGTGGGGAGAGGAACAGAAGGTTTGTCAGCTGATTTGAGCCCCCTTGAAAGGGTGAGAAAAGCAGGGCAGAAAAGCCAACTCCTTCCTCCTCCTCTTCTTCCTCCATGAAGCCAGCTGGGTGACCTTGGGCTAGTCTCAGCTCTCATCTGAGCTCTCACAGCCCCACCCACTTCACAGGGTGTTTGTTTTGGGGAGAAGAACAGAAGGTTTGTCAGCTGATTTGAGCCCACTTGAAAGGGTGGGAAAAGCAGGACAGAAAAGCCAACCCCTTCCTCCTCCTCTTCTTCCTCCATGAAGCCAGCTGGGTGACCTTGGGCTAGTCTCAGCTGTCTTCTGAGCTCTCACAGCTCCACCTACCCCTCAGGGTGTTTGTTGTGGGGAGAAGAACAGAAGGTTTGTCAGCTGATTCGAGCCCCCTTGAAAGGGTGAGAAAAGCGGGGTCGAAAAGCCAACTCTTCTTCTTTATCCGCTCAGCGGATTAACCCAGCGCTGCGTCCATTTCTGCTCCAAGAAACGGAGTCAAACCTAGGGCTGCAGGGGAAGAGATCTGACCCACGGCAGAGCAAGGGCTCTTTGGTCACCACAGCCCCTCTGTTCCTCTAAAGCTAGCTGCTAGGATTGGCTAGAACTGCCCTCCCCCCCTGCAAGTCAGGTTACCCCCAATAACTCTGGTGGCTGCATTAGAAGCTTTGTCTAAATGAGAAAGTTGAATCAGCCAGCAAATGTTGCTGAACATCACCAACAAAGAGAGGTTATAGAGCTTGGAAATGAATGCAGATTTTAGCAGAAATAATGCTATTAAAAAGCTTCCTTATATATTCATGGATCTGTTACAGCTTTGGTTTTGGAACAGTTTCACGGAAGGCAACTGCCCAGAGGGGGTCCCTCAAGGAGATGGCAATGGCAAACTACTTCTGTATGCTTGCTTGCATGCATATGCCCGTGATAATCTACAGGGAGTCAAAGTTTCACTGCCTTCCTATCCTATTTACAGTATTAGATTCCAGAAATCCCTTTCATGACGCCTCTATCACAGGCTGAGTGGCAGCTTTTGCAGTCTTTGTTTTTTTTCCTTCGCTTTCTGTCTTTCCTTCCCTCCCAAAATTGAATTACCTTTGTGCTGACATGCTGGAGTAAACCCTTGGTCACCTGAAAGCTAAACCTCACTGTGACGCCAGGCGTTACTCGCTTCGCAATGTAGTTATCATTCTTCGTGAGGACAATCCTTTCCCCTGGCGCCGGCGCAAACAGGCAGAGCAGCAGCGCAAATGTCTTCCATATTGGTGCCATGGCAGGTAGCAAAGGTGGCAAGCTGATGGTTTAGGAAGCGAGAAAGACCAAGGCGTTGTGTTGCTCTGCTGGGAAAGCCGACTGAAATTGCCCAGAAAAGCCCCGTGCTGCCCACATTCCGGTTAATCAGTTGTTAAAATGTCAATATTTGCTTCCCAGGGTTCAAGTGAATTTTTTTCAACCTTTCCTAGGAAAATCACTGCTGATTTTAGTCTCTCCCCTGCCCTTATCCTCAACTGGTGGGCCAACTGTGTGAGACAAGGGGTGTTTAGTGCTAAGGACCCATTAAGGGTCCTTAATGGGTACTCTAGTGCTAGTGGGAAAAAACCCTAGCACTAGAGTACCCATTAAGGACCCATTAAGTGGAAAGACACCCAAGATGTTGGACTAGATGGGCTGTGGCTGGACCCAGGAGGGATCCTCTCATGTTCTTACTGTTCTCTCCTGCTGTGGGACCTTTGGGTGACAGGTGAGACATACACATTTTAAAAAATAAATACGGGCCACTTATTTGGTAGGGCCAATGCCCACTGCCTAGAGTTAGGTTTCCCCCTTCTCACCTGGCTGCCTTTCATCGTCTCTTTTTTTAAGATTGTAAACCTCACTGTGACGCCAGATGTCATTCTCTTCTCAGGACAGTTGACATTTGTAGTGAGGGCGATCCTTTCCCCTGACGCTGGAGCAAACAGGCAGAGCAGCGGCAGAAATACCTTCCATACTGGTGCCAAGGCAGGTAAGCGAGAAAGAGCAAGCTGACGGAAGTTGCCCCCAAAAGCCCCATTCAGCCCACATTCTGTTCAATCAGTTGTTAAAACGCCTATATTTACTTCCCAGGTTTCGAGTGAATTTATTAAACCTTTCCTTGGAAAATCACTGCTGGTTTTGGTCTCTCCCCTGCCCTTATTTGTCTTTCTCTTCAGAAGTATTCCCATCCGATAACTATCAGAGTTGTGACATGTGAGAAGGCGTTTTCTGCGGTGGCCCCTGGCTCTGGAACAGCTTCCCTATGGAGGTTCTCAAGGGTCAGTGTTATATAGTTTTTGGCACATGGTAAGATGTATTTCTTCACTCAGGCATTTAATGTATGGCTTCTTCTGAATTACTGCCCTGCTAGGGAGGGAAGATGGGTCATACTATGTTTTCGGATTTATGAATTTAATATAATGAAGTATATAAAACCAAGCGCAGTGTGAAAAAGGTGGATAGATAAATATTTTCTCTGTTGCCAAATAACAGAACCTCTGTGTGGGTGTATTGATTTTTAAAGTTGATTGGCAGGAGAGTTAAGTACAATGAGGGGAAATATTTTTTCACCCAGAGGGGAACGGAATTAGAAAACAAGTTGACATTAACCAGCCGGGAAAGCTTTAAGAAAAGGTTAGACAAGTTCATGTAGGACAGGTGGATCACTGACTACTAGAATGGATATCCAGGTACTGCCAAAAGGTAGGACAGACAGACAGACAGACAGGATGCCTCTCAAGACCATTTGCAGGGAGTCGAGAGCAGGTGAAGGTTCTGCCATCATCTTCTGCTTGAGATGTCCAGAAGCATCTGGTGGGCCACTGTGTGTGAAAACATGTTGGACTAGATGGGCTGTGGCCTGGTCCAGCAGGGCTTCTCCTTTGCTCTTACCTAGAAGGGATGCCTAGACACCATCTCCAGGTCGGAAGGAAAGGCAGGAGGACCCCAAAGGCCATTTGCAGGGATTCGAGAGCAGGTGAAGTTTTTGCCTTCATCTTCTGCTTGAGATACCCAGAAGCCATTGGTGGGCCACTGTGTGAGACAAGAGGTTGGACTAGATGGGCCGCGGACTGGTCCACCAGAGCTTGTCTTGTGTTCTAATTTCTGCATCCTGTTCTGGGACCTTTGGGCGAATGGTGGAACATACATATTAAAAATAAATAAATCCAGGAAGCGTGTTCAGTAGGACCTTGGCCCCTGCCTCCAGTTAGGTTTCGCTCTTCCTTCCTAGATCCCTTTCGTCATCCGTCCCTTTTTTTTAAAGACTGTAAGCCTGAGGGCACAGTCTTGACTAACAGGATATATTTTAAGCCACCCAAGTCTTCTTAGCCTTAAAGATGGAGTAAAAATACCTTCCCTTTGTCACTGCAAGGGATCAAACTGGGGGGTCTTTTGCATGCACAGAGGATAATTTGCCTCTGAGTTCCGTCTATCTCTTTGCCCCAATGGGATTTTGGTATGATCCATTCCAGAACACCCGTGTCCACCAAAGACGTTTGTCTGCAATCCCTGAACAGCAATCTCCCTTCCCTGTTACGACCAGCGTTTGTCTTTTGGACAGGCACCGGGAGAAACGACATCACCCTGGACGTGGGCCGCTTACAAGTAGAGTTTAATCAGTTCATCGCTAACGGCGGAAGGGGTGAGGACCCCAAGATCCGTAAAGAGGAGAGTGATCAGGGACGGAGACGTGTAGTCCACCCAGGGATGCTCCTCTTCGAGGGCTCTGCGTTCCTTCAGGGTATCAGCCTTATACTGAGGAAGAAATTAGCAGAGAGAGAAGTCAGCATTTCTTGTAAAAGGCGCAATTCCCCCTCCCCCATGCTGGCCTGAGCGCATGATGCGGGAGCACTGAGCCTGGTCACATTTGGCTTTATTTTGGAACAGATGCTGAGAACAGGACCCGGATGTCCACATGCCACTCAGCAGGCCCCGAGTGAGGTCTGCCAGAGGCTACATCAGCATGCGGACTACAGACCCTGAACCTGAGATCCAATCCAGAATATGGCCAAGTATGGACAGACAACCAGTGGCTACACAGGAAGACCATCTCAGTGACTGTACCTAGCTGGATATGTTTCACGAATGTGTGTATCGAATAGAATCCTATCACATTTGAAGGGGATCTATTCAAACGAATACTACTGATACGAATCAAATGCAAATAACCCCTTTCATGTACCTCCCTATTGACAAACTATATAACAGAACTAAATGATTCAATATGGACATTTGATTGTGGTAGATATGTTGCCAGTGCAATTTTAGGTGTTCTTTCCATCAGAAACTGGTATTTGTCCTATACTCCTTGAAACTTTCTGAGTTTTCTTTACGTTGCTTTCATTTCAGAATTTAGACTTGCTATGTTTGTCAGATAGCCAAGACGGCCTTTATTTGGTTCAAGGATTGTGTGGCGGGAAACACACCAAACTAGTAAGTATATTTACCTTAAATTTATCTGGGACGTCCTGTTGGTTCAGGGGAAAGAGTCGGACAAATTTGAAACTCTCTGCAACCACGTAGAAGGGCTTGTTTTGAGCTTTGGCACACACGGCGACCTGGTTGGTTCCTATCTGAAAGTGGCCATGCGGAAGGAGAAACGAACGTTCAAAGTAACAGCAAACCAAACATCTTCCATCTAGCAGCTGAAGGAGCTCTAGACCAGAGGTGTCAAACTCAATTTTGCAGAGGGCCGGATTCAAATAAAAAAAGTACTGTCAGGGCCAGGGGGCATGGCTGGGGGCGTGGCTGGGGCACAGAGGAGGGGCTGGGGGTGTGGCTAGGGGTGTGGCTAGGGGCGTGGCTAGGGCACAGAGAATGGGCTGGGGGCGTGGCCAGGGTGTGGCTAGGGCACAGAGGAGGGGCTGGCTGTCCATGGCGGCGCCTGCGCACTCAGGCAGTGGAGGGTCCCGCCGCTCGCTTGCCTCGCCTCGCCTCCTTCGTGCCCAAGGAGGGCGGCGGCGGCAGGCGGTGGCGGCAGCGGGCTGTATTCATACAGCCCGCGGGCCGCATCCGGCCCGCGGGCCGTATCTTTGACATCCCTGCTCTAGACTGTCTCCTCTTTTCCATAAATTTCATGTCCCAGAGACACAGACTGAACAAATCCAGGACCTTCCCCTCCAGATGTTCTCTGTGGCATCTAATAGCAGGTGGTTCCCCCAGTGGGACTGCTCCTGCATCTTAAGACAGAGGCCTTCCAGATGTTCCTCCAGCACCCTCAGCATCGGGAACATCTGGAGGAGGCTCGATTTTGAGAACCACTGCTCTAAGAGAATGACAGGTGGCCTGATAGAAGTATATAGAATCATGCCTGATGTGGAAAAGATGGAAGAAGAAAAAACAGCACGGAGCGCTAGAACCAGGGGGCATCTGTGAAGCTGATGGGTAGGTGAGTCAGATCAGACAAGGGGAAGTATTTTTCCACCCAGAAGGTCATCGGTCTATGGAATTTGCTGCCAGAAGAAGTGGTAACAGGAAACAGCCTAGAAGGCTCTAAGGAAGGGTTAGACACATTTATGGACAACAGATGTATCAATGGCTACTAGAATGGATGCCTAAGTCCATCTTTCAGGCTGGGGAGACAGGCAGAAGGCCTCTCAGGGGATTCAAGAGCAGGTGAGAGTTTTGCCCTTATCTTCTGCTTACGAGAAGCAGGTAAATTTTACCTTGTTAATGATGCCTCCATTTTCTACCACTCCTTCAGCACCGACTATCACCAAATCCACATTCTCCATGATGTAACTGTTGAAAAGAAAAGATAAAAAGTAGTGAAACATCCAAACAAATTGAAGAAAGTATGTTGGGCAAATCTCAAGTGAGATAACCAAGGACACATTCCAAACCAGAACCCCTTTAAGGCTAGGTAATAATCCAGGGATTCACATTCGCTTTACTGAAGGAGTGCAACAAATACTAGACCTTTTTGCTTCTGAAATTTGGGTTTATATAAGCATGGGTGTGTGAAAGTTTAAAACGTGCATGTAGGCTTTCATGGCTGGTCCCAATCTTATCTGCTGCAGTTTGGGGGATGTTACGCTGTATTTGGCTTTTGGAAGAGTCAAAGAGCCCAAAACCTGGTATAAGTAAGATTTAGAACATGTGTTTGGATTATTACAGCATGATGTATGTATGTATGTATGTATGTATGTATGTATGTATGTATGTATGTATGTATGTATGTATGTATGTATGGATGTATGTATGTATGGATGTATGTATGTATGTATGGATGTATGTATGGATGGATGGATGGATGGATGGATGGATGGATGGATGGATGGATGGATGGATGGATGGATGGATGGATGGATGGATGGATGGATGGATGGATGGATGGATGGATGGATGGATGGATGGATGGATGGATGGATGGATGGATGGATGGATGGATGGATGGATGGATGGATGGATGGATGGATGGATGGATGGATGGATGGATGGATGGATGGATGGATGGATGGATGGGGTACAAAATCAGAATAGTTTTGGGATTGCCCATGTAATTTAGGACACCCTTCCCAAAACGTTTCTCCCTACCACCCTTGGCTTGCTCCCACCTCTCAAAAAGTCATGGGAACCTGCCATTTCAAAGAAGGACTCTGCCAGGATCCAGCACCAGCCCTGACCCTACATACCCAACTGCAGCATCAAGGATGATGGTCACAGGAATGCCAAGGCTAGTCAGAGCTTTTGCCATCTTCTGCCTGTAGCAGCAGCAGCCAGAAAGGGGAAAAAAAGTTTTTAAAAACTTTAAAACTTCAACAGGATATCACAGTGTGAATGAGAGGAAAGAAGTATTTTCTAAAAGAATCACGCTTGCTTGCTTGTAAGAGAGATATTAAATATTTTAAAGTCTTTAAAGCGCCTGACTTCCTTTGAATCTGGGGATGATCTCTTAACAGTACTAAGGATGCATTTCTAAATGCACATTCTACTTCATTACTTTACAGTAGTCTCCCATTTAGATCCAGCACACAGATAATAGGGGAAAACAGTGATATTATCTGCACCGCAAATTAAGGAAGAGAATGGGGAAATAACCCCTGGCCACTTGCCCTGCTCGGTCAGGCTGCGATTCGGTGACATAGACGCTGAAACGTTTCTTGGCTCCGGCGGCCGCTTCCAAGACTTTCAGGACTACTTTTGAGTAGGCGTGAGTTAATATTCTCTGGTAAGGCAAAAGACACAGAATCCTTTATGATCCGCTTTATCGATTTCTGTTGCTCCTGCTGAAGACGCTTATTAACTCTACATCTACATCTTTTCTCCTTCTGTTGTGAAATTAATATAGCAGACATGCTGAGGGTTCAATTTCCACACTTAGGGCCTTCCCACACTTGTTGGGCCCCTGTATCCACTGATTTGGTAACCATGGTTTCAGTTAACGATTACCGGATCAGCCCCACCCCTATTGATGCCATAAGGGAAAAGCCCCCAGAACCGGAAGGCCTATTTTGGCCTCCAGAAGTCTCTGGGGGTCCATGGGAGGTGGGCACGAGGTGTCTGGTGGCATCGCATGTCTATTCCGACGCTCTCTGGAGGCTGAAATAGGCCTTCTGGAGGCCAGAAAAGCATTTCCAGTTTTGGGCTTGCATGACCCCAGAACTGGAAGGCCTGTTGCAATTATCCACGGTTTCAGGTAACCACAGTAGGAGCCGGAATGTATCCCCAGTGGATATGGGGTCTAACTGTATAGCTGAATAAAGGCCTGATCTCTGCGTGCTAGTGCAGACTGTAGCAGGCCACGTGTCTGTATTAGCATGTAAACAACAGATCCCTGTCCGAGATATATTCCAGAAAGCGTCTTAGTTCACTAGGAGAGTCACTGCTTCTTGGCCTAGGCTACCTTACAAAGTTGTTGTAATTTAGAAATAGAGGACAGAAAGGGGAGTATATCAATGCAAAATTATACAAAGACCAAGCAGCTTTGAGAGCACAGAAAAGATCTTCAGCAATGAGAGGATGAAAATTTATTTCTGGAAAACACAGAAACTCCCTTATGTCAAAATGGTCTCAATGAAGATAGCAAGGAAGACACGGCACGTTTCTGCCTTGTGAAGACACAAGGAGTTATTTTGTGATCTTCAGCAGTCCATCAAAAGTTGTCCTCTACAATGCCAGGAGACAGAAACCATTGCAAGAGAAGAGACTTTAGACCAAAACATAAAAAGAGCCCTCTGAATGGTTTGAGCCTCTAGAATAGATCATGGGATGAATGCCTCTCTCTTTTGTTGGAGGTAGATAAGTATTTGTTGAGCATCATCTTGTGGTAACCCCATTTTGTATCAAGAAGGGCTAGACTAAATGTTCTCTAGGGTCCCTTTCAATATCCTTCCCAACCGTGAATATTGTTTCTATGTCTGAGCCCAGTTCTGAATTTTGTGTCTGCTTCTAAGCTCAACCCCGAATGTTGCACCTGTATTTGAATTTTCAACTCACTGTCTGTATGTGTGTGCCCAAACCAGCCCCCACAAAACAGTTGCCCCAAGGATTAGACTTACTTACACCACCATCTTTGATAAAGGTGTGGCAAAGTTTGGCAATTTTGTTCCTCGATTGAGAAATCCGCCAGAGGAAGTCTTCCCCCCGCTGAATCATAATCGCTTTACATTTGGAAAAGTCCTGGAAGGAAGAAAAACAGTAGTGAGAGGCAAGGTTGAAAAGTGGGACAAGAGACAGTGTTAGAGAAGATGGAATACACTTTGGGCATCATACTTAGTATTGCATGAGACTCTACAAGCAACAGTATTCAGTATTCAATCACGGAAAAGAATCTTGGTTTGATTTCCAAAATCCTCTCCATTTATACGTAGTTCTCTCTCTTTTCTCCCTGCTATAGCCTGGTAACATTCTTATCTCTTAACAGTAACTTAATACCTAGCCATCTGGTGGCTTTGAATTGTGTGCCATAAAATCTTGAGAAGAGACATCCCGGAATACATTATCACATCTGAACCAGGTTTCTGGACTGAGCTGTGACATTCTAAACATATTCAAAAGCCAAACAGTTGGGATGGAAGCCTGCTATTCAGCTTTTCTGTCACTTGTAGCACAGGTAATTAAGGCTTCCGCTGAATATGCATAAACCCACGTTACAAATGCCTGAATTGGACTCACCGGATTCTCCAAAGATGTGAGACTGATAAATCTTAAGAAAAGTTCCCCTCCTGAGGAAACTGCAACTGAGGAATCAACGCTAGATAACGTTGCTATAGCATGTTTGAGGTTTGCTCTAAGGCCCTGAATGGTCTCACCTGAGGGACAGAGGAAAATTGCAAAAGTTACAAAACAATATTATTAATAGGTTGCCTTTATTATTTAACCTATTAGTATTTTACTGGTAAAGAATGTTAAAGTCAAGGGAAAATTGACAAGCCACACAGATATGCCAGGCAAGCGTTTTCCTCCATTCTTACTTAATGCAGAACTTAATCAGAAAATCAGAAAACTTTGGCTATGTTGCTGCAAGTCACTTGGCGAGTTTGGTCTAGTGGTTAGGGAGCTGGACTCTTATCTGGGAATATGGAGTTTGATTCCACACTCCTCCACAAAGCCACCTGGTGGCCTTGGGCAAGACACAGCTCTTTTCTGAGCTCTTACAGCCACAGAAGGTTTTTCAGCAGCTTTGTGAGTCCCTTTAAATGGGTGAAGAAAGTGGGGCATAAAAACCAACTTTTCCTCTTAACATGTGCCTACCAGCAGTTTGCAATACAAGCTCTACTTCGTTATGAATTAAATCCTCTGCTGAACTAAACCTGTCTTTCAGTTTTCCACTGTGCATCCAAGTCCACATAGTTTTGGGGTCTTACGTGCCTTTGTCTCGCTTCAGGAATTCCAATAAGACGTGGATGGCAGCTACTGCAGAGGCAATATCTGGATCTTGTTTCATTTGAGTTTTGAAGGCTTCTATCAGCTCTGGAAAGCAGATCAGTTTAAGAGACGGGGGGGAAAGGAGAAAGTGAATAGTAAGGGTTAGGGTAGCTTTTTAATCAGTTCAGCGCCCTGTCCCACAGTGGCCTACCAAATGCTTCTGGGCAACACAGGAGGAAGATGAAGGCATATCTTCATCTGTTCTTGAATCCATCCACTCTATAAAAGCACATAAGAGGAGCCTGGCTGGATCAGGCCACCCTAGCAGCCATTAATACACCTGTCCTCCATGGATTAAGAGCAGCCCTGCTGGATCAGGCCACAGCCCAATTAGTCAGCATCCTGTCTCACACAGTAGCCTACTAGTTGCTTCTGAGCATTCTCGAGCAGAAGACCAAAGGCAGAACCTTCACCTGCTCCCAACTTCCTGCACATGGCCTTTAGAGGCATCCTGTCTGTCCTTCTGACCTGGAGGTGGTACCTAGGCATCCACTCTAGCTAAGAATATGAGAGGAGCATATCCAGCATCCTTTCTCACACAGCATCCCATCAATTCTTTCCAGGCGTCTCAAACAGAAGACAAAGGCAAAACTTCACCTGCTCTTGAATCCCTGCCAATGGCCTTTAGAGGCCTCCTGCCTCTCTCCCCAGCCTGAAAGATGTACTTAGACATCTATTCTAGTAGCCTGTCGTCCATAAATTTGTCTAACTCTACCTTAAAGCCATCGAGACTGGTAGCTGTCACCACCTCTTCCGGCAGCAAATCCATAAGCCAATGACCCTCTGGGTGAAGAAATACTTCCCCTTGTCGGATCCGACTCTCCTACCCATCAGCTTCATAGATGCTCCCTGGTTCTACTGTTGTGTGCGAGAAAAAAGATCTTTCTCCCTCCATCTTTCCCACACCAGGCATGATTTTATAACCTTCAATCTAGTCTGTCCAACCCTTCCTTAATTTAAAGCCATCCAGGCTGGTTGCTGCCACCCCCTCTTCTGGTCTGGGTGGACAAACAGGTTAGAAAAAAGCAAAATGCAGGCGAATTGCATTTCGCAGGTGGTTGCACTACGCGAATGGGGGGGGGGGAGGAATGGTTTTGCTCTTTTTAAATGACTTTGCTCCCTACCCCCCCCCCCATCATTCCTGACTTCTTCGGTCCAATAATTCCTCCCTCCCTCTTCGCCCTGGTTAGTCTCTTGCAAAAAAGTCTTCAAAATATCAACTGAAAACACCTGAGCCGCGCCTGGCGTCCCTTACCTTCTTCATTCATAATTACAAGAGGCGCCAAAAGAAAAATAAATAGTAAATAAACCCCAAAAGGGCCTCGCTCCGCTCCGCTGACTCCCTCGGAACCTTCGGCGACTCGCCGCTTGGGTCAATCCGGAAGCCCTTCGGGACTGGACTCGTCTCCGTGACGTTTAACGAACGCGACTGCGGGTTTTTGTGACGCCACTTGTGCGGCGACAAAAAGCGTGTGGAGCCGCATAGAGTCTAATGGGCATGCGCGGACACGGCTGGGAAAGCCACACACCTGAAGATGATCTCCGCCTACCCTTGGGGGAGGCGCTTAGAGGAGGGTTCGTGTGGCGTCATCACTAGGCGACGACGACGGGTTGGACAGTGGCGTGATCGTTGGGCGACGGAAGGCTACCTGGGTGCGGGAGTGTTTGTCGTTTAGACGCTATGAGTGGAGGTGAGTCGCTGGACGTTAAAAGGCTTTGATTAGGTAGTTGTGGGCGAGTCGTCAGCGTGAACAACAAGCACGCAGAATTGTCAGATACTTTTTTTAGTGTTGGCTCTTTAAAGCATGGCCTTCTCTGAGCATGTGGAGAGTGCAGAAGCCATTCCCTCCAGAAAGCAGCAGCACAGCTCGTACTTGCTTTATTTATTTGCAATATAAATATCCCTCTTTTTTTTCTAGAGGTCAAGTGGGGGAAGACTATTCTCCATTTTGTTTGTTTATTACTTTTATTGTTGTTGTTGTTATTGTTATTATTATTATTGAGGAATTTGTATCCCGCTCCTCATGAAAAGGTCCCAGGGTGGGTTACAACAAGAACAAAACATAACAAATATTAAAACACAATTAAAAATATAACCCCTCTCCCCTCTCCTTCCCCCACCAACAGGACAACACCCTGAGGAAGCTAATTAAAAAACAAAAGTCTAGGTCAAAAGACACATTTTCACCTGGCGCTGAAAACTATACAGCTTAGGCTTCTGGCTGTCCCAGAATCTATGGGCCACCACAGAAAAGACCCTTTTGCATGTCCCTGTGCCTCATACCCCTGGAAGAGGAGGAATTACAAGAACCCCCTCTCCCTGAGATCTCAGTGCATGGGCAGGTCTATATGGGAGAAGGCACTCCTTCAGATACTCAGAGCCCAAGCCATTTAGGGCTTTATACATTAGTGTCAGCACCTTGAATTGGGCTCGGTAGTGAATAGGTAACCAGTGCAGATTATACAAGAGTGGCGTCATATGAGTCTGGCCAGAAACTCCCATCAGCAGTCAAGCTGCTGCATTCTGCACCAGTTCCGGCTTCTGGACCAATTTCAAGGGTATCCCACCCTTTTGCCAGGCAGGTCACAACAATAAAATATATATGTGATGTTTATAATATATATAGTAAACATCAAGTGTTTTCAGCAACATTTTTAGGGAGGTTGGCTGCTGAGCAGGTTTTAAGCCAAAGCTGCCTGGGGAGTTTCATGGTGAAATGTAGGTTTAATCTGCTGCATGGTGGTTTGTCTATGGTGCTCTAGACCCATGTAGCCTCACGCTGAATGGACAAATGGGCTGACCAAGTCCTGAAGAGATTACTCCAGTGGAAACTAGGAGATATGAACAAACTGGCAAAGGTCCTGGAGATAGTTCTGGATCTCCCTTTGATACGTTGCCATTGTATGACTGCGATGGAACACATCTCACAGGCAAATGTTAAACTTACAGTGCTGTATTGTTCTCTGTCATAATAAACATTAAGCTTACCTCATAGTTAAGTGCGTGCAGACTGATGTGGAGGTTTAAAAAGGAATAGTCTTTCTTCCCTTTCCCCCAAGATAAAATGAAAGAAAAGAGCGCTTCCCCCCACTTTAGCTTTTCTCTTTCATCCATACTTGGGTGCAATCCAACTTTTGCTTTTACTTGAGGGTTTCAAGTGTCTGAGTCCTCCAAAATGGTGATCAGCACGTTGACACATTTTTTAATCTGTACTACAGATGACATTGCAATGCAATGGAACATGCTCTATTGCTTTTCTTGTCTTTGCCTTTGGTGTAATGCATGCATGTTTATTACTTCCAGATGATGAGCTGAATTTGCTAGTCATTGTAGTTGACACAAACCCCATCTGGTGGGGAAAGCAAGCACTAGGAGGAGCAGAGGTAATACTTATTGTCTGTAAAGTTTCTTTTGTTAATTTCTTGAGCTCTGTTATCTTTAATAACTACCCGTTTACAAGATTTTTAATCAAACCCCTTGGCATTGACTGTATACAAAATAGGTCCTGCCAAATTCAGAAAACCCCTGGCCATGTAAGGCTGGATTCTGCAGTCAAAATGTGTTCTGGGCAAGTGGCATGAAGAAGGAAAACAGCTCTTCCTGAGCTGTCACTGCCTCTCCTAACTCACAGGGTGTCTGTTGTGGGGAGAAGAATAGAAAGCTTTGTCAGCCACTTTGAGTCCCCCTAAATGGGTGAGAAAAGCCAACTCTCCTTCTTCCTCCTTCATGAAACCAGCTGGGTGACCTTGGGCTAGTCACAGCTCTCTTTCTGAGCTCTCACAGCTGCACCTACCTCACAGGGTGTCTGTTGTGGGGAGAAGAAGGTTTGTCAGCCACTTTGAGTCCCCTTAAATGCATGAGAAAAGCGGAGAGAAAAGCCAACTTGTCTTCTTGCACGGCTACCAAGGAAGATGTTGGTGGATGCATGACATTTATCTATATAGGCACCATGTTGTAAATCCCTGATAAATATATTTGCAAGAATCTTGGGTAGCTGTTTCTCTTTAACGAAGTCTCTCTTTCCTTGCAGCTTACGTTATCAAAATGCCTCGATGCAGCCATGGTTTTGGGAAACTCACACTTATTCATGAACCGCAACAACAAACTTGCTGTGATTGCCAGTCACATACAGGAGAGGTATTGAGCCCTGAGTCACCTTTGAAAGAGCAGAGCTTTTCTTGATGACTAGTGCAGGGAATAAGAAGGCAGTTCAAATGCAGTAGCTTCTGAGAGCGGTTGTCCAGTCTTGCTTGCTTTTGACCTTTTTAAAGAAATCCATCTAGCCACTGTGTTGAAACAAGAGCGCTGTAAAAGATCTTCAATCCAAGTACAGTGGTACCTTGACATACGAGTTTAATTTGTTCCGTAACCTTGCTCTTATGTCAAATCGCTCGTATCTCAAAGCAATTTTCCCATTAATCCATTCCAGCTCCCAAAACACCACCTCGGTTGTTTTTGTTATGTACTGTACTGTATTTACATACTCGTATCTCAAATCTTGCTCTCATCTCAAAGCAAAATATCACTCGCTCGGTGGCTTGTATCTCAAAACACTTGTATGTCAGGGCACTTGTATGTCGAGGTACCATTGTATTCCCTTTTTTCTTTTCACCTAGAAGCTTGTACCGACTTGCCGAAAGTATGTTATGATAATATGTGTTCTGCAGTTTGTTCTTCGGTGTCTCATCTCTCCTTCTTCCATTGGCCGACTTGGTTGTTATCACGAGATGTAAAATCGCCCCTGGTCTCGATTGCCAGAGCAGCAATAATGGCAAAAGGAACCCAAGTGAATAGCCAAATACTATTGCTCTGTGGTGATTCTACTACATCCTTTGCTCCTAGTGCCACTAAATCAACTAGGCTGTAGGGAATCTATGGCCCTTTCTACACTGGGCCTTATTCCGGATTATATCCCAGAATTGGAGCCTGCAATCCATATGCTAAATTAGTCAATGGTTGTTTTATTGTATTGTTTACAGTTTTTGCTACCCATTCTGGGCAATGGGGCAGGGCCTAGTTTTGACAAACTAAATCCCAAGAGATTTATTCCAGACGCTTGTGTCCCATCGCCATAAGGATTAGGTACAATGTGGGAATGCCAGAGACCTTTGGGTATGGGGCGGGATAGAAATGTGAATGAATGAGTGAAGAGATGATGGTAGGTAGGTAGGTAGATACATAGATAGATGATATGCCCATTGTAGCTTCTCCATCCTGAACCAAAATGTTATTGTTTAGCACTGCCTCTTGCACTGCGTCATTTCACACAAGTTCATCCATTACTTTTGTTTCTCTTAGCCGGTTCCTGTACCCTGGCAAGCACTGGGCAGTTGCCGATGTCTTTGGAGAGACCGGAGAGGCAAATATTTCTGGCAGCAAGGATGGGAAATATGAGTTGCTGACAACCATCAATGAAACCATTGCTGAGGAAATAAAGGACCTCATGACCAATAGTAAGTTGAGCATCTGTCTCCGTTTCTTAGTCTGTAACCTTTGGTTAGGAAACCTGTAACCTTGCATAATTGCTGCCGACTCAGTGTTCTTCCAGGGCTTTGGGGTGGAATCAGGTTGGTGAATTAGCATCTTCTAGAACAGTGTTTGGCAAACTCATTAGTCAAAAGAGCCAAATATCAACAGTTCAGTGATTGAAATTTCTTTTGAGAGCCTAATTTGTAAAACTTAAGCTATATAAGTAGGCACACTGTTATTAATTTCATTGGGGTACTCCTAACCTGGGAGAGCCACAATCAAGGGGCCAAAGCACCGCATGTGGCTCTCGAGCCGTGGTTTGCCTACCCCTGTTCTAGAATAATAGTGGAGAGTTTTCAGCCAGTGGGTATACGCCTTTATTTATTTATTTTTACAGTAGGGATGTGCACAAACGTTCTAAGCATTCGAAATTCGATCGAATTCAGTCGATTGCGGACATTAGAATTCAAATAGAATGTCTTCTTTTTTAAAAAAGCTTGTTTTAGGGAAAAAATAAACTTCTGCTACTGCTTTTTATCACCATAAACAGTTTTATACACAATTAGAACATAATGCTTACTGAGAGTAGAGTATTCAGACAGAAAGTGCAATTTTCTGTCCAGTTCTGTGATTTTTTTTTATCTCTCTGATTGCAGCTGAAATCAAAGGGCAGCAGACGGAAACATTACTAGCTGGATCTCTTGCTAAAGCACTTTGCTGTATCCTTTTGAAACCGGTATTTTTTTCTCACTCAGAACCATAGCATGCATTTACTGCCTATGGCTATTCACTGCTAGTCATTATTTCTACCTCCTACTGTACTTTCACTGTATGTCGCAATTCACTCCTTTTCGTTTATACAGGCATCCCAAAACCATGTATCAGATCACATTTTACACCTGGGCAAAGTCCTTTTTCTCTGTGTATAATTCTGTTTTTTATAATTTTGCCTTTTAATTTAAGTTTCTTTATAAATATATGAATTAGGGACGTGCACGAATATTCAAAGGCATTCAAAATTCAACCGAATTGACCAAGTCAACCGAATTTTGACATTCGAATTCAAATCAAATGTCCTTAAATTCGAATTTAAGTTTGAACCAATGCAGGTCATTTCAGTTCATGCATATGCGTACTCAAGAATTGCAAAAGAAATCGCTCGGCATTGAAGTGTAGAAAGCTGTCTGACATCAAAAGCGGGCCTATTTATGCTTCCAATTGAGAGGCCTGGATTATTTTGCTTCAGTGACTTAGGGCAGGCTATCCAAAGTGCTTTGAAAACAGTCCTTCCATATTCCTGAACATTATGTGCTCCAGATATTCACAGGATGACAAAAGAAGGAAAAGGTAAGAAGACTTGACTTAAAAACTTTCTAAGTCTTATTAGAAATAATGGAGCAGGTTTTAAAAAAATATTTTGTTGAAGTTAGCAGTTTCCACCTGTGGATTGACTTTCTGCCTAGACTAATGCCATCGAAATCGGAGGGGAGAGGCGTTTCCTGGCCTTTTGTAAGCGTGTATAGAATTCTGAGGACAGAAGTGGGAGCCTTTTGCTCCTCAGCTCTCCCTAGCACTCGGAAGGGAAAGGACATTTAGCTAATCAGAACGTGTTTAAACTTTCTGCAGAGCCCATAGAGTGATTAGAAAAACACGTCTGATCGTGGAGAATGCCAGGTAAACCTAGAAGGACATTATTTCAGTGGGTTTGTGTGTCCAGGAACTACACCCGAGGGAAACCTGGTTTTTTTTGACTGCCTCAAAAAGTATTTTGTTATCCCTTGTAAATCATTAAGTTTAAAAAAACAAATATATTGGGATTGCCAATGGTTGAACCTGCAGGACCAGGGATTTTCTTGCTGTCATTGGACTGTGGTGATAGTTGACACTGAATTTAACTGGGGTTAAGTTCTGTTGCCATTATTTTCAAAACCTTGGGGGAAATAGCTGCATTGGTTTTGATGCTGTTTCTACTTTTTTCTCCCCACCCCCTCTCCCCACTCTCTGATCTGTAGCTGGCCAGGAAATTAAGTCCAGGATTTTGGTAAGACCTCTCTGATTTTCCTTGCCAGTGATTCAAACCTGATCTGTTCTGCTGGATCCAAATTAAGTTGTACTCCCTTCTCTTGGCAGGTCATAAAGGCAGCTGAAGATAGTGCATTGCAGTATATGAATTTTATGAATGTGATCTTTGCTGCCCAAAAGCAGGTGATGTCAAGATTCCTTTACCATACCTCTGGTGCTGGGCAGGTTTTAGGACTGCGTGTTCCTCATCCCAGCTTTAAATGCATGGCTCTTTGTTGTTGATTTAAATGCTGAAAGAACTGGCTGACAGTTGAAAATGTGGACATCCAAAAATGTCTTGTTCCTTGCCTTAAAGATCAAGGGCATCACAGTATCTTCTGCCCTACAGAAGATAGCATAAGGCCTGCCACACTTTTGAGTCTCTTTTGTCTGCATTCTGGAGTAGAAGAGGCTACACCCCCTTCTAGCACACTCCATCTGAATTAGATGCAACATGGGCAGTCTTGGTGGCCAAAATGGCAGCCCAGACTGGGTATCAGTAGAATCTATCAGCAGCACAGGACCTCTGAAATGGAACAGTTTAGCAAGGGGAGCCATTTTTATGGCACACCAAACTGTACCACTGAAATGGGTTCCCCTGGGCTCCAAATCCAGGAATTTTTGTTCCAGGCCATTAGAGCCCTTGCAGGAGACTCTTGCTTTAAAAATCACTTATATATTTGTATTTCCATCTCTGCACCCAAAGGTCTGTGGCCATTTTATAGCAAAGTTTATGCCTATGAATTTCTGTAATCCTTTTATATAAACCTAATTTGTACTCTGCGGGTTTTTCAGAATATTTTGATTGATGCCTGTGTCTTGGACTCTGATTCAGGGCTACTGCAGCAGGTAAGATGTCTGTTTTACTGCTTTGATGATATTCTATCACAAGTATTGCTCTTGCTACTGCACGAAGACAAAGTCAAAACCTTCACCGGCTCTCGATTTCCTGCACATAGCCTTTAGAGGCATCTTGCTTGTCTCTCCGATCTGGAGGCAATACCTAGGCATCCATCCTAAATCAGAACCTAGGAGGAGCCCTGCTGGATCGAGCCACAGGCCATTTAGTCCTGCATCCAGTCCCACGCAGTGGACCATCCATTGCTTCTGGGTGTCTCAAGTCGAAGGCAAAAGCCTTCACTCGCCCTCAACTGCATGCAAATGGTGAGAGACACCCTGCCTGTCCCTCCACTTGCTCTCCCTTTCAGGAAGGAAAGATGCTTTCCTTTGGGGATTGACAGCAATTTATGCAAAAGTTGACTTTTTATTGTCCAGTTAGAGCTTTAGCGTTCCAGCCTCCCACTTGATACCCTATTCATTAATTAATATTTATGAGAGTTGCACATACAGCGCTGGTAGCTTTCCAAATGTTATTGGACTCCCACTAAGCTCAGCTACCATGATGAGAATTGCAGGCCGACCTCTGGAGGGGTACCAGCCCCCCCAGCCCTGGGGGTGATCACTGGTCCATGCCTTCCAGAGAAACCTGCATTCACTGCCAGTCGATTTTGCGACAGGTTTTCCCTTGGGCAAACTGTACGCTTAGCTCCCAGCTTACTCTTTGATCTTGGCTACGTGTGGCCATATTTTCCAGGCTTGTGATATCACTGGCGGCATCTACCTGAAGGTCCTCCACAAGCCATCTCTTCTGCAGTACCTGCTGGTGAGTTAAGCCTTTTCTCAATGGGGTTAACAGATTGCGGGAGCCATTCTGGCGACTTGAGCCCTGGGCTAGGACCCAAAATTCTTGGGTTTAAATCTCCTCTTAGTAGCGGTGCGCACGCATGCAGTTTTCGACATTCAGTCCGATTCAAATCTAATATTCGAATATCTGAATTTGTACGGATAAAGAAAAATTAATGTTTGGACATTCGAACCAATAGGAATACATTTGTATCTATTCATTCAAATATTCAGTACGTATCTAAGGATACACGTTCCGTGTGCATCTTGTACTTATAACAAATATTTCAAATTGCAAAGTATCGTCGCAATGAATGAGTTTGTGGCTGTCTTAAAAAATAAGATGTTGGAAGCAGGACAACAAGAGGCATGGAAGAAAGTTTGTATCAGGGCTGTGCAAAATAATAACAACATCAATATACCTGACAAAGCGCATTTCTTGAGAACTGTAAACTAGAATTAACCAATACATCCATGTCCGGGGAGGAAGGTGGAGGGGTGGGTTGAATACTGCAAATGTATAAGCTCTTAAAATAAATTTTTTGGGGGGAAAAGAATATTCGATATGTATCCAGTGATACGAATCTCATAAGCATCCGTATACATATTGTTTTTATCCCGTTTTCATCCAGTATATACAGATACGTATATGATACATATGTATCTGTACACATACGAATGTCCGTATTATTCGTACTAATAACTCAAAATATTCATATTCGTTTGAATAATAACAAATGGATGTCTGGACATTTAATTCCTATACGAATGTCCAAATTTATCCTAATAACAAATATTTTGAATATTAATGCATATCCCTACCTCTTAGCCATAGATGACTGCTGGGTGACCTTGGGCTACTTGTTGCCATCAGATCAAGTCTACCCCAATAAGGGGGGGACGCTAAAAGGGGAGCTTGGAAGGATGTGGAATACAAATAAACTAACTCGGCATCATTCTCACCCACCTCTGCTATCCTGCCCTTTAGCAGCCCGTGAAAGCAAAAGGAACTGGGGATCCTTTGAACGGCCAATGCAGAAGTTCTTGGATCCCAACCGACCTTCATCGCATCCCCTTCTTTGAATGCGTGCGTCAAAAA
This sequence comes from Aspidoscelis tigris stejnegeri, assembly GCA_023333525.1. Classification (NCBI taxonomy): domain Eukaryota; kingdom Metazoa; phylum Chordata; class Lepidosauria; order Squamata; family Teiidae; genus Aspidoscelis; species Aspidoscelis tigris. Next base: position 6,651,024 of record JALMGA010000020.1, read on the forward strand.
CCAGACAAAAAGCAAACTGTGTTTCCCTTGCAGTGGGTATACCTGCCGGACCAAGAGCAAAGGTCTCAGCTGATCCTCCCACCTCCGGTTCACGTCGACTACCGAGCCGCGTGCTTCTGCCACCGGAACCTCATTGAGATTGGCTATGTCTGCTCCGTGTGCTTGTCAAGTGAGGCCTCTTTCGTGACCTAAGGGCTTTTCCTGGATTTGGCTGCAATTCATGTGGTCGTAAGGCCCCTCTGATCTTAGTTTCTCTGCTTTTTGTTTTTCAGTATTCTGCAACTTCAGTCCCATTTGTACCACCTGCGAGTAAGTGCCTTGAATTTCCTCCCCGCTCCCCCAATGTCCTGTAGGCGGCTAAGTTTGTGTCCCTTCAGTGATCTCTGTTCTGAAAGCAAAGCAGATGTCAGGGCCAGGTGGCTTAAAAGTGGTTTCAGTCACCACTCTCAAGGTTTTCTTAATTGTATTTTTCCCCCCTTAGCTCACTATCCTGTCTTAATGGTGATGTCCCACTTCAAATTTCGAATGTAACGAATATTCTTGCACAAATATTTTTTTGACGTTCTATTAGAATTGAATACTCAAAAACCCGATGCGATTAGAATCTTTTAAATTTGACAATTTAACAAGATTTGATTTGAATGTACCAAATTTGAATCTATTTGCTCGAATTTTTTATTCGAATCTATACATACGAATGTCGACAACATTTGTGTGTGCCTGTCCTCATCTTCCCCACCTCTGTACACATCCATACATGTCCTCACACGTCTGTATGCGTCCCGTAGTTATCTCGTACGCAACCTGTTTTCATCCCAAATGCGTACGGATGCGGGAATAGATGCGGATCTTCAAGTACACGTCGTGTACGAACCCGTACGCATATGAATGTTGAGATAATTCATACAAATAGATCTGAAATTCAAAATTCGATTTGAATGTTTACATTCAAATTTTGGGACATTCGATTCGAGTTTGAATGTCGAAATTCGGCACATTCCATCGGATTTCAAATGCCTACAGATATTTGTGTGAAGCCCTAGTCCCAACTCTTTTGCTGGTGAACTGTTTTCCAGCAAGTGGTAGTCAGTATGAGCGGGTATCTGAAACCAGGTGGCCCTTAACCAACCCTGCTTCTGAGCCTGATTCCAGTTTTGTCTTATTCTAGGACGGCTTTCAAGATCTCCTTGCCACCCGTGATGAAGGCTAAGAAAAAGAAATTGAAATTAGCCGTCTAGCACTGCCATTAAAAAATCGCTTTGCCTTCCCTATGGAAACCTGAAGCGTGGAATTCCACCTGTAAAGCTGCCATCAGGGTTCACGAGGTGCTGAAAAAGAGACATTCTGAGAGACCACAACGACTGTCTGTAACCCACTCTGTTCAGTGAAGAATGGAAGATTTATAACTTGCATTAGAAGGACAATAAATCTCCAGCAGGCAATAAATCTAGCGTGCGGGAGAGTTGAACATGGGACTGTGTAAACTCACAGATGAGCGCGACTGATACTCCTTGAACAGAGCATTCTGGACCAGTTTCTCTATTGGGAACAAGTCAAACTAATCTAAGTCGTTGGTCCCTTCCTTTCCAAAGGAAAGCCCCATGTATTTAAGAAGAAATCGGATACTTTTTCTTGGGATTTCAAAGCTCTAAGGCTTTAGGCCTTTTTTTGGAATTAAGAGGGCAAGAGGGGGAAAACTGATTCAAAGACTTAAGAACTTTTGTGCTGCTTCAAACGATTTTTTGTTTTTCAGTATAATTTCCAGGGAATCTTAGAGGTTCCGCTTTTCCCATTAAGAATAATAGTTGCCTCTGAATGAAAAGTGTGTGTGTAGTGTGTGTGTTTCAGGCATGTGAACAGCCACCCAGCTTAACCAAGCATTTTGTTTCTAAATTTGGGTGAGAAATCTGGTTTTCATGGAAGAGTCTGAAATGCGTCTCAGCATCCTGCTGTCATTGAACACCAATGGGCCACTTTCTGGCTGTCCCTGTGCGTCATTTTCCCATCATCCCTTGCCTTTGGCTGTGTTAGCTAGGGCTGATGGGAGCTGTAGTTCAACAGCATTTAAAGGATCACATATAAGCCATCTTTCTTAGGATCCGTTTGATCGTTTCAGTATACACAGCCCTTTCTTGATATGGTCAGAGGCCTGTTGCCTGGCGTTACTAAGATGTCACAAAACATTTTGTTCCTCCAAGCATCTTTACTTCACACTTTACTTGACACAACCATATTGAATTCAGATCAACTTCCCAGGACCATTTAGACTGGGAGCAGTTCCACTTAAAATATAACACGATTACTGAACGTAACTCCTGACTTTCTCATTGCTGATCAAGGTTACCTTTTGTATTCAGATGTTGATTTATTTTCCCAGTGCTTTGCGGCGGTTCGTGGGACTGAGGAAAGGCATGCGGCTCTCACTTCTTTCACGTTCCTTCTTGCTGGGTAGGCATCTACATGTGTTGGCTGGCACATTTGGGAAATAAAGATTGTAAGCCTGTGGGTGAAAAATAGGCCTAGGTTAGTCATTCAGCCTGCTGCTGCAGCTTGGATTTGCCTGTAAATCCTGTCTGTCCTATAGAGCACGGTGCAAAGGCCCAGGAAGGCAGCATTTTGCTGAAGCTCAGCAAATGCTGATCTGGTTGTTCCTGGATTGGAGGCCACCTGGAAATCATATGGATGCCGTCATGGCAGAAAAAAGTTATATATAAAAGAAGTAAGTCAATATATGCATATATGAGTGATTCCATTGTTGGCACTACAGTGTAAGCAGCACCATTCATTAGCTGGTGGTGGTAACTGCTGCTTTCTTCCCTCTCTTCTTCCTTGGTGTTTCTACCTTTGTACAGCTCCAAATTCAGAAAATTATCCTGGTTGCCCCTTATTTTCACTTGACTTTAACTGAGTTTTGAATCTAAACCCAGTGGAAAGATCCTCCTCATTGTTGGGCGTTACTGAGTGATGGCTGACTCCTGGTTGACTGTGTGGGCACCTCTACACAGTTTTCTTGGCAGAGATACAGAAGTGGTTTGCAATTGCCAGTTTCTGCAAAGAGGTGGGGGATTGAACCAGCAACTAACCTATTACAAGCCATTTAACTCTTTCCTGGCACTCTTAGCGCTACTCTAGAGAATAAGATTTATTTCTACCAAAAAATTAAAGAGTTGGTACATTTCAGTCTGGGTTAGTTTCCAGGAAACTAACCAGGGTAAGACAACACAAGAACCAATGGGAGGGGGTGAATGACGTCCACCTTTCTTCTAAGCTTAAAAGTTTTAATTAAAAAAAAAAATTAACAACTCTGGGATATCCTGCTCCAACAGGGAAAGATGGCTGCGAATTAAACAATATGGGCTTTGCAAACCAAGAGCCTCCCAAATATTTCTGGATATTTGATTTTCTACCCTTTGACTATTTCCTTTGGAGTTGACGTGTCTAAGGACCTTTCTGTAGTGGACCTTATTCTGGATTATACCCTGCCATCCACACGCTGGTGTAGAGACGACAGGTCCATATTGTGGAATTTAATCTGGAATAAGGCCCAGTGCAGAAACGCCCCCAGAATCCAGCAACATCTGGAGAGAGGAATTCATGGTTTTCAAAATTGGTTCCTCTGTGGATATAATTCAAAGATCCGATTCTCAATCCAGGCTTGACTTACTTGGCAAAACTCTAGGGTACGAATCGTTCCCAAAACCTCTTGCCCCCCAGAAGTGAAGTCAGTATCTTCATGAGGACACGGCTTGATGTTCAGACTCTTCCAGCTGCTCTTACTGGAAGCTCCAGAAGACACCTGGAACCTGGAGTGGCTGCTTTGGGAATCTCTTTCCCTAGAAATGGATGATGCTGTCCTGAGGATGACTCTGGGAGCTAATTTCTTTTTCATTAGCAGACAAAATTGCCTTTTCTCTTCATCCAGTTGTCTCTGCTTGCTTAACTTCTGGTGCTCTAGTCTCCTTATAGTCTGGATTTAAAAAAAAATAGAAGAGGGATGACAGGAAAACATGAGTTCTGCTAAGCAGCATGGTCCTATGGTGTTTCTAAACTGAAACTCCCAGCATTCCTAGTGTTCCATTGGAGTTGCATGGAATGCTGGGAGATGAAAGTTGGGAATAGAATGCTGGGAGCAGAGATGTGCACGAACGTACATAGGCTGTTCAGTTTGAATCAAATTGGACACCCCTTTGTTTTTCAAACATCAGGGTGTTCGTTTCGAACTCAGACCTTTCAACTGCCTTGATTTGATTTGAACCACCTCTGACCCAACTCTGTTCAGTGCTTTTCTAGCTGGGACTTGTTGCCTGGGAAGATGTGGAGGACAAAAGTTTGAAAACCTTCCAGGGCTTCTTGTGTCCTTTCAAATCTGGAAAAGTCACACAGCCTTTTTGAAGTGCCCAAGGTCCCACTCTTTGCACCGATGGTGAGGAAAACTGGATGACCCCTCCTCCTCTGGGGGATTGGAGTCAGTGCCCATGCCCTTGTAAGGAATTAGGGAGGCCTGCATGTTTGCAAAGACCGATAAAAATGTCTGCAGCTTCTAAGAGTAACCAGTCTGTGCTGGTCAGCTGCGGACTTTGCCTGAACTGTTCTTACCTTGCCTTTATTGTGCATGTCAAAAGAGAAATTTGATATGCACTTCTCCTCCTTATTGTGAATAAATTAGATGCAAATTAACTAAAACGTCAAGCTGTAATGTGAGAAAGTTTGAATTTGTCCTGGAAGGCAAGTTTCCCCTATTGCAATACAGATTAAAAGAAATCCTTTGTCTCTAGCTTGTTTGTTTACTAAAACCACATAGATGGAAGAAAGCTGATAGGGCAGCAAATTTTTCCTAACACTCTTGCCCTCAAAAATCCCAAAGTTACCCATAGTTTCCAGTACCCACTAGGATGGGTGGATCAGAGGGCAAAGTTGCTAAAAGGAAATAGTGCACAGATCAGAATATATACAGCTACTGATAGTTAAGGTGTCATAATACTAGAGTACTCTTCCTATCTTGATGAAATCAGTATGTGGAATTTAGCGGCCTGTGATCAATTCACCAAACATGAATTGCAACATACATGAGAGAAAAAAAGAAAGGGTGAAAGCCACAGAATATTGGGTACAGTCTGGGACGTTGTTCCCTTGTATGCCAGGATGGCAGGCTGCAGAACCCAAAAATTCTGTTGTAGTCCTGCTGGCTAGGACCAGTCTGCCTCCAGACTAGCAGAATAAATCTGCAGTTAAATCTAAAAGCGCAGCATACTCACTGCCCAGCAACGATCAGGTATCCCAACTGTAAAGGCAGCTCCATAGCTTCCCCTATCGGAGCTGTGAGAGTTGAGTTGGGGCATGCTGTCACACAGGTTGAGGCAGTAAGTCAAATTTTGAGGGGCCCTTCCTGCTTAGCCAGCATCTCATCCGCTTTTCTCCCCGTCCTGCCTGCACTGGCTTGAAGCTTCAGATTTTCTTTATACCGCGCAGTGCGTGTCGTTGATCGTGTGTGGCGGCTTGATTGGGGCTGCACGAACGTTCAATACGCAATATAAACGTGTCTGGATGCAGCCCTAGTAAGAACTGAAAGCCCTTTGAAGCCACCTCTATTTCAAGCCATTCCTTGCATTTTGTAGCGACAAGCTCACCGTTTTTAACATTAAAACATGCATTTAGGGCACACTGAACCAGAATATTTGCAACTAAGCTTGGCCTATGGCCAGTCAATGAAATGTCACCTCTTACCCTCGCCAGGTTCTTCTGCTCCTTGAGAAATTTGTTCTTTACCCACTGTGGAGCTGCCAGCAGATCTGAAAGGTAGAGGGAGTAGAAAGGGTCGTTCCTATAGAGGAACGCCAGGGCAGTCTTTGGGTCAGAAGCTGCCATGTCTTTGCCTTGGCAGGGTTGTGAAGCCCAGACGCAAATCTCTGGACGGGTGTTCTGGGCTGGTGTCCTTGAAATGCAAAGACAGATCTTGGGAGAGGTGTAAAGGAGCCGTTGATTTTAGCATGAGCTGTCTGCAGAGCTGCTGGGGTGGGGGAAGAGGATATTATGTTGGACTGGTTCAGTCTAGTTGGATGCATCTTCTCCATCAGCTCTCTGCCCATCCATGCACCAATTCAGGCTAAACATTTACCCAGCGTTCGTGGGAGGCCAACAGCCAAGTGAACCTGAAAGTTTCCAAGCAAACACCTGATGATCTGCAACATCTTTCCTTTCATTCCAATCTCCCCCATCTGCATTCCCAGCTTCAAGATGCTAATGCACTGAAAAACAACAATTTTGTAGTTGTTTTTTGGAACCATCAGTTCCGCTCACAGATCTGTATTGCCTACCCTTTGCTTCTGCTATTCCACCAGAAATCGTGTCCCAATTTCTGAAATGTTGGGACAACGTGGTTAGGGTTCAAAGGTGTTGTTTCCTAAAAGATGTCCGCCGCCCGCCCCCCAAAAAACTTTAGAAATTTTCTTAATAAAGGGATGAGGGATAAGAAAAATATCAGAGCCTACAAAATGTATCCCTTTCTGTGGAAAAGTTTTCCCAAGCAATTGTATGCTATTCCATTTTTCTGGACATAATATGACATGTTGCATGGTGGCTTTATCTCTTTACTGGACCAGGGGTCCTGGTTAAAAATTAAAAGCTGCAGGTTTTCCCTTTGCAGGGGGTAACAAAACCGTCACAGCTGAACAAGGAAGAAGAATGCAAGAAGAAATATTCCTGGTTTCTTATACTTATCAACTTTGGAATCTGAGTCTTTGTGAGTGGAGGCTACAGTGTACCCTCCAAGTGTTTGTAGGAAGAAAAAAAGGTACCCAGAAAAAGAAGCAGCATTGGCTTTTCTACCCCGCTTTTCTCACCCATTTAAGGGGACTCAAAGCAGCTGACAAGCCTTCTGTTCTTCTCCCCACAACCGACACCATGTGAGGTGGTGGGGCTGTGAGAGATCAGAAGAGACCTGTGACTAGCCCAAGGCCACCCAGCTGGCTTTGTGGAGAAGGAAGAAGAAGAGGTGGCTTTTTTACCCCATATTTCTCACCCATTTAAGGGGACTCAAAGCAGCTGACAAACCTTCTGTTCTTCTCTCCACAACAGAACACCCTGTGAGGTAGGTGGGGCTGTGAGAGATCAGAAGAGACCTGTGACTATCCCAAGGTCACCCAGCTGGCTTCATGATCTATCTATCTATCTATCTATCTATCTATCTATCTATCTATCTATCTATCTATCTAGTCTGACCCTCATTTACTCTGCCCCCTTTCTGTATAAATGTGAGAAACGTGACTTTCAAGTACGCTCCTGCAGCACCCCTCTTCGTAAAGCCCGTGTTGTAACTCCAAGAACTGTTACATGAGTCAGGTCTCAACAATCTGACCAATCAGCAGCCCGAGCGAAGGAGTCCTGCTCCTAGGGACGCTGGGAGTCGTAGGAAAGCGTGGACGCGGAGCGCTGCCGTTTCCTTAGCAACCGGGGGAGGCGCGAATGCAAGATGGCGGCAGGGGCGATGATGCTCCGGCTCGGGCTGCTGCTGGTGCTCCGCACTTAGCAGCGGCGGCGGCGATTTCGCCTCGCTATGGTCGCCGAGCGGCTCCTCTGCGGGCTGCTGTTGCTTCTTTCGAGTCCGGCCGACGATGCGACTCCCGGTGGGTGGGGCAGAAATGCATTGCTGGAAATATAAGGCTCCTGCTGTCGTCGTTGTTGTTTCCCTTTGGGGCAGGCAGAAGCCCAACAGGTGCAGCCTTCCCTCTCCATATGGGTGAAGTGCTGTGCCGGTTTGTTTCTGCCTGCCTCAAAGAAATGTACTGAATTTGATCTCTCTAAATACTGTCGTTTATTAGGCTTAGGGATACAACCAAAAGTTACAGTAGCAGAAAATGTGGATTTATGAAGCCGGATTGGTTGCACCCCGGATCCTAAAGGAAGAATTCACTGGAATCAACAGATCGCTTTACTGACTGACCTGATTTTATGTTTGATTATGATCTTGGACATTGGAGGGAAGGGAGATAAGGGAGGAGAGGCTGGCTGGGAGCAAGTGTTTTGGGGTGGATGAGATTCATCATGTCCATATGTCTTATGGTCCATATGTTGAAATGATCCTAAAAACCAGAATTTCAGAGGAATAATTTGCCCCTTTGCCATACATATTTTCCTCTGTCATTAGAACGTTCCCGAAGATTTGTGGTAGGTTGTGCAAATGGGCACAGAGTCAATCAGGTATTGTACAGTGATGTGCAGTGAGGACAGAAATGCTGCCAACTTGTTTACTTGATTGTTTGTGTTTATGCGACTTCCCACACAATTTGCATCACCATCCATCCATCCATCCATCCATCCATCCATCCATCCATCCATCCATCCATCCATTCCTGAAGGACTCAGGGCGGGTAACAACATTATATTAATCGTAGACAGGTCCCTGCCCTCAGGCTTACAAGCTAAACAGACAAACAAAAGGAAAATGGTGTGGAAGGGAACAGGGACACTCTTAATGATAATAATATTACATACAAATTAATATGAGGTTCTTAAAAGATCTTAACTTGACCAGATATGAAACAATTAAAAACCTTTAAAGATGTACTGAGAAAAAAGGTATTTAAAAACATATTTGTCCCTCCAAAAGAAGGCAAAAAAACCTTTATGGTTAACAACCGTATTGCCAGGTATGAAGCTGAAAGTATTCAAAATACAAATTAGCCCTTGGACTGGTTTCTCAAGACGGGGTGGGGAGAGACTTTAAGGACGTTGTTTTGCAAAATGAAAATTAATAGTTATTTTCATCTTTAGTTTTTCAGCCTTCCTTTATCTACATGACTGGGACCACAGTTACTGCTTCTTTGACGAACAGTTCAGCAAATGGTTTCTTTCTTTCAGTGACAGACAGTGGAACAGGTTTGATTCTTTTTCTTCTTATGGTGGCGCACAACAGGGCCTTCTCTGTGGTGACACACTCCCTGTGTCATGTCTTCCCTTCTGAAGCACCTACATTGACAGATTTTTGGTACTTGTTAAAGATGTATCTCTTTCCTAGACATTCTTTGTGTGAATGCTGGTTCTTTTCCCTGACCCACTCAGTTTTCAATGTGACCTAATTGTTGATTTTTCAGGGTCTGTGGGGTTCCTCTTGCTTTTAATTTTTCTTGTAGACTGCGGCAAGAATTTCTAATACGAAGTAATATATAAATATTTTAGATGAGTAAAGCTATTTTTCAAATGAGTCAGAAACGAGAAAAACTTCTTTCTGTCTGAAATATAACTAGCTAGTAGTACTACACTGACTTTTTTCCTGGCTGCTAAAAAAAAAGGAAGAATGAAGCTGAAACTTGATCTGTTCTTTTTTTTAGGGTTGTTTCCCCCTACAAATTGTAGTGACCAGAACCAAACTAGTGACTGGATTTTGAATGTTACATATCAAGAGGTTAGTTTATTATTTATTCTAAATATTTTTGGCCTATCCATGAGCTGAAAAGGACTCCCAGAGCAGCTTACAATGTCATATGTTAGACATTTCTGCCATTGGCCTTCAAATCTAAAAAATTGTAACACAGAAGGAAGAAAGGATTGAGAGGGAAGAGGAAGAAGAGTTGGCTTTTCTACCCCACTTTTCTCACACATTTAAGGGGACTCTGTTCTTCTCCCCGTGGCACCCTGTGAGGTAGGTGGGGCTGTGAGAGCTCAGCTGTAACTAGCCCAAGGTTACCCAGCTGGCTCTGTGGAGGAGGGTGGAATCAGACTTGGTATTCCCAGATAAGAGAAGAGGAGAACTCAGTAGCTGGGTAGATGGAGAGGCCTTTCGATGCCATCTTCTCTCCATCTTTTGCAGCTCACTGGCTGTTGCCTGGCAGTGACAATTATTATCAGCTAAATGTCTTAACACTTGAGGCAAGTGTGCTGGTTCAGTTCACTTTGAGCTGAGGCATAAATGAAGAGCTTAGTGCAGTCTGTTCCTGTCTTGTATTAAGGCACTTTTCGCCTGGGTTATTTGTTCCCATGGTTCAGAACCCAAGTGTTCAAACTGCTGAGCACATCCTTAATGTAGAATACCCATTAGTCTAGGGTATTTGTGCCTCAAATATAACTGTCCGCTCTATTTTACTCTTGAGCCATTAACTGGTTTTTTAATCTGTGTTGAAATGGATTCAGTAGTTAGCGGATTTATTACTAGCTTATTACTCCAACTGTTTGTTTCAGAATGTTGCCAGAGTGACGGTGCGTTTGGCTAAGAGTCTGCAGCTTTGCACCTTGAACGTCACCGACTGCTGCAGGGAAGAACTTTGCGTGGTTGAAGCTTTGCAGGTCTTGGCTTGCCAGGACTCGGCAGTGGTGGCCCGCCTGGTGATCCAAGCACAGATCTACGTTAATACATCCTTGGGAAATCTTACAGGAAAAGGAGAAGGTATTTGCTATGTTTTCTGGACAGGTTTTTGCCCTCCCCTCCTTTTTTTAAATTCATGCCTTATACTAAATTTATGTATCCATTTATTTCATTTATACTCCTCCTTTTTCCCAAAAAGGGACTCAAGGCAACATAGAAGATTAGACAACAATACAATGGCATACAAAAATTTAAAAACCACTGAGACAAATAATATCAGGTTTCAGAAATATAAAAACAAGAAATAGGAAACAACTAAAAATCAACTATTAGGTTAAAAAGGCCTTCCAGAATAAAATGCTTTTACCTGCTTATGAAAGGTAGGAAGAGATGGGGCCATCCTGGCCTCCATGGGGAGAGAGTTCCAAAACTTAGGAGCAGCCACTGAGAAGTCCCTCTCTCTAGTTCCAGCTGACCAGATCTGGGAAGAAGGTAGAACAAAGAGAAAGGCCTGGAGGCTGATCTAAGCAGCTTGGTAGCCTCATGAAGTACAAAATGATCATGCAGGGAACATTTAAAATCACACTGAAACAATATACAGTTGAGGTTCTGAGGGTGGGCAGTCCACTTTAGTTAAAGCTGTGTCCTGAAACTGTGTCCGTGATCCGTGTACTTTGTGGGCCATGTCTGTTAAAGATCACATGATACGTGAGCAGAGAAGTAATTTTTCTTGCAAAGAGAGTAGAAGCCTCCCTTCTGTTATACACACAGTTTTCTGCATGTCTGGGGTTTGTGTGTAAGGCACTTACTGACCCACATGTTGCCTGTGTGGGCCAGTTTGGTCTAGTGGTTAGGGAGCTGGACTCTTATCTGGGAATCCCAGGTTTCATTCCGCTGTCCTCCATGAAGTCAGCTGGGTGACCTTGGGCTAGTCACAGCCCTCTTCTGAGCTCTCACAGCCCCACCTACCTCACAGGTTGTTCTGCTGTGGGGAGAAGAACAGAAGGTTTGTCAGCCACTTTGAGTCCTCTTAAATGGGTGAGAAAAGCAGGGTCGAAAACCAACTCTCCTATGTCAAACTTCTCATACGTCTTCTGCCACGTTACCTTACATCCAGTGCGAAGCCAGCTGTTGTCCTGAATTTTCAGACACGGTGTTCTTTTTCTCCCCCTCTCTCCCTAGAGAACGCCACGGTAATCCCCAATCAAGCGTTTCAGCCTCTGGGTCCTTGCCCCTGCGACCTGACAGCCGGAGCCTGTGATATCCGGTGCTGCTGCGACTCGGTATGCATTTTATTTTCCCTTGTAACCCAGCTGCTAATGCTTTGCACACGGTGGCAGATCAGACTTCACACTTGCACAATACAGTGATTTATTGTTTTCCTTTCAAGGAGTGCAGCCCGGCGACGAAGGATCTGTTCAAAGGGTCGTGTTTTACAGGGGTATTTGGTGGAGATGTCAATCCGCCGTTTGACCAGCTGTGCTCTGCGGAGAGAGGGAACAGCGCCCCTGACTGGTTCCCTTTCCTGTGTGTCCAGTCATCCCTTAGCAATACACCTTTTCTTGGCTACTTCTATGATGGGGCTATGTAAGTAGAGTCTGTTTTCACTGATGTAACGCAAAGCAAATCTGTGTGCGATAGAAGTGGGGGCCCTTTGCAGGAGTGGTGCTATAAGTGAAAATATGGGCTGGCACAAAATGCCTATAGTTCTGGAAGATCTGGAGTGCCGTGTGTTGAACAACCTTGACTTAATGCCTCTGATTAGATTTCCATGGCATTGGTGGCTGTGTTTGAAAGCCTTTTGTGTCTTTTTAAGTCTTGGACTCCATGCAAACCAGATGAATATAGTGCCAGTTATGGTGCTACTCTGGTAGGAATAATTGTGGAGGACCAATATCTCACATTATTGCTTTCTATTGCTATGTTGGGCTGCTGTCCGCAGGCAGGTTATGTTAGTAATAAATAAGTTTTTCTTTTTCAACTGCATTTACAGCTCTTCATCCCGAGTCTCTTCACTGGAGATTCCAATACCAACGGTCCCAGGAAAACTCACCAGTGGTTACAGACAAGGAGATCCAATTCTGACCCTACCAAATGGGTATTTTACAGTTCCTCAGGTAATGGAAGCCTGTTTGCCTGAGGGATCTCTCCCGCTCCTGCGTTTGTTTAAATGTATTGGCTTATAACAGATCAGGCTCTTCCTGGCCTTTATGTGCAGCCAACATTCCAACATAAGAATGTCAGAGGAGCCCTGCTGGATCAGGCCACGGCCCATCTAGTCCAGCATCCTGTCCCACACAGTGGCCCACCAAATTGCCCATGGGCATCTCAAGCAATATGAAGGCAAAACCTTCACCTGCTCTTGAGTCCCTGCAAACGGCCTTGAGAGGCATCCTGCCTGTCTCTTCAGCCTGGAGGTGGTACCTAAACACCCATTTGAGATAAGAAGCTAAGGGCATCTAAAGTATCTGGGCATCCAAAGCAGAAGACAAAGGCAAAATCACCTCCTCTCGATTCCCCGCAAATGGCCTTGAGGGGCATCCTGCCTGTTTTTCCAATGTCAGAGCCTCAACTCTTCCTAGCCCTGCTCTGTTCCTTCCTTTAGTGCTTTTGCCTGGCTGAAAGGTAAAAAGGTGTCCTTAAATGTTTTTTACATATAAAACCCCTTTTTCCCTCTTTGTCCAAAATTAATCATCACTGGGCAAAGTGGGCTCACCACAGCAAGCAGTTCATTTCGTCTGGATGTCCCAGAGAGGGTCACAACTTATGATAAAGCAAACACTAAAACAGATTTAAAATAGAACCCATTCAGTTTCCCTCCCTGCCAGAACACAGTCCCCCCCAGAGGAAGCTAAATGCCCGAGCCCTAGGCCAGCGGTTCTCAACCTTCTTAATGGTCGCGACCCACAGGTTGAGAACAACAGCCCCAGGTGAAGAAGAATTTTTTAACCAAGCACTGTAAACCATATAATGCAGGTGCCTGGTGAACCTCAGTAAGGGGGTCGTTCCAGAGTCTGGGGGTCACCACTGAAAAGGCTCTCCTGCATGTTCCTATGCCCTGCACCATCTTTGGGCAAAGGGCATGATATAAATGCTTGGTGGAGGGAAAGAAATAAAACAAAAGAGAAATTAAACAAACAAGCCTGTTTCTCCACTCTGTTCTGTTCCATGGTGAAGCTCTTTGCTGGTGGACATTGTGCAAGAAATGCCCCTGTTGCGTTTCTTCGGGATTTTGAATCCAGATGTGTCACAACTTGCGACGAGACAGAGAGCCTTAGGACAAGCACAGCAGTGAACAGTGGTTTCGGAGGTAGGTTGTCGCTGATTGAAAGAACACGTCCTTATCAAGCTTAGTCTGAGCCTGCGGGTTATTTTCAAAAAGTTGTGATTGCCAACTTGGAGGTGGTACCTGGGCATCCATTCTAGTCTCCATGGATATCCTTGTTCTTCACGAATTAAGAGAAGCCCTGCTGGATCAAGGCCACAGCTCATCTAGTTCAGCATCTTGTCTCACATAGTGGCCCACCTTTTGTTTCTGGTTTGCTTCTGTACATCTCTACTACCACCAGCCCTTAACACACACCCCCCACCCAGGTTGTTAAGTACAGTGGTACCTCAACATACAAGTGCCCTGACATACAAGTGTTTTGAGATACAAGCCGCCGAGCGAGTGATATTTTGCTTTGAGATGAGAGCAAGATTTGAGATACGAGTATGTAAATACAGTACAGTACATAACAAAAACAACTGAGGTGGTGTTTTGGGAGCTGGAATGGATTAATGGGAAAACTGCTTTGAGATACGAGCGATTTGACATAAGAGCAAGGTTACGGAACGAATTCAACTCGTATGTCAAGGTACCACTGTAGTTGTTCCATGGAGAGACCTGGCACATATGCTAAAGGGCAATCGCATTTTCTGTGGGTATGCGCAAAATTCTTCCTTTTCTGCTTTCTCCTTCTACGTTTTTGTGTCTCTTATTGCCAGACAGCATCAACGTACAAGTGAACTCTGAGACAAGGAGCACCGACGTAAGTGGCTGCCGTGGCCAAGGTAAATTAAAAATGGCAGTTGAGCCTATCTAGAAAAATCCTCTTTGAAATACTGGAGTCAATTTCACAGGAACTCTTCTTGGCTTTCAGAATGCCACGGTGTGAGCTTTTCAGAAGAATATACAATAATCTGGGAAGGCATGAAAATAGTAGAAGTGAAAGTTGCCGTCGTTTCTGGAGATCTGTGTCCAGGAGGTAACACCTTAGTCTTTTCCTTTGCTTTGTTCGGGGTACCTTTTTGGTTTCGTAGCAAAATGTATGTGGATGGCCTTTTTGATGCTGTGGAAAACCCAAGGAGGGTTGCCTGTTCATTCAACTTTGATATGAGGCCTAGGGACATACTAGAGGGCCTTTTCTGTGGTGGCCCCTAGACGTTGTAACAGCCTGCTTCTTGAGGTTTGCCAGGTGCCTACGCTGTATAGTTTTCAGTCCCTGCTGAAAACGTGTCTTTTCAACCAGGCTTTTGCCATTTAAATAGCTTCCTCAGGGTGCTGTCCTGTTAAGGAAGGTGAGTGAGTGAGTGAGTATTTTGAATTATGCTTTATTATTGGGTATGTTTTATTTTTATTGTAATCTGCCCTGGAAAAGTTTGGTGAAGGGCAAGATACAAACATATAAATAAAATGCTCTATGTGTTAACAGTAGATATATATATTTTTAAAAAGCATGGCTGCAGAATGGACAGCTCATCAAAACTTGTCTTTATAACAAGGATAGGATTAGAGTTGTGACAAAATTACGTCTTTTTTTCCCAGTGATGTTCTAAAATGTTATGTTTTTCTTTACTTAGAAGCGCTGGTGCAAAAATTCACGGTCAGCTTCATAAGTGTAAATGCCACAAGTACAGAGGAATTGTCTGGCAATCCAGGTGAAATAACTTTGTTGCTGTAGAAGTGGTACTTTAAAATAATGGTTTTTACCTTTTCATGTTCATGATCCACCCTGGGAATTTTGAGTTGTGAGATATAAATTCATAAATAAACTAATTAAATTAAAATAATTTTAATTTTGCACGCTTCTGGGTTCATGTGTTAAAATGTTAAAAGCCAGATTATTCTGACTGTTACTTCCAGTAAGATAAATATAGTTTGCGTTGATCAATACTGATAAAACCTTATTTTGCATATTTTGTATAGGTTACCAGCTTGGCAGGCCAATTAGAGCTGCGAATCTGAATTCTTCTGATGAGATTAGCACTTTAAAAATGTGGAAGCCTGGTACTGTGTTTTTGATTTGAAAGCTTCTAGAATTCTAATGGAAAAAATACATCATTTCACAATTAAATTTATTATCCTGAGATTTGTTTTTAGGGTTCTGTATTAGCTGGGGTGGGCATTGTGTGGCTGGTGTTTTAAATTTATAAATATACAGTAAGAAAAATGGATTTTATTTAGAATTAACCATTTACAAATCTGAAAGGGGCCTTGCTAGGCTATAGACCCCATCCTTTTGCTAAATGCAGGAATCCAGACCTTGGTGGATTTTCTATATGTCCTACTATTTTCTGTTGAAAGGCTTTGAAAGGAAAGGATCATATCCAGCACCCTGAGCCCAGATGCAGGAACAAGACAGGACGGAACTTCATCATGTTCTCAAGCTTTGTTGTGATAACAGAATGCAATGACCAGTATGGTCTAGTGGTTGGGAAGCCAGACTTTTATCTGGGAATCCCGGGTTTGATTCTGTGCTCCCCCACGAAGCCAGCTGGGTGACCTTGGGCTAGTCACAGCTCTCTTCTGAGCTCTCACAGCCTCACCTGCCTCACAGGGAGAAGAACAGAAGGGTTGTCAGCTGCTTTGAGTCCCCTTAAATGGGTGAGAAAAGCAGGGTAGGAAAGCCAACTCTTCTTCTTCTTCTAAAGGGCAAGCAATCAGACATACGAAACATCCAAGTTCAGTTCCAATTCCCATATCTCCACTGTTCAGCATAACTCAGCATGGGGTTTCCAAAATGATCTGTGTTCCCAGAGCCTGATATCTGCATGCTGAGTTAACCACAGGCAAGAGGAGACTTCAGGTCTGTGAGAAAGACAAGCAACTAAGGCCATGAAACAAAGATGGTAGCACAGAGGAGAAAGTCTAGCCTTAAGACCATTCCCCAGCACAGACACCTAGGCCATGGTCTCTTTTCTTTAACCCTTCTCCATTCTATCTCCAGATCTGACTGCTCACACCTTTTCATTCCTATCCATTTTATTTGTGGGCTTTCCACCCTCCGTTTGGACTTTCCTGAATGGGAAGTCCACAAATAAAATAAATAGAAATGGAAAGGCGTGAGGAGAGGCTGAAAAAAATTTAAAGGGAAGGTGTGATCTAATGTTCGCACTTAGTAACAGCTGTGTTGAAAAAGGGATTTTTCTTTAGCTTGTGTTGAATTTTATAGAATGAATGTCTAAAATGAACTGAACCCTGTCTCTTTGAGCATGGCCATTTTTATTCACTTTTTTAAAGACAGTATTTCATAAAACCACACGTAGAACCCGAAAGAGATTATTTTGTTGTTTTCTCAAGCACAAATCTTTTGTTACCTAGATAGATGGCGGGGGTTTGTGTACTTCAGCGAGTCTCAGGTCGCTTTCGTTTGGAGTGAATTTGGTGTCCGGGTGCATTCTAGACGTTGATCTGAATGATAACTGCAGCCAGCTCAGGTAAGGCCAAGTAATTACTTCTCCCTTTTTAAAAATTTGTGGCTTATATATAAGGCTAAGTATCAGTTTTGTTTTGTGCATTGGGCCTTTTCTGCATTGGGCCTTATTCTGGATTATATCCTGGGATAGGGACCTACCATCCGCATGCTGATTCAGACTACAGTATCCCTGGGCGTGGCCTACCATAGTCTGCACCAACCTGTGGCTGGCAGGTTCTGGGATATAATCCAGAATAAGGCCCAGTGCAAAAATGGCCTCAATTTCTGAAACTTTGGGAGCATAGCAGGCAGTAAGCCAACTCATCATGGAAGCTGCTTAGCATTATTTTACAAAGGCTCACGTATTGCCTTGCTATTGCCTTGCAGGGAGAAAGTTGCTGAAAGTTTTAATACCTTGGTGGAAGCTACTTATGTTGGAAAAAGAGGCAACTCCAATGCCAGTGTCCCAGAGGATTGGGTAGAAATCATCCGTGAGTACCACCTACATGGGTCTCAGCAGTTGAGATGTAGGAATTTTGAAAAGCTAACATGTTTTTTCCAGATTATTTTTTTGATAGCATTTATTCAGTTGACCATGTACCTGTTATGGTCTAGAAAAAAAATAGCCTTGTACTGTATCATACTTGAATATTGTAGCTGAATTTGACAAGTTGTAGCCCTAAACTATGAATGCTGCTTTAAAGAGATCGCAGTCTAGAGAATGTCATTCCATTTCCCTGGCCATTTCTGCAAGGGCTTTGTAGACCCCATTAAGCACCCGATAAGTACCCATTTGGTATGGATTTGCTACATACCTTCTGCATTGACAGACCCAGTAAGACCCCTTTGGCATCGTGTCATCCGCATGAGCGTGGCAGAATTCCAGATTTAATGGGGTCTTCGGGCCCTTAAATCCGGATTACTGGTAGACCCCTTTAATTGTGTCTTCAATCTGGTATTGTACCATGTAGATCAGATTTCAGAGCATGTTTCTGCATGCATTCCGGGCAAAAGGGGTCCGGAGGCCCCCCTGGAGGCTGCCATTCTCAGCATGGCAGCTCCGGCTCCATCCCTCTACACACACCCTATGTAGGCCTGCATGTCTTATGTAGAAGTCTACGCAGCTGCCTACAACCTACGTAGCAGCTATGTAAGGAACTACATATCCGCGTCGCTCTGTCACACCCACTGTAACCGGAAGTGTCTTTTGATCGACAGTTTCACAGGCCAATCACGCCATGCCACCGGCGGAACTAATTGGGTCCTTAGGATGGGTGCTCCCGCATCCGCACAGCAGTCCTGTTTAGCACTCATTGCCGTTGGGTGCTAAACACCCCGTGCGGATGCATGGGTTCTCTGTATAGATCCAGAACTCAATGGACCGGATCGAGCGAGGACCAGATCTTGGAGATCCAGATCTCTTTAATCTGGATTAACCGCATTAAGTGTGGAAATGGCCTCTGTGTCACCTCAGAAGAAAAGAAAAAAAATTGTGTTATGTTCGTTCATTTCACAGAGCTATGTCTTTTGCATTATTTTACAGGTCTAGAGCCACCTAGTCCCAGCGCAAATGGAAGTTCTGGTGATCTAAAAGGAATCTGTCTTGATGTTCCTGCTCACTTGAATGTTCAGATTATCACTGCTGATGTGGGAGCTGTAGAAGGGGTTCCACAGGAGGAGATACTTGGTGTACAGACCAGGTAAATTACGTTTGAAAGATCAAATATTTGTGGTTTCAGCTTTCAGAAGTCTATGTCAAGGACAGCTGGTTTCTGTTTATGGAGGCAAAGAGATGGCATGTGACCAAGGGCTGTTGAAGGCAAACTGGGACAAAGCCTGATTCAGGATCTCAAGAACTGTGGGGTACTACGTGTCTGGCTGCCTCTACTTTGGCATCGTAAGAAAAGGCAAAAGTCCTGAATTCCCCGCTACTGCTGGTTTAATTTTGTTAAAACGAATGTAATGCTTCCATGTAATATTCAGAAAGTATCTTGCTGGAGAAAGGAAGTTAGTTGTAACTACAGTCAGTTAAAGCCATGTTCTTTTATAGATGGATCATTTCACTTCAAAGCAGAGGTAGTTACGGCAACCTGCCCAGGGACCATCCGGTGAAGGGCGGGATATAAATTTTCTAAAGAAAATCAATTTAAGTAAAGATTAGATAAATTCATGGAAAGGAGGTGTGAAAATGGCTACTAGAATGGATGCCAGGGTACTGTCTCCAGGTTAGAGAGATATGCAAGATGCCTCTAAAGGCCATTTGCAGGTGAAGATTTTGCCCTCGTCTTTTGCTTGAGATGCCCAGAAACTACTGATGGGCCACTGTGTGAGGCAGGATTCTGGACTTGATGGACTGTGGTCTGATCCAGCTAGGCTCCTCTTACGATCTTATCTAGAACGAATGCCTAGATTCCACCTCCAGGTTGGAATGCCAGGCAGAATGCCTCTGTAAGCCATTTGCAAGATGTTGAGAGCAGGTGAAGGTTTTGCCTTTGTCTCCTGCTTGTGGTGCCCAGAAGCAATTGGTGAGCCCCTGTGTGGGACAGGAAGCTGGACTGGATGGTCTGTGGCCTCATCCAGTAGGGCTTTCCTTATTCTTATGTAGGTGAGAATAATAAATTATCTTATGCAAGAATGTTAATGGAATCAACAATACCATAAAACTACATAGCCCAGAACTTCCTTGCTTGCTTTTTGAGGTGTCTTATTAATGGTATATATTTCTTCCTTTTCTGTTCAGTTTTTCTACAGTCACCTGGCAAATTCAGTGTCCGATTATCTGTGAAGATAAAGTTAGCTCGCTTCCAATCTCTGTTGCAGTGCAGTTTATTAAAATACCAGCTCAGCCTCCAGTTCCGAAGACAAGGTAGTTCTCTGGGATGTGTTTTAACCCTGATTCTAATAGATAAAATGGGGAGGGGGCGAAAGACTTGCAAAGAAAATAGGTAACTTTTGAGACTGGCCCAAGATTGGGTTCTCTGTGCATTATCTAGCTGGACTCGGGTTAGAAAAGGAGCCATAGAAGGAGGAGGAGGAGGAGGGTTGGGTTTTAAACGCCACTTTTCTCACCCATTTAAGGGGACTCAAAGCAGCTGACAAACCTTCTGTGCTAGAGAAAGAACAACTCTCTGCTCTTAATATTTTGGTTTGACCTTTCCTTTTTTTTTTCTCCAGATTTCAGATCAACTATACGGAATATGACTGCCAGAGGAATGACGTTTGCTGGCCAGAACTTTTTTATCCGTTGACTCGCTATTATACTGGTAAACAGCCAAGGGGATCCTGATGTTGTCTTACCCTGTGTTTGATTGGTAGCATTTGCAGCATTCGTAGTACATGGGAAGGAGAAGAAGAGTTGGCTTTAATACCCCTGCTTTTCTCCCTCTTAAGGGGACTCAAAGCTGCTGACAAGTCTTCTGTTCTTCTCTCTGTGAGGTGGGTGGGGCTGTGAGAGATCAGAAAGAGAGCAGTGACTAGCTCAAGGTTGTGTAAGAATACAGACTTGAACCAGGAGGCTACCAGAAGAGAGTCTGATACTCTAACCAGAAGACTAGACTGGCTCACTCAGACTCTTGCCAAATTGTCCAGCTAGAAGGAGCAAAGCTTTTGCCTTCTCTAGTGTAGGCACACATACCTGAACTTCAGCTCATCAAGCCATTGGGTCTCTGGCCGAAGTTCACTGCAGGGAAAGGGCCTCCCTTCTGATTTGCTTCTCCCATCCTTGTATGAATTATAAACCAGTGCTCAGGTGAACCTCTCTATACTAGAGAAAGCAAAAACTTAGCCGTGTTGTCTGCATCTGGTGAGACAGGATGCTGAACAAGATGGGCTTTGGCCTGATCCAGCAGGCCTCCTTTTATGTTCTTATGAAACCTCCTGCAACCAACTTCTTTCTCTCTTGTCAGTTTCTAAGCTGCTTCTAGAGTCTAGACCCTTTCTTTCTTTCTTTCTTTCTTTCTTCCTTCCTTCCTTCCTTCCTTCCTTCCTTCCTTCCACGTTTTTATCCTGCCCTATACCCAGGGGTCTCTGGGTGGGTATGAACATTTAAAATCAAACATTATTAAAACAATAACAGTATGTGTTGAAACAATAGCATCTGTAAGCGGGAAGGGAAAAGTGTATCCTCATTTAACCAGCCAGGGTAAAGAGGTGCATCTTACTGACTTCCTAAACATGTCAGTGAAGGTGCCTAACGCATCTCAAGGGGGAGACTATTCCATAGCCTGGGGGCCATCACTGAGAAGGCCCTCTCCTGGGTGCCCACCCCTTTTGCTGCTGAGGGCAGTGGGACAACCAGGAGGGCCTCCTCTCCAGACCTTAAGGCATGGGTGAAGGTGTTCCTTGGGATAGTAGGCGTTCCTTTATTTAAACTACATGTTAAAAGTCCTTGTATTAAATCTGCTATAAACTTTCTTGCAGGAGAACCATATGGTCATATTCTCGCTAAAGGCTTGATGCTGGCGTTCTTCATCCTAATTGTGGTCCTTCTAAGCAATCCTTGGAGGACAATTTTCAAAGCAATGGGCTATCCGTGAAAGTTAGCTGACTCAGAGCAAAGGCAGCCATTTTGATAACTTTTTTTCTGTATTCTTGAATCAGTTGGACTTTGCTGTTATTTTTTGAAGAAAGGAATATTTTTCTAAGGCAGTAATAATTAAAAGAAATCTTTACAAATAGATAGCAGTATCCTGTTTCATGAAACGGAAATAAGCACTTTGGCAATGCAGTTGTAATTATGACTCAAAACAAAACAAAAAAGGACTGTGGTATGCTCTAAAGGGAGCTTCAAACATTGGGGGAGGGGGACAAGACATGATAGTAAGTGTTGGCTTTCCATCCTTTTCTCGCCCATTTAAGCAGCTGACAAAGCTTTCTATTCTCCCTCTGAGCACCCTGTGAAGTAGGTGGGGCTGTGAGAGCTCAGAAGAGAGCTGTAACGAGCCCAAGGCCACTCAGCTGGCTTCATGGGGAAGGGAGGAATCAAACCCAATATTCCCAGATAAGAAGGGGGAAAATTGCTGGAAACCAAGAGTTTCATGCCAAGAGGTTTGGGGACCATCCTACATTCTACCTAAGGGTTAAAAGCAGCTTCGTTTCCTCTTTCAGGCATTTTGTTTGATTTTAGTGCATTTATAAGGTATATATTTTTATGGTTGTAACTCGCCCTGAGATCTTTGGGTATAGGACTAGATAGATAGATAGATAGACAGACAGACAGACAGACAGACAGACAGACAGACAGACAGACAGACAGGATTTTTTCTTTAAAAAAGTAATTTAATTTCACTCCAGGTCCCTCCTTCCAGAGAAGAATTCTTCTTTGTTCCAACTCCAGTCACAGCCAGCCAGGAAGACTTTAAAACCATCATCAGCCTCTTTCTAAAGGGAAATCCTTCATTTGCCTGCAGGAAGCTCAAATGGTTTTCTTTTAGGAAATTCCCTCAATACTGAGCTTGTTGTGTCCACCACATCCAGGCTGTGGTCACACATAAGGTTTAATCCAAGTCCACCTTCAGAGCAAGAGAAGTGACCAGTAATTTTCTTCCACATTATCAAGCCCAAAGGTGAATTTGCTGAGTTATTTAACACTGGAAGAAAACAGCTTGTTACTTTGGTGATGTATTCTCTCACTCTGAAAGTGGGCAGAGCTGGATTAAACCTTAAGTGTAACCACTGCCTCAGTCCGAATGTGGACTGAAGCTGGATTAAAACTTGGACTGTGGTCACACCTAAGGTTTAATCCAGCTTCAGTCCACCTTCAGAGCGAGAGAACAGGTCAGCAAAGTGGCCAGTAATTTTCTTTCCACATTATTGATCCCAAAGGGGAATTTTCTGAGTTATTTAACCCTGAAAAGAAACAGCTGGACACTCTGCTGATGTGTCCTCTCACTCTGAAAGTGGGTTGAAGCTGGATTAAACTTTAGGTGTGACCACAGCGTCTCAAGAAAAGCCTGGACGGCGACCGGAAGAGCGTATGGTCCCTTCTAGCCTCACCTTCCCCCACCGAGCTCGCCAAGAGGCGGAAACTTCCTGCGGAACCCTGATGCTCATAGGCTGTGAGCTTAGGAGGGCGCCGCCATAGAGCACCGGCGGCGTAGAGCGTCCGCCCACCTATCCGGAAGGAAAGCTCGGCTTCCGTTCGTTCGGTGTCGCCGGCGTCGGCGTCCGGTCTCCGGGGCGCTCCTCCTCCGTCGGCCGTCCTCCTAGCCACTCCCGCCCGCTCCCCTCCATGGACTCGGGCAGCGGGGACCCCGCCAGGCCTTGGTCCCGGCGTGACGGCAGCGGCAGCAGGAGGGCGACGCGGCGGAGAGGCCGCTAGAGGCCCCTGAGAGAGCCCGACGGGCAGGCAGGCAGGCAGGCGCCTCTTTCGCCGCTCGCTCCCTCCCTCCCTCAGCCATGGGCTCCTTCTTCCGCAGCGAGACGATGTGCCTGGCGCAGCTCTTCCTCCAAGCCGGCTCGGCCTACGAGTGCCTCAGCGCCCTGGGCGAGCGCGGCCTGGCGCACTTCAGAGACGTGAGCGAGCAAGGCGGGGGAGGGCCGTGCGGGGGCGCCCGGGGGGCTCGGGCTCTGAGGGCCCCTTGGGGGGGGTCTAGGAGCGCCTCGGAACTGGGCGGCTTGGGTTCTAAGGGTGCCTTTGATCTAGGGGGCTTAGGGAGCTTGGGGGTTAAGGGCGCCTTGGATCTGGGGGTTTGGGTTCTAAGGGCACCTTGGACCTGGGGGACTTGGTTTCTAAGGGTGTCTTGAATCTGGGGGGCTTGGAGTAAGGGTCCTTGGATCTGGGGGGCTTGGGGTCTCAGGGTGCTTTTGATCTGGGGGCTTGGGGTCACGGGATTCCTCGGACCATGGGCAGCTCTGCCTCAAGTGGATATAATGACCAACATTGTTACATTTGTGCCAAAAGTAGGTTGAAAGATTTGGGATCATTCTGGTTAATTGATGTGTGTTATAGTACCAGTGATGGATTATGTTAATCCTGGGCCGATCAAAGGATCTTATTACTTCAGGTATTATTTGCATCCAATAATCACCAGTGAAAGAGAGATTAAGATCAGCCTCCCACAGGGTTTTATAGGACTGGAGCAACAAGTTGATATCACTATCAAGCATTATCCTGTAGCGGCAACTAGGTTCTCTTCTGCATTTTTCTGTTGAGAAAGAACTGTTTTGTTAGGCACTCATCAGTCCAGCATCCCGTCCCACACAGTGGCCCACCAATTGCCCATGGGCATCTCCAGCAGAGACAAGGGCAAACCTTTTCCTGCTCTCGAATCCCAGCAGATGGCCTTAGAGGCCTCCTGCCTGTCCCCTCAGCCTGGAAGATGTATTTAGGCATTCATTGTAGTAGCCATTGATACATCTGTCCTCCATAAATTTGTCTTAACACTTCCTTAAAGCCACTTAGGCTGGTTGCTGGTTACCACCTCTTCTGGGAGCAAATTCCACAGACCAGTGACCCTCTGGGTGAAGAAATACTTTCTGTTGCCTGATCTGACTCTTCTACCCACCAGCTTCATAGAGTGATGTTTGAGAAGTTTGGTACTGGGAGTATGTGTAATTGGCAGCCATGTGGTTCTTTTTATGGTAGGGAGGGATGTGCCACGCATGAACTGGGAAATGCTGCTTCTGGGTTATAGATAGCCACAGAGCTTGCTTGCGACTTGGAGTAAAGAGCAATAACAGTGGCTCCTCTGGAGAAGCGCTCAGTTGTACAAATGTACTTTATTGCTTTCTTGATTAGTCGAAAGACTGTATCAGAGGGTTGAAGGACAAGCGTGGGAGGAAAGAGGACAAATACAGAGTTAAAATATACAGTAAGAACGTGGTGGTTACATTCTCTAGGTAGGCAGTATTACAGGTTACAGATTACTTTGTTTACGCTTTACTGATTGGGTAAAAGGAACTGTTATTGTTTCAGTGTGATTGTTTTACATTTGGGTTTTAATGTTGTATCCTGCCCTTAAGACATAAGAACCTAAGAGGAGCCCTGCTGGATCAGGCCACAGCCCATCCAGCCTAGCATCCTGTCTCACACAGTGGCCCACCAGTTGCCCGTGGGCTTCTCAAGCCGAGACAAGGGCAAACCTTCTCCTGCTCTCAAATCCCAGCAAATGGCCTTAGAGGCCTCCTGCTTGTTCCCCCCAGTCTGGAAGATGTACCTAGGCATCCATTGATACATCTGTCACCCATGAAATTGCCACACATGAACTGGGAAATGGCAGGCATGAAGGCACATATGTGTGAAAAAGAAGAAAAGAGAATTATGTAAAGGTGGGAGTAGACCTCTTCCTCAAGTCCTTTGCATTCCAGGACCCAGATTAACAAGTAAACTGTGTGCCCAGTTAGCATCTGATCCATAGTGCTGCTTGCTCACTGGATGACCTTGGCATGAGGTGGCCTATATAACAGTGCCCTGAAGGTTTGCAAGGGAGGAAGTTACTTCTGTTGATGTGGGGTGTGTCTGACGAAGAGGATGTCTTTTCATTCCTGCCCATGCTCTATTGTGGCAGCAGGCAGCAGGCTGTGAAAAGTGCAAAGTCTATTTTACTTTGTGTGGTTTGCAAAAATTGTAATAGCAATTTGTGCTGGGGGAGTGTCTTTGTTCATAACTTAATAAACCTCCTGAATTCTGTACTTGGACGCCTCTAGAGACCACTTTCAGGGATTCGAGAGCAGGTGTCTTCAGCTTGAGAAGCCCAGAAGCAATTGGTGGGCCAGTATGTGAGGCAGGAGACTGGACTAGATGAGCTGTGGCCTGATCCAGCAGGGCTCCTCTTAGGTTCTTATCTAGAATTGGTGCCTTGATGTTGCCTCCAGGTTGGAGAGACAGGCAGGATGCTTCTAAAGGCCGTTTGCAGGGAGTCAAGAGCAGGTCAGGGTTTTGCCTTGGACTTCTGCTTGAGACAGTAGTCAGCTACCAGTTTAGATGGCTATAAGGTAGGGCTAGACAAATTAATGGATGACAGATGTATCAATGGCTACTAGAGTGAATGCTGGGCCCTAGGGGGGAAAGCAGGATGCTTCTAAGGGCATTTGCTGGGATTCGAGAGCAGGAGACGGTTTGCCTTTGTCTCTGCTTGAGATGCCCATGAGCATTTGGTGGGCCAAATGGACTAGATGGGCTGTGGCCTGATCCAGCAGGGCTTCTCTTATGTTCTTATGTTCTCTTAGATGCCCAGAAGCAATTGGAGGCCCATTTGGTGAGACTACAACTGAACAAATTTCCAAATAATGGGCTTAAGATAGTAGTCAATTTATAAGCAAAGACTATATTCAGAATTAAATTGCCTTAGAACTTTCCCTGTGTAAATGTTTTGACTTTTAAAATCTGTCCTAGCAATTGAGCGCATGTGTTCCCAAACATACTTTGGTTCTCTGTTCTTTAACAGGGAAGCTCCATGCTACAACACAACTTGTTTTTTAAATGAGGGGAAATTGCACAGGGTTTTGTGGTTTTGTGGTTCACCGAAGTGCAGGCTTGCTTCTCAGATTGTAGAGCATTTCTGCATTTCTGTTTTGCTTCAGATTAAAAAGCAGATAAAGGTTTTTAGAAAAGACCCATTACAGTAATATACTTTGTAGAGTCAATCTTCTCAAGCAGAGTTAGCATTAGGGACGTGCAAGAATATTCGAAATACTCATTATTCGATTGCATTTTGCTGAATGCGGACATTTGAGTTCGAATAGATTGTCCAGACATTAGTTTTTTATTATTCGAACAAATACGAATTTTTCAAACTATTCATACAAATAATTCGGACATTTGTATGGGTACGGATACGTATGCATTACATACATATCCATATGCCTCTTATTTGTATGTGTAAGCATCTGTATGGCTACATACAGGATGAAAACAGGATGAAAACAGGATGCTTATGGATACATACGAATGGGTATGACATTGGTATCATCAAATACACATCGAATATTTGTACGAATAGATACAAACGTATTTGAATTGGTTTGAATGTTAATACATTCGGTTTTTTCTCTATTTGTACGAAGTCAGAAATTCAAATTTGATTCGAATCAAATAGAGTGTCGAAAATGGCACTTGGGCACACCCCTAGTTAGGGTTAGGGGTGGCTAGTTAGGTGGCCCAACACAAAATCAGAAATTTACTTGAACACTATGAAATTATGCACAGATTGTTTTTTGCTCATCAATTTTCGTTAGTGTTTGTGTATTTAAGGGTTGGCTTAAGACAGTGATGGCGAACCTTTTGAGCTCGGTGTGTCAAAATTCGCAAGAAAACCTACCTTAACTCGGGTGCTGTGTCACATCTAGAAATATCCATAATTTTGTGATACTTGTCGCTCTAGTAAAAAAATTATATTTTTGATATATGTACTGTATTTTCTGGCGTATAAGACTACTTTTTAACCCAGGAAAATCTTCCCAAAAGTCGGGGGTCGTCTTATACGCCAGGTGTTGTCTTCTTATACGGCGAGTATATCCCAAACTCTATATTTTAACTGGAAAGTTGGGGGTCGTCTTATACGCCCAGTCGTCTTATACGCCGGAAAATACGGTATTTTATTAAAAGCAAAACCAAATAATTATTTACATTAGTGACTTTTGTTGCTAAATCTTCAATTGAAAGTTGGTGTTTCATACACTTCAAGAACAAGCAAGCACTACATGTCCAGGTGCCAGGGTGACCAGGTGTGTCACCCAAAATGGCTTGGCGTGTCACCTGTGACACGCGTGTCATAGGTTGGCCATCACCGGCTTAAGACCTGCCCGTGCCTTAAGATCTAGTGGTGAGGCCCTCCTGGTTATCCCACCACCTTCAATAGTGAGGTTGGTGGGCCCCTGGGAAGAGAGCCTTTTCTGTGATGGCCCCCAGACTATGGAATAGCCTCCCCCTTGAGGTGCGTCATGCCCCTTCCTTATATATATATATATTTAGGAAGGCAGTGAAGATGCACCTCTTTGCCCTGGCCTTTGGCTGAGCTGATTATATTTCCCTCCAGTACAGATGCTCTCATTTTAAACATATTGTGTATTATTTTTGATTTGTTGAATTTTAAAGTTTTTTAATGTATAGTCTGTTTTTAATCTGTTGTTTTAAGGTTGTTACCTGCCCAGAGACCTTCGGGTATGGGGCGGGATAGAAATGTAAATAATAAATAAATAAATAAATAGACAGCTTTCCTCCTTCTTCCACTGTGATCAGAAGACACCAAAAGGTTGGATGGTCCTGTTGTAAACATTGACGTGAAAGAGTTTCGGTAGGCTGAGTTACATTTCTTTTTCTCTCTCTAATCTACAGCTTAATCCAAGCACTAGTGTGTTCCAGCGCAAATATGTGGGTGAAGTGAAGAAGTGTGAAGAAATGGAAAGAATATTAGGTAAATGCAACATAAACGGATGCTCCCAGATGCACATAAACTCTGGTTAAGGAGATTACAACTGTTTCTGCAAGCCGTTTTGAAATCGGATGCCCCTTGCCTACAAACTGGCTTTTAAATCGTTTTTAATTTCCTTCTCTTCATTTTTGTCAGGATATCTAGTTCAAGAAATCAAGAAAGCAGACATTCCTCTTCCGGAAGGAAATTTTACCCCCTCTGCCCCTCCATTTAAGCAGATGCTGGAAATCCAGGTATTTCTGGGGTGTGTGTGTGTGGTAGAGATTTCCAGGAAAGAACACGAGAGCTGCAATCGGTTTGTTTTCTAAGGCTTGAGGCCAGTTGGAGGGCAGCATGTGCTTGTACTCTGACCCTCAAATTCCCTAGGAATTCCCTAAGAAGCCTGCAGCAGTAAATACTTGGTGGTATTTTAATCTTCAGAGGTCTCTTTGGAAATGAGCTAGTGGCCCTTTCCGCACTTCTGTTCCCTGGGAAAATGTCCCAGGGAGGTGAAGTTGTGGAACGGTTTGGGGGTCTGGATTTTGGGATGCCCAAACTGTTCCAAACTTAGCTGGCACTTAACTATGTGCTGGCTACATTCAAATCTCTGCCGCAACGGGGGCAATCGTGGTGCTGTTGCTCCTGTGCGACGCCGTTGCTGTGGCGACTGGGTGACGCGATGCACAACTGCATCCGCCTGGCCTGCTCACATGTGCCATTGGAAGTTCCTCCACGTGGAAGAGGTGCACATGGAGTATGTGAGGCTGCGGGACATCCCGGCACATGTGGAGCCCCTTCTGGTATAGAACTGGCTCTGCATGGTGTGAAGGCATTGTGAGAGGGTCTCCGCAGTTCCCCAGGAAGGTAGGCGCAAATTTGCTCAATGACTTCCTTGCTTCTGGAGGTCTGTAAGTCCCTAGTAAGAACATAAGAACGTAGAAGGAGCCCTGCTGGATCAGGCCACAGCCCGTCAAGTCCATCATCCTGTCTCACACAGTGGCCCACCAATGGCTTATGGGTATCTCAAGCAGGAGAGGAAACCTTCAGCTGCTCTCGAATCTCTGCAGATGGCCTACAGAGGCATCCTGCCTGTCTCCCCAATCTGGAGGTGATACCTTGGCATCCATCATAGATAAAGAACATAAGCGGAGCCCTGCTGGATCAGACCACAGACCATCTCGTCCAGCATCCCATCTCACATAGTGGTCCTCCAATTGCTTATGGCCGTCTCAAGCAGAAGATGAAGGCAAAAGCCTTCAGCTGCACATGACCTTCAGAGGCATCCTGCCCATCTCTCCAACCTGGAGGAAGGCCCTCAGCATCCATCTAGATAAGAACTCCTATTTTCCTTGAATTTTGCTCTACTAAAGAAATGGAAACGCATTTTCGCTCCAACCCAGTGATGTACAGTCCATTGTGGCAAGAAGCAATATATCAGTGCTGAAATTACGAGAAAGATGCTTGGCTCTTTGACTCCCGCCATATTCCATATATTTGTAGGTTAATATTTGACAAAGCTAGTATTTTGGTAATAAGAGCACCCTCTCTTTCTTCGACACAGGAGCAACTGCAGAAGCTGGAGGTAGAGTTAAGAGAAGTAACCAAAAACAAAGAGAAACTGAGGAAAAACCTCCTGGAGTTGACTGAGTATACCCACATGCTACGCATCACGCGATCCTTCGTCAGAAGAACCACCGAGGTATTGCATGGACTGTGTTGACCTGAGCTTTGTCCCTTTAATTTTTTTTTAATATTCGGAGCTTTTTTGGAATACAGAAATCATACCTGAACAAACGTAATAGATAAATACAGAGTTATATACTTCCTAATAGCCGCTCTTTTATATAAATACATGTGATTTGGCACCCCTGTAAACTGAAATCCTTACTTCAGTGGTTCTCAACCTGTGGGTCGCGACCCCATTGGGGGTCGCGCACCCATTTCGGCGGGGTCGCCAAAGCCTGCGCAGGCCCCCCCGCGTCCCCCCTGCCGCGCTGCCGCTGCTGCTTTGAGGAGGGATCAGCGGCGCCAGGCGGCGATGGCGGTGAAGAGCGCCGGACCCGCACCGACTGGTGCCTCGCCGCCAGCGCCCTTCGCCCGCTAAAATCCGGCATTGCCAGCCCCCCAAGGAGGAGTTCCGGGTCGGGGGGAGCGAACGCGACACCAGCGGCCCTGGCCCCGCCCCTGGCCCCGCCCCTGTGGTCGCGGAGGCTTTGGGAACCTCATTTTGGGGTTGTGGCATTACAAAGGTTGAGAGCCGCTGCCTTACTTGCTTCTCCATGTCTACTCTTGGATTCTCACAAGGACACTAGACTTGAGTGACTGGATGCCACTGAATGTGGACAGATGCAATTAACAGCAGGCTTTACTTGTTTCTGTGTCTTTCTGATCAGGGCATTTTGCTGTGATTTAATGTGACTAGGGTTTCCCGAGAAGGTAAAAAGCCTTTTCTTCTTGTTTTGTTTCAGATTGAGTCCTGTTTGCAGACAAACTATGAAGAATTCCCCACCTTAGAAAGTGATCGCTTAGTGGACTATAATTGCATGCATAGACTTGGTGCCAAACTAGGGTACGAGCCCCTTCACCGCCCTCTACCCCCTACCCTCTCTTTTAAACTCCTTATGCCCCCGTCATGCCCCCAACCCCAATGTTAATGATCGAGGCTGTCAGATGTAGCAGCCCAAGCCTTTTATGCGGTACCCCAGAATGGCAGGTGCAAGTGTGAACATTAATTAACATTTAGGCAGAGAAGGGAAATGTTGGCTACACGCGTATATTTTTGTACGTGTCTCTGGCTCTTTCTGCACTGGCCCTTATTTTGGATTAGGGTTGTATCCAGATTTGCGTAGTAATATCAGCTGTTATAAGAAAATGCGCAGCTTACTTGCTGCCATGACAAGCCGTCCAGATTCAAGCAGCCTCCCCCCGCAGCTTTCTCAGAGAAAGCTGTGATACTTGGCATGGCGTGTGCGGTGAAGTCCGTGTCCCAAGGGAGCCCCCTCAGCTCAGCTCAGCTCTCGTTCGCTGTTCTCGCCGTCCTCAAGCTGCAGAGTGAGTGCTCACCATTCCGCAGTAGGTAAATTTGAAATAGCGGCAGCATAATGTGCCGCCGCTACGCAGTATCGGGTGTCATGTGTGATGCCCACACCTTTCCCCAAGGCTGGACACACCTGAGGTCTCAGAATAGGGATCTGCTATCCATATGCCAGTGCAGACTGCGGTGGGCTGTTCCAGAGGCCTGCCAGAACCTGTACCAATATGAGGAGGGCAGATCTTATTCCTAAGCTAAAATGAGGCCTAGTGCAGAAAGGGACTGTGTTTGTGTGTTTGTGTGTGTTCATACTAAACACTTGGTCATCGGCTTATGGAATGTGCTGCCGGAAGAGGTGGTGGAGTTAGACAAATTTATGGACGACAGATGTATCAATGGCTACTAGAATGAATGCCTAGCTGCATCTTTCAGGCTGGGGGGCGGGGGGACCGGGGTGCTTCTAAGTCCATTTGCTGGGATCCTAGAGCAGGAATAGGTTTGTCCTTGACTCTGCTTGAGGTGCCCATGAGCATTTGGTGGGCCACTGTGTGCGACAGGGCCTGTGTTTGTGTGTGTACATACTAAACACCTACAGTACTGTTCAAAAGATTTAGGCAGGTGTGGAAAAAATGTTGAAAGTTAGAACACTTTCAAGAGTCGTAGGGTCATTAGCTTATTTTTCACCAGATTACAAAATGCAAAGTGAATGGCCAAAGAGAAATCTAAATCAAACCAGTATTTGGCGTGACAGTTCTTTGCCTTCCAGGCAGAGTCATTTCTTGTAGGTTCTTCCGTCTGGAGAGACGGCATTTAAGAGGGGACCTGATTGAAGTATATAAAATTATGCATGGTATAGAAAAGGTGGATAGAGAAAATTTATTTTCTCTATCACACAATACTAGAACCAGGGGGCACCTATGAAGCTGATGGGCAGGAGAGTCGGATCAGACAAGGGGAAGGATTTCTTCACCCAGAGGTTCATCGGCTTATGGAATGTGCTGCCGCAACTGGTGGTAGAGTTAGACAAATTTATGGACGACAGATGTATCAATAGCTACTAGAATGAATGCCTAGCTGAATCTTTCAAGCTGGGGGGGACGGGGATGGGGACCGGGGTGCTTCTAAGTCCATTTGCTGGGATCCTAGAGCAGGAATAGGTTTGTCCTTGACTCTGCTTGAGGTGCCCATGAGCATTTGGTGGGCCACTGTGTGCGACAGGACGCTGGACTAGATGGTCTGTGGCCTGATCTAGCAGGGCTTCTGTTATGTTCTTATGTTCACTTGTACCCAGTAGGGATCTGCACGAATATTCATGATATTTGAAATTCATATGAATTTGGCCAAATCCGTATGTTCGTATTCAATACATTCGAATGAAGCTTCATGTGGGATTTGTATGGAACTGAACACTTCTTTGAGGCAGTTTGGTCTAGTGGTTAGGGAGCATCCTGTTCTGCCCCCAAGCTGGTTTAATAAAGCCTGACATTTAGCCCTATAGTACACATTGTCTTTTTTAAAATATAGATTTATATCTGGCTTAGTTCACCGAGCAAAAATTGAAGCCTTTGAAAAAATGCTGTGGCGTGCCTGCAAAGGATATACGATAGTTTCTTATTCCGAACTCGATGAGTGTCTGAAAGATCCGGATACGGTAAGTAACCAGAGAGAGAGAAAGAGAGAGAGAACATTTTTGAAAACTGATGCTGGGTTGGGTTCCCTTTACATGGATTTAGCAATTAAATGATATTTTAATTGTTAGGCCAGCATGGCAGCTCATGGGTGTGAGAACTGTTTCAGCACACCTTTGCCTTTTTGTACATCAAAATTATTTTATTTCCCTCTAAAATACATATTTGCCCCCTATAAACTGGCAACACAGTTTACCAGTAGTGGTTTTTAGGCACCGATTGAAGACTTTTCACCCAGCCCCTCCCAGTGTGTGTGTGTGTTTGATTTTAATCATATTTGAAAATAATAATGATTTCACTTTTCTTATTCTTTGTGAACTGCTTCAGGATTATATTTTAATGGGAAGCAGTGTATAAACATTTTAAACAAATAGACAAATGTGGATTGAAAGCCAAAATTGACCTCAGCGATTCACATCTGTTTTGCAGGGAGAACCTACCAAGTGGTTTGTTTTCTTAATATCCTATTGGGGTGAACAGATAGGCCAGAAAGTGAAGAAGATCTGTGATTGGTAAGTTTAGGCCTCACTGAAGTAGAAGCTTTTGTACTTTACCTTTTTTTTAAGCTTGGGTTTTTTTTTTGGTAGAATCTTTGGCTATACAAGACAGATTCCTTTAAATTGAGGTTTCCCCTGGAATCTAACTTTTGGTGCCTCCTGCAGAGATACTAGAAACCCATCCAAAAGTATAATGCAGGCTGATGAAGAGCATATGTTAGCTTGGAGAGAAGGAGGTGGGACTCACTTTCTGGTGGTAGTCATCACCCAAGTGATCTAGGATGACTTTGGAGAACTGTGCTTGTTCCCTTTAGTGGTGAAGTGGTCGGAAGCATCAGAGTAGAGCTCAGAGTCCCTTGGTACAAGTCCCTAACCTGGCAAGGAAGCTCACTGGGTAGAATAACCTCACTGTCTTCTGGGTCCCTAGGAAAAACCAAAAGGCTAAATACTATCAGAAAATTCAGAGTGGCACCCCTATGGCAGTTAGGCGGACCTCAGGTCATCCCTCCAGCTGATGCTGCATTTGGAACGCACTCTGAGGCCGTGTGGTGTAAGGGTGGGAAATAAATGTAGGTCGATCAATCAATCAATCAATCAATCAATCAATCAATCAATCAGGGCCAGGACTGTCTGAGGAAGGAGAGCAGATTGGGAGGAGTCCCCCAAACCATAGCTGATATTGAGCTAACCCTAACCTCACCTCCTCTCCAGTTTGGTCTGTTGGTTAGGGAGCCGGAGTCTTATCTGAGAATATCAGGTTTGAGTCCGCCCTCCACCACCAAGCCAGCTGGGTGACCTTTGGCTAGTCACAGCTCTCTTCTGAGCTGTCACAGCCCCACCTTTCTCACAGGGTGTCTGTTGTGGGGAGAAGAACAGAATGTTTGTCAGCCGCTTTGAGCCCCCTTAAATGGGTGAGAAAAGTGGAGTAGAAAAGCCAGCTCTTCTTCTTTCTTTGACTGTTCTTTGTTATTATTCTGCCAGCTACCATTGTCACATCTATCCTTATCCAAGTACCCCGGAGGAGCGTCGGACGGTTATTGAAGGACTGCAAGTTCGGATTCAGGATCTAAATATTGTGAGTATGGGGATAGAGAGAGAGAGAGACCTTGGGCTAGTCACAACTCTCTTCTGAGCTCTCACAGCCCCACCTACCTCACAGGGCGTCTGTTGTGGGGAGAAGAATAGAGTTAGATCCAATTAAGAGGCTCTTTATCTGGATCTCTTGTGGATGCATTTAATCAGGTTCACACAACGACCAAGGGCTCTGTTCCAGATCACAGGAGGCGTGCAGATGGCATCCCTCTGTGATCTGGAGCTACAGGAGAGCTGCTTTCCAGTGATGTGCCATAACATGCCTCCAAAAAACACCTCCCCAAACCCTGAGGCTAGGAACGTCCATTCCTATCCATTCAGTAGGCTCAGATTTGGATCAGTGGGTCTCGTTATTCTGGACCAACTGATCTGGATCAAATAGAGGTAAGTGCAGAAAAAGCCAAAGATAAAGGGTAAAGTGGGGACCTGCGTGGGCAGTTCCTATAGGCTCAGATTCCTTATACGATGCGCCATGTTTTGTCCTTATGCTTCAACCAAGGTGCTGCATAAGACCGAGGATTATCTACGGCAAGTCTTGTGCAAAGCCTCTGAGTCCATCTACACTTGGGACGTTCAAGTGAAGAAGATGAAAGCCATCTACCACGTGCTGAACCTCTGCAGTTTTGATGTCACCAACAAATGTCTGATTGCGGAGGTCTGGTGTCCAGAGGCTGACTTGCCAAATATGCGCCGAGCCCTGGAGGAGGGATCCGTAAGCAGTTTTCATTTGCCTTTTTCGGTTTTGCCTAAGTCTCCAAACCATCTCTCTCTCTCTCTTTCTCTCTCTCTCTCTCACTCACTCACTCACTCACTCACTCACTCACTCACTCACTCACTCACTCACTCACTCACTCACTCACTCACTCACTCACTCACTCACTCACTCACTCACTCTTCATCAGGTGCCGAAAACTATACAGCCTAGGCGCCTGGCAAACCTCAAGAGGAAGGTTGTTCCAAAGCATTGGGGCCACCACAGAAAAGGCCCTCTTGCATGTTCCTGTGTCTCATACCTCTGCAAGAGGAGGGGATTCCAAGAAGGCCCTCTCCTTGAGATCTCAGTGCACAGGCAGGTCTATATGGGAGAAGGTTCTCCTTCAGATACCTCACCAGGGCCATCAGCCATTTAGGGCTTTATATGTTAGTGTCAACACCTTGAAATGGACTTGGTAGGAAATAGGTAACCAGTGCAGATCCTTTAAGGCCGGCGTGATGCGACTCCCACCAGAGAGTCCCGTCAGCTGTCAAGCTGCTGCATTCTGTACCACTTCCAGTTTCTGAACCGTTTCCAAGGGTAGCCCCACATAGAACATATTGCAGTAATCTAATCTGGAACTTGGATCACTCTGGCCACGTTATCCTGCTTCAAGTAAGGCTTCAACTGGTGGACTGAATGGGGATGTTAGGCCGTCCTGGCTGTTGCTGCCACATGAGACTCAAACGACAGTGATGAATCCAGGTGTCTTCCCTGGTTACACACCTGATTTTCTGATTTTGCAAGCAGAGAGGGGTGTGTAAACAAAACTGCTTTGCCTGGAAAGCCCTTTGCATTGGCAGGCTATGCTTGCAATTCAGAGTCGGGTGCAAATATTAGTGGTAGCAAACCCACACTGATTTATGGGTAGAGGAGAGGGGTGTGCAAATGAAATTGCTTGTACAGAAAGCCCTTTATATTTGCAGGTTATGCTTGCAATTCGAAGTCAGGTTAGACTTTTCCCCAGGAAAGCAATTGGAGTTGCACCCGCTTTATTGCGCCTGCAAAGCTGAATCTTTTTGCTGCATCATTATTCCTGGTTCAACAAAAAACCCTAATACGTGTTTCCATTGCTGAATTCTGTACCCAGAGGGAAAGCGGAGCTTCCGTGCCTTCCTTCATGAACACAATACCAACAAAAGAAACGCCGCCGACTTTGATACGGACCAATAAATTCACCTCTGGATTCCAGAACATTGTTGATGCTTACGGCGTTGGAAGCTACGGAGAAGTGAACCCAGGTTTGTAATTTGTAGAATAAAGGGGTTCTGCTCGTTTTTTCATTAGCGCTTCTTAGGAAGTTTGTTGGATGTGTGAGCTAAACTCTTGCTCTTTAACGCATGTTGAACACAAGCAATTTATGTATTATCAAATCTACGTACAGTTCCTGAGCAGTATAGATACAAAATTATGAACAAAGGATACAGTTACATACAGTGTAAAACGATGTGCTTTGAAATGACTAAAATATTCAGTATCTGGTTAAAAATCGGTGTCTTGAGTTAGCTGGGTCGCCCTCCCAATAACTTTAGGGAAAAATTTAGCAGTGAGCCAGTTTGGCCTCCAGACTCTTATCTGGCAATAGAAGGTTTGATTCCGCCTCCTCCATGAAGCCAGCTGGGTGACCTTTGGCTAGTCACAGCTCTCTTCTGAGCTCTCACAGCCCCACTTACATCACAGGGTGTTCTGTTTTGGGGAGAAGAACTGAAAGTTTGTCAGCTGCTTTGGGTCCCCGTCAATGGGTAAGAAAAGTGGGGTAGAAAAGCCAACTCTTCTTCTTTCTTTCTTTGTTTATTTATATTTCTATCCTGCCCAATACCCGAAGGTCTCAGGGAGGGTTACAATATTATATTAATCTTAGACAGGACCCTGCCCTCAGGGTCAGTCTCTGCCAGCAGCAGGGATATATAATACGTATCCAGTCTTTCTGGTTTCTGTCTTCTCATAGCCACTGAGTCACCTGTCCTTCATCAGTTTGTAGGACCCTTAGAGAAGGCCTGCTAGATCGCTGCCCCTACCCCCAGTATTGGCTTTTCTACCCCACTTTTCTCACCCATTAAGGGGACTCAACGCAGCTGACAAATCTTCTGTTCTTCTCCCCATGACAGACACTGTGTGAGGTAGGTGGAGCTGTGAATGCTCAGAAAGAGAGCTGTGACTAGCCCAAGGTCACCCAACTGGCTTTGTGAAGGAGGGCGGAATCAAACCTGGTATTCCCAGATAAGAGTCTGGCTCCTTAACCACCAGATCAAACTGGCTCTTCGGTTCCTTAAACTTGCTCTAGAGGAGTTTGAAGAGTGGCAACATGTGAAAAATCCTGATGACTTTGTGTCCTAAGACGGTTGTGGTAAAGCGGAAATCTTGTCCTGTTTTTCAGCTCTTTTCACCATCATCACCTTCCCGTTCCTGTTTGCGGTTATGTTTGGAGATTGCGGCCACGGATTCCTAATGTTCCTTTTTGCCTTGTTTTTGGTGATGTTTGAAAAACACCCCAAACTGCTGCGATCGCATGACGAGGTGAGGGGGGGACATTTGTTTTAGTCTTTAGTTTTCTCCCTATGCGGGTCCTTCTTCGACTCTTCATCCTAATTCTTCTTTTTTCCCACTAGTAGCCTGGACACTCAATGGCAGGCCAAACTGCCTAGAAACCTGAGGGTTGCCGGTTTGATTCCCACCCTTTCCCCAGATGTAGGCAATGGCAAACCACTTCTGTATCCTTGCCAAGAAAATTGCATAGACTTGCCCATGGCGTCTGGGGTGGGCTGTAGCTCAGTGGTAGAGCAAACTGCCTGGGAAGCAGAGGTTGCCGGTTGAATTCCTACCTCTCCCCAGATGTAGGAAATGGCAAACCAGTTCTGTATTTCTGCCAGTAAAACTGGATAGAGGTACCCATGCAGTCAACCAGGAGTTGGCCATGATTGCATCTACAGTACACAAGAGAAGAGCCTTTGTTCATTTTTTATGTTCTGACGTTCTTCTGAGGAGCATGAGGCTGTGAGCATGATTCTTTGGCCTTTTGGTTAACCCTCACAACAGCCCTGCGGAGTGGGTTAAGCTGCTTTGAGTCCCTTTAAATGGGTGAGAAAAGCAGGGTAGAAAAGCCAACTCTTCTTGTGTGTAGAAGAGCAGAAGGTTTGTCAGCTGCTTTGAGTCCCCTTAAATGGATGAGAAAGGCAGGGGAGAAAAGCCAACTTTTCTTGTGTTGAGAAGAGCAGAAGGTTTGTCAGCTGCTTTGAGTCCCCTTAAATGGATGAGAAAGGCAGGGGAGAAAAGCCAATTCTTCTTCTTCATTGGTGTTCTGGTGTTGTATGGGAAGTCCGTGATCTTCTCCTTTTGACCTTACCGAGCCATGAGTGGTCCTGTCCCTTTGATCTCTGCAGATCCTGAAGATGTTCTACCAAGGGCGCTACATGATCTTGTTGATGGGACTGTTTTCTATCTATACGGGTCTCATCTACAATGACTGTTTTTCCAAGTCCGTGAACATATTTTCTTCCCGTTGGAATATTTCCAGTATGTTTGAAGGCGAGTGGAGGTGAGTGACTCCCACAAGAATCCCTATTTAGATTCAGCTTTGCTGAGGGTCAGGCACCCAGATGGTTTGGCTTAGAACAGTGGCTTTTAACCTTCACCGTGGAATCCCTTCAAGTGCCCTTTGTTGCCACGGATCACCAGTATCTTCAAAAAATGCCATGGAATTAGGTGTGGCCACTCCGGAACTACAGTTGGGCCACTTTAACCCTGGGGGATATGTTCCGGGTCCTACCATGGAAACTGAAAACTTTGGATAATGCCGAATGCTGGGAAATGCACTCTATTTCCCATAATTTCTGTGAAATCCTGTGAGATTTCACAAGAATCACGGGAAATCTCACTTGAGATGCTCTCCTTTTCCCATAATTCCTGTGAAATCTTGTGGGATTTCAAAGGAATTATGGGAAATCTAGTGCCATTTTGGGCCATTTCGTGCCTGTCCCAGGCCTCGGGGGAGTTTTAGGTAGGTTTAATGGTGCCCGTGGGGGGGTGAGGTGGGGTGGGGCTGATCCCGTCACCACGGAAAACTGAAACCACAGTTACTGGATCAGCAGATATGGGGGTCCAACTGTAGTTTCGTTTTTTATGTCCCTAAGGCCTGCCCCTGGCCTGCCCCATCCTGCCCCACCCCCTAGATTGCCCTCACCCCTCTTTTAGCATTTCCTCAGGCCTTTGTGGACCCCCTGTGAGGCCTTCATGGGCCCCCAGAGGCCTATGGACCCCCAGAGGTCCACGGACCACAGGTTTAGACCCCAGGGCCTAGAATATCCTTCGTTCCCGTGGCTAAACATCAAAGTTACTTAAACTTTGTCTTTCTGGTTATTATTTTAATTACACTGGTCAATGAGACCTTTGAAATTTAGCCCAAATTGTTGTTTCAGCTTAGGGTGGTTTTGCTCATGAGCATGTCCCCTTCGGCGTACATTTTCCGAGTAAACGGAATATTTATCAGGAGGAGTGAGGCAATTGGCAAGTAATTAGCAAGTTCTGAAAGTACAGTGTTTTTGCTCAAGGCCTAATTCCATTCTGCCTGTGTTCTCTCTCTCTCTCTTTACATTTTTTATTCCAACAGTATGGGGGATATGAATAATCAGTATCTGACGGTTAACCCAAACAAAACTGGAGTGTTCCTAGGACCCTACCCTTTCGGCATAGATCCGGTTAGTGATGATTCTTAAAGCTTCCTTTGTGGGTAAGCTGTAACGAAGATGGGATTAATGGGTGGGACTTTATTGTAGAAACCAGAGCCTTTTATTTCATTTTTGTTAAACAGGGGTGCTAAACTTGTCTTCCAAATATTTCTGAATTTCAGTTCCCACCCTTTTTTGCTAGCTGCATGGGCTGTGGCTGGAATAGCTGACCAGCAAGGGGACCAGGGTCCTCCCGTCTGCAGGCTGGTATGGTCTAAGGAAGGCTCCGCCCCTTAGGCCCCACCCCCTTAAGTCCTGAGCCGGGGACTCACTTAGATCACACTTAAGTTGTGGAAGGGGGAGGGGCTACTACACTTGGTGGTGCAGAATTGCCCATAGTTCAGCAGCACCTCAAAGGGACTAGATGTAAAATTCCCAGTCTGTGTAAATATCTTTGCATATCTGGGAATAGTTCTCTGTAATGTATGTTGAGTATTGGGCATCTCCAGGGGAAAGGTTCCTGGTTATTACCCCACAGCTGCTCGCTGGCAAATGCTGTTGGCTTCTGGGAACCAGTTAGAGGATGGGCACCATGCAGTACCAGTTATGCTCCTTCATCTTTACCATCTTCAGCCAGTGTGAGACCAAATGCGGCCACTGCCCCTCCTTCATCTGCTCCCTTTGAATATCTGAAGGGGTTCTTCACCTAGTGCCATCTTCCTGAGTCTGCACTATGGCATAATTTTGCCTTCCATGTTGCCAGGATCTGTCCTGAGCATGCATGTTTTCTGAGCAAGACAATGCTAGCTGTCTGGGGTATCTTGTGTTATCCCTTATCCCTAAATATTGGGGAGAGATGCCATTGCTGCCTACTGATCTTTGCTTTGGTCTAGTGGTTAGGGAGCCGGACTGTTATCTGGGGATACCAGGTTCGATTCCGCCCTCCCCCATGAAGCCAGCTGGGTGACTTTGGACTACTCACAGCTGTCTTCTGAGCTCTCACAGCCCCACCTACCTCACAGGCTATTCTGTTGTGGGGAGAAGAATAGAAGCTTTGTCAGCCGCTTTGAGTCCTTTTAAATGGGTGAAAAAAGTGGGGTAGAAAAGCCAACTTTTCTTCTTCTTCTTGTCAGAACTTGAATAATGGTCTCGTGCAGTGCTGCTTACTGAGTTAAATCTTAAAGCCATTCTCTCTGTCTCTCCCATCCTCTTGTTTCACCAGATTTGGAACCTAGCAACCAATCGCCTCACTTTCTTAAATTCTTTCAAAATGAAAATGTCTATAATTATTGGAGTGATCCATATGGTATTTGGAGTGGTCTTAGGGGGCTTCAACCACTTGTAAGTATGGCAGTAAAGCTGTAGTGCATGTTTGGTGTTGCTTGCTTTTTTTTTTCTTTGATGTGGGGAGGGTTTTCAGTGTCTGTGCATGTTTATCTTGTTCTTTCACAGTAATGAACAAGCTCAGTTATCATTTGTTGGTAGGACATTTACTCTGTGGCTACAAAAGGCATTGCAATGATGAAAGGACCACTAAATGTGGAGGGTAATCCTGAGTATCCCATCACCTAGAGGGAGACTGGTCCATCTGTTTTGGAATTTTGCACAGGTTATAGGGTGTGACCATGAGATCTTTCTGAAGTTATGGATTCCAAGTCCTATAATCTCTTGCCATTGGTCATGCTTGTTGTTGATCAATATAGGGAGGATTAGGACTGATGAGGGGAAATATTTTTCCATCCAGAAAGTCATCAGTCTATGGAATTTGCTACCAGAGGAGGTGGTGACAGCAACCAATCTGGGTAGCTTTAGGAAAGGGTTAGACAAATTTGTGGAGGACAGGTATATCAATGGCTCCTAGAATGGATGCCTAGGTAGCACCTCCAGGTTGGAGAGCCAGGCAAGATGCCTCTGAAGTCTGTTTGCGAGGAGTCAAGAACAAGTGAAGGCTTTGCCTTTATTGTCTGCTTGAGATGCCCAAAAGCAGTTGGTGAGACGCTGTATGAGATACGATGCTGGACTAGTTGAGCTGTGGCCTGACCCAGCAGGGCTCCCATTACATTCTAATGGAAGTCCAGCAATTTTGAGAAGGACACAGATTAGCAAT
The DNA here is from genome assembly GCA_023333525.1 of Aspidoscelis tigris stejnegeri. NCBI lineage: Eukaryota > Metazoa > Chordata > Lepidosauria > Squamata > Teiidae > Aspidoscelis > Aspidoscelis tigris. Next base: position 6,693,182 of record JALMGA010000020.1, read on the forward strand.
GACTGATGTAAATTATCCTGGGGGGCATACCAGGTTTTTTTTGCCTCTTCTCAAAACACCATAGATCAGTGTAGCTTCGATTGCTAAGGGATCTTGGCAAAACAGAATTAACATGGAGCCTTTTAAAAACCAAAGTGTAGCCAAATGTTTCTTGCAAGTGCTAGATTGCAATAAAAACAGGCCCTGCATTAGATGATATCGAAACCAGTTTGAGGGCTTAACTGTCTCAAGTTCCAAGCCTTTTCATCTGCTTTCAGTGCCCTCTAGTGGCAGCAAGAAATGCTTACCAGAGCTTTCTGTTTCGAACCTTTCATCTTTGGGAGCCCAGTTCATTCACGTGATTTGAAGAGCTTTCTATACAAAACTGCTTAATTTCAAAAACCAAAAACCTGCAGCCTCTTTTCCTTTTTTTCTTCCACCAGGCATTTCAGGAAGCAATACAATATTTATTTGGTTTTCATTCCTCAACTCCTGTTCATGCTATCTATCTTTGGATACCTCGTATTTTTGATTATCTTTAAGTGGCTAGCTTTCAGTGCTGCAAACTCCCGGACTGCCCCCAACATCCTGATTCACTTCATTAACATGTTCCTGTTTCGTGGGGGTGGAGAACACAGCATTTTCCCAGGACAGGTTGGTATGGTTTATAATCCAGAAGGCAGCGATATAATTCAGAATTTTGTTTGCGTCTCGTGAATCCAGAGCTTAGGGTTTTCTAAAGAGAAGTTAAAAATAATATGTGATTTATTTGTTTATTTGCATTTTATCCTGCTCTATACCTGAAAGTCTTAGGGCAGGTGGCAGCAATAGAAAACAAAATATCAAATGGAAAAAAAATTAAATGATAGTATATTAATTGTATGCGAGTGGGTGGGGCGATCAGATAAAGGCCAGGGCACAATTTTCTGAAAGTGTTGCCTAATGCACTTCAGAGGAGAGGCTGTTCCACAATCTGGGAGCCAATGTCAAGAAGGCCCTTTCCCGGGTCCACGCCTCCTCCACTAATGAAAGGAGGTGGTCCATCCAGGATGTATCTCCCCTCCTCTCCCTAGGCAAGGGCAGGTCAGTATAAGAGAAGGCATTCCTTTAGATATTTAGAGTCTGCTGGTTTCATCTAAGGAGGACACGCTTCAGAATTTATAGTTTCACTAATTAATACATACTGGCTGCAGAAGCAAAAGTGGATGAGGAACGGCCTAACAGCTAGGTATTGTGTTCAAAATACTAGGCATAAGTTCTGCTAATATTGTGTTTTGTTAAACTCTGACCCAGTTTCACTTCTGCAGGATTAGGGTCTGGGCTTAATCCTGCTGACCACCCCCCTTTTTCTATAACGTCTTTGCTGAGTTTTTGCTCTATCCAATTTTGATCAATATTTGTATTTGTTTAAATCTGCAAGTCCGGAATATTCACCCTAATGGAGCAAAGATTTTTTTAAAAATAGATCTGTATTTGAAGCACTTACTGTATTTTCTGGCGTATAAGACTACTTTTTAACCCAGGAAAATCTTCTCGAAAGTTGGGGGTCGTCTTATACGCCGGGTGTTGTCTTCTTATACGGCGAGTATATCCCAAACTCTATATTTTAACTGGAAAGTTGGGGGTCGTCTTATACGACCAGTTGTCTTATACGCCGGAAAATATGGTACTAATCAGAGTCTCTGTGCTTCTGGTGTTGCTTTACAATTACCAAGATGTAGAAAAAGTCCATATTGTTTTCTTTCTTTCTTTCTTTCTTTCTTTCTTTCTTTCTTTCTTTCTTTCTTTCTTTCTTTCTTTCTTTCTGTCTGTCTGTCTGTCTGTCTGTCTGTCTGTCTGTCTGTCTACCTTCCTTCCTTCCTTCCTTCCTTCCTTCCTTCCTTCCTTCCTTCCTTCCTTCCTTCCTTCCTTATCACGCCCTATATGTCAGGGCGGGTAACAACATTTAAAATCAGACATATATTAAAACAGCAACAGGGCTTGTGAAGTGGGAAGTGTTTTGCAGAGAATTGTTGCATATCTGGTCCTTTTAACAAAGCAGAGGAAAGTATTTCCGGTGCACTTAACAAGTTCTTGAGTTTTTGTCCTGCAAACAGGAATTTGATCTTATAATGCTTCTTTTTTTCCTTTTCCTTTCTCCTTTTTTTTTTTTTTAAATAGATGATTGTACAGAACTTACTGTTATCTGTGGCTTTGCTTTGTGTTCCGGTGCTGCTTTTGGGGAAACCACTTTATTTATACTGGTTGCATAATGGAGGCCAGAGCTTTGGGGCTTACAGAGTAAGTATCTGAAAGAGCCACAGATAACCGTGTGCCTTTGAGAGATACAAAATCTTTCCCGAGAGGAATGTTGTATTCTTGGAACAATTTTTATTACTAAAATAGCAAAGCTGGTCCTCCCTCTAACTGCCTGTGGAGGGCAGGGAATAAACAGTCTCTCCTCCTTTCCCTCTATATTCTCTTCCATTCATACATCTTGTCCACTTTGATTGTACAGCTAAGGACAGCGACCATTTACACTTGGACCCCCATCTCTGGGGGATTGGATCCAGGTCTTGCTGTAGTTAATGAAAACTGAATATTTGAAACACAGGGAGATTGCACTCAATCTCCCATGATTTCTGGGAAATTGCACTCAATCTCCCATGATTTCTGGGAAATTGCACTCAATCTCCCATGATTTCTGGGAAATTGCACTCAATCTCCCATGATTTCTGGGAAATTGCACTCAATCTCCCATGATTTCTGGGAAATTGCACTCAATCTCCCATGATTTCTGGGAAATCCCATGAGATTCTTGTGTGATTTTGTGCAATTTCCAACTGCCTCATGCCAGTTTGGTCTAGTGGTTAGGGAGCTGGACTCTTCATCTGGGAATACTGGGTTTGATTCCGCCCTCCCCCATGAAGCCAGCTGGGTGACCTTGGGCTAGTCACAGCTCTCTTTCTGAGCTCTCACAGCCCCACCCACCTCACAGGGTGTACCGTTGTGGGGAGAAGAACAGAAGCTTTGTCAGCCGCTTTGAGTCCCCTTAAATGGGTGAGAAAAGCGGGGTAGAAAAGCCAACTGTTCTTCTTCTGTGAAGCCTCAGACCGATGAATAGTGGGCGAGGAGGCTGGTCCAGTCGCCACGGATAAATGAAACTGTGGATTACCGGAGCAGTTTTGGTAAGCTACTGTGATGTGCAAAAAAGGAAATCATGGGATCAAAAATGTGGCTGATGAATGATTTTTTTTTAATATATATTTTTATTGGTTTTACTTACACACACATAGAAACACAATTGCAAAGAACAACAAGAAAAAGTGACAGTGTAATTACAGTTGGGTACATATATGTCCCCCCTCAGTTGATGTCCTACTTAATTCTTCTCATTTCCTCTACTTTAACTGGAGAAAAGAAATAGTCTTATTGTTTTACCTCTGGAGCAGGTCCTCTTGAATAGTTGAGAAAAGCTTTCCAATTGTCTTCTTTTTTGGAAGGTAGTTTCAAACCTTGGCTTTTAAATCTTATTTCCCGCATTTTATCGAATCTGTATTGTTGCATTAGATGCTTATTCTATTTATCTAATATGCATTTAGGACTGTCCTTCCATCCCAATACAACTGTGGATTGGGCAGCTTATTTGATCAAATAAGTCCTGTTATTCTCCCTGTTAGTATGTGAAAGGAAGCTTTTTTGGGTGTTAATTCCAGTGACTGATGTCAACTTTGAAAGCACTAAAGTTGTATTCCTGCATTTTCAGAGAGGCTACAGGTTAGTAAGAAAAGAAAGTGAAGAAGAGATTGCGCTGCTGAGAACCCACGAAATTGAGGAGGGAAGCAATTCTTTGGAGTGCAGGCACAAAGATGAAGACAAGGAAGAGGTAAGTGAGGATTGCAGTGTTGTACATACATATACATACATGCATACATTCATACATGCATAACCAAAAGCAGTGTTTTTTTGAAGCCTTCGAATTTGCGACCAGTTCTGGAACAGACCTGAGCTCACGGTCTTGCTTTATGAAAATCCACTTCTAGTTAGCTTTTCTCCCTCACCGCATTTTGCTTTCACCTCTTGGATTTTAGTAGAGAAGTTTTGATGCTGCTGTTGCATTGCACGGGGGGTGGGTGGGTGGGTGCCGAGTGGCCCTTCCTAGTGTTGTGTCAATCGCTCAGTGGTGTATCCAGTAGAATGGAAACCTAGGCACTGCCTTCAGGTTGGAGAGCCAGGCAGGATGCCTCTAAAGGCCATTTGCAGGGAGTTGAGAGCAGGTAAAGCTTTTGCCTTTGTCCCCACGTGAGACAAGATGGGCTGTGTGGCCGGATCCTACAGGGTTCTTCTTATGGTCTTATCTAGAAAGGATGCCTAGGTACCACCTCCAGGTTGGAGAGAAAAGCGGGATGCCTCTAAAGGCCATTTGCAGGCAGTTGAACTTACTGGACTGGTTGGGCTGTGGCCTGATCCAGCAGGCTCGTCTTATGTTCTCCTGTAAAGTGACTGACATAGCTTGGCTTCACAAACGAAGATTAGGGAGCTCTCGCTTGCTGCGTTGGTGGCTAAACAGACCAGTGCTGGATAGACAAGTCCGGTTGCAGAAGGTACAGAGAAAGGTCCCCTTGGGTGGTACTGTTCTTTAGCCAGTTGACTGCAGCCAGTTGTTAATTTCACTTCTACATGTTCCAATGTGAACCAGAGCTCTAACTTATAGCGGCATATTGACTCATTTTTTTTCCCCAGTTTGATTTTGTAGATGTCTTTATGGATCAAGCTATCCACACGATTGAATATTGTCTAGGGTGTATCTCCAATACCGCCTCCTACCTGAGACTCTGGGCCCTCAGCTTGGCTCACGCGCGTAAGTATTCCTGATGCTGGCATAAAATGCTCAGTTTTCTTCCTCGTTGGCTTTGAAGAGGCTGCCACATGGAGAAATCTGGAATGTTCTTCAGCGTTCCTTTTTATAACAGAAAATAGTACACAGCGCACACAAGGGAACCAGGTTGCTCTTTTCCTTCTAGGTTGATCTTTTTAATACAACTAACCCAGTATGTTTCTGCTGAAATCCGGTAAAATGCAACATTGTGGAAAAGCAAAGACTTTTTATTTTGGAAACAAACCGTGTGAACATTGTTTGCCACAAAACAAGTCCTTGTTATTGGAGCTGAAAGTGTTTGAGTGTTTGAGCTCTCGCAGGCCCACCCACCTCACAGGGTGTCTGTTGTGGGGAGAAGAACAGAAGGTTTGTCAGCCGCTTTGAGTCCCCTTAAATGGGTGAGGAAAGCGGAGTAGAAACAGCCAACTCTTCTTCTTCTCACTTGCACAAAATGGGAGGACAAGAAACAATGGTATGAAACTTCAAGGGAACCAATACGGATTAGATATTAGGAAAAACTTCCTGACAGTGAGGGTGGTCCATCAGCGGAATAGGTTGCCACGGGACGTAGTGAGCTCTCCTTCGCTGGAGGTCTTCAAACAGAGGCTGGACCTACATCTGTCTGGGATGCTTTAGGAAATCCTGCATTGAGCAGGGGGTTAGACTGGATGACCCTAGAGGTCCCTTCCAACTCTATGATTCTATGAATATGTCTGCTTAAATCCTGATCGCTTTTCCTTGTTCACATTTCATCTTGGCTATATGAGCGCGTTTTGAGAATTTGGTGGTGTGACTCCATTGCTTTAGATTGTGGTAAGAAATAATAAAGCTGTAGTTTTGCCTTGATTTTCTTTCAGTCCAGTTAATTGCTTTCATGATGATGATGATGATGATGATGATGATTCAGCTCAATAAATGAGTGCACATGAACCCTGAATAAAATGCAGTGCAAGAAAACAGGCTGCAGGTGTAAATCTAAGCAAGATTTACTTATTTTGTTTTGTTTTTCTTTCATGTGTGTGTTTCAGAGTTATCAGAAGTCCTGTGGGCGTTGATCATGAGGGTGGGTCTCCGTGTGGACGCCGCCTACGGAATCTTACTCCTGATACCAGTTTTGGCCATATTTATGGTTCTCACAGTATTTATTCTTTTGGTCATGGAAGGCCTCTCTGCTTTTCTACATGCAGTACGACTCCATTGGTAAGTCTTTTCCCTCCTAGTGTTGGGATAAACTTGGCATCTTTTTAAAAAAAGCCTTTTTATTATTTCAAAAAGCGAGTATAAGTGAATCTTTCATTAAGAACACTAGGCTAAAAACCAGGAGTTCCCTGGTTTGAATTCCCACTCTGCTTTGAAAAGCTTATTAGATATTCCCAGCTAGGGATAAACTAACCTTACTGCCTTTTTTAAAAAAACAAGGCTTTTATTGAAGCTTAGTATTTACTAGGGGTATACATGAATATTTGTAACATTATTTGTACAAATTCGTATGAATTCGGACATTAATATGCGAATTGAGTACTGTGGCATTCATATATTACATTCAAAACATTCATATGTACAGTTCGTACATTTGTTAAACTGCAGAGATGTATCGGATACATATCGATTCGTATAGGATCCGTATCCAAGATCTGTATGCAGGATCCATATGTATTCATATCATATAGAATCCTACCACGTTCAAAGGGGATCTATTCAAACGGATACAAATTTTCTAACATTCGATTCGTTACAAACTGAATACCAAAAACCCATTTGTGCGCTTCCCTAGTATTTATAAAAGCACATTTGGATCTACAGAATCCTTAACAATATTACATCTTGCTTTTAATTTACATATTAGGTTCCATCCCTTTTGCTAATCCATGGGAATTGCCCCTTTCAGGTCTGCTTCCGTCTATTAAAAATTATTTCCCGATTCTTTTTAGTTACCTCCTTCCTTTGTACCCCATATAAATTGCTCTTTTCTCCCAAGAAATCAGATTGTGACTGATCCAGAACATAATAATGCCTCTTTAGGCTCACTGCCTTGTGAATGCTTTGGGAAAGGCAAAAACTGAGAATATCCAGAGTGGAGACTTCAAAGCAGTTTGGTCTAGAGATCATCTCTTTGGCTGATCCACCTGCTGTCCCAGAACCAAATGTTTTGTTTACATTCTGTGACTCATGCTGGTGAGGCCAAAAAGAAGAACAGTTGGCTTTTCCAACCTGCTTCTCTCACCCATTTAAGGGGACTCAAAGCCGCTGACAAATCTTCTGTTCTTCCCCCCCACACAACAGAATATCCTACAAGGTAGGTGGGGCTGTGAGAGCTCAGAAAGCTGTGACTAGTCCAAGGTCACCCTGCTGGCTTCATGGAGGAGTGCAGAATCAAATCTGGTATTCCCAGATCAGAGTCTGGCTCCCTAACCACTAGACCAAACTGCTGATCCCTGGGCAACATGAAAGTGCTCATTGCCATCATTACTGGCCTTTCAGTGCATGTCTGCCCTGCTGTTTTGAGAACACAATTGCCTTTATTTTAATCTTATGTTTTTTTCCCCCTTACTTATTACAGGGTAGAATTCCAAAATAAGTTCTATGCAGGTGAAGGATACAAGTTCACACCTTTTTCTTTTCAAGATATCTCTCTACATTGTAACGGATACATTGCATAGTTCATCAGAAAGCCACGGATCTCCAGACTTCTGTGAAAAATAATCATGATATATTTTGGGCAGGAAAAAAAGTCACGGATTGCCTTATGACGCAACCAAATAATTTTGTAATCCACAACCTCTCATTTGGGAGTTCGCAGCTGCGGGACCTCTTGTAAATAGTCATAAAAATCTATGTGTTCTGCTCTCATGAGCACAGAGAAATTCATTTTTAAACTGACTCTTTGCTGCCTTTGAAAAGGGTAGAAGAATTTTTAATAACCGCTGTTTGTTTTCTTTTAACAAACCCCTTCAATACGGACCCTTGCAGACTTGCATGGAAATAAAAGCCCATTGAACTTCTCTGGGTAAATTTGCGGAGGGCTGCTTTGCCTATCTTCTTTGGGTTTTTAGTACCACTAATCTTAACTGCGCGTTTGTGAAAGAAAAATTGCTCAGCTGCAATTTTTCTCTTTCAGTATTTTTAGAGAAGGTATTGATAGCCTTTCTGCTGTGTAGTCTTAAACAGATCAAGGTATAATTTGAAAATGCTTTCCTTCTCCTGTCAAACGTGGAGCCGTGCCAATTTTTCCATTCCATACCTGCAATTCTGAAAAGAAAAGGAAGTAAAGGAAAGTAATTTCTGGTGGTGCAGTCACTGAAAACATCACGCGTGAATACTCAAAATAATTATTATGCTTTGAATTCGGACAGTCGTGTACAAATCAAATGTTCAGACATTCCTACTTGAGTATTCATACGAATACGAATATTTTGAGTTATTCATACAAATAATTTGGACTTTCATACATGTGCAAATACATACACATCATGTACTTATATGTGTGCATCTTCTGCACATTTGTACGCATTGATACGTATTCGTATGGGATAAAACGGGATGCGTACAGGGTGCGTATGGGATGCGTACAGATCCGTATTATTGGAGACGTATCAAATGTTCAATCGAATAAATACGAATGTATTTGTATCGGTTCGAATGTCCAGGTATTTGTTTTTCTTTATTCGTACGAATTCAGATTTTCGAATATTCGATTTCTGAATCGAATGTCAAAAATTGCATTCATGCGGACCCCTAGTCAGAGCACCAGACTGTTAACTGTGTTTAAGGAATACCTGTCTGCCATCCAGACGCGTGACGTAATGGCAATTTATTTTCAAGATCGCTGCACTAGACTTATTTTATTAGCTGCTGAGCGTTCTGCGCAAGCATTTCAACTTGCTTAATTGCAAATGTTTCATTGATATTTACCACCTTTGTTTGAGTGAGCAGCAAAAATACTGAATCGACACCAATTTCACACTCCTTTTACATTCCTAATTTCATTGCTTGAGGGGGTTAGTACTGGGAGGGGGGAAATCAGGTTCTTGTTTAACTTTGGGCATAAGTGGCAGCTTGAATGAAGCTCGGTGGAGATTTAAATGATTTTTAAAAAGTAAGAAAAGCAGATGAAACGAGAGGCGAGATTCTTTAAGGAATTTTATCAGTGCCAACAAAATTCATCCCATTTTTTCCTTCTCGTTTTAAATAAAAGCTCATTTTTTTTATTTTTCATTGTGAGAACAAACCTTCTGATTGCTAAACTGGAAATTAAAAATGCACATTTGGTGCTGGAGATCTCTGGGTGTGTGTGAATTGAGCAGGGGGAATGGGGAGGGACGGGGGCATCTGGAAGGGCATGTGGCAAGAGAAAGAACAATGAGAATGGAAGGTGGATTTTTACTGTTGAGAAGGAAGACAATATATGAGCCAGACAGTTGCGAAAGGAACTATTTTTTTATATAAGGGTTTATATCTCACCCTTCACCCACGGGGTCCCATGGCAGATCACAACAATAAAAATAAGATATACAGCATATCAGATATGTATCTATTCGTATTAGGTTCGTATCTGTTCGCATCAGATACGTATTTGACTCCCTGGGAAAGACTGGAGACAAAAGGAACAAGGGATGGCAGAGTGAGGCGGATAGATAGTACCATGGGAACAACACCCATAAGACTGGGCAAATTCTGGGAGACTGGGGGGACAGAAGGGCCTGGCGTGCTCTGGTCCATCAGGTCACAAAGAGATCAAACCAAACCTAAGAGGAGCCCTGCTGGATCAGGCCACAGCCCATCTAGTCCAGCATCCTGTTCCACACAGTGGCTCACTTGCCCATGGGCATCACAAGCAGAGACAAAGGCAAAACTTTCACCTGCTCTCAACTCCCTGCAAATGGTCTTTAGAGGCATCCTGCCTGTTTCTCCAACCTGGAGGCAGTACCTGGGTATCCATTCTAATGGCCATTGATACACCTGTGTTAAAGGAGCCCTGCTGGATCAGGCCACAGCCCATCTAGTCCAGCATCCCATTTCCATTTTCCATTTTTATTTATATACCGTCTTTCCAAAAATAAAATTTTGCCCATCTCACACAGTGGGCCACCAAGGGCCTCTGGGCATCTCGAGCAGAAGAGGAAGGCAAAACCTTCCTCTGCCCTGGACTCCCTGTAAATGGCCTTTAGCCTTTCTCTCTAACCTGGAGGTGGTACCCGGGCATCCTTTCTCATTGCCACTGATCCACCTGTCCTATCAGTTTGTAGGAGCCTCAGAAAAGCCTGACTAGATGCTGACAGGCACAGACAACACACCTCACAGGCTGTTGTGTTGTCTAGAGAAGAACAGGAGGTTTGTCGGCTGCTTTGAGTCCCCTTAAATGGGTGAGAAAAGCGGGGTAGAAAAGCCAACTCTTCTTCTTCCCCCATGAAGCCAGCTGGGTGACCTTGGGCTAGTCACGGCTCTCTTCTGAGCTCTCACAGCCCCACCCACCTCACAGGGTGTTCTATTGTGGGGAGAAGAACAGAAGGTTTGTCAGCCGCTTTGAGTCCCCTTAAAGCCCACTCTTCTTCTTCCTTCTGCTCCTGGGCATCTCAAGCAGCAGGCAGCCAGGGGGCGGCTCTTTCTCCACCCCCCCCACCCCCCTGCATTAACTGGTCCAGCAGGTGAGAGGCTGCCCGGTGGCGAAGAGCGGGGGCGGGGTTTGTTGAGTGCCAGCCACGCCCCCCGCCGGAAGCTCCTCCCCTTCCCCGCCCCTCCCCCCCGCCGTTGCCATGGCGCCCGCCGAGCGTCTCCGGCGTAGGCCGCGGGGCGATGGACGACGTGCGGGCGCAGTGGGTGGGCGAGCGGCTGCGGCGGGCGCTGAACGTGCCCGACGGGGCGCCCTTCGAGGAGCTGCTGAACCGCGACGACGGCGAGCCCGGGGACGCGCTCGTCCGCTTCCTCAACCTGGGCGGCGGGCCCGGCGGGAAGGGCGAGGCGGCCGCCGTCTTCTTCCGACGGGAGATCCGCCTCGACGAGGTCGACGTCGAGATCGGTTAAGTGCGGCCCCTGAGCGCGTGCAGAGCGCCGCCCCTCCGGCTCCCCGGGGCGCGCCCGCCCGCCCGCCCGCCCCCGGTGGCGCCGCCGCGAGGGTGTTCCTGAGCACACGCAGAGGGCGCCTCCGGGCTTTCCCCCTTTTCCTTGCGGAGAGTTGGCGCAAGGAGTGAGGACAGGAGTGCCTCTGAGCGTGTGCAGAGGGCGCCCCTTGCTTTCCCTGCTGTCTTAAGGGTGCTTATTTCTCCAGGCCGGAGGAAGAGAAGGACGACAGTGTCCTTGACTTCACATACGTATGGAGTGTCTCTGAGCATGCACAAAGTGTGCCCCTTTGCGCCCCCCCCCCAGCTTTCTCCAGTGGGAGACGGAGCGAGGACAACCTGTACGTGCCTGCTGGCCCTTTCCTTCCTCCTTCTGTTATTCTTCTCGTTTGAAGGAAAAGAGTGTTTCTGAGAACAGCAAGAGGGCTCCCCCTTACTTCCGTACAGCCTTGATTGAGACTTGAAGGCAGAAGGCACAGGCGGAGAGGGGTCCTTCAGTCACCCTCGCCTCCCTCCGGCTTCTGCTGTTGGAATTCTTTGCCCGAGCGGCACAAGGAGGGAAAACAAGAGTGCCTCTGAGCATCTGCACACTGTGCTGCCCCAAAGAAGGCACAGAGTGACTCTGAGCGTATGCAGACCGCACCTTGTTGCCAGTCCTCACCTGCTCCTGGTTTTGTGGATTCCTTTGCCTCCTATGTTATACAAACAGCTTCTTGATCAATGGATGCAGGATGAGCATTGTGCGTGCGTCGGGGGTCTTTTATCCAGGTGTCCTTTGCGTCAAGGAATTCCCCAAAAGGAGGAAGAGGCTGTGTGCACCTGGTAGTTCAGCCTCCTTCCTCTCCCTTGCCCATCTTTTAGAAAACCAGGAAATGCCCTCCGCGTGGCCTCTCCCTCCTGCCATAGCTGTCCCAGATGGTACCTACCCCGTCTAGTAAAATGCATCCCTGCCTTCGGGTTTATAACCTAGCTGGAGAGGGAAGAGGGAAGGAAATGGAAAAAGAAAAGCTGCCTCTTCCTTTCTCAAGGTGGTATCTAGCCCTGTGGTGGCCGTTGGAGGAGGGAGAGGCCGACCACTGGGATCGAGGTGGTGGAGCTGAGCTCCCCATCCCCAGGATGCCAGATGCCAGTTTGGTCTAGTTTTTAGGCAGCCAGTCTCTTATCTGGGAATTCCACGCTTCATTCTGCTCTCCATCACCAAGCCAGCTGGTGACCTTGGGCTAGTCACAGCTCTCTTCTGAGCTCTCACAGCCCCACCCACCTCACAGGTGTATGTTGTGGGGTGAAGAACAGAAGGTTTGTTAGCCACTTTGAGTCCCCTTAAATGGGTGAGAAAAGTGGGGTAGAAAAGCCAACTCTTCTTCCTCGACGAAGGCAGCTGGGTGACCTCGGGCTAGTCACAGCTCTCTTCTGAGCTCTCACAGCCCCATCTACCTGACAGGGTGTTCTGTTGTGGGGAGAAGAACAGAGGGTTTGTCAGCCGCTTTGAGTCCCCTTAAATGGGTGAGAAAATCAGGGTAGAAAAGCCAACTCTTCTTCCTCTTCCTCTTCTTCTTCTTGTTCATTGCCAAGATGCCAAGTGCCAGCTTTGTGACGTCCATTGGAGGAGGGAGAGGCCACCACTGGGATCAAGGTGGTGGAGCCCCCCATCCTGCTCTCTCTTCTCCATCCCCTTGGGCAAGGCCACAGGCCACCTTGGGGTGGCCTGTAGTAGTAGGGTTGCCTCTGAGAATACAATGGTCAATTATTCAGTTTTAATATGTTTACCTGTGTCTTGTTTTTAATATGGTTTTAATTGCTATTGATTTGTTGTTAGCTGCCCAGAGACCTTCGGGTATGGGGCGGGATAGAAATGGAAATAAATAAATAAATAAATAAATAAATAAATAAATAAATCTCAGCACCACGGCCTTCTGTGGCCGCCTGTCTCTCTCCCCTCTCCCCTTGTGGGAGATGCCATGTACCTTTCGGGTGGCAGAACTGCTTCCATCTTTTCAAACATCCTTTTGCCCTGCTCCATACGGTTTCAGTCACGTCTCTCCCCCCCCCTCTCTTTTTGCTGTTCTCAAGCAGATGTGCCATTTGACGAAGCCGGTGAAGATGAAGATCTGCGTTCAGAGAGGCTGGGAGAGGCCTCCTCCATTTCGATGGTGGAACGTAAGTGTGTGGGCAACTTGGCAAAAACTCCTGGTAAGAGCTGGAGAATCAGATATAGAAAAGTCATGCTAGGTTCCAGAAATCTCTGGTTAGGATTCCTTTGAGTGTTGCTTTGAACATCTGGCCAGTACCATTTTGGAGGATGGATTTTTTAAAAAAACTAAATGGCTCTACAATTGTGTTTTCTTTAAATTAAACAATTTTATTTAAGCTGATTGTGAAGTAACTACACTGTATAAAACTGTAGATTACTTTCCCAACAATAACATCAAACTGAACGTTGTTTGATTAACTTGTAACAAACATTCATTGAACTATATACATCGTAGCAGCTGTTTACATCTACAATTGTAGTTTTAACTGTGCTTATATCCCATTGAATATTATTAAGACGATAATGATCTTTCTTCATTTCCACTTAAAAAAAATCTAAATATTTTAAATGCAAAACTTTTTTTTTGTACCACTGAATCATGACTCACTTCTGGTTGACTGCATAGGCACCTTCATGGCAGTTTTCTTGGCAAAGATACAGAAGTGGTTTGCCATTGCCTAGTTCTGGGGAGAGGCTGGGGATCAAACTAGCAACTCTCTCCTTTCCACGCAGAGTGTCCTATCACTGAGCTAGAGCTAGAGCCAGTCCCAGACCCTGTGGCCCTCCTGCTGCAGTTTTCTTGGTACCAATACAGAAGTGGTTCGCTATTGCCTACTTCCGGGTAGAGGCTGAGAATCGAAATGGCTATCCTTTGCTTTCCAGGCAGTTTGCTCTACCACTGACCTACAGGCCCTCCTAGAATCCATGTGTGGCTCTGCAGTTTTCTTGGCAGAAGTACAGAAGTGGTTTGCTATTGCCTACTTCCAGGGAGAGGCTAGGGATCAAACTGGTGACCCTCTCCTTTCCAGACAATTCGTCCTGTCGTTGAGCTACAGCCAATCCCAGACCCCATGGACCCCCTCACTGCAGTTTTCTTGGCAGTGGTATAGAAGTGGTTTCCTTTTGCCTGCTTCTGGGGGAGAGGTTGGGGATCAAACCGGCAACCTTTTCTTTTCCAGGCAGTTTCTTCTTTCACTAAGCTACACTTAATAAAAAATCCTGAAGCAGTTTGCAGCAGTGTACACCTCAGAAGCAAAGAGTGACCAGCTTAGAACTATTATCCGAAAGATTGGAAAGAGGGCTGCAAACATTCCTAAACCGCTTAACGGCAATATTATATTATCTGTCAATATTGCATAGCTGAGGCTCTTCGTTTTGAATGCCGTTTTTCAGGGAGAGAGCGGAAGAGCAAAGTATACCTGCCTGAAGGTGTGGAAAAACCTGAGCAGCCCTCTTCAGCCTCCATTGGGGAGGGCATGGCCGAGATAGAGCATGAACTGGGCATGGATAGATCAGGATCCAGAGTCTTGACCTACAAGGTAGGCTTGCAGCGAACCTGGAAGCTGTGTCAGCGCTGGTAGACCTTTAGGATGGCGTTTGGCGTTTGGTGGAGGTTCTGCAAACCGCCCTGATATCTGCTGTGGGTCTACAGCATTGTCTGGGGCCAGCTGGTGCCTGTGGAGGTACCTACCTGGATGTTCCTGGGACAGCCATAGCCAAATAAATTAGCCTCGTCTGCGGTCCTTTTGTGTGCAGAGAACTTTTGGGGCTGGAAGCCAAAATGGAGTTCTTGGAAGGTCTCCGGACAGTCAGGGAAATCATCCAGGTGGTCTCTGCTTACGGTCTTATCTAGATGAAGGCCTAGGTACCACCTCAGGGTTGGAGAGACAGGCAGGATGCTTCTCAAGTCTATTTGCAGAGGGTCGAGAGGTGGTGAAGGTCTTGTCTTGGTCTTCTGCTTGAGATGTCCATGAGCAATTGGTGGGTTACTGTGTGAGATGGGATGCTGGACTAGATGGGCTGTGGCCTGATCCAGCAGGGATCTTTGTACGTGCTTGTAGTTGTTGAGTCTTCCAAGATTGTGGGGAGGATGTCAATGCGTCCTTGTCCCATAGAATCAATGGATAATCTTCTTCCAGCCGGTTCTACAGCAGGACTCCTCTTATGTTCTTATAGACAAACCTAGGGAGGAGAGGGGCACCCCTGGCTACTAGAAGGGGTGCCCATGTACATCCTCCAGGCTGGGGAGACAGGCTGGATGCCTACAAAGGCCATTTGCAGGGAGCTGAGAGGACCAATGTGTGAGACAGGATGCTGGACTCGATGGGCTGTGGCCTGATCCAGCAGGACTCCTCTTATTTCCTTATAGACTAATTCCTGGATTACAGATGTATCAATGGCTGCTAAAATGGCTGCTTAGGTGCCTCCTCCAGGTTGGAGAGACAGGCAGGATGCTTCTAAAGAACTTTTGCACAGAGTCGAGAGCAGGTGAAGGTTTTGCCTTCGTCTTCTGCTTGAGAAGCCCAGAAGAAATTCATGGGCCCCTGTGTGAGAGAGGAAGCTGGACCAGGTGCCCTGTGGCCTTATCCAACAGGGCTGCTTTTGTATTCTTGTGTACCAACAGAGGAACACGGAAGTTGTAACCACCCCACCCATCCCAGAAAATGAGAAAATAAGAATACCTCCCCCCACCTTTTCTATACTTTCCATTCCTATAAATACATTTTTGGGTTTTCCAGAGGTGCGTGCCCGTGGTTCCTTTCCCAGGTTATCAATTCGTCCCACTTTTTTCAGAAAATCGTGAAGCGAGAGGTTTACAATCAGTACTATCACATGGCGGTGAACGAAATCTTGGAAGAGTTTCTGGAGACCGACACAGTGTTCTTCCTGAGGGACACCGCAGGTATTTTATGAGGATGGATTGTAACGGCATATGATTCAGAAAGGGAGTTCTGACAAAGCGTGGATACGGGGCTTTTCTCAGATGGGTTCTACTTTTATGGCCCTTTCTGAACTTACGCGCCATAAATACAGATCAGCGCAGCCTGAATAACCCGGATACAGTCAGACTCCCGTAGCCACTGATTCGGTAACCACAGTTTCAGTTAACCATGGTTACCGGATCAGGCCCACCCACCTACCCACCCCTTATGGGATTCATATGGGATTGAAGGTTCGTCTTGAATTTGAGTCCCACTCCATTTGAACGGGATCTATTTGAACGAATACACATTTTCTTGCATTTGACTCAGTACGAATTGAATACAAAAACCCTTTGTGCACGTTCCTAGCTGTGTCGGTGTCTTTTTTTTTCTTTTCCTTTTTTCACTGCTCAGAAACCATTAGTGAACCTAACGACTTGATAGAAGCAAATGACATGCTGCCGGAAGTCCTGGAGTATGGCTTATTGAATGGAAATCCTCTTCTGATGCTCAATCAGATTTTAGCACATGTGAGTTTTTTTTTTAAATTTGCGTTTGAAGTCTCAGCTCAATAAATAAATAAAATAAAGTTTCGCGGAGGCCTGGATGCTTCAGGCCCATACACACTCGGACAACAGCGAGCCAGTTTGGCCTTGTGGTTAGAATTCTGGCCTGTAGGTTTACCAGTTTTATTCCACACTCCTCCATGAAGCCAGCTGGGTGATCTTGGGCTAGTACAGCACTCTTTCTGAACTCTCACAGCCACACAGGATGTCTCCTGTGGGGAGAAGAACAGATGGTTTGTCAGCAGCTTTGAGTCACCTTAAGGGCAAGAAAAGCAGAGTATAAATATCAAGTCTTACTCCTCCTCCTCCATGAAACCATCTGATGACCTTGGGCCATCACAGCCCAACTGACTTCACAGGGTGTCTGTTGTGGGGAGAAGAACCGAAGGTTTGTCAGCCACTTTGAGTCCCCTGAAAGGGTGAGAAAAGCAGGGTAGAAGAAGAAGAAGAGTTGGTTTTTCTACCCTGCTTTTCTCACTCATTTAAGGAGACTCAAAGTGGCTGACAAAGCTTCTGTTCTTCTCCCCACAATAGAACACCCTGTGAGGTAGGTGGGGCTGTGAGAGCTCAGAGGAGAGCTGTGACTAGCCCAAGGTCACCCGGATGGCATCGTGGTGGAGGGCAGAATCAAACCTGGTATTCCCTATCCACTAGACCCCAAAAGTGAACTCCTCCTCCTCTTCTTCTTTACCAAATTCTCTGTTGCTCAGTTTTCCAAACACAGGCTGCTTTGAAATTCCCAGCACTTGAACAGCAAAAGGCTGTCATTCAAATTCAGCCACAGGAGCTGTGATTGGATTCCGTGAGATTGCCAGATGGGTGCATTCTACTCCTGCCTCTCCATTACCTTTTCCCTCCCAAACCTTGACCAACTGGAGATAGAAAAGAGCTTGCCTGTCCTTTTAGGTCTTCATACCTGCGATGTGCCACAGTCAGTACGATTCAGACGAGACTGTGATTTACCAAGAACCTGAAAAGTCTGAGGGCGAAGATTCGCCCAAAAGGTCAAAACCTGCGACAGCAGCAGTGCCCACCTTTCCGAAGGTCAGGAATGAACTCCTTATGAACATGCAGAAATTTCTAAATCACATTCAGAGAACTATACAGCAGCTGGAAGGTAAGTTTCAGCGTACCTCACAGATGCCCCTTAAAGCACTGGGCGTGTGTGGCCTATTCCCAACTACGGAATCGTGTGCCAGTTGAAACCTTTTCTGGACAGAGATGACTTGGCCAGAGTTATCCATGCTCTGGTAACCTCTAGAGACTAGACTACTGTAATGCGCTCTACATGGGGCTGCCCTTGAAGATGGTTCAGAAGCTGCAGCTAGTGCAGAATGCAGTGGCTAGACTGTTGACTGGGACAGCTGGCCAGACGCACATCACCCCAGTCTTAAAAGAGTTGCGCTGGCTGCCGATTCACTACCGAGCCCAATTAAGGTGTTAACTTTAACTTCTAAGGCCCTAAATGACTTGGGCCCCAAATATCTGAAGGAATGCCTTCTCTCATATCGAGCTGCCTGTGCCTTAAGATCTGGAGGGGAGGCCCTCCTGGTTGTCCCACCACCCTCAACAGCAAAATGGGTGGGCATCTGATAGAGGGCCTTCTCAGTGATGGCCCCTAGGCTATGGAATAGTCTCCCCCTTGAGGTGCGTCAGGCCCTTTCACCTCTTTGCCCTGGCCTTTGGTTAAATGGGGATATACTTTTCTCTTCCCACTTTCGGATGCTCTTGTTTTAATACATACTGTTATTGTTTTAATAATGTTTGATTTTAAATGTTGTTACTCACCCAGAGACCCCTGGGTATAGGGGAGGATAAAAATTTAGATAGGTAGGTAGGTGAAGATTTGGCCTTCATCTTCTGCTTGAGATGCCCAGAAGCCATTGGTGGGCCAATGGGTGAGACAGGATGCTGGACTAGAAGGGCTCTGGCCCGATCCTGCAGGGCTCCTCTATGTTCTAATGTCTTTTAGGAAGGGCTAGGGCATATACCCCACTGTAGCAGTGCTGTAATAATGCCATATTTCCCTCATCTGGACAGGGCCTGGGATAAAAGGCACTATGCCCAGCAATAAGTCTGGGAAGTCAGGCTTCAAGTGTGTATGCCTAAGAGCTTTCCCTTAGCACTAAGGAAAAAGTTGACTGGGCAGATAATCGAAGCTAACGATGTTTTCGACAGGGGGCATTAAATTAGAGATGCCAACCATCAGCCTAGAGGGCGACGTGGATTACCTTGCCAGTGACCGGGACATTGTCGAAACCCTGGAAGGGGTCGCAAACGGTTGGCATGCGGTAATAACCGCTGCTGATGAGGAGTTGCAGAAGAAGCTTCCACAGGTAAGCCGTGTTAGAGCAAACGGTGCCATCGCCATCTTGTATCTTTGCTTCTCTGCAGACCTCACGGCTAAAGAGGGAGCCCCGGAGAAGGCACCCCAATTATTTATGACCACTGGGGTATAAATAATCCCGCCAAGCAGAGATTGCATGGTATGTTCCAGGGTCCTTCGTCTCATGTGCCGCCTTCTTGCCCATAGGGTAATGGCCCACTAGCGGAGATTGAACTCTGGCGGGAGAGGAGTGCTACCTTGAGTGCCCTCACGGAGCAGCTGAAGCTTCCGTTGTTCAGGAAAGTCATGCAGGTGCTTGAAGTGGCCAATACTGGAGTGGTGGAAACCTTGCAGGCAGCCATAAATGAGCTGAGTAAACACCACGTGGAGGCTGTGGACAACGTGAGATTCCTTTCCACGCTTGAGCGGCACTTAAAGGTGTGTTTATGAGTGGCTGGGGAAGCCAAAATTCATCAGAAACCCATACAGGATTCTGTCGACCCAAAAAGGACTTCCGATTCTGGGTGGTCTTCCCTTATGGTGTCTGTGCGGGGCGGGGTGGGTTGATTCATTAACCGTGGTTAACTGAAACCGTGGTTACCGAATTAGTGGATACGGGGGTCCGACGGTATAAATGATGCTTCTTCATGCTGACCTTTATTTGCAATATTTGTTTACCCTTTCCAAAGAATTTAACGCATGGCATTAGCTTCAACGTGGTCCTAGATACAATTCCTTCACTGATGAATGCCTTGAAATTGGTGTGGATTATTTCACGACACTACAACAAGGATGAGAGAATGGTCCCCCTCATGGAACGGATTGCCTGGGAGATTTCAGCAAGGATCTGCAAAGTAGTCGATCTGCGGACTTTATTCAAGTACGTGGCATCTCTGCATTGTGAGACAGCAGAGACGGTTTTGCTTGTGTGGTTCTAGTGCAGGTGCAGTACTGATTCTCTGTACCAAATCAGGAATTTGTTAACCATTGGATGGTGTGCTGTTGTTCTCCCATATAAATTAGAGCGCTCCTTGTAACTCCCGGAGCTTTGCTTCAACTTAGTTAACCGTTGGATGGTGGTATGTTGTTGTCCCATGTAAATTAAAGCGCTCTTTGTAACCCTTGGAGCTTTGCTTCAACTTAGTTAACCATTGGATGGTGTGTTGTTCTCCCATGTAAATTAGAGCGCTCCTTGTAACTCCCGGAGCTTTGCTTCAACTTAGTTAACCGTTGGATGGTGGTATGTTGTTGTCCCATGTAAATTAAAGCGCTCTTTGTAACCCTTGGAGTTTTGCTTCAACTTAGTTAACCATTGGATGGTGGTATGTTGTTCTCCCATGTAAATTAGAGCGCTCCTTGTAACTCCCGGAGCTTTGCTTCAACTTAGTTAACCGTTGGATGGTGGTATGTTGTTGTCCCATGTAAATTAAAGCGCTCTTTGTAACCCTTGGAGCTTTGCTTCAACTTAGTTAACCACTGGATGGTGTGCTGTTGTTCTCCCATGTAAATTAGAGCGCTCCTTGTAACTCCCGGAGCTTTGCTTCAACTTAGTTAACCGTTGGATGGTGGTATGTTGTTGTCCCATGTAAATTAAAGCGCTCTTTGTAACCCTTGGAGCTTTGCTTCAACTTAGTTAACCATTGGATGGTGTGCTGTTGTTCTCCCATATAAATTAGAGCGCTCCTTGTAACTCTCGGAGCTTTGCTTCAACTTAGTTAACCGTTGGATGGTGGTATGTTGTTGTCCCATGTAAATTAAAGCGCTCTTTGTAACCCTTGGAGCTTTGCTTCAACTTAGTTAACCATTGGATGGTGTGCTGTTGTTCTCCCATGTAAATTAGAGCACTCCTTGTAACTCTCGGAGCTTTGCTTCAACTTAGTTAACCGTTGGGTGGTTTGATACTGTTCTCCCATAGAAATTAGAGCGCTCCTTGTAACTCCCGGAGCTTTGCTTCAACTTAGTTAACCATTGGGTGGTTTGATACTGTTCTCCCATATAAATTAGAGCGCTCCTTGTAACTCCCGGAGCTACGCTTTAACGTAGTTAACCATTGAATGGTGTGATGCTGTTCTCCCATGTAAATTAAAGTGCTCTTTTTAACCCTTGGAGCTTTGCTTTAACTTAGTTAACCCTTGGACGGTGGTACGTTGTTCTCCCATGTAAATCAGAGCGCTCCTTGTAACTCCCGGAGCTTTGCTTCAACTTAGTTAACCATTGGACGGTGTGATGCTGTTCTCCTGTGTAAATTAGAACGCTTCTTGTAACTTTCAGAGCTTTCCATCTGTCTGTGTCAACGTCAGATCTCAAACTATTTTGTTGAGCTAAACATAGCTTTCTATTTCTGCTATCTGGTACATTTTATTTATTTAATTTATTTGTAACATTTGTATTTTCTGCCATCTTCTCATTGGATGCTTCCTAACACGGGTGAAGCTCACATCTCTTCTGGTGGGGCATCATTTCCCAAACACAAATTTAGCCCCTGTCAGTGTAGAAATGACCTTCCTTCCTTCCTTCTCTCTAGGTCCTTCCTTCCTTCCTTCCTTCCCTCCCTCCTTCCTTCCTTCCTTCTCTCTAGGTCCTTCCTTCCTTCCTTCCTTCCTTCCTTCCTTCCTTCCTTCCTTTCTCTAGGTCCTTCCTTCCTTCCTTCCTTCCTTCCTTCCTTCCTTCCTTCCTTCCTTCCTTCCTTCCTTCCTTCCTTCCTTCCTTCCTTCCTTCCTTCCTTCCTTCCTTCCTTCCCTCCTTCCTTCCTTCCTTCCTTCCTTCCTTCCTTCTCTCTAGGTCCTTCCTTCCTTCCTTCCTTCCTTTCTCTAGGTCCTTCCTTCCTTCCTTCCTTCCTTCCTTCCTTCCTTCCTTCCTTCCTTCCCTCCTTCCTTCCTTCCTTCCTCCCTCCCTCCCTCCCTCCAGGTCTCTCCTTCCTTCCTTCCTTCCTTCCTTCCTTCCTCCCTCCCTCCCTCCCTCCCTCCCTCCCTCCCTCCAGGTCTCTCCTTCCTTCCTTCCTTCCTTCCTTCCTTCCTTCCTTCCTTCCTTCCTTCCTTCCTTCCTTCCTTCCTTCCTGTCTGTCTGTCTGTCTGTCTGTCTGTCTGTCTGTCTGTCTGTTCGCTTGTTTCAGGTGAAGAGGGCACTGGGTTGTCTGAATTTTAGGGTTAAGTTTGTTGGTTGGTCCCCTTCCATTTTGGATCAGCGTGCCTATTTGTTGCTGTTTTTCCCTCCTGATTCACAGAGAAGACCGGCAAATTGCCAAAGCCAAAATGGTGGACGCTAAGCGGACTCTTGAAATTTGGAAGTCATCCTATTTCGATGTCCGTGC
Source organism: Aspidoscelis tigris stejnegeri (assembly GCA_023333525.1). Classification (NCBI taxonomy): domain Eukaryota; kingdom Metazoa; phylum Chordata; class Lepidosauria; order Squamata; family Teiidae; genus Aspidoscelis; species Aspidoscelis tigris. The sequence continues at coordinate 6,715,230 of JALMGA010000020.1, forward strand.
CAAAATTGAGACTTCGGGAAGAGGCGCACGATGGGAATTCGACAGGAAGCGCTTGTTTGAGAAAACGGATTACATGGCCTTGATTTGCCAAGATCTTTATAATATATTGCAGGTCAGAGCATGTGTGGATTCCAGAAGGAAAAGGAATTGTATTTGCGTTCACTTCACCCGTGGAACCTCACATGCCTGATTGCTCAGGACCCACAGGTGGGATGGGGCAAGGACTATTCAGAATGTATTCCTAGGTACTACCTCTGTGGTGGGAAAACAGGCAGGATGCTGCTCAAGGCCATTTGCAGGGAATGGAGACCAGGTGAAGATTTTACCTTTGTCTTCTGCTTCAGTTGCTCAGAAGGAACTGGCGGGTCACTGTGGGATGCTGGGCTACATGGGCTGTGGCCTAATCCAGCACAGTTCCTTATATGTTTTCATCTAGAATGGGTCCCTGTGTTCTGTTTCCAGGCAGGAGAGACGGGCAGGTTGCCTCTAAAGTGGAGATGGGCACGAATATTCATAACATTAGAAATTCGGCAGAATCCGAACATTTGAATTCGAATCGAATGTTGGCATATTCGAAGATTGACATTTGAATTTGAATCAGATGTTTTGATACATTCGTATGAAGCTTTGTAGGGGATTTGTATGGGATTCGTATGCTATTTGCATGCATTTGTATATAGGATTTGTTTGAATAGATCTCCTTTGAATGTGTTAGGATTCTATTTGATACAAATGCATTCGTATAAATTCGTATGAATATCTGATCCAAATGCAAACGGATCCCAGATACGGATCCTGCATACGGATCCTATACAAATGCATATGTTTCAGATACGGATCCTATACCTGCGCATGCATATCAGGTACGTATCCTATACAAATGCGTTCACGTCGCTACGTATCTGATACGTATTCCCAGTTTAACAAATGTATGAACTATTCATTCGTTCGTATTTGTACGACTGTTAATGTATGAATGTTGTAACATTTAGTTTGTGTACGTATAATGAATGTTACAAATATTCATCCCTGCTGCAAAAGCCTAGCCTTGTAGGATCTTTGTGTTGGAGCCCTCGATGTGTTGTTGGCCTCCCAAATCTTGGGTTAATACGGGAATTAATGGATAATGACCATTTATATTAGTGTTTGGCGTTGGCACCTTAAGGCTACAGGCTCAGTAGGCCACGTCTTCAGAAAATGTTCACTAGAGGGAATGAATAAGAACTCTCCCACACTCTGGGCCAGGTTGCACTTTCCTCACAGGAACAGTATAATAATGCCATTCCAGTTAGGCTAAGACAAAGCGTGGATGGGGCCATCTGCACTCCAAGTGCTGCTCCAGTCCCCAACCAGACTACCAGCACTTGGAAGTGCAGATGGCCTGGCCCAGGCAGTCTGGATCACCATGGCAATAGGTGCGACGACGTCTGATGTGTACCTGGACCATGCCATGGTGATTGGCTTGCGGTGCGCAACTATGCAGTCACAGGTGAACCGCCACACCCATGCTCAGTGTTGCACCTGGAAGAGGCCGCACATGCTTCACAAAAGTGTGAACAATCTCACTGCATTTTTCTGCCCATCTGACAGTGCGCTCGGATCTTTTCTCCTTACTGTTCCTTGAATGCAGTTTTTTAAATAAATACAAAAATCTGGGCAAGAGGCCTCGGGAATGAAATCTACTCACATACCCATTGTTTTCCTAACCCGGTAGGTTATAGAGGAGTTTTACAATATCTTTGGCCCTGAGCTCAAGTCTGTGACCGGCGATCCAAAGCGCATAGACGAAGTTCTGCAGAGAGTTGACAGTCTTGTCAGCCCTATGGAAGTCCTGACCTTTGATCCATTCAACATGAGATGTTCTGTTCAGTGGAGGATGGTTATGGAGGAATTTAAGTTAGAGGTTTTGGTGAGTAGTGAAGGCTTGGATTCATGATTTCCTGAGCCATTTTTATCTCAGTCTAAATTTTAGTGCCTGTAGTTAAGTGTCAGGGCATCAGCTTTACGCACAACTGATCTTAGATTCAGGCAAGTCACTGCTGTTGTTATTGCTGTCATCAACTCCAGACTGACTACAGGGCACTGCTGTGCAGTTTTCTTGGCAGTGATACAGAAGTGGTTTACCATTACCTACTTCCAGGGAGAAGCCGGCTGTTGGGGGTGTGCACAAATGCAATTTTCGGCATTCAATTCGATTTGAATCAAATATTCAAATGTCTGAATTCGCGCGAATAGAGATAAAATGAATGTATTAAAATTCGAACGGATTCGAATACATTCGTACCTTTTCATGTGGATATTTGATACGTATTTGATGATACGAACGTCGACAACATTAGTATATATCTGTGCATATCCATACGCATCCTGTTTTCATCCCATTATTTGTATGAATGATTTGAAATATTTGTATTCATTTGAATATTAAAAAACAAACATCTGATTGGAATTCGAATGTTCAAATTCGCCTAAATTCAATCAAATAATGAATATTTCGAATATTCTTGCCCATCCCTACTAGTGGTGGAGCCAGCAACCCTTTGCTTTCCAGCCACTCAGCTTCAGCCTCTCCCAGACTCCATGGGCCCCTCCGTGCAGCTTTCTTGGCAGAGATACAAAAGTGGTTTGCCATTCCCTTCTCCCGGGGAGAGGCTGGGGATCACACTGCCCGTCCTCTGCTTTCTGGGCAGTTTATTCTACTGTTAAGTCATAACCACTCTATGTTATTGCAACGAATCCTGCATGGATATATCTGTGTGGTCCCTGACAGTCAGAAACAGCTAGAGGACGTGTTTGCTGTTACCTGTAAAAAGACATCTTGCGCTCACCACGGCATGATGGAGACCTGCTTCACTATTAGGGATGAATAAGAACTCCCCCATTTGATTCAATTTGGATAGAATATCTGAAAATTTGAATAGATTTGAATGTTTAAAATACAAATGTATTCACATCAGATTCGATTTGAATACATTCGTATCTGTTCGTTCGAATGTTCAATTCGTATTCGAGGGTACGAATGTCAATAACATTTGTATGTGTCCGTATACATCCGTACGCATCCCGTTTTTATCCCATATGTATCCCGTTTTTGTCCCGTACGTATCCGTACAAATGCGTACGGATACAAATAAGATGTGTACTGATACATATGTAATGCATACATATTCAAACACATACGAATGTCCTAATTAGTCGTACCAATGATTTGAAAGATTCAAAATTTGTTCGAATGTTAAAATCCAAATGTATAGACATTCGATTTGAATTCGAATGTCCGAATTTGATTGATTTGGATCGAATTTTGAATTTTTTGAATATTTGTACCTATCCCTATTCACTATTGACAGTTAAGCTCCTGGCTTTGTTCTTACCCAAAGGGATTGCTTCTGGGTGCCACCGCTGCGCTCTTTTGAAGGTGTGCCTTTCTTAACTTCTAGGACATTGAAAAAGAGGCAAAAAGTTTCATAGACGAGTCTTTTAAGACCCTTCGCTCTGCAGAAGCCGCGTTTGATATGCTGCTAAACTTCAAACACATCCGCTCCCGGGAAGCCATCAATAAGCAGATGATGATGAAGTTCAACGACATACTGGCGCAGTATTGCAAAGAGGTATTTTATTTTTGCCTTGCTCTCAGTTCTTCAAGCTAATTTTTTCCAGGTCCTGAATATACTACTGATTTTGAAGGCATCCCTGAAAATACCTTATAGCTGTAAACTGCCCTGAGACCTTTAGGTATAGATAGGACGGCATAAAAATGCAAACCATCAGTTCATTCCTAGCAGAAATCTAACCTTCAGTTTGGTCTAGTGGTTAGGGAGCCAGACTCTTATCTGGGAATGCTGGGTTCGATTCCACCCTCCCCCATGAAGCCAGCTCGGTGACCTTGGGTGAGTCACAGCTCTGTTCTGAGTGCTGCCTATATCACAGAGTGTCTGTTGTGGGGAGAAGAACAGAAGCTTTGTCAGCTGCTTTGAGTCCCCTTAAATGGGTGAGAAAAGCAGGGCAGAAAACCCAACTCTGCTTCTTCTTCCTCCTCCACAAAGCCAGCTGGGTGACTTTGGGCGAGTCACAGATGAACACTCACAGCTCCACCTACCTCACAGGGTGTCTGTTGTGGGCAGAAGAACAGAATGTTTGTCAGCTGCTATGAATCCCCTTAAATGGGTGAGAAAAGTGGGATAGAAATGCCAACTGTTGTTGTTGTTGTTGTTATTATTGTTATTGTTATTATTATTGTTATTATTATTATTATTATTATTATTATTATTATTATTATTATTATTATTATTATTATTATTATTATTATTATTATTATTATTATTATTATTATTATTCAGGCACTGTTGCCACTGTTGTTTTTCCCAGCTCGAGATAGTTAACAACATCTTTGTCAGTAACCTCTCCAACCCGCCTTTGTGCAAGAATCACCCGCAGCAGGCAGGGTCAATTTATTGGGCACGATCCCTTTTCTACCGGATCAAACATACCATTATTCGATTCCAAGAAGTAGAGGAACTACTGGCTAGTGTCCAAGGGAAAAAGGTGAGTCAGAGGTTATTGTTGTTTTGAAAAAACCCAGATGAAGTTATTAGCATAAGCAGAGCTATAGCAACACAGAAAGAACATAACACTTTCAGCAATTATAGAAACATTGATTTTTGGATGGAAGGATGCCCGATAAATTGGCCACTTTCATTTCTAAATCTGTTCTGAGCAGTGATTTGAGAGACTCTTTGGACTGAAGTGTCGGTTGTAAGCATTTTTCACTAATCAAAATGATGAATAAACAGCACAGAGTAAACAGTGTTATTTCTCCTGAGTTGTCGTCTGGAGGAATGTACCACGGGGTTGTGTTCCGTGCCCCCACCCGATGTTGACCGTTAACGGACTCGTCCAAACTAGGGATGAGCACAAATGTTCAAAATATTCGTTATTCATATGAATTTGGACATTGGTCTAAGAATCGAATCTCTGGACATTTGAATTTCCAAATTCGAACCAGTATGAATATCTTGCTCAACTTCTTTAACCGATATCTGCTCACCTTATCTTGTGGAGCTTCTAGCCACAGAAGTGTTGCAAAGGCTTCAGGAATTTCTTCGGTTTATTCCTGCTTCTAGCCACTGCTGTGGAGGTTGACCATTTCAAAATCATAAAGGTATTTTCCCTCATCACCCCCCAGTTAGCCCGTCAGCTGTTAGAAGGATTTTGTGCACAGAGTAACAGCCATCTGCTTTGAACTTGTAGGTGAAGCAAAAATATCTCGAAGTGGCGAAACAGATGAAAGAATATGAAGACAAGATATATGAACAATGGCGAGGAAGCACAGAAGAAAAGCTGCCGGCCTTGTTGAAAAAACCCCTGATTGCTAAAATTCAGTCCCTTGGAGTTACTCTTCCGGCTACTGGAGAAGGCCAGGAGCAGGTGCCTAAAAAACTTTCTTGCCTTATAACTTTGCTCATTTTAGGCGACTGAGGAATATTTTGAATTTCTTAATTCCCTCTTTGTCATACAGCTAATTTAACTTCTTTGGCCATGGCCACACCTTCACTTTAAACCTTTTTCAGTCCGTCTTCTGATTGCAACGCTCACACCTTTTCATTTTTATCCATTTTATTGGTGACCTTTCCACCTTCCATTTGGACTTTCTTGAATGAAAAGTCCACCAGTAAAATGGATAGAAATCAGAAGGTGTAAAAACATAAGAACCTAAGAGGAGCCCCGCTGGGTGATGCCACAACCCATCTAGTCCTTGAGAACCTAAGAAGAGCCTTGCTGGATCAGGCCACAGTCCAACAAAGTCCAGCATCCTGTCGCACACAGTGGCCCACCAATTGCTTCTGGGCATCTCAAACAGAAGATGATGGCAGAACCTTCACCTGCTCTCGACTCCCTGCAAATGGTCTTGAGAGGCATCCTGTCTGTCTGTCCTACCTTTTGGCAGTACCTGGGTATCCGTGAACTTGTCTAACCTTCACCTGCTTTCAAAATCCAGCCAATGGCCTTAGAGGCATCTTGCTTGCTTGTGAACACTGAGATCAGAAGATGGACTCAAGAAGGTTTAAAGTGCAACCATGGCCTTTGGTTCATACTATTGAGTGTCATTTCCCCCCCCCCCTTCTTTCTGATCATTATTTTCCTTGGACATAGCCCCACCGTTATGAAGAGGTGGAGGCTGCAGAGAAAGCTTCACGATACACAGTGAACTTTTCGCCCAGGCTCCGAGAAATTATCAATGAAACAAAATACATGGAACAACTCGGGTTTCCGGTGCCTGAATTAGCAAGGAACGTGGCTCTACAGGAGGATAAATTGCTCAGGTAGGCTTCCCGTGTCAATTTCTTGCCCATAAAGGTAGAAAATAAGAAGGCATTGACTGTTTAACAGAGAGAAAAAAATCTGTTTCTGTTTCTGTTCGTTTCTCTTTTCCACTAAGTTGTTTGGCAGGAACGCCAATCACTGGTTGGGTTGCTCTTCCTGCTCCAACCCAGGGTGACACTAGATGGCGATAGATATCTACTGTCAGTATTGGTGCCAAAAGAACCCCAGTATCCCTTTGTCGTTCCATCTGATAACACAGCGGTTCTCAACCTTCCTCATGCCGCGACCCCTTAATGGAGTTCCTCATGTTCTGGAGACCTCCAACCACAGGGGCGGAGCAGCTGGGAGGTGGGAGGGAAGGGCGGCGGGAGACTCGTCGCGACCCCTCTGAAAGGGCAATTCGAGCCCCAAAGGGGTCCCGACCCCCAGGTTGAGAACCACTGTGAGAACAAGTTTATTTAAAATGAAATAACTTTTGACGGTTAATATTGAACTGAGCTTTTGCAGCAGCGCCACATCCTCTCAGCTTTGACTGAGACCACGGGTGAGTGGGGGGGGGGTAACCTTCCCACTGCTGAGTGGCCTGAGTCACAGGCTGTCCTGTGAAACCTGGACAGCTTCTGTACTTGGCTTCCCATATGTTGTATGGGAAGAGTGCATAGCAGACTAATGTGCATTAGCGTTCGAACTAGTGAATGCTATAGTACACAGTAGCTTAACCGCCACATGCCTGGACACTCCCTTCCATCCGGTCACATGCCCGATCCCCAGCAGGGCGCTGCCATTTTTATTGTGGCCCGTGGCGTGACCGCGGGTGCACCGGCACCATCATTGTGGTGACGATGGTGCTTTGTACGTGGCTCAGTCGCATGTGATGTTATTGGAGGTGTCAGTGCGCTTGTGCAGCACATCAGAGGACCCCTCACACTGGAAATGGTGCAAATGGTTGCCGGCTGGACAAGACAGGCCATGAATGGGTTGGGATTGGTTAAGGTTAGTTTGTGTGTAGTTCACAATTTCGTGCACCGCCACTAGGTTTACAATAGGTGAACGTCTGGGCAGGTCGGGGATGTTTCCAGGTGGCAGATGCACCTTCCCAGAAGTTCACCTCTTGCAAACTAAAAGGCCAAGTGCAAAGTGACCTCCGAGGTCAACAGAAACCAGGCAGCAACTTAAAATAAAGCAGCAGCTTTCTATTAATATGTTAACTTCAAGTAAAGTAGCGGTATTCAGAGTAATAACAGGGAAGCATTCAACAGAATTGTAATAGGAATCGGTCTAAGATGATCATTTGCGAGAGATTAGAAGTCCAGGCGATCCAGTAACAAGAGTCCGAAATGCGAGGCCAGGAAATGTTCCAAAAGCAAAGGAGTCAGGGAGTCACATTTCAAGGAACAGGGACATATGAACCAAAACGGAATCAAACCCGGTATTCCTGGATAAGAGACCAGCTCCTTAAGTAGTATACCAAACTGATTCAGGATTCACTTGAAAAGACCTTGATGCTGGTGGAGTTTGAGGCAAAAAGAAAGCAGAGGACAAGATGGTTAGGGTTATGGAAGAAACTTACATGCACTTGGGTAGACTCCATGAAGAAGTGGAGGCTTAGCCATGCTGTGTTCCGTGGGGGCATGAAGATTTAAGAGAACATAAGAGAAGATAAGAGAGGCCCTGCTGGATCAGGCCACAGCCCATCTAGTCCAGCATCCTGTCGCACACCGTGGCCCACCAAATGCTCATGGGCATCTCAAAAAGAAACAAGGACAAACCTTCTCCTGCTCTTGAATCCCAGAAGATGGCCTTAGAGGCACCCCGGTCCCCCCCCCCCCCAGCCTGAAATATGCACCTAGGCATTCGTTCTAGTAGCCATTGATACATCTGTCATCCATGCATTTGTCTAACCCTTCCTTGAAGCCATCTAGACTGGTAGCTGTCACCACCTCTTCCGGCAGCACATTCCATAAGCCGATGACCCTCTGGGTGAAGAAATACTTCCCCCTGTCAGACCTGACTCTCCTACCCATCAGCTGCATAGATGACCCCTGGTTCTAGTGCTGTGCAATAGAGAAAAGAAGTTTTCTCTATCCACCTTTTCTATACCATGCCTAATGTTATATACTTCAATCAGGTCCCCTCTTAAACGCCGTCTCTCCAGACTGAAGACTAAACAACTAAACAGCAACTTTACAAGGAGGAGTCGTGGTCTCTAATTGCTTTGGCTAGTTCGTGTAATTTTTTCTTATAGCTGAGTGGGGGAGCATCAGTAAAATCGTCTAGTTTGGAGGAGGAAATAATGTCTGATTCCAGCAATCTCTTCCAGCTCTTTCTTAAAATAGTAATGAAAAGAACTGGCAAAGCAAGAGAAAAAATGATTAGATATTTACTTCTCTGTTGAAAACAAACACAGCTGCAGTGCAGAAACTACCCACCCCAGAGAACCACAGGGATGAAAACAACCGCGTTAGACATTTTATCAACCAATTTGGCTTTCTATTTCTTCAGCAGATGGTGGGAGTTTAAATTATTTTTCACAAATTTCCTTCCCGTCATCGGTGGACGCGCGTGTCATAGAGTTGCGGATCTCTGCTTTCCAATTTCCTCAGCGATATTTGGAAGGGATATATGTAATAAATAATTTAGCTCCTCTGAGATATTGCCGCAGTAGCATCTGTTCTACCGAACCGAAGGAGGAATGGAAATTGCTTAATATCGTTTCTAAAAAGAGAGATGATTAGAGGTATATTTTGGATTTAAAAGGATGAATGTACATCGACTGACCTGATTTCAAAATAGGATCCATAGGCTATTTGGGACTCGTATAGATTGAATATTCATATTGAATACGAATCCTATCACATTCGAAGGGGATCTGTTCCTACGAATACACATTTTCTTGCGTTCAATTCAATACGAAATACCCCCCAAAATTGTGCTCATCCCTAATAAATGCATAATATGATTCAGGACATGACTGCTGAAATACAGAGCAAATGTTTAAAATTTAGCACTTTTTTTTAAACCGTTCTAGCATTGCTTGTTGGTCTGTTACTGCTCTTGACCCCTAGGCTAGTCAATTTCATATTGATTTCGATAGTCAGTTTCAAAAACTTTGTTTAGGAAGCGAACCCATGTGAAATTGGCAGGTGAGCCCCTTGAAAATGGTCTCTCGAGTGATCTTTGGGTCTCCGCAATATCCGAATGTCGCTCAGAACAATTTCCCTGTTCTTCCTTATTCAGGTACACTGACGCAATAAAACAGATGCTAGATCACTACTATTCATTAACAGGAAATCTGAATGAGGCAGAAGCACAGCTCCTAGATGATCATATACAAGACCTTTGGAGAGTTTTCCGATCTGGTTATAAGAGACTTAACTGGAATTCCTTGGGTAATACAGCTTATGTTGTCAAATAACTTATTTTATATGGAAAAGAGTTGGTTTTTCTCCTCCACTTTTCTCACCCTTTAAGGGGACTCAAAGCTGCTGACAAACCACCTGTTCTTCTCCCCACAGTAAACATCCTGTGAGGTAGGTGTGGGTCTGTAAGAGCTCAGAAAGAGAGCTGTGACTAGCCCAAGGTCACCCAGGTAGCTTCGTAGAAGAGTGTGGAATCCAACCGGGAGACTACCAGATAAGGGTCTGAGGGAATGATTGTTGAATCCTAACTCCATGCTTGGTGCTTTATCAGATATGGTGCCTTATCTGGGTGGTTTTCTTTGGAACTTCAAAGGATCCACACCTACTCAAGCAATGAAGAAACCAGAGATTTCAAATGTGCTTTGAGGGTCACATCAGACTTCTGAACAGTGTTTGTCCACCTGGGCCTTCAGCATTATCTTGAAATACTTCTTATTCACTCAAGCACTGAGGAATTGTCCGTCTTCTGTTTTTCTTAGTAGTGGTCCCATTTGCTGAATTAATTGAATTGTTTCTATTTTTGCTTTTTTAAGGTGTTTTTTTCCTGGACTGTTTTAAGGGCTTGACAGGTTATTTTGAATACATCCTGAACTTAGGTCGATGGCAAAAAAAATAATAAAAATGAGTTGGGAATGTTTCTGTTTTAAAGGTATTGGTGACTACATTGTACGGTGTACCCTTGCCAATGGAAAGTTTGAATCGCTTCTCCATCAGATTCAAAAGAATGCCGAAGACATAACCAATAAACTTTTACTAATAGAATCAACTAACCTCTTCAGAACTCCACCTGCCAAAGGTGAAGATTACCTACTTGGTAAGTCCACCAGTTTTTCCTTATTTTTAGATCCTGTAAAATAATTTGTCAGGTGCAAATGCTTTAGAGCCATGAGAAACTACTGTGTTTCCTTGTCCTTACTGGATTGACCAAATCTGGTCATAAACATCATCCTGCCTTTTCCTATGTTGTCATGACCCTCACACAGGTATATCTGCTTCTATGCATCCATTATGTTGGTGATGTAGTAATAGAGAGTAGCAATGGGCAATATATTCAGTAGTCTGTTAGGCCAAGTTATGCCAAGGCTTATAGCCATGCTCTTAAGTGATCCAGAAGCTATATGCTTCCTGTACCTGCTTTTATATTAGCTAAGATATAAGAAGCTGTATCCTTGTATTCACGTTAGAATTAAGTTGTATACCTGTATTTTATTTCACATATCCATGCAACTTGTATTTTGCATTTATATAGTTCTTACTTACACTCACTAAGAATAAAGTACCTTCTGTATGGAATGCAGCCATTCGAATTTGCACATTTTTCTCTTCAAATCAAAAGTATGGATGTTCAAACAAATTGAATCGTGTCCCTGGCTCATTTAATAGAACGTTTGCACTTTCCTGAAAATAATAAGAAATAGTAAGAAGGTCCACCTTAGTATTTGACTTCAAATGCCAATGTTGGAACATTTGATGCAGAAGCTAATCTTTGGATGTTCGGTTCGATTGTGAATTGAACATGAATTTTTTTGTTCACACGCATCCCAAACGGATCGGTCAGCTTGGTAGCAACTAACACACCTATAATTTTGTTGCCCCTTTTGGCAGGAGCGAAAGAGTACTTTGAATACGTTAAGCGGGAACGAATAAAAGACGTCGAACACATGGTGCGCAAATACTCCGCCATAGGTCCTCTGCTAACAAAGATGGAGGGCCTCGTCATGAATACGAACAGTGGCAGAGCAGCAAGATTGGTCCCTTATTATGCCCATTGGGAAAAGAAGATTTACCAGGGATTAATAAACCTGGTGCTCAAGTGAGTTGTATAAATGTACATTGTTTGTACAAATATTGTACATTTGCCTGCCGTCCATCTTTTTGCCCTCAGGTGTGAAGTGAGCTGTGTTTTGTTTCCTCGACAGGAATTTACAGGCTTTCAATACCGCAATCACGGGAGATACTTTGCTGTTTCAAGCGGAAACCATTTTATCAGCCCCTGAAATAATCCTTCAGCCAACCGTTGGTGATATTGAAAAGATGTGTGTCCACTGCATTCGAGACTGTGTGGAAGTTACAAAAGTGAGCGCTGAGGATTCCCTTGCATTGGTTTATATAATATCTGGTTCTGGTTTATAGTTCTGAAATAGCGAGCCGGTTTGGTCTTGCGGTTAGAGTGCCAGCCTCATATCTCATAGTCACTTGGAATGGGTACGAATGCAATTTTTAACATTCAGTCCAGTTCAAACCGAATATTTGAATTCGTACGAATAAAGAAAAAGGGATGTCTGAACATTCGAACTGATTCGGATACGTATTCCTATGAATATTCAATACATATTCAGTGATACAAATCTTGTACACATCTCTGTGCATCTTGTTTTCATCTCGTATGCATTCCGTTTTCATCCCATACGTGTCCGTACAGATGCATACGTATCCGTACACATACGAATGTGCAAATTATTTGTACGAGTAATACAAAATATTTGTATTTGGTAGAATACTAAAAAACAAATGTCTGGACATTTTGATTCAAGTTTGAATGACTGAAGTCGTCTGAATACGATCGAATAACGAATATCTCAAATATTCGTGCACAACCCTAGTAGTCACTGGCTTTGATTCTGCACTCCTCCACAAAGCCAGCTGGGAGACCTTGGGTGTGTCACAAGCTCTCTTTTGGAGCTCTCACAGTCCCACCCACCTCACAGGGTGTCTGTTGTGGGGAGAAGGACGGAAGCCGCTTTGAGTTCCCTTAAAGGGCGAGAAAAGCAGGGTATAAAAGCTAACAATTACTGGCCAAGACAACATGCACCATTTCCTGGGAGGGTTGTGCATCGACACTTTGAGGAAAAGTGCATGCCCCTATGGCCAGGAATTGCCCAACTGGTGCCTGTGATCACCAGCCCTGAACACTACAAGTTGCCACTGTAAACTGTACTAACTCTTAATGCGCAACAGCTGCTGGAATCCCCAGATCCCATAAGTCCTGTCCTCCTCCTTCTGTTTCCAATGTAGTCATTTGTTCGGTGGATGCATGGGACATGCATTGACTGCCCTCCGCAGCAGATGGGCGATGATGAGCCCGTCGTCTTCAGCTTCTACAGTGACATCTGCCAAAACCGTCCAATCATAGAGCAAGCCATCCTCATTACTCAAAACATGCGCAAGCTTCTAAGCTCCCTCGCCAAATATCTGAATCGGTGGAAGAGGTATCGCCCTCTGTGGAAGCTCGACAAAGCCATTTTCATCGAGAGGTTTGCGGCCGAAAAGCCGCCTTGCGTCGCCTTTGACGACAAGCTGCAGTTCTACAATAAAGTCGCGCGAGAGGTGATGCTACAACCCTTGGTGAAAGACGAGCAGTGCATTCGACTTCTTCTGAGGCCTCTAGCTTGTACCGTACAGGAAACCGCGAAAAGCTGGGCGGCTTCGTTTGGGAAAGTGCTCAATGATTCGGCCAGAGAGGCCCTTTATAGTCTTCAAGAAACCATTGAGGTTAGTGTCTCGATTATCACCATTGTCGGGCATATTGAGGGCCTCTGCGACTGCTTGGTCGACACTCTGTGCAAGTATAGTGTGGTTCCAACCGCAAACCTGGATGGAGAATAGATAACATTTTATTTGCCTTTTTGGGTACCATGACTCCGTTCACACCTAAATCCTAATCCAGCTTCAGTCCGCTTTCAGAGTGGAACAGCACAACAGCAAAGTGGGCAGTCACTTTCTATCCACACTATCTAACTCAAAAGGTAAATTTCCTGAGTTGGATAATGTCAAAAGAAAACAGCTTGACGCTCAGCTTATATGTTCTCTCGCTCCTCAGAAAGTGGACTGAAACTGGATTAAACCTTAGGTGCGAATGCAGCCCACGTGTTCTGTCCTGAGGATCTACAGCTGCATTCACCTAGAGCAGGCGATCATTTCAAGCGACAATCGGTTGGACGAACTCCAGCAGAACAAGTTTTTTTGCAGTGCTTCAACATGAATTTTGTTTTCCAGAAATTCTCGCAAAATCTTAAGACAACGACCTCGACTCTGGAGGATCTAAAATTTGTCCTGGGCACAATTGCTGAGATCAAAGCCATGTCTTTAGAAGTGGAGCTCAAACAACTCGATATTCAGGAGAGATACCGCACTCTTGAAATGTATAACATTCCAGTAAGTGAATGCAGTTTGGTGTTGCCGTATTTGTGGTATGTGCTGCCGGATCTTATGTCGTGCCTGCACTTACCTGTACTATTCTGGTACAACGTGCAGCATCCCTTACTCAAATAAGCAGCGAATCCCAAGATGGGGAGAATGGCTTCTGGCATGGAACATGGCCATGTGCATTAAGACCCAGGCCACCCAAAGCTCCCGATAGAGAGATTCAGCCACAGATGTGCACGCAGCCACGGATGCGTACAGGCTCGTATGGATATGTACGCGATGTATGAGTATCCACACACATACGGATGTCCAAATTATTCATACAAATTACTTGAAATATTTGTATTCGTACGAATACTAAAGTACAAATGTCTGGCTATTTGATTTGTATCCGAATGCCCGTATTCATTCAAACCATGAATATTTTGAATATTCATGCACATTCCTAATGGCTGCTAGAATAGATGTCTATGTACCACCTCCAGGATGGAGAGACAGACAGGATGCCTCTAAAGCCCATTTGCAGCAATTTGAGAGCAGGTGAAAATGTTGCCTTCCTCTTCTGCTTGAAATGTCCAAGAGCAGTTGGTGGACCATTGTGTGACATGGGATGCTGGACCAGATGGGCTGTGGCCTGATCCATCAGGGCTTCTCTCAGGTTGCTGTGTTCTTAGTAGGAACTCGAATCCAATGTTACGATATTCATATGCTGACATTTGAACTAATACAAATGTGTCTGGACATTCGTATGAGTAGTTGGGACATTTGTTAAGCTGGGGAAATGTATCAGATACTTATCTATTTGCATCAGATACGTATCTGTTCATATCAGATACATATTTGTGTCAGATACGTACCGAATGTTCATATGATACATGTAGATTGTAAGCCTGAGGGCAGGGACCTGTCTAAGATTAATATAATATTATAACCCGCCCTGAGACCTTCGGGTATAGGGCGGGATAGAAATACAAACAAACAAACAAACAAACAAATAAATAGATTAGTATTGAATAAAACTTTACCGCATTCGAATGCAATCTATTTGTACAAATACAGATTTTCAAATATTCAGTTCATTTCGAATTGAATGCCCCCCAAAATTCATGAGCATCCCTAGTTCTGTTTGCAAGCTTTTTAAAAAAAATTGGCGCAAAAGTATTTCCTTGGTAATTCCGATGACTGTTTCAGGAAGAGCTGAGGAAGAAGGCAGCTTTTTGCTTGCCTAGTCTGCAGGATGTCTGTTTCTAGATCAGGAAAACTTCAGTAGAATAAGAGGCCTAGCAGCCCTTGGTCTCCAGAAAATCCAACACGCTTAAGCTCAAGGTGCAAAATGTCATGTGCTGTTTCTTTTTGAAACCTGATTATTGCTTTGCTTCAGGTAACCGAAGAGGAGCAAGAACTCGTGAAAAAGATAAAGCAAATGTGGGATAGGCTTTTTACCGACGCGGCAGGAATTGATCACAGCCTCGGGGCCATCAAAAAGACCTTTACTGAGGTACTTTTGTGTTTACATACATTATATGCTAGCTAGAAGGAGGTGTTTGAAGGCGGAAGACCTAGACTAATTGTCACCATGGTCTCTCTAGATCACAAAGGAACAGATTGGAAACTATAGTAAGGAGATTGATGATTTTTACCAGAGATTTATTAATGAAGGGCCAGGGTCAGTTGGCGAGAATCTTGACAGAGGTAAGGATATTTGTGCGTTCGCTTATATTTAGGGCACTTTGAACAAGGGCTCCCTAAAGTTCTCCGGCAGGATTCTTCTTTTCCCCCTAGCGCTAGATACAGTCATGTCTTCCGACCCTTGGGTGATGAATATTCTCTGTTGCCATCTTCAGGATTAGAACTGATGGTGATTTTTGAAAAAGAACTGGAAAAGCACGAGAGGAATCGTCAGGAACTCGCCAATGCGGAAAAGCTCTTTGACCTGCCTATCACCATGTATCCCGATCTGATAAAAATCCAAAAGGAAATGAAAGGCTTGAGGCAGATCTACGAAATATATAAGTTGCAACGCGTACGTTTCGCTTTTCCTTTGGCCAGAAAAAATAACTTTGGTGGTCTGGATAGCTGGACATCTTGCCTAGGATTCTTTCTGTGTTTATTGTTGATCTGGATTAAGGCGCCGCTTAATCCGGACCATGGGCCTCCTCATCTGCGCAGGTTCCTTACAAGTTGTCTCCTTGTTCCAGGATGCTAAGGAAGAATGGTCTCAGACTCTCTGGGTCAACTTGAACGTCCAGGTCCTGCAAGAAGGGATTGAAGGATACTTGAAAACGCTCCGGAAATTGCCCAAACATGTCCGAAGCTTGCCTGTGGGTTATCACCTGGAAATGAAGATGAAGTCGTTTAAAGACGCCATTCCTCTGCTCTTGGATCTGAAAAACGAGGCCCTACGGGAGAGGTTTGCTTCTAGTACCTATATATATAGTTGTCTGCCCAGCTGAAAGTTAGACATGTCAGTAACTTGAAACTTACGCTTGACATACAGGGTGTGGCCAGACAAGACTGAGCCATCACGCATGACGGCTGATACTCTGTAGTGGCATTGCATTATGGCAACACTGCTGCACATTTACTTAATGCTCGTTGGAGGACACCTACTCCGCAGCATCCAGTAAATTCAAAGCTTTCTGCCAGTCCGGACAGGACTGCGAGAGTTTCCGCACGTGTGATAGGCTGCCTCTTCCCGCGTGACGCACATGTGTGCCAATGCAAACTCCCACAGTCTCCTCCTCGGAAGCTATGGGGGGCTGCTGGAGTCTGAATGCCGGATCCCCACTTTGCAGCGGGTAAGATGTGGATTTTTTAATAACTGGATTTAGTCCGCTGATCTGGAAGGGGCCATATTGTGCGTTGTTATGGTTTCCCTTCATAAGGCAAAGCTTCTCAGATGTGTGAGCCCTGGCCCTTAGAAATTCATTTGGGAGAACCCTAAAGGGCGCAGCTTTTGGATATGTTGGTGACTGCCTTTCCCATCCAGTAAATAGCTGTGCACGTTATATACACCTTACAATTCTTGGCCCTCATCTGATACCTGGAACCAGGAACAGAGCCTTTTTAGTTGCAGCCCCAACGCTCTGGAACTCTGTGCCGCCTGAGTGACTCGTTTGCCGCATTCTTTTAAAGAACACATGAAAATATATTTCCTCATATGTGCTTTTTCCAACATTCAGAAGGGTGGCGGCCGTTGTTTACTGTGGTTATTTTAATGTTTCTTGTACTTATAAGCCACGTAGAGTCTTCAGAAATTTGCAGTATATAACTCTAAAAGATAAATGATGTAAAATGCTCTGTTTTTAGGCAGCTGGCATATACTGTACTAATAGTGGATTCCAAAGTTTCAATGAGATAAGATAATATTTTGGGGCTTTGCATTAATTAATACCTTCAATGCTGGCGCATGATTTGCATTCCAAATATCAAGAGTTAAAGTTTTGTTTTTCCAAGAAAAAGCTTTTACGTTCTTTTTGTTGTTGTTGCTAAGCGCATAGAATTAACAGGGGATTTGTTTACTTTCTAACCCACCAGGTTCACACCACTTACAATGTGTTAACCGCACACATTGTAAAGTTTTATTTTATTATTTACTCATTATTTTTCATTTTATCCCACCCTATACTCGAAGATCTCAGGATGGGTAACAACATTTAAAATCAAATATATATATATACTGAAACAATAACAATATATATTTAAACAATAACAGTGTCTAGAAATGGGAAGAGAAGATGTATCCCCATTTAACCAAAGGCCAGGGCAAAGAGGTGCATCTTCAATGCTTTCCTAAACATGTATGGTGAAGGTGGCAGCCATATCTCAAAGGGGAGACTATTCCATAGCCTAGGGGCCATCACTGAGAAGGCCCTCTCCTCGGTGCCCACCTCTTTTATTTCTTTAATTAATTAATTGTTTGTTTGTATTTTAGCACTAAAGGGGGTGATACAAGTAGGTGTATACTTAGAGTTATAGTAGAGCATGTATGCATGTTTCCTTTTTTAAAATAAAAAAAAAATAAGGCTAATGTAGATTTGGGACCAGGGGCTGTATACCAACACACAGATTTGATGTGCAAAAGCATACTGCTGACCTTGTTTATGCATTTCCTTCAGGCACTGGAAAGAACTAATGACTCGCACGGGCATTTTCTTCGACATGACCACAGAAACGTTCACTTTAGAGAATATGTTTGCTATGGAACTGCACAGACACACAGACGTGATCAATGAAATTGTCGGAGCGGCTGTGAAAGAGCTAAGCATCGAGAAGGTGAAAGCTTCTGCTTTTCTTCTTTGGGTTTTAAGACTCGTTTAGAAGTAATCAGAATTTTGACCTTTTTTTTGGGGGGGGGGTGTTCCACTTAACAGGGAGTCAAAGAAATAGTAGAAACCTGGGAGAATATGAAATTTACGGTACAAAGATACTTCAAAGGCACCCAGGAACGGGGCTTCATTTTGGGATCTGTAGATGAAATCATTCAGATACTGGACGATAACGCGGTCAACCTCCAGAGCATTTCGGGAAGCAGATTCGTGGGGCCTTTTCTGACAACCGTCCACAACTGGGAGAAGACCCTATCCTTGATTGGGGAAGTGATTGAGGTAGGGAGGCAACTTCCGGGTCATTCACGCTTGACTTCCCTAGATGGAGGTGGGTATTTGCATTTGGAACGCCTGCCCTGTCTTGAAGTTCCAGTGCTGTGGCAATGGAATGCATGCCGGCCGTTGACGTTGTGACTGGGGGACTCAGTATGAGACTTGTCCCCACAAACCCTTTCCATGGAAGCGGTGCTCCACAGTTATCCGGGCCAGGGGATACTCCTGCACGCTTAGAGCTACTCCGGAATGGAAGTGGCTCCTCGTAGGGTAAGGATGCTCTGTGCAGGAATATCCCCGGAACTCCCCTTTTGCCTGAGTGTATAAAGGAGCGCCAGCTTTTGTATAAGATTTTGGATTGCTGTCATAAGAATGTAAGAAGAGCCCTGCTGGATCAGGCTGCAGCCCATCTAGTCCAGCATCCTGTCCCACACAGTGGACCACCAATTGCTTATGGGCATTTCAAGCAGAAGACAAAAGCAAAACCTTCGCCTGCTCTCGAATCACAACAGATGACTTTGAGAGGCGTCCTGCCTGTGTCCTCAACCTGGAAGAAGTACTTGGCCATACATTCTAAGTACCTAGCTGCTGATACACCTGTCCTTTATTAATTTCTTTATAAGAACATAAGAGGAGTCTTGCTCGATCGGACCACAGCCCATCTAATCCAGCATCCTGTCCCACAGAGGCCCTGGTCACACAAGTAGTTTAGGATGACCTCAGGTTGTCTTCAGGGTTGTGATACTCACGTTATATATTTATTCAATTTGTTTTACAAGCCAGCCTACTCCATTAGATCATTCTAGCCAGAGTCCTGCTTTTCAGAGGACTCAGCCCATCCTTGCGTTCCAGGCCATTTTCTCTTCCTCAGTGTGAGAGGGGGACAGGCTAAAGGAGGCTGAATCGTTCTGTGGTGGCTGGGGTCCAGTCTTTCTTTGGCCAGTTGGCACGTGTGGAGTTCATGAGGCATCTCCCTTTCTCTCCTCACTTTATGTATGTGATTCCTCTATCTGGCATTTTTCCGCAAATGTATTATTATTATTATTATTATTAAAATTAACCACACGGAGAAGAAAAGCACATAGAAAAGGAAGGTGTGTGGGGGGGTGGGAGGGCAGGCTTAAAAAAGAACCACAAACACAATACCCTTGCCTCCCTTGAGTGACACAATGGCATCCAATAAGAAAGGAGATAGATTTGACACAGCAAAAGGGGTGGAGGGCCAAGAGTTCTGTGGAGGATGCTCAGGTTGATCGCAGAGAAAGGTTTAAGACATACAGCACAAAGTGAGGACGGCCTGAGGATGATCTATAACAACCTATGTGTAAACGGAGCTGGTATGACCTCAGTTTGAATTATGAACCAGGACGTCCTGTCTCATATAGGTGTGATCAGGGCCAGAGTGGCCCACCAACTGCTTATGGGCGTTCTCAAGCAGAAGACAAGGGCAAATCTTGTCCTTCCTGTTGCTCTCTTTATTTAAAAAACCGTGTTTGGCTTCCCTAGATCTGGATGATAGTTCAACGAAAATGGATGTACTTGGAGAGCATCTTTATCGGCGGTGACATAAGGTCTCAGCTGCCTGAGGAAGCCAAAAAATTTGACAACATCGACAGGATATTTAAAAGGGCAAGTAGCTGAACAAGAAACTGTCGATTGTGTGACTAATGTGTTGAGTTCACTCGTAGAGGAAATTTTACAGTCTTTATGCTTCTTATACCATGCGAACCTTTCCTTAGAAATCAATTTTTGTCCAAATTTTGCTGTGTAGTTTTTGGGGAAGAAAATAAGTTGGAAGAATAGATGTCTTTAGAAAAGCAATCTAAATGCTCAAAATGTGTCTACCGGTAAAAGTAAGATAAAAATATATGTTACTGTGGTTAAACTTAACTTGAAAGAAAATTGACCCTTTCAGAGCGGATTTGTTACAGGATACAGATCAGATACGTACAGTGGTACCTCGACATACAAGTGCCCTGACATACAAGTGTTTTGAGATACAAGCCGCCGAGCGAGTGATATTTTGCTTTGAGATGAGAGCAAGATTTGAGATACGAGTATGTAAATACAGTACAGTACATAACAAAAACAACTGAGGTGGTGTTTGGGGAGCTGGAATGGATTAATGGGAAAATTACTTTGAGATACGAGCGATTTGACCATAAGAGCAAGGTTACGGAACGAATTAAACTCGTATGCCAAGGTACCACTGTATTTGTATCGGATGCATATTAGTTCGTATCGAATAGAATCCCACTGCATTTGAAGGGGATCTGTTTTTACAAATATGAATTCAATTCATTACTAATCGAATGTCAAAAAACACATTCGTGAACATCCCTACGGAATAGTCCTGCTTTTCTTAATGTTGTCACACTTGCCATTTGTTAGGAAAAGTGTGATATTAGTTGTGAGCGGTTTGCCATCTTTTCCCCCTATAGATAATGGCAGAAACCGTAAAAGAGCCAGTGATAAAGAGATGCTGCGAAGCTCCAAGTCGTCTCTCAGACCTACAGAACATAAGCGATGGCCTAGAAAAATGCCAGAAAAGCCTGAATGATTACCTAGACTCCAAAAGAAATGCGTTCCCCAGGTTCTTTTTTATATCCGATGATGAACTACTCAGTATTCTGGGCAGCAGTGACCCCTTATGTGTACAGGAGCACATGATCAAGGTAACAGATGGATTGATTCATGAGACTGTTAAATCTTTCTTTTGGAGCAACAGCCTCCATGGCTGATTTTATGTTCCCTGTATTGAAATCAGGATCTTCAAGTTGGGTATCCTGTATGATGATGTCCTCAGAAGGGTTGCCTTAAAAGGGATCCTCTCCATTGGCCCGTCTTTTTGATGGATTGTCCTGTGGTTAGAATGTTGGATTCTTTACTGGTAGTCTCCTGATTTGATTCCACACTCCTCCACAAAGCCAGCTGGGTGACTGTGGGCTAGTCACAACTCTTTTTCCTCACAGACCCACCTGCCTCACAGGGTATCCATTGTAGGGAGAAGAACGGAAGGTTTGTCAGAAGCTTTGAGTCCTCTTAAAGTTGGGAAAAGTGGTATAAAACCCAACCACTCCTCCTACTCCTCCTTTTTTGGCTGTTTTCTCCTGTTAACTGAAAGAGAATCTCAAAACCTGATTGTGAATACTTAAGTATTTTCAAAATTAATTTTCCAACCAACTCATTTCCAATTTCCAACCAGTTTGGAAATTCTCTCCTTTCCACCTAACAAATCCAGTGACTTAAGTTTGCATCTCCCAAGTATGAAAAGGTTATGAGTCATCTGTATATCTCAAATGCATTTTTACAAGTGGTTTGGAGAAGGCATCAGGATTTCAGGATATTTCTCAGATATATAGCTTGCATCACTGTTTTGGATTTTCCCTCCTCCTGGATTGTTTTAGATGTATGACAACATTGCTGCCCTGAGATTTCATGAAGAAGACAATGGTATGAAAATCGCCATGGCTATGGTTTCTGCTGAAAATGAAATGATGGACTTCCGGAAGGCTATCCCAGCTGAAGGCAGGGTGGAGAACTGGATGACAGCTGTGCTTGCAGAGATGAGGAGAACCAATAGGCTCATTACTAAAGAAGCCATCTTTCGGTATTGTGAGGACAGAAGCAGGTGAGGTTACCTGACGGGTAGGACAAGAGCCTGGAAGCCAGTTGTCTTAAGCATTGTGTAACAAGAAGCCTTTGGTCCTATTGTTAGAGTGTGGGACTCTTATCTAGTGGTCTCCTGGTTTGATGCCCAACTGCTACACAAAGCCAGCTG